>OZ010591.1:95143007-95158007 GCA_963932145.1 Acanthosepion lycidas
TGTAAATGTTTCGTAAATATATTTTGAATAAAGTAACAGTATTTTATATATATTTTTAACCCTTTTTTATCTGGTCTTAAGATTATGTCCAGGGGTGTGTATTACATTAATAACTATACAAGCATATATATATATATATATATATATATATATATATATATATATATATATATATATATATATATATATATATATATAATTTTTTTTTATTTTTTTTTATTTATATTTATATAACTCAAGTAGTTTAAATAAAAAAAGAACACAAAATTGATATTTTACAAAACAACACATTAAACACATTAGTTTCCCCCGTCACGGGCTGACCACAAAGTTTGATGTAAATAATGCAACTCGAATTAAAAGAGGAAGCAAGAGGAAAATGTTTAGGAAGTGATTTAATTCATAGTTCAGCCGTAGTAAATTTGCGTCCAGGGTCTTAGAACCTTCCAACATTTTTGACAGCTCTGTTATCACAATGTGGGATAATTAATAATAAAGGTGATGGAAACACAAAAAAAAAAGAAGTAAAAAATGGTTTAAATAACATCCGCTTGATTATATAAACAAAACATTAAAAAAAAAAATCATCTTTAAATTAAAATTCCCTGCGTCTCTTGTTCGTGTGCATCTGTAGTCTTACCAACATAAATAAAGCTTTTTCCAATTTGTCATAGATCTTTCCCCGCAAATTGTTCTTGCTCCATAATAATTTATGTCTCGTTATTGAATTGCCGTATTTCGTGTTGAAAACGTTCAAATTTCTATCTCGTTCTGCCGTCCGACGATAGCCTAGGAGTAGGCTCTCTGACTGAAACCAAATCAGTCGGGTTTCGATCCCGGTATGAAGCAATCGCACGTCTAGCAACACAGTCGGTCTGTCGATGAAGATGTATTTTAGTTCTAACGGAATCCTTTATGCTAAGTATTTGTGTGTATGGAAGAATCATTTTTTTTATATTTATGTTTAGTTTTTCTTGTGTTATTATTTTTTTTTTCTTTACAGATACACTATATGAAAATTATATATATATATATATATATATATATATATATAATTATACATATATATATTTTGAATAATAAAAAATATAAAAAATTAAAATCTTCAGACACACTGGGTTGTAGATTTATATCTTTTCGTTTTTTTATTATTATTTCATTTAGATTCCTCGACTAGTTTCGGCCAAAATGGCCATCATCAGGAGAAGAAATATTTCTGCTTGCTGGTAGCAGTGAACTGCAGAAATGAATGTCTTGATGGAGAAAATGAAGTTTTGTCTGTAGTTTTCATTTTTTTTTAATCTTTTTAACATGAATCTTTTAACATTCCTTGTGTTGGTCAAACAGTCTCTTTTAAGTTGTTATTTGAGATAAGAGCTGGATGGATCTATGCTTCCCTTATATATATATATATATATATATGTGTGTGTGTATTTGTGTGTGTGCGTGTGTGTGAAAATATATAGAAAATAGGAAAGAACTGTAAAATAACTGTAAATAAATAGGTAAATAATCCAAAGTTCTTTAGTATTTTTGTTATTTATTTTTTAAAAATAGTGCTCGATACAAAAGTAGAGCATAAATATAATTATTTATTTAAAAATATGATTCTAACAGGCAATCATATTTTTAAATAAATAAATATATATATATATATATATATATATATATATATATATATATATATATGTCTGTGTGTGTGGGAAGCATATATACGTATATGTCTGTAGTGTGTATGAAAGTAATAACAAAAAACTCTCTGCATATACATTTGATATAGTTCGTAAACGCCATTCTTATATGCAATTGATTTTAATAAGATAATGAACGTCTTTGGAAGAATTACTTCTATAGTAATCGGTTAATCTGAAATCTGAAACAGTCTTTCACTCTCCAGCCATCTTCTTAAAAATACTTGTGTCTGTGGAAACATCTGCTATTTGTTTACAATTATTGTCTCCTTTAATTCAGACACTTGTTTTTACATTCTTCTTCTTCTTTTCCTCATCTTCTTTTTATTCTTCTTCTTCTTCTTCTCTTTTTCTTCTTCTTCTTCTTTTCTTTTTCTTCTTCTTCTTCTTTTCTTTTTCTTCTTCTTTTTCTTTTCCTCATTTTCTTTTTATTCTTCTTCTTTTCTTTTTCTTCTTCTTCTTCTTCTTTTCTTTTTCTTCTTCTTCTTTTTCTTTTCCTCATTTTCTTTTTATTCTTCTTCTTTTCTTTTTCTTCTTCTTCTTCTTTTCTTTTTCTTCTTCTTCTTCTTTTCTTTTGACTCTTCTTCTTCTTCTTTTCCTCATTTTCTTTTATTCTTCTTCTTCTTTCCTTTGACTCTTCCTCTTCTTCTTTTATTTTTCTTCTTCTTCTTCTTCTTTTCTTTTTATTCTTCTTCTTCTTTTCCTCATTTTCTTTTTCTTCTTCTTCTTCTTCTTTTCTTTTTATTCTTCTTCTTCTTCTTTTCTTTTTCTTCTTCTTCTTCTTCTTTTCCTCATTTTCTTTTTCTTCTTCTTCTTTTCTTTTTCTTCTTCTTCTTCTTTTCTTTTTCTTCTCCTTCTTCTTCTTCTTCTTCTTTTCTTTTTCTTCTTCTTCTTTTCTTTTTATTCTTCTTCTTCTTTTCCTCATTTTCTTTTTATTTTTCTTCTTCTTCTTCTTCTTCTTTTCTTTTTATTCTTCTTCTTCTTCTTTTCTTTTTATTCTTCTTCTTCTTCTTTTCCTCATTTTCTTTTTCTTCTTTTCTTTTTCTTCTTCTTCTTCTTTTCTTTTTCTTCTCCTTCTTCTTCTTCTTCTTTTCTTTTTCTTCTTCTTCTTCTTTTCTTTTTATTCTTCTTCCTAGTATTATTATTTGTGTATGTTATGTTTCCTGCTGTAAAAAAGCTGTAAAATACGCTGTAAATAAATAAAGCTGTAAATAAATAAAGCTGTAAATAAACTATAAAATAACAAATCATTCTTCTTCTTCTTCTTCTTCTTCTTCTTCTTCTTCTTCTCCCTCCTGCTCCTGCTCTTCTTTTTCTTCTGAAGAAGGCCGGAGCGTACAACGGCCGAAACGTTGTGAATATACCAATAAAGATGATAACAGTCCGAATAAAGTAAATAATATATAAATGTCATATAGGAAAATGAGTAACTACCAACAACGAGTTTCGAGAGTGACACTCTATTCTTAGGAATATATGTTTTCCGCTAGGTGTATAAATAGCGATGTCAGGCTACTGACTGTAGTGACCATTGAGTGACTATTGAGTGGAACTATCCAGTCGAATTAGTGTGAATTATTCTGCGTCGATGCTTTGGGCTTTGATTTAGGATTTACCGGACGTTAAGCCGAGCCGTGCAAATAGCAAAATTATTCAATGAAAAGTCTAATTATATTTGGGTGACTTTTACTTCTTTCTTCTCAAGTATTTTATTTGAGGTCGTAATTAAATACTGTTTTATCCCAACATTGGAGTCTTGAGTTATACTTAAGTATAAACGGCCACTGTACATCACACACACGCACACACACACATATATATATAGAGAGAGAGACACACACACAAATATATATATATATACTCAGACTCGTATACCCACAAAATATAACGTTAATAGTAATAGTGTATGTAAATATAAAAGTGAACATCACCTGTGGCCTGATGAATGCGTTTAGCATGAAACAGTCTGTCGCTTCTGAGGGTTGGCATCGATATTCACTATGCTGACAAGATTTTTATTGCTGGTAATATTTTTTCTTCAAAAATGCATTGCTGCTAATATTTTACTTTCAAAATGTATTGCTGGTAATAAAACCTTCCTTCAAAAATTAATTGCTGTTAATAATTTTTTACAAAAAATATTGTTGGTACTAAAACCTATTTTTACAATTTCATAGTGTTTTGACGCCTTTTTTGGTGTGTGTGTGTGTGTGTGGTGGTGGGGTAAGTATTTGCCCACACCTGGGACCCCAACACGTGCTACCAACTCGGTTCAAGATGAACCTGGGAACACCACGCCCCTCAGAACCTTCTGAATAGAACCGTGGCTGTTATATGTAGTTTATCGTCTTATCCTGGGAGGTCTAGAAACAGGTCCTAATTATTAAATATTGACTCCATTTTATTTAAATCAGTTTTCATTTTCTGTGGGTACAAGTTTTGGTTAATATATATATATATATATATATATATATATATATATATATATATCATAATCCTAATGACCCAGGCAAACCTACCTTTTTTCTGGCACATGGTCATGGTTATTTTTGATTTTAGCAATAAATTCTGTTCCACAATCTTCCTTTTCAGCCAGCGTTATCCTGAAGATCCGTTTAGGTGAAACCTAGGTAGGTTTGTCTGGCTCCTTAGGATTACCTTAGGTTTTGCTCTACTTAGTATATTGAGCACTTTACGTAGTTGCATTTTACTCGTTTTGGTTTTTTTTTCTTTGGACTTGAAGCTTAAACACTGGACGATTGTTTTCGCCTTAGTTTAATGTTTTTGGTTCTTTCTTTTTTCATTCCTCATTTTTCCTCGAGTATCGATTTGTTCTACTGCAAGTTGAGCTATCTGAGGTTTTTCCAAACGAGTAACACCATTTATATATTTTCTATGGAAATTTCTCAGACATTAGGCCGGTAAATGTTGTTTAATACTGTTTATTATGAACAGAGCATTTACTTAAATATTTATATCTATAAAGAGAATGTATAAACATAAAAATGTCTTAAAATAATTGTCGGACTTTGTTCATTTCATATTGTATGACGTCATTTGTTTACATTTGGATACGCGTTGAGCAGATATGAATGTACGTGAGAGAATCATGGAAGATTGTAGTTTAAAAACAGTAAAATCGAATGATCTTCTTATCAGAGCGCTTTCCACTATACATTTAGCCATTTTCAAGGAATATATTTTAACTGGTGAAATTAAAAATAGTTTGTTGTATGGATAAAAAGAACATTACCACAGTTTTTATATAATTTATCACCCGAAAAGAAAAAATTATTAGATCGCATGAGAAATTGTATAAAAAACTAAATAAAATAACCCTGTTTGTCGTATTCAATGAAATGTGCATGAAAGAAGGATTGCTGCCTAAATACACACACACACACACACACACACACACAAACACAAACACACACACACACACACATACACATACACATATACACATATATATATATATATTGCATGATTTAGATTACCTATTTAAGGAATGTTTGTTTCTTGTTAAGACATCTACAATTTATTAATTTATATTTGGTATTAATTTCACTGTTTAGGGCACCACTCCCGGGATAGCAAATGATTGGTAAAGACCCTTCTTCGGCTACAGAAGAGCATTCCATGATATAGGTTCGATTCTTGTCAGAGGCTTACTCTTTCTTTAGTGGGACATCTCAATCTGGGCTGGTTTTTATCAATTTCCCTGCTTAAGGAATTACAAAAAAAAAAAAAAAAAAAAAAAAGAGAAAAAAAAATGGATATCAACTTAAACACATCTACCCACTAAATATAACATTTTTAGAAAGAAGAAATAATTTCGGAAAAAAATCCCTTTAATAATTACTATATGTATATTACCCGAATATTGTTTTCTATTCCCATATAAATCTCTTTTAATGATAGAGCACAGGTTTTCTACTGAGTGATTATATGTCTATCTGTGGTTATTTATGCACCCCGAAAACCTATCGCGTGTATTTGTGAACACATTAACAATGGCAACAGGAATCGTTATGGATCGTTTACGCTCGCTGTTAGCTGACACTTTGCCGAACGAAAAAAAGAAAAAGAAAAGAAAAAAATTATGTTACGAGCGCCATTCTTAATCTCTTGTCGAATAGCAAAGAGAAAAAAATCCAAAAATAATTATAAAGTAACATATCAGCTTCTTTCCGTATTTGTATTACATGATTACAACATCCAGTTCCATCTGAGATTTTATAATGCGTGTCGATATTTCTAGAAGAAAAATTGTATTGACCAACAGCTACAGCTAGAATTTACCTCAAATAATTAGACTTATACCTGTAATACGTAGTTACCTTGATTAAAAACATGGATAGTTTGTTTTAAATGTTTCGGGTTCTGTTATGTAAATTACAAAATATTTTTTACTAGCTTATATGCCTCTCGATCAGGTGACATTTAAACTAGCTCCTGCGGAGAGCTTTTGAGTGGGACTTCATCGCAATAGGTAGGGAGAAATAGTTGAGATAGGCAACAATAAAAACTCAAAATTGATCGTTGCATTTAAGTATTGCATTAATATTTAAGCTTACCTTTTAAAAGTCTAATGATAATTCTTCTGTCGCCACTTAATTTAAAGACAATTTGATGTACTTAGGTCCTTACTTTTCTTACAAACAATTATTTTATTTCATGGGTGTTATCGTACAAAAAAATTCGTCGCAAAAATCACGAGAAAAAAAAAAAAAAACGCCGATAAAATCTCAGTAATTAAAATTTGGGAATCCAAAATTTCAGGATTGGGGGGTCTGGATCCGGCCCGGAATGTTTTTAATTTGCTCACGGAATCGATATGGTTCCATAATAGCATGATATGTCGGACTACGGTCTCTAGGAGTAAAGTGGAAAAAATGTGACGCACTGACAGTCGCATTAAGCGATCATGTACCTTTCGATACATGACTGACGAGGCAGATTCTTTTTCCATTTCCTTCTGCGGCAGACCAGTTGCCATCAAAGGCTATAGAACCCAGTCTGTTCTGCTATTTATCCATAAATGGAGAAAAGAATTCATATCTTTCCCAATTGTATTAGCACGTAAGTGAATGTAACAGATTCGACTGGAATTCGAACTCGGATCTTCGATTCTAAATCCGAGCCGCTATCCATTACGCCACCCTGTCCCCTACTCGGATTTATTATTAGGTTGGTGCAAAAATAATGTCGTTTTCTCACATAGTAACATATGTGAGAAAACGACATTATTTTTGCACAAACCTAATATATAGATTTATAATTCCAAATGATATCATTCATTTAACCATATCACAAAAGCAACTGTCTATATTTCTGTGATGAGGTATTGATACGCTACATTGTTCTGACTATTGTATTCATCTTTATTGTTAAATACACGACATTTCGACCGTTGTACGCTCCGGCCTTCTTCAGGTGATATAAAGTGAACGACGTACAAGGTTCGGTTTGAAATTCCAACGTATATCACCTGGAGAAAGCCGGAGCGTTCAACGACCGAAACGTCGTGAATATGATAATAAAGAGTAGGACTACAGTCCAAACAGTGTAAATATTTACAATACCTTATCTCAGAAATATAGATATATCCTGAAGAAGGCTTGAGCGTTCAACGATCGAAATGTCGGGCATATGACAATAAAGATGATGACAACAGTGAGAACAATGTAAATATATGACGTAATATCGCATATAATTGATTAACTTTTTTCATTTGTTTATAATCATTTCATCCAAAGCAAGGTGATATTATCACGAAGAGAGACTTTAAGAACATCCTTACACGACAAGTATTTCTTTGCACAACAATTATTTTAGTTAAATCCTTCCCTGACAAAACTAACTTTGCTATTCTCAACCAAGTCTTTCCAAAAAGCCTTCTTATCTCATCGCATCATTTATCTGATTTTTTCCTGCTGCCCATTAGCCACCAGTTAAGCAAGTTTTTACTCCATCTGTTATAATTTCTCTTTGCTAAATTTCCAGTCCAGATGCATTTTTATCGTTTAATCAATTCTGTGACATCTTATCTTGGTCTCTATCTTGACCCGTGTTGACCGCTTTCTGACTGTTAGAGCTTGCTCATTTGATTATTTTCGCTCATATTTTTTTTTTACTTTGCTTTCAAGCAATTTTGTCACGTTCTACGTGCACGACGTCCGCCTCTCAGTCCGGACTGGAATTAAATAATCATTGTATATGTTACATTTTAAGCATTTTGGAAAGGCACTTCATACATTGGTTGGATCCCGTTTAATTTTCGCAGTGACGTCAGTAACAAGTTCAAGTTCTTTTCTCCCCAGTTTCTCCGAGTAACGGTATCTATTGACTTTGCCAACGTCCAACCATATACATAGTACATATTCAGCTGGTTGGTCTACTAGTTCAGTATCCTTCGCAGAAGAAAACGCCCGTATCTCAACCCAGCGAGATACTTTACAATGGGTGCTGAGAATTTATTTTTATTACTACTGAAATCAATTTTCAAGTGACCAAAATTTAAAATTATGGGTTTGAAAAATTAGCTACTATGAAGCATGCATCAACATATATATATATATATATATATATATATATATATATATATATATATATACACACGCACACACACACACACACACATATATATATATATATATATATATATATATATATATATATATAAAGAAATATAGTCTTAAGAAATATAGTCTTAGAGTGTGCTATATTTATGGGATATCAGAGATAGAGCGTGTGTAAATATAAAAGTGAACACGGAGGTCAAAGTCAACACTTAGAGGTGACAGGCTGTTTCATGTTAGACGCAATCGTCAGGCCACGTTAGACGATGGCGTCTAGCATGAAACAGCCTGTCGCCTCTAAGTGTTGACTTCAGTGTTCACTTTTATATATATATATATATATTGATGTTTCATAGCAGATTATATATATATATATATATATATATATATATATATATATATATAAATATGTAATGAAAAACAAACCAATATATTTGTAGGTCTGATCAATTAGATCGTGATTACCATTCATATAAATTACGATTCATAGTGATTAGGATTAATATTAGTGATCAATAGATATATATTTGTAGGTCTGATCAATTGGATCGTGATTATGATTCCAATGTAATAAATAATAACGATGGAATATTAGTGTTTGAGCTTTATATTTATATATATATATATATATATATATATATATATATATATATATATATGGCAATAGGAAAACCGTAGTTATTGCTGACGCGTTTCGTCCAATGTGGACTTTCTCAATGTAATGTAAAAAGCGTTTGCTTTGAGAAAGTCCACATTGGACGAAGCGTGTCAGCAATAACTACAGTTTTCCTATTGCCATTTATATTTATAAATATTGTCTTTTCTACAGGTTAACTCTGAGAAATTTTCATATATATATATATATATATATATATATATATATATATATATATATATATATATATATATATATACAAATGAGAGAAAGAATAGAAAATCCACTGTTCGTAGCATTTAATTTTAAAAAGTGCTCAATACTAAGTTGAGTAATATATTATTATTATTATTATTATTATTATTATAAATCAATATAATAAAACATTCCGATATCGCTACACAAAAGCTTTCATGTTTCCATACTATAATTGTACTTCTTCGGGCGATGGTAAGTAACTGACGATTAAAAAGATTTTTAGGGAAATTTAAAAAACGTAATAACTCATTTCCAAAAGTTAATGGTTGTGGATAAGGTCAGAATGAAAAATAGACTTGTAGGTATGTCTTGGTTAACCAATTAAATGTAAGATCTACGCTAAATAGAAATGTAAGATCAGAAGGTGGAAGTTAGTGAATTATTTTTTCATGTCACGATAAACCGGGACAAAGACATGTCATCATTGATGATTGCGTAAAATATGCTAGCGACAAATGTATCGTGATTATAATTATATATATATATATATATATATATATATATATATATATATATATATATATATATATGTCTGTGTGTGTGTGTTTAGTTGGTAGGTCGTTATTTCATTATAAATGATGCAAAATAAAGATATCTACACCTTACTCTCTACATGTACACTTTCAATGTAGTCTGTTATATTTTAACAGAGGGCCAAACAAAGACGACGAAGTTGATTCAGCTTGTCTAATATTAGAAAATTGCAAGAAAATACTAATCGATTCAATGTTTTTGTAATCAATTTACCCTAAGCAAGGCGATAAAGCCACTGAGAAGAAATGAGCTACTGAGATTAAAAGAAAATAATGAAAATACTTTAGAAGCTACCGGAAATCCAATCCTAAAAAGGAAGCCAGGGATAAATCTCTACTCCTGTTCATAAGACCGGGGAGGAATGTGAACCGAAGGATAGGCGTATCTATCTACTCTTACTGAGGAAGAAAAAAGATAGTAAATAAATTTTTTTGAGTTTAGTTGGAGACGTTGTAAGCATGAAGAGTTGAAATAGACTTTAGAAGGAACCGGAAACCCAGTCCTAAAAAAGAAGCCAAAGGTTAAACCTCTACTCCTGTTCAAAGGAGCGGTGAGGTGTGTGAACCGGACAGTAAGCGAACTTATCTTCTCCTGGTTGGTTTTAATTTAAACTTCTTCAAATCAGGGTCAACTAATATCTATCCGTCATATCCTCATAATATGCATTACTTATTTCTTATTTCGTACGTTCCCTGGGCTCTTATAACTATTAACTCAGTAACCCTCTACCTTCAGGGGCTCTTGATCCTTGTATTACCCTAAAGAACCAATAGTTGAATAAAATCTTAATTTGTCAATAGAATGGTATCTTTTGAAAAGACCAATATTTTCTAACCACTCACACAGAAAATGTTCTGGGAATTAATAACATTTTCTTTTACTGATTACTCTTTTATTTTCTTCCAAACATTGTCTTCTTCTCTGTACATGAGAGAGCGGGATTTTTATGAACAGAGGTTTAGGGTATAACGTTGTTCTTTGAGCCTGAGGGATAGCAAGAAAAAAAAAAAAAGAAAAAGAAAAATATTTTTCTTTTTTTTGTCTACGATTTTCGGTTTGATGCGGCAAAAAAAAAAAAAAAAAAAACGAAACGTGTTTCAGTTAGAAGAAAAATTAATCAAACATAACTGCAACACAAACCTGTGGAGACTGGATTCTCAAATAATCGATACTGACTCCAATAAGCAAAGGAGATCATTAACCAGCAAAAAATCCACCAATGTTGAACGGTCAATAATGCAATACCGTCATATCCAAAAAGAATAATTTATTATATTCTAAATGACTGTTTAGAAAATATGGCTCTGATATAATAAAACTAAATTTATTTATAAGCTATATTATTTAACTATACAGGGTGCGATGGATAAATTGCCGTCTAAACGACGCAGAAATAAGAATAACACTGTCATCTCATTTAAACAAATATATGTACCAAGATTAAACAAAAGTATCTTAAAATAGGAAAGAGTAAATGTATTCAATAAAATCGCCATCGACTTCAACCACGGTCTCCAGACGACTTCGCAATCTACTGCGACTCTTCTGGACGATCGCCTTGTTTATGTTAGTGAATGCTTCCCCAGACTACAAGCCCCTTGATTATTATGCGTAGGGCGCAGTTGAGCGAGAAACTAACAAAATTCCTTGTAACACCGAAGATGAACTGAAGGCAAGGTTTATGGCAGCATTCACAAAGTTAAATAAGGAGACCGTCCAGAAAAGATACTGGAGATTGAGAAGTTGTCTGGAGGCCGCAGTTGAAACCATTAGCGATTCTATTGACAAAAAATCTACTCTTTCGTATTTAAAGACATTTTTGCTTAATTTTGGTGAATATATCAGTTAAAATGAGATGTCTATATTATTTTCATTATTGCGTAATTTAGACGACAATTTATCTATCGCACATTTCACACACACACACACACACACAGAAATAAATAAATAAATATATATATATATATATATATATATATATATATATATATATATATATATATATATATAGCTTTGGATTGATGTGAGTTTGTAAGCCTGGGTTTCACGCTATTTGCGATCGTATGGATTAAATCGTCTGTTAAAATGAGATGTCTATATTATTTTCATTTTTGCGTAATTTAGACTACAATTTATCAATCTCACCTTGCGTTTTATATATATATATATATATATATATATATATATATATATATATATATATATATATATATATATATATATATATTTATGCCGTTGGATTGATGTGAGTTTGTGACCCTGGGTTTCTCGCTATTTACGATCGTCAGACGATCGCATATAGCGTGAAACCCAGGGTCACAAACCCACATTAATCCAACTAAATATGTTAGCTCTTTCACTGATATTGAGCGCTTTCCCTTATGTGCCACGCATATATTATATATAAATAATATAAGTAAAAAACGGCATGAAGGTTATTACAATTTGTAATATAACTTGCAAACAATATCTTTTCCCGACAAAAAAGAAAATAAGAAAAAAAAAAGAAAGGCATAAAGTATAGTCTCTTCGAAAAAGAAAAAAAGAAAAAGACACAAGCTATAGTCAAAAAAAAAAGAAAGAAAGAAAAGGAAAGAAAGACAAGATATAGTCTCTTCGAAAAAAAGAAGAAAAAGAAGAGAGTAAATAAATTTAGATGGTCGTGAAGAAAAGAAAAATATAAGAAAAAGAGAAAGATAAATATTGTATTGAGCATTATTTTTTAAATTAATACTGTGTACGTTTGGATTCTATTTATTATTCGTTCTCACTGCATTTGTGTATATATATATATATATATATATATATATATATATATATATATATACGCACACACATATATATATATATTTGATTCGTTCTCATTTCATTTCTATACACACACACACATATATATATGTATATATATATACAAATGAAATGAGAACGAATAGATATAAATTCAAAACCCTTTATTCTACATTCAACACCTTCACTTGATAAAACACCAGAAGTGTTGAAACAAAATAGCTATTTTTGTAGTGATTTATGTTATAATTTTGGAATAAATAATTATATTTGCTCTATTCTGTATTGAGCACTCCTTTAAGAATGGTAATTTTTGGTTATTGGAATTTATTCCGTATACTCTAATCCTATACTTGTATATATATATATATATATATATATATATATATATATATATATATATATATATATATATGTGTGTGTGTGTGTGTGTGTGAAAAATGTGTGTATATAAATATAAATAAATCTATATATATATGTATAATTATTTATATATTATATGCGTGGTACTTATTAGAAAGCGCTCAATATCAGAGATAGGGCTAACATATATGGTTGGATAGATGTGAGCTTGTGACCCTGGGTTTCACAAGCTCACATCTATCCAACCATATATATATATCTATCTATCTATCTCTCTATCTATCTATCTATCTATCTATCTATCTATATATATATATATATATATATATATATATATATATATATATATATTTGTACACGCGTTTATTTGTATGTTTGCTTGAGAGTCTGTGCTGTTCATTTGACTCGCGAACCATTGTTAGGGAATTACTTCCTTTTATGTGGCTCCAGAAATTTGATCCGAGACAGAAATCTGCTTTGTCTTACAAATAACAGAAAAAAAATCTTCCTTTTATAATTGGGTTGTAAATGCTAACATCTATCAAAAAGCTTGCTACAACATTTTGACACGCGATACTGAAATCAGATATCCTCCAAAACGAGTCTATTAAGATGGCGCGAAAGTATAAAAAAATAATGTTCAAATAAAATAGAACATTTGAAAATTGTTCCAATAAATAAAAGTTTTTAATAGAAATGAAAAAAAAAAATGAAAAACAAACTTTAAACGGAAATATTATCGGACTTTTTGAGAGTGACTTTTTATAATAATGTTTCCTTATTTAGAAGACAATAATGTTTCCTAATGTGGAAGGCAAAAAAGACACTCGAGTAAGAGATTATGGACACAGTTGATAAGAATATGTAGGAAAGATAACTGATTTGAACAGCTTTAGATTATGGTGATCGGAGAAGCATCCTATTTGGAGTCGGTTCCACAAAGTAGAGATTCGTGGGAAGAAGCTGCTCGTGTGGAAGTTACATCTCACTAATGAAATAGAAAGGGGAAGAAGGGTAGGGCCCGCTTCAATTCTTGTCCTTTGTTTAGAAGATATAAGTTTATAGTTGTTTTGAAGTCTGTACAGAAAATTTTCCAATTTGAAATTTTACGGATTCCTTTCCCGCCTTTCCATTTCCAAGTTATTCAATAACGTTAATGCCAGAATTAAAAATGGAACAACAAAAAAGAACAAAACCAAAGACATTTATCTATCTGTCTGTCTGTCTATATATATCTATATATAAAAGTTTTTGACTACCGTTAGTCCGTACGTCACACCCTCGAAAATAACCATACATTGACCGTTCGAAAGCAAATTTTGGAGAGAAGTGAAAAAAGTGGGTGAAAAGTACAGTTGTTTTCATGAGGGTGTGTAGGTCAGTACAATAAATTTTGGGTGATAGAATTAATTTCAACTCGAAACCTCAAATAGTTAATTTGCGGTTCAAGTTCTGTCCTCAATTTCTAATATAAATTACCCGAATAGTTCCATTTAGGTGTAAGGGTAAACGTTTAATTCGAAAATAACTGAAATTTTGATAAAATCTACCGTTTTGGAGTTATCGCCAATAAATTTCGGACTCATTCGCGTTGCGGTGGTTGAAGTTGAAATTAATTCTAAACCCCTAAATTTGTATTCATTTTTTTTTTAATTAAATGTTTTACTATTTGATATACAAAATAAGTCAAACATATTTATTGGTTCTTACATTTTTTTGTCAAAGTCTCAGATAAAAATGCCGTTTATTTAAACCGAATATCCTATTTACATCCAAAACCACCCACATCAGACACATGACAGAGTTTGGTCGTAGTGTCACTGGGAACCTGGACAGTTGTTTACATATATCTGATAGCCGGGTAGCTATTCGTGCGAAGCATGCATAGGACAAGTAAACTTGACGGAACTCATCGCTCCCCAGGTCAAACTACAGCCGATGCCATCTAACATGAAGGTTCACTATGGTCTGATTTCAGTGACTGTTGATACCCCTCGAGAGAATTCTTCACTCTGGCTGTTCGACTTCAATCTTCCTCGCCGAAGGATGTCGTTTCGTCACTGCATTGGTTGTGTACATAGCTATGGAGCCCTCATTATCCCATTGTCCAACGCATTCTAGTCTTGTTTTT
>OZ010591.1:95163007-95173007 GCA_963932145.1 Acanthosepion lycidas
TCATGGCTCTCCCCAACTTCCTATCCTCTGTAGCTCTTAGCAACATTTGCCTTTTCACTACCCTTCCCGATCCTTGAACTTACATCCATTTATACAAGCTTGTTACGGAGAGGATAATGGCTCTCCTCAACTTCCTATCCTCCGTAGCTCTTAGCAACATTTGCCTTTTCACTATATCTTTCTGCGGCTGCTCTGACATACATGCAAGAGTAGAAAAAATGAATAAAATCAAGTGCTGAATGTCTAATGAATATTATTGAATATCAAGAAGTTCATATTAACATGTAAAATAATAAAACGCTACTACCTCCGTTCTACAAGAAGTGAACAGATTTTAATTATATAAAAAATCGGATTGGTTACTTATTTTAGAATTGTGCTAGTAATTTAATCTAAGTATATATGATAGCGAGTTAGTAAAATATATTCGGTTGGCTGTAATGTTTGTTTGATTTATTAAGTAAATTTTCTTCTTAACTCATTGAGCCCTGAGTAACGCTTTACCGGTGGTAGAGAAAAATGACGTAATGCCCAGTCACCGGTTGAACAGTGGTAGAGAAAAATGAATTAAAGCCTAGCCACCGGTTGAACGGTGGGTAAACACGTGTAACAATTTTAAATCTACCGGGAAACATTACATAAAAATTATTTGCGAATTTTGAGTCAGGAGCTCAGGCAGAAGGATTAAAATTGTTCAAGAACGGAAAGCTCAAAGGGTTAAGTTTGGTTGGGCCGAGCAAAAGACAAATGCGTAAAGAATGTGTTGCGTTGATCTCCCAATTACTTCGTTTTTAATTTTGTTTGTCTGGAAAATCAACATTATATTCTACGAGATAATGACTTTTACTTAGAGTCGAATACTGACTGATGAGATTAGATAGGCAACTACCTGGGCAAATATATTCGCTTATATCGTCTAATGTGTTGTAATTCTGATTGTTAATTAATTCAAAAGGATACAAGATATTTGAGGCCGAATTTGAACTCGACTCACCGATACCTTTTCCAAAACGTTACCCATTAGGGGAATAGTACATATATATATGAAAAAAATCTTGTTACATATCTCAAAAGCGATGATAGCAGATCCAATAAAATGGACGCTTGAAAAATGAAAATATTAGAACATGCTAATATGTTAAGCTTTATTTCGAACAAGAAAATTCGAGCAAGAAAATTTCGGTGATTTCTTCGTCATTGAATAAGTTATGGTCTTTTTTTTAAATTTTGTCAGATCTCTCTCTCTCTCTCTCTCTCTAGGAAAGATGAGAACGTATAGAGTGAAATTACAACGTTCATACATTTAATTTAAATGGTGTAATGCCTAGCCACCGGATAAAGAGTGGTAGAGAAAATGATTTAATGCTCAACCACCGGTTGAACAGTCGTAGAGAAAAATGACTTAATGCCCATCCACCGGTTGAACGGTGTAACACTTGTACCTATTTTTATATCTACCGTGAAATATTACATACCAAATATTTGCGAATTTTGACTCAGGAGCTAAGGCAGAAATGTTGAAATTGTTCGCCGTAGTGGGGAGGTATTCTACTAAGGGAATAAATAAATTTCCTCGTATTTGAGATGGAATAGATTTGTTTACATCGGAGTGACAAAACTCTTATTGACACGGATAATGGAAAGTGAGTATTAGGCAGTGGCCAATACTCACTTTCCATTATCCGGCCTTGATGTGACATCAATAAATGGAGAGAGCGAGAAAGAGACACTTTGTCTTTTGTGCATGTGTTTTGGATAAAACAAAAAATCGTTTTTACCATGGAGCGTACAGAGTCTCAAACTGGACCGTCAGGGAAGCAATCGAAAAGTTATATTTTTATAACAATTCTTATATCTACTGTGAAATATTGCATACCAATTATTTGCGAATTTTGACTCAGGAGCTCGCTCAGAATGGCTAAAATTTTTCAGGAAAGCATGGCTGAAAAGGGTTAAGAAGTGAACAAACATTTTGACCAACCGTTATATTTCTGTTTTATATACACTGCCGTCCCAAATCTTAACGCCAGTAAAAATAAAGAATACCTTTTGCGTTGTTAGACTCAATCAGTTATTTGAGTCGAGCTTTGAAAACGCTACTAGGGGACACTTTCCAGCACTATAAAAACTCTACAATAATTATTCGCAGCCTCTCTTACTTTTTACGTCAACATGTAAGTTTCTCGCGGAAGAACGCGTTCCCTTTTCGGGACACGAATGAACAATACACACAAACATGTACGTACACACCTTTCACTTCATTTTTTCTATCACTTTCTCCTACACCAAACTACACATACGCAAACAATTCACTAGCTTAAATGTATTCTTTATTCATGTTCATCCTCACTGGGTGCCCCATACTTTCGGCCTTGTGCCACATCTAAGCCGGGCTTAGAGTATCGCTATAACATTTTATTGTTAATATATGATTATTTGTTTGTACACATATATATTAGTCCCTGTTGTTTCATTATATTCTTAGGTGAACTCGTACTCCGTGTCTATTAGGTTGGTGCAAAAATAATGACGTAATAATGTCGTTTTTTGACGTTAAAAAATACGTCAAAAAACGACATTATTACGTCATTATTTTTGCAACCTAATACCATGTTTATTACGGGCATTTTAGGAGACACACGTGTGTATCTCTCAACGCGTACACCGGCTCGCAACATGTGTATTGAAAAATTTGCCTATATCAATTAATACCAGTTATATTGTGAAAGCATAAACTGTATGAAGAAATTCTGTTTATATCAGTATATCTGTCTTGCTATCGATCTAGTTGTGTTAGTGAGCCTATGTCAGTTTCTCTTTTCACTTTCTCACTCGTTGTGAATTTTCTCTGATTCCCTGAAATGCAAAGTTTCGTTATTTTCTGTAAGAAACCAAGAAAAACAAATCGATATATAACAGTTGAGCATAATTAGAATTCTGCAGAAAGCTGTTCGCTTTTTTTCCAGAAAATGAAGACGTGTCGTTCTGTCATTTTGACGAAACACAGAAAAGATGAAGCAGTCGGGGGAAAAATGGCGAAGTAGAAGAGAACGAAAACAAGGGAGATATGAAAACGAAGAAGCTGAGATGATGTGAGGAAAATGAATTAGATGGAGAAGAAAATGAAAAGCAAGAGTGGGGGGGTATAAGGAAAATAGAGAAAAAAATAACAAGAAAAAAAAAGAAGAGAAAAAAAAAGAAGAGAAAAACAGAAGAGACAAAGAAAAAGAAGGATAAATAAAATAAAGGTAGAAAAAAAAGAAAGAAAAAAAAACGTTGTTTACACGGCGTGACCTCCAAATATCAGTTTAAAAGGAGAAACCAACTTTTAGCGTTTCTTAAAAATGATATAGAAATTTCATGGTGGATTTTAAAATTTTAAAATCAGAATGAATTAAAAACGATTTAAAAAATAATTAAAAAAAACTACAGAAAAATCATTAAAAGTAATAACAGTTCTTTACCCTTGAATAATACTCTTTTTTATTTGCGACAAGCATTTATCATTTATGTACATTATTTATATTCGGACTATTGTCCTGATCTTAGTGGTCTGATAACAACAAAGATGAGGACAATCGTCTGAATATAAATAATATCAATAATGATAAATTAGAAATTCAGACAGAAACATTTCCGATTTTTTGCCTTGGATTGGAATGGAAAAACGGAGAACAGAGTTCGAATTCCAGTCGAGCTCGTTACATTAACTTACGCGCAGATACACTTGGGGAAAATATGAATCTCTCTCTTCAGCCATCCAAGCTATAAAACAAATACTTGTTATTCAAAAAAAAAAAAAAAAGTATATATGGCCTGAGGATTGCTTTAAAGCATGAAACAGACTGTTGTCCACTTTTATATTTAAATAGGCTTCTTTCCCTGATATAAATATAACTTAAAATCGCAGACATCCACACATGTATTTATAGACTATACCTAGTCATATGCAAACATCGAAAAATTACACACACACTCACACACAAACACATACACAAATATATATATATTAGTGAATGTACATAATATAAAATGTACTTGAATATTATGTATATACACTAATATATACTTATAGCACTGTCTCATAACATTGAGCATTGTATTTAAAATACCTGTGGAAGAAATATATTTGTATATATATATATATATATATATATATATATATATATATATATATATATATATAAAATCTTTAATGAGATGATTGTTTTGTGTCTGATTTTAGACCCTAAAAATTATTATCCATATAATCTTCGATCCATCAGCTCAAACGTAAAAAATATATTTTACAAACATCGACTGTTTACTGTCACGTTTTAATTTTTAATAAATGACTGTATTATTATTATTATTATTATTATTATTATTATTAATAATAATAATAATAATAATAATAATAATAATAATAATAATAATAATAAAATTACACTTCAGTTCCGTTATATTCGGTGAAGTGATGTCGATCAGAGGATCATTTTATACAGAACAGGATGTGTCGCCTCACAGCGCTGCGAAATACGTTGGGATATTCTCGGCAAGTGGGTTATATTTGTCCCAAATATAATAATGTTCTGTTTCTCTTTGGCTCTGTCTGTCTGTCTGTCTGTCTGTCTCTGTAGCCAACACGACATGTTGCCATAGCTGGAGAATATCCATTAGTCCTATTTTTACCCACTTATGTGTTTCCGTTTCTCACTGGGTGTGACTATCAAAGTAATGTACCTGTTGCCTAACGGTTATCAGCGCTGGGTTCCTATCCCGGTCTTAGTGAGCAGTGTTCCCTTTGGCCGTAATGACCTTGGGAACGGCTTGAATCGGTCTCGTCTCCCACTAAATATGAAAGGTAATCTTATCAACAGCCATCTGAAGATGGTCGGAGAGCACAACGACCGAAATAATAACAGCAAGTTACTAAAATTTTTCAAATTCATTTTGTTTGGCGCATAGTTATTAGCGACAATCGTAATCATTATGAATAGCTTGCGAGGTGAACCAGTCAAAGATAATTGTTCGCTAGAAAACGCAACAATTTCATGCTTAGAATATTGCTGCCACATATGGTCCGGTGCCGCTGATATTCAACTAGAGCTCCTTCATAAAATCCTTGATCTGACGTTTCGGCTTCAGTCACTTTCCCACCGCCGTAAGTTCGGATCCCTGAGCCTTTTTTTAAAATAAATACTTTCATGGTAATTGATAGGATGAGCTCTCCGCCATGGCTCCTAAACTCTTTGAATTTAAACGTTGTACTAGTCTGGCGTCTGGCAAGCTAACCAATATTCCACAGCGTCGAGGTCTCACCAATTTACAGTTTAGCTGGCTAGAAAGAACCGTAAGTTCTATGCTAAGAGTTTCATTTCTGGCACTTAACACTCGTGGAAGTCCTTGACGGCTCCGTGCTTTCCAGCTAACTTTAATCAGCAAAAAATTAAGTGCAATATCAATCACTATATAATATCCTCCTGATTATACTTCTTTTGTTCTCACTCCTCAGCAATGTCCCTGTTTCTAACTTTTTTACCACCAGTAACCCCTTTTAAATACTATTTAAAAAATAAACGCGTCATTTTTAATGTCACGCACCCTCAGGACTATAGTTCTCCACAGAATTCGTTTTCTTCATTATCTGGTAATTGGCGTGAATTCTTGCAAAAGATGCTATTTTCCCGCTGCATTTTCCACAGTTTTGAATTCAACGTAAACCGTTTTAAAGACAAATTACATGCAAGTCTAGAGAAGTCAGTGTTCAGTGCTATATAGCCAAAAATTAGAGATAGATTCATAGCAGCGAGCCGAGTTCGAATTCCAGTCGTGTTCATTAAATTCACATTTCGGGTAAATACCCGTTAGAAAGGTTTGAATGCATCTCTGCTCCACGCCCACCCCCCTATGGGTTAAACAATAGGTTACATTGGGCGCTTCAGCCTCGCATAAAAACTACTGTAGTAGAAGGAGAACTCTTATCTCAAAACCTGCTAGGCATGGGTCTAGAAAATTAATCCCGTAATAAACTTTGCTGATTTGGTAACCACAGCAGCAACTCTTATAGTGTTTAATCTCGGTTCCTAATCTCCACATTTAGAATATACTCATACTTTAAACTTACATAGATTTAAATATCACCCCCTTCCCTCTCTAATTTCGATCATATCTATGTCCTCCTCCTCGCCTTCTTTCTATCACCTTATATCAACTTAAACCAGCCCCTCAGAACTTGTACAAAAGCAATAATATGTAAATTTTTAAACCATTTTCTTTTATGCATGGAAATGTAATCTGAGGAACCAGGAAAAAAGCCCTTTCCTGGGGAAATAAAATATAATCTATGGACCCTTAAGGTTGCCTGTTTTTTAATTTAAATATTATTCGCTCTCTTCTTACGTTGAGCTCTCTGGATTGCACCCTCCTTGGGATTATCCATACGGATTATCAAACGTTTAATTATCTATCTATCTATCTATCTATCTATCTATCTATCCATATATTATTTAATGAAATTTAATGAAACATGCATTAATATATATATATATATATATATATATATATATATATATATATATATATATATATGGGTGTGCATTTGTGTGTGTGTGTATATATATATATATATATATATATATATATATATATATAATCTCGCATGCCAAACCCTAATCATAGTTGAAACTAACTAAATATATCAGCATTTTAAGGAGATAAGTAAACTTCATCTACTGCACTTCTTACCTTTTTTTTTACGCACATACAACACCAGCCAAAATCTCTCTACCTTGAGAAGCTCTTGGGCATTGTTTAGGGTGAACATTAAAAATAACAACAACATTTTTTTTCTTAGCCTGTTGTAAAACAAGAGTATTAGAAAGTTCTTGACTAGCGAATTCATTATAGAAGCGGAACTGTCTCCGTGCGCGTTTTCTGTTAACAATATCGAATAATGAAGCGTGAGTTACGATATTTTCTTGTATTTTTTAATGTTATGATAAAACGAATCAGATTACAGGACTAAATTTGGACTTGAGACGAAAAATTACGAGCTCAACTTCTAGAAGAAGCCGACTAGAAGCCAGTAATTTATTTTAGAACACTGAATATTTATCGGTTCGTTTGTAATATGGAACAAAAAAAAGAAAAAAAAAAAAGAAAAAAAAAAGCGACATTAAAACCAGTGAGAGAAGCAAATAGCTCCCGGCGAGACTTGACCTATAAATTGTAGACATTCACAAAAGTCGACTTTAAGAAAATGTATTCCCAATAGAAAAATATCAAGATGCACTTTTTCTTTTCATTTAAGCAAAGAAGAAATTTTCATTTTTATGTGAAAAGAAAAAAAAACAATCCTTTTATGTTGATTATGTTGATATGGTTATTTTTCAGTATCTGTCTATATTTCGAAGATGAGGTATTATGTACATTATTTACATTATTCGGACTATTGTCCTTATCTTTGTTGCCATATTTATCACAACGTTTCTGCCATTATACGCTCCGGCCTTCTTCAGGTGGTTGGAATGTCGAACTGAACCCTTTATTTCGTTAACTGGGCTTCTGTACTCTGTCTTGGCTGGGAAGTGAGGACTGGACAGTTCCTACCAATATATGGCAGAATTAATTCATTTTTTGGCTTTAATCTAACATTTGCAAACTTACACCCTTGTGTAAATTAATTGAAACAAAACGAATAATTCCATTATTATTTACATTTTTTCGTATTTTCCCAATGAAACATGACCCAGTGCACATGTTAATACTTCGTATGTCCATTCCACGAAGTCGTTTCTTTGCAGATTAACCACAAATTCTCGATTGGATTTAAATCAGGAGAGTTTCCGGGCAGTCAATAGATTTGCTCACTGGTAAGGCTTGGCAGTGTGTTCGTGTAGCGTTACAATTTTCCTACGCTTCTTTGGAGTAACGTCCATCACAGACAATGGCCATAGAACTATTATCGGCAGTCCAGAAAATAGTATCTAGGCTTGATAAAAATCTGATGCAATAACGAATGACGCAATATTTTTCGAGGCCAAACATAACATATCATACACTCTGAAAATAGAATCATATTACTGCACACCATTGCAAATGACCTAATCTGACGAGAAAATAGGGATCTATTGCACCTCTCACGCCAGTGCATCTAAAACTGACCGTATAGTGAAATAAAGGAAACTAAATCAGTTGTTTCAATTTGCACAAGTGTGTAGGTCAAGTATTAAGAGATAGGAAAATGTATTGGGACTTTTGTCCTCATCTTTATTGTCACATTAACGACGTTTCAGGCGTTGTACACCTAGCGTTCTTCAGATGATAGGTAATTTCTGGAGCTCTATCGCAGTTTGCGTGGGTCAGTGATTGTGGCTAGCTAAGTTGGAGATAAGACAGCCCTCATTACCCTCTTTTTTGGCCTTGTGCCACATTTTTTTTCCAGCATCTTCAGCGATGGATCACATATATATATATATATATATATATATATATATCTTAGGCGTTTCACACCAAGCAAGGCGGGAAGCCACTAGTATGCAAGGGGTTACAGAGAGTTGGAGCATATCCGTCTCTGGATCTTATCAAGAACCTTGAGACAAACAGAAGTGGCACCGGACCATATATGGCAGCAATACTCCATGCAAGGGCGAATGGTTGACTTGCAGATATATACAAGTTCTACTTCAAATCTGGGGTAATTTTTATCTCAACAGACATTCAACGCAATTAGCTTAATTGAGAGAACAACCATTATTCGAATAGCTAAGAAGTCTTTTTTTAATGTGCATGTTTTGTATTAAATTTTAGTACTGAAACTTTAAAATTAACCGTTGAAAGGGTCCTTGTTCTGTTAGGAATACAGGAAACAGAAAATATTGAAAACGTGTGCGCTGTAGTGAAAGGAAATTGGTGATTAATAGTTTAAGAATTAGAAAAAAATCTGGGAATTTCATAGAACGTTTTCAATCTGTTTAGCTATTTGGTATATTTCAACTTTCCATTATTCACGTTTTTTGTCAAATCGTTTACAAGATAAGATTCGGTTTCCGAAGTCTTCCGGTTATTCTCTATGTTATAGGCGCCGTGGAAAGAGAGGATATTTCGGACTGTAGATGAAATTAACTAAAACAGAACAAGGCTGCTGATGGCAATCCCGAAAGATGATTCCATATTGTTTTGAAAAGCAGAGAGGAAACTAAGACGAACATGTGAGGTCCCAAGGCATGTAATCTGAGCTGGAGCCTACTTTTTCGTTTAGCAGCAGCAATTTTTGGACAGATCTTCAAGTTAACTGAGTTGTCTCCTCAAAGCCTGAAAGATGAACGTGAAAAACGAGAGACTGAAAGAAGATTTGAAACCATCTAATCAATGACAGTGTTAGAACACTTGGGGAAGGTCTGATGATTTAAGAAGACTTACTGATCCCTCCGACCGCAGCGATAACCACAAGATATACCCTGGTGTGTAGGCGGCGTAAATGAATAATAATAATAATAATAATAATAATAATAATAATAATAATGCAGATTTATTGAGGGAACAATTTTAGTAGAATACCTTGAGGAGGAACAAGGCAAATGACAGTTGATGAAATAAAATAAGATGAGAAATCCGGATAACAAGTGCAGGAGGGCATGAAATAAAGATGGCGGTGAATAGCGGGAGAAAATTGGAGGAAGCAGAAGATACAATTAGAAAACCATGGAAAAACATGCCCTGCTAAGGGCGATGCAAACAAAAAATTGATTATGATTAAATAACCCCCATCCCTTGCGTTTGTCCCTAGGGAGATGATGTATTGGAATTTCAGACGAGTTATTCGTATGCATCTGATACGGTTGTAGGTTGGTGATGGGAAAGCACGTGTTTGCTTGCAAGATATTTTACAGTCATGTTGCTATCGATCGATGAGGAACTGCTGCTGACTGTCTAGGCCAAAGACCGATAGAAGTTTTTTTCTTCTTCTATTCTTCCCCCAATACACTCCCCAAGAACCACTCAGGATAGACAAATTCTG
>OZ010591.1:95180507-95223007 GCA_963932145.1 Acanthosepion lycidas
ATTGGTAAACTCAGTCTTTGAAATAGGGGGACACCAGACCAACGTTCCTCTATATTATCAGTTTATTCCGGCCGACGACAAAGTTAACAAATATTGCATCCTTCACGTCGTTGAGGCACATACAATTTTAATCGTTATTCTATACTCACAGTTAATAAAGATCTAAATTGCACACGGCTTCCTGTCTGCAGTTGGTTGGTTATTTCATATTGCAAGCAAAACTTTATTTACTATCGTAATAAAAAAAAAACAACAACAGGGTTTTCATGCCGTAAACTTACTGAATATTCCCAGATTAGAACCAAAAAATATTATTTCAATGTTTCACCTCAGCAAATAACTAAATCGGAGAACAGTCAGTCAGATACACGCTTAGGCGATCATTTTTCGATACATGACTGACGAGGTAGATTTTTTTACGGCAATAGTTTGCCAATAATAGTGTTTTCGTGCCGTAAACTTACTGAATATTCCCGGAATAGAACCAAAAAATATTATTTCATTTTGTACAGATTGGAGTACAAATTAAAATAATCGTATTGCTTGATTCTATAATATTCTGGGACGATTTTGTATGTTTACGGCATGATAACCCTGAACACGTATTCGTGTGGAAATGTTTCCTCTCAGCAAATAACTAAATCCAAGAATAGTCAGTCAATTATGTATCATGTGTGATAGACGCTTAGGCGATCATCTTTCGATACATGACTGACGAGGCTGATTTTTTTCTCACAATAGGTTGCCATTTCTAGATCAGTTGTCATCCAAGACTATAGAACCCGGTCTGTCCTGCTATTTACCCATAGCTGGGGAGAGAAGAAGAAGGTTCATACGTTTCCCAAGGGTATTAGCACATAAGTGAGTGTAATGGATTCGACTGGAATTCGAACTCGGCTCTCTGATTCCTCAATCTGAGCCACTATCCATTACTCCACCGTAGAAATAGTACTGAAATTTATATATTCTGTTTTTATCCGGTATACACAGGCGACGAAGCTTAATCAAGAAGTTAGACGGATTGACAACAAAAATCTAGTAATAATATACTGCAATAAGAGTTACATTTTGGATAGAAGATTCGTTTTAATCGTAGATCTGATTAGGCACAATACAATATTCTAACATTGAATGATTTATTAGTTATTTTTTACAGTTTATCAACCTTTTGCAGCATATTTAAAGACCGAATATATTTCCATTTCAGACTCTTTATTCATTACACCGCATAAGCATTCAAGTTTGGGCACCTCGGCATTAGAAAGTTTACCTCGCTAGAACAATTACGACTGATTAGTGAGTTCGATCCTCACAGGATAACTAATTTTTTCAACCTTGTACCGCATTTAAACTAGGCTTAGAAATTCACCTTACACATCCAAGCTTACGCCACATGCTATTCCCACGTGGTCACCCATCTAGGTACTGACCGGGCTTGACGTTGTTTAACTTCGGCTATCGTACGCGAACCGGTGTTCCAAATTGAAATGACCGAAAACTAAAGCGATGTAATGTCTATAAGTAACAGATAGATGATTCGCTTTTACCTTTTGCTCTTATTAGACACAATAAGAAATTAACATCAATAATTAATAATAAAATAGAACAATTATAACAATAGACTGTAATAAAAGTTATGTGACGGATAGAAGATTCGTTCCTACCATAGATCTTATTAGGTACAATAAGAGATTAACAACAGACTCTATAAAAGGCAGGTTTGTGTGTGTGTGTGTGTGTGTGTGTAACGAATGCATGGCCGCAATTTTCGACGGATTTGCACCAAAATTTACATGCACATGCTCCGAGTTAGTGGGAAGGCCAAGACCGACTTTGCATTTCCCAACTCCCATCGATAATGGAAATAATCGATTTTTTCATCCTTCTACGGCAGTTTTCATGTCGTTTGCGGCCATTTTCTATTGGCCAGAGTGAGAGCCTATAGCTGGCTGCCACGAATAGGCAGGAAGATTCTATTGGCCAGCGTGAGAGCCAACAGCTGACTGACACGAATGTTAACTAGCATGCAAAAAAATCGATAGCTGCATTCGTCACAAGTAGGAAAAATTTAAATTTGCATGGCACTTTACTCCAATTGGCTCATTCGCTTGCTTAAAGTCAACGTTGATTCTGATTCCGCAGAACTAGGTAGGGTGTAAAAAAGTATTTGTTGTTAACATTCTTTTTCATTCCGTTTTTCCAGTTACGAGTCCTTTTTTAAAGCTGATCGTTATGTGTTCATTTTTGTTTAGTTCTTTTTTCGTAAAAGATTTAATGTTTAGTATAGAGCTTAGAAAAAATTTGCAGTGTGAGATAGGCAAGAAGTAAGGCATGTAGCAACATCAGCACGGCAAAGGGCACTCCTTTAAAGGCAAGGAAGGGCAAAAATATTTTAAGTCAATTGATAGCGATTGCTGTATGAGTCGTACGATTTTTGAATCAAGCACGGGCAACGCCGGGTCATGCTGCTAGTAACTAATAATAAAATAGAACAATTATTTCAATATACTGTAATGAAAATAATGTGATGGATTGAAGTTTTGTACTTACTGAAGATCTCTGCAATCTAAGTATCCGATGTTTTCCTTTTGTTAAGAAAACAAAAATGTTCATGTTAGTTGCTTAAAGGAAGCCATTTAAAAGTTCTCTTTCAAATTATTAAAGAAAACACTTGATGGTTTTCAGTCAATAAAGTCGTCGAAGATTTGAGCAGACAAGAAGTGTAGGATAGAATGAAACGTGATAGTCTAAATATGGAAGGAAGATTATGGTAGAACTTGCTATTCCAATGACATAATTCTTGTGTTGAATTTGATATAGCATTATGGGCGTTGACATGCAGCAAAATCATCGATCGGCTACCATGACCAGAAAAAAAAGCTCATTTCTTTTATTTCAATAAACCAATTCTTCACTGTCCTGTAGTGTAGTAATAGTTTGACCAGCTTGTTATAAAGTCTTCCATTTTAATCACACTATACTCGAAGAAACAGAGAAAATAATAAATATTTGAACATGGACAGATATTAGTCTCCTTGAATGGTTGCGAAATACATCTTTGGGATGAATTATTCCTAAGGCATAACACAGTTGATTAATTGATTGCTCAATCAATTAAGATTGGAGGAAAATTAAAAAACAGTTTTAAGTTTTGCCATCAGACTGTGGAAATAGATGACGTTGATTACTTGGGCATCAGTTTATTCACTTGCTATTAATGGGGTATTTATTCAGGAATTCATTTTAAATATTAAAATGTACTACATTGTATCTTGTCAAAAACATTGCCAATACATATATATATATATATATATATATATATATATATATATATATATATATATATATATTTCAAGACAGTTTTATGTTTATACATTCGTTTTATAGATAAAACATAAAAATGTCTTAAAATAATTGTCAGACTTTGTCCATTTCATAATGTGTGACGTCATTTGTTTACATTTGGATACGCTTTGAGAAGATATGAATGTACGAGAGAAAAACATGGAGAATTGCAGTTTAAAAACAATAAAAACGACCTTGCTAATCGAACGATCCTCTGTGGCTCGATCGGTCAAGTCACGTCAGGCTATATGACGATTCCTTATAGGATACAGGTTCGATTCGAAGACAAATATTTTCGATGAAAATTTCTCAGATATTCAGGCCGGTAAATGTTATTAATACTGTTTATTATAAAACAGAGCATTTACTTAAATATTTGTATCTATAAAATGAATGTATAAACATAAAAATGCCTTAAAATAATTGTCGGACTTTGTCCATTTCATAATATATATATATATATATATATATATATATATATATATATATATATATATATATATATATATATAATAGAAGGACTCTACATTCACCCGACAAAACACGGACATTACTATACAGACATTTGAAATGTCAGTAACAAATGACATAAAGAAAACAATAGCATGTAAGCTACCACGTAATAATATCACTGAAGGAGAACGGGTTGCTCTTGACATGTTGACGCATAGAGATGACCTAATCATAACACAGGCTGACAAAGGGGGTGCGACAGTGATCTGGAGAATCAAAGAATATATTAAAGAGGCCAACAAACAACTAGCCGACAAAGAAACCTACAAAAGCTTACCTACAGACCCTCTACCCGAATATCAAATAGAATTAACTAGCTCACTAAACATGTTTCGCAACAATCTAATCGACAAGGAAACATGCCCAACACTTACACTCACAAACATCACACCTGCTCGCTTGTATCTCCTTCCCAAAATGCACAAAAGCAACAGCCCAGGAAGGCCGGTCATTTCATCATTCAACTGCCACACGACCAAAATTTCCAAATACGTAGACCACTACATACATCCCCAAGCTAAGGAAGTAAAATCCTACATCAGAGACACAACAGCTCTACTAAACAAAATTAATAACATACAAATAGTGCCAGAAAATGCTATTCTAGTGACTATGGACGTAAGATCGTTCATTAAACACATCGAAGGGCTAACCGCCCTTCAGGAAGCACTTACTAAAAGAAGAAAACAAGACCCCCCCATCACCACCACAGAAATTATCATAAAACTCATGGAGTATATTCTTACACTGAATACTTTCAACTTCAATGGAGCATACTACCATCAAGTAAGAGGGTGTGTCATGGGCACCATTGCAGCTCCATTATATGCTACAATATTCATGGGAAAATTTGAGGAGACACATATCTATCCCCTCATCAGTCGCGACTGCTTATTCTATGCAAGATATATCGATGATATATTCTTTGTATACTCGGGAAGTAACGACAAACTTACCCAATTCCTCATGACCCTGAACACAGTACGCGACTCAATTAAGTTTGACTACGAAAAGTCCATAAGATCTGTAACATTTTTAGATATCTGCATTTACATAGATAAAAACAGACAACCACAAACGACACTACACACTAAAATCATCGACACCCACAACTTAAATTTAAAATTTAAATCTTCCCACCCTAAACACATCGAGGAGAACCCTCCCTATTCACAAGCACTTAGACTCAGAAAGATATATGTTCCAACAAGGAAGAACTAAATAAACACACTCAAAATTCTGGAGCATCAATTCACAACACGTGGCTATAAAGAACATCTAATCAGGAAACAAATAAATAAAGCAATTTCTACACCTAGAGAAGACACCTTATAGTACAAGATTAAAAATAAACCCAGCCGCATCCCTCTAGTAACCACTTTCAACCCCGCTCTGCCTCCACTATCCCAGATAAACGTCGCTTGGAAATACTACATCTCAAACCAGACCTAAAAAATTGTTTGAGGAAACTGGCCATCTACCATATCGCAGACCAAAGAACGTAAATGAAATGATAGGTTGTAACGACATCTCAGGGGACAAGGTAATCCGTAATAAACTAACAACAAAAACAACTGGATTTTCCCAATCATGTGGCAACAAAAAGAGCTTATGTTGTAACCACATTAGACGCACCAATTCGTTCACTAGATCAGTCACAAAATCTACTTTCAAAATCTACCACGAATCTAACTGTAGAAGTCATAACATAATTTACCTCCTAGAATGCATACAATGCCAGAAAGAATATGTGGGAAAATCAGAATGGCCCTTTCACTACAGAATTAATAATTATCGCAATTAATCATACATAGAAAGAAATCTAACGACAACTTCGATTTAAATAATGCCACACTTATGAAAAGAGAAAATGTAGTTAGACGGAACATTCTTGAGAGTGACGCTATCGACTCTTACCAAAATATAAATCTCCATTCCGTTTTTTTTCAAATATCTCCTTTACTGAAAGAAATACTGCTTTCCTCGTCCAACATATTAACTATAAAAAATAAAAATAAAACGGCTAAATTCAAAACCTATAATTTAAAATATATAATAGATAAATTCATCCTAAATTAACTTGATGTAAATAATAATTACATTATTAAAAAATCATTAAGATTTGCTCACTTTTTGTTGTAACCTAGAAAAGGTTACTGGAAATGTAATGATAATGTTTATAACAACAACAAAATACAATACACGCTAGCGGCGTGAAGTAGGTAAACCACTGCTAATGGTGGACTACTTAGACGGTATATTACCCCCACTTCCTATAGTGTCTAACGGATTTATGAGGATTGGGACATACACATTAGTGTTCATAGGTACGGTATATAGCAATTTTGTTTATTTTTAAATTGTGAATATTTATTCGCTTAATTATATATATAAAAAATATTCACATATTGCCTGTTGAATGAAATAAATAAATGTACGATTGCGAGAGTAATTTCCAGATGTTAGAATTGAAATTATGAATTCTAAACGAATTGAGGCGTTTCATGTCTGTTCATCGTGTATTTCAAGATTCGCTCACTGTCAAGAATTAAACGGTACCCCTTTAGTAGGAACCACAAAATATTTAAATTAAAAGATAACATCATGTTCGCATGATAATGAATAGAGTTAAAATTAAATATAGCTACCGAATCATTTAAAATAGCATTAACATTCATCACAGTACATAAATGCTTGAAAGCGTGTCTAAGACTTATCACATTTATCTGAATCTCTTCGTGTTTATCTACACACACAAACACACATACAGGAATAAATATCTGATCGAGGTAAAGTGGCAGAGTCACTCTGACACATGGTCATAACAATGGCGTTAATTGACTTTCTGTATTTCTTATCGATACTTTGTTGCACCTTTCGTATAAATTTGGGTGTTCAAATAGTATTATGACCCTTACATTTAACTCAATCATTTAAGTACCATGCATGATACACTCTTAGGCGATCATGTATCGTTCAATACATGACTGGCGAGGCAGATTTTTCCCCGCAGTAGGTTGCCGTTTCTTTCTGTCGTAGATCAGCTGTCATAGAACCCGGTCTATCCTGCTATTTACCCATAGCTGTGGGGGGGGGGAGAAGAAGAGGATTCATACGTTTCTCAAGTGTATTAGCACGAAAGTGAATGTAATGGATTCGACTGGAATTCGACCTCGGCTCTGGCATTCCTCAAACCGAGCCTCCTCTACATTTGACTACTGCTCTAGAATCACCGTCAGCAGCTTCCAGCTCTTTAGAAACTTTGAAAACCAATGACCGGGAAACTTTCAGGAGGCGAGTGATCTATAAATCTTAATGCTCTGTCATTAATAGCTTGATGTTTGTCATTCATTTGTATGAAAGGAAATAATAATCAGAACAAGTTAAAAAAAAAGTCCGACAATTATTTTATTTATTGTATCTATAAAAAAGAATGTATAAACATAAAACTGTCTTAAAATAATTTCGGACTTTGTCCAGTTCATAATGAGTGACGTCATTTGTTTACATTTGGATACGCTTCAAGTAGATATGAATGTACGAGAGAGAATCAGGGAAGATTGTAGTTTAAAAACAGTAAAAACAACTTTGCTAACCGAAACGCACCTCGGTGACTAAATCGGTAAAGAATGTCAGGCTTCATGACAGTTATTTAGAGGATACAGGTTCGATTCCAGTCGGAGGACGAATATTTTCTGTCAAAATTTCTCGGATATTCAGGCCGGTAAATGTTGTTTAATACTGTTTATTATAAACAGAGCACTTACTTAAATATCTGTATCTATAAAAAAGAATGTATAAACATAAAAATGTCTTAAAATAATTGTCGGACATTGTCCATTTCATTATATATATATATATATATATATATATATATATATATATATATATATATATATATATATATATATATATATATATATATTAAATTTCAGATAGATTATATCTGTAAAGGAACAAAATGAATAAAAAGACAAAAACTATTATTCGCTGACGCATTTCAACCTCTGAGGGACTTTGTGAAGGCAAATGTTATAGATACAGACTAAGAATAGTTCTATTTCTTGTCTTTTTATTCATACACGCACACACGCACACACACACATACACACACACACACACACACACATTACTTGGCAGATCTTTTATCCCAATGCCGGACATTTAATAAAAAAAATGGTAAAATCATAATACAAAAGGAAAATGGAACTAAATGAAATCCGCTAGACCATATAGCCGAAACCTATTTTAAAAAACAATAAAATAAAATTTTAAATTTAAGTGTTACTTTTCCTTTCGTCCGCATGTGTAGGCGCATCAACGCAATCATTAATTTATACGAAAACTTTTCTCACTCCATCATAGATTTTTGCCTAAAACATTTCCTGATATATGTGTATGTGTATTTGTGCGTGCGTGTATGCAAAAACTAAAGTGAGAGTATATTAGTAAACACAAATATGATAACAAATTCAAGAAAATCTCTTTCGTTTATTAGACATTGAATTGTGTCACGTCGCGTCTTCCATAATTTGCCGGACTTTTCAACTAACCTGATGAATATTTATGACCATTCTTAAATTTAAAAATTTTGAAACACAGGACTTTTGCTTTTGTGAATATTTGTTAGGGAATAAAATCCTTGGATTTACCTGGATAAAGTCTCTCAAAGGACAAAACGAATCGGCTAATATAATTTTTTTTTTGTGTAAGTATATATATATATATATATATATATATATATATATATAAATTTTATCATATAGACCAAACCATTTTACTCACTACAAAGATGCAACTTGGTACGGCTTGCCTACAAGCAGGATTGTTCATAACCATTTTTGATTCTCACCCGTCGAAGTGCAGTTGAAATGCACTGAAACCAAGTTGCATCTTTGTGGTGAGTAAAATGGTTTTGTCTAGATAATAAAATTATAATAAATAAATAATTATCACTCTACTATCGGTATAGAGCCCTCTTTTGGATTAATGTTGTGAACGTTAGAATTTATGTATTACTTTCGTTTCCTTCCGGTAAAATAACCGCCATAATAGAATACCCACAATGCACCACTAACCCGTATATATATAAATAGCCGAGAAAATAACAGCATATGTGGCCTGACGATTGCATATAGCATGAAACAGACTGTCGCCTCTAAGTGTTGACTTCTATGTTCACTTTTATATATATATATATATATATATATATATATAGATATGTAATGTATATTTGGATAGCAACCTTTCTTTCAAATATGTCTTTTTCATTATGACGGACTAGGAAAATTTGTAAATGCTTTATTTAGTTTTTATAATATTCTTACATTCTGCCCTTTGTCTGGGCGAAGGGAATGTACAAATTTTCCGTAATGTCTATTTTCACATGCACTTTCGCCCATTTCTCTAAGCATTTTCAAGGTTGTTGAATGTTGTTAGTATCTATTCATTGTTGTCTGATTAAGATGTTGCGTGTTGCATATGCATTAGTAGTGTTTATTCTGCACCCCGAGGAACGTGGTTTGAATTCGAGCTGGCGTCTTACTATTAAAAAAAAAAATGGCTTTTGACGCATAAATTCCCTTGCTAAATAAGGTGATATAAATACAGACTGCTAGATATTTTATGTAGAAGGCTTCTCCGACAGCTATATCTTTTCGATAACGGGATTTATGAAGGATGATCGTGTTATCAAATAGAAATTTCCTTATGGGCTCTTGTAAGTTGTGGGTGGCTATATGCCTTTTTTATGGCACTTTGACCACATAAGTAACATGTGAGGCGTCTGCTCAAGTAGGTGGTGGTATGACTGATATAACTAATTGATTTATGACAATAAACTGTCATATAATGGGCATTTAAATTGATAAACTGTAGTGATCATCTCTAGTTTTGATTTAATAGGGTTATTTTGTTTACACACACACATACACACACACACACACACACACACACATATATATATATATATATATATATATATATATATTAAAAAGAAGAGAGAAACCGCAAATTGTTCAGAGCATCTGGTGATGTCGATAGACATTAGATTTGAATAGTTAAGAGATTATAGCTATCAGGGAAACAAGTAATAGGAAGGTTGATTTGTAGATTTGAAGGACGGACTCAGGCGAGAAAGACTTTTTGGCGCGACTCAGGGAACCAACTTTCCTTGCGGTGGAGTGTGTATATATGTTTTACGGTAAAAAAAAAAAATTACCTCAGCATGAGTATAGATATAATCTGTTATAATAATGGCACTGAGCTCTCGGTGGATCAGTTTTAATATTTTTTATTACCAGGATCCATCTTTGTCAAAATATATTTTCTTTTTTTTTCGATTCTTATCCTCTTTTTTTACTCTTTCATTTTATTTTTATTATCTCCTTGCCTTCTCACTCTAGTCAAATCTATCAACACTGACCATATAAGGGACGTCTTCCCCACCCCAAATACTAAAGGCTTCGTCCCCTAGTTCAAAATCATATCCTACACCTTCCAAACCGATAAAGACAAAACAGACTAATGGGTTCAATCCGATCATTTCCCAAAAAAGTTTCACAGGCGAGGAATAAAGCAGGGATAAGATTTATACAAATAATAGGATCTACAAGGAGTTCACACCAGCCCCTCCCCCCCCCAAAAAAAACCCCCCAGACCGTTGGTGAGTCTTTCTCTGCCTATTTCTCGCACCGCTGATGAAGGACACGTACCCGAAAATCCCGGGCTAATAACATTAATCTCCGTGCTTCATTTCTGTTTTGTGATTAATAATTAATATACAGGGTAACCCGGATATAAGAGAAACCCGGATATAAGAGAGATTTTCTCTGGCCCCAAATTAGAGCGGATCGTCAGGGAAAGCCGACTTTCCCTGACGATACGCTTAGGTGAAACCTGGGTAGGTTTGTCTGGTTCACTAGGTTTATCTCTCTCTCTCCCTCCCTATATATATATATATATATATATATATATATATATATATATATATATATGCATGCTTGCACAAATGATGGGTGGCTTGATGCGAGACCTCGTAGTTACCTATTCAGATGCAACCACATGAAAGTTGTTTGTAATGGGTCGGGATGTCAGAAGCAATCAGCGGCATTTTATGCCGAACTTATCTTATGGCAAATGCCATCGCCTACATTGGGGCCCTGGACACTGCTCACCTCACAAAAATGTAGCTCTCCTTGCTCCCTTGATTCGAACCCCATTTCTCTCTAGTTATTATATCAAGTTAAAAGAAAATGAAATGCTTTATCTTCGAATTGAGGTCGTCGCATGTCACGCGTTCAGCCCACTTTTGTCCAAGTCTTTGTTACGATCTATATCCCGAACTTAAAACCCTACAGTAATAAAATAGGAATTTTGGCACTGCCAATATTCAAGATCTCTGGATGAATATTACAATTAAGAAATATTAATGTTTATTGATTTACAAATAAGATTAATTGTTTAAATGAAATATTAGTTTAAATGCATAGATCTGAGAAAAGTAATCTGGCATTTACAATTGAAAAGTACCTCCAATCATTGGTTAACTGGGGCAAGAAATGGCTTATAAATTTTAACACCTCAAAAACAAAACTGGTTTCATTTAACCTACATAGGACCTGTTCTGCCTACCATCAACAACTCTGACGCTAGACTCCAGGAGAGCAACACACCAGACCTTGAATTGGAGCAACTATATTGAATCAATAGCTGAATCTACTGCAAGGAAAGTGCCAGAAAATGTTTCTCGTCGGTATCCACCTTGCATATTTAAATCATCTGTCATTCGTCCATGCATTTAATCTTGTGGTGTGGTACTCTTGTTGTGCATCAAAAGAGTCTTGACAAAATCCAAACGTCCAGGGTATGACGATAAACTACATCCGCGTCCTGGGCATGGCGATAAACTACATCCGCCTCCTGGGTACGGCGATAAACTACATCCAACAGCAAGGCCTCAAATAATGTTTTCAGAAAAATAATGTTGCCAGCTATACTTTTTTGAAAATTAATGTTGCCAGCTGTCCGTTTTTGGAACCATAATGTTGCCAGCTATGCGTTTTTTTTTGTTTTTTTTTAAATAATGTTGCCAGCTATGCGTTTTTTTTTTTTTTTTTTAATAATGTTGCCAGCTATGCGTTTTTGAAACCATAATGTTGCCAGCTATACTTTTTTTGAAGCCATAATGTTTCCAGCTATACTTTTTTGAAACCATAATGTTGCCAGCTATACGTTTTTGAAACCATAATGCTGCCAGCTATACGTTTTTGACTTTTAAAGTCACTCAAAATTATTTTCGGCATAAAGTGACCACTAAGTTTGAGATGCCGTTAAATAAAACAATTAATCAATCAATCAAGAACATGAAGAAATTATTTGCAAAAACTGAACCAAAAATTATATTGGATTTTCTAAAAAGAATTTGTCTCTTATCAAAGATGTAGACTGACGTGAAAACAACAAGCAAATGAGCTCTAGCTTGCTGAAAATGTTCCATGCAAAATAGGCATTTAAAATTCACATATTTAGCATATATATATAAACTGGATTTGGCATTAAATAACCCACAGTGGTTGATAGTCCATAAAACCAAAACAAACAAACAAACAAAATCCCAAATGTAATCGATCCTGATTTGACATCTCGACGTCACTTTCTCACCGACGTGACATGGCTTCCCTCTGTCTTTTCTACAAATATATTCATGGCTACGCTATTTTTTTCCTGGTGCCCCGACTACATGAATTTAAGCTTGCTACTAGATTGGCATTTAAGTCCCATCCGTTTACTGTTGAAATAGCTAAATTCAACCGCCACTTCTACTCAAGCAATTTTTTCTTGCACTTCCCACATGTGGAACTCCCTTCCGTTCCCTTGCTTCCCTGATAACTACAATCTTCAAAAATTTAGTTGCAACGTCAATCGCCACCTTCTGTCTTTTAAACACCGTCCAGCTTTTATTCTTTCTTCATCTTCCCTTTTCTCAGTGTTGTATTTCGCTTTCATTCCCTGATACCATCTGCGTACTAGTGGCATTACCACCTTGCTTGTAGTGAAATGATTAAAAAAAGTGAGTATCTTTTGGGGACACTATATACATACATATAGATATATAGATATATGCAAATGAGAGACTGAAACATAAAGATATAACTCAGCCACCTCCACCCGCTGACTATATTTTCATTTAGCGTGGATCTGGCATTTAATTGGTTAATCAAGACATACCCGCAAGTCTATTTTTAATTCTGACCTTATGTCCCCCCTCCCTTCAACTTTCGGAAAAGAGGTAAAACTTTGTTTTTAAATTTCCTTAAAAATCATTTTAATCACCAGTTACTCACAATTGCCTAAAGAAGTAGAATCAAAGGATTGAAGCATGAGAGCCTTTGTGTAGCGATTTCAAAATGGTATTATTATAATGTCTTATAATAAAAATATATATGCTCTCGAAATAAGTCGATTGAGCACTTGGAGAGGAAGGGGTGATTTTATAAACAGTGGCTGCTGCTGATGATGACGCAATGCTCTTGAACTAGAATCGAGCTCTCCTAGCCACTGACATCTTTCTTATATTAAAAACGTTACAATTTTCATTTCGCTCTGTTGTGCGACGATAGCTCGGGAGTAGAATCTCTGACTGATACAAAATCGGTCGGGTTTTGATCCCGGCTTGAAACAATCGGATGCCTAGTCACACTGATAAGCTGTGATATAGCAAAACAGTTTGTCACATGTGGATGAATACACTACTACTACTACACACACACACACACACACACACATATATATATATATATATATATATATATATATATATATATATATATATATATATATATATGCTGGTTTGTTTGAAGACATAACTATACGTATGTATATTTGCGTGTTTAATCAGCTAGGTTGTCCTTACTCCCAAGTAACCTGTGTTTTCCAAAATTAACGTACCAGATTGCAAATAAAAGTTGAACTGAGTTCAAGCCCGGGAGAAATGCAATCAATGTTTTGCTTAATTAGTGAAAGACTTCAATTTGGAGACAGATGCTACTTGGTGAAGCAGTTTAATTATGGATAGAGACCCGAGGCAAAAACGTACAGACTCTTGATGTAAAACTGAATTTGAGTTTAGAGAAAAGGTCGTAGCGGTGGGTGGGGTATTGGACGGCGGAAAAGAAAGCGAGATTTCGTAGTTGAGTAAATATTCATCACAGATCAAAAATGCATCGGTGAAACCATGCGTCTGGCTCAGTGCTAGTTTCATCCACGGGGAGAAGATATCTAAGTAGGTTCTTAAAATATGCTGTTTTTCTTTTAATTAATTTCAATTAATTTCTCTGATTCTTGCTTTTCTAATTTAGTATTTATTCAGAACTTATTAACTTCACACACATGAGCACATGCACACACAAACGCTCTCTCTCTGTCTGTCTGTCTCTCTCTCTCTCACACACACACACACACACATATATATATATATATATATATATATATATATATATATAGAGAGAGAGAGAGAGAGAGAGAAAGTGAGAGAGAAAGAGAGAGAGAGAGCATCATGACGTGGTGTAATGGTTAGCAAGTTTGTCTAATTATGACTGAGTCGTGAGTTCGATCCTCACTGTGTGCCCCATACTTTCGGCCTTGTGGCACATCTAAGTTGCGCTTACAGCATCACTATTTGTGCACCTCGTCGTGGTGTAATTGTTAGGAAACATGTGTTGCTGGATCATTTATGACTGAGTAGTAAGTTCGATCCTCATTGGGTACCGCCTACATTCGGCCTTGTGTCACATCTATGCTGCGCTTAGAAAATCACTTTTTTGGCACCTCAAAGCGGTGTAATGGTTAACAAGCTTGTCTCGCAAGAACAATTACAACTGACTAGTCAGTTTGAACCTCACTGGGTTCCCTATGCTTTCAGCCTTTTGTCACATCTGAGCTACGCTTGGAAAATTACCATATATATATATATATATAATTATTTATTTTAAAATATGATTCCAACACACTACATAAGAGTTCTCATGTTTCAAAACAAGAGCCGAAAACTTCAATATAATTATTTGAATTAAATTGAATTAAAGTAAGTTCTGTTCCATCTTCAAGCGAGATTTTTTTGGGAATAACTTTTGAAGACATGAATTGCCCTCTTCGGATTACATATGACTTGTATCGAAGATCCTTATGCACAATTCCTCTGAAAGAGCGCCTTGAAATCCTGAGTTCCTTGGCAAATACCGTAATTGATTTTCCAGCGTACTTATCGATACTTTTCTGTGTCTTTCGCATAGATTTGGGTGTTTTGATAGTATTACGACACTTAGCAGGCGTTTTGCATTTTACTATCAACGTCAGCAGCTACAGGCTCTTTGTGAATTTTGACAACCAATGAACGTGCAGACTTCAGGAAGTGAACGATCTGTAAATTGTTATGCTTTGTCATTAAGGTAATGATTACAGCGTGCTTTATATATTTACTGTGCCTTTTCATTTATCTTCATTTGCCGAGTTAGCTTGATGTTTTGTCTTCACTTACCTAAAAAAGAAATAATAATCAGAACAATTTAGAAAAAAAGATAGAGCTATTAAAATAACCATATTAATAGAATACAAACCCATTACGTCTACTGACCGTACAAAAGTGAAAACATCACATCTCCTACTAGACAGATACACATACACAATTACGAATACACGTTACCATCCGACACCTGCTAAGACATATTAAAACTTTTTACAAACTTAAATAAATATAGAATTATCTATGGTTTTAATGCATCTGATACCTGACTAATGATGGATGATGGGTTTAATTCCATTTGAAATCATCGATTTTAACCTTCATAAATGAATATCAAATCGAGTATTTGTGAATTGGCCCTAAAACATCTCAAAGAGCTGTACCAAATAACAGAAACCCCATCACTTGAGGACTACCGACAACAGCAACAACTAAAATGGATAGCACAAGATGTTAATATTTCACACGACTTCAGATAGAAAGTTCGGAACGAAACCCCCATCAATACTGGAAAGAGAGATAAAAGAGACTGGACAAGAGAAACCAGTTTTAGGGAAATTGCTAATATTGGGAAAATGGCTGATACTACTATAAACATTCCATCGACTATTCATAGACAGGGGCAAAATTAACGAATGTGTCCTCAGCTACTCACTAATTCCGAAAGACGGGGCGGGTAATGATCAGGTCTTCATCTGGGCAAATTCTAGAAAACATCATTCGGTTTTGAGTTGTATCTGCATATAAGTCAATGTAATCGACTGGAATTAAAACTCGGCTCTACGATTCCTTAATCCGAGCCAACCTGCCGCCGTTGTCGTCTTGCGTTTAGGGGAAGTTCGCTTAATGCGTTATTAATTAGGGGATCTAGTTTAAGATTTAGGAAGTCTTTTTTTTTTTTTTTAAGGAATGGCAGAATTTTTTTAATATTATAATTAAAATCAAATTCCATGGGAATTCGTGTTTTTTTTTTTATTTGTTTTGTTTTCGTAGACCAAAATAATGCGTGAGGAAGCTAGTTTGTATGTATTCTTTCATTATTTTTAGGGAGTAGTAGTTTCGAAATTGCTTAATCAGCGAGCATACATGAATATTTTATCCCTTCGGGTCCAAAGAAATACTTATGTCATTTAAGCATTTGGCTATAAATTATGGATTCTTTTAGATCGTTTCGGTGATAGCTGTCAAATATCAGCGACTGTCTATGGATTTGTATATACGAGGTCTGATGAAAAATATCGGCACTGTTGCCATGGTAACGGAGCTAAAGTAAGCAGAGCGAATCCTCTTGGATATTGAACTCTGTCTCGCATACACACTAAGTTATAACGTACTAGTCCGCTTACGTCGTTCGTAGCAGTACTTGGAAGGAAAGCGTGTAGCGTGTGGTCGACTCACGATATCACAGAGGTTCCATCAGTGACCATGGCTTATGCAGCAATTTTTGGCTAGGCACACAATTCCCCAGGTCTTACGACTACCATATTTCTCGGATTTAGTCTTTTCAGTCTTTTTTTTCTTAAAAAATAATAAAAAAACAAGATTTCTATACGTCGAGAAAATCCAAGAGAATATGAGAAAGTTTGTGCTCGCTCTCTCAAAAAATGATTTCCAGGAATGCTTCCATCAATGGAAACAATTCTGGATAAAATTCATGGCACAGGCGGGAACTACTTCGAAGGATATTAAATACAGATTTGTTATGTATTGTAGTTTTATTTCTATGGTGCTAGTCCTGATATGTTCCGACAGACCTCGTATATATCCATACAAATACAAGGTGAACCAAAAGGTGGATAGTAAATAATAACATTTATTTTGAGATGACATATTAATACAATTATATTTTGATACATAATTATTAAAAGTACAATTAATTTTTAGTGTGTATATATATATATATATATATATATATATATATATATATCTGTTTGTATATGTATGTGCGTGTGTATATTGTGTGGGTGTGTATAGTACAGATAACAGATCTGTTGGTATATAATTCAGCTGAGTCCTGCTAATAAACTAAATTCAAAACCCCTATTCCAAGAGTGTCAGATTAGAGCTGAGGAAGTCTGGCATATAGTTGTGCTGGTCTGAAATAGTCTATACCCACATGAGGTAATTTGCGATTTTTTGCTGTACAATATATATATATATATATATATATATATATATATATATATATATATATATAATACAATACCAAAGCCCTAAACATTTTATTAAGGCAGGTGTCCAAAGTGCTGACCATCACAATTTACACACCTTTGAAGTCTATCTTCTACGCTTCGCCAAACATTTTTGTCCAATTATATTTATGTATTAATTTCTTGAAATGCATCACTGATGGAATTCATATATATATATATATATATATATATATATATATATATATATATATATATATATATGTATATATTTACGCACACACACTTCAACACACACACACACATATATATATATGTATATATATATATAAATTTAAAAACCATGTTACCAGTGACTGTCCACTGCTATAAAACTCTAAAATGGGTAGACTTTTTTTTAGAACTGCTTATTCTTTCCTGTATATATATATATATATATATATATATATATATATATATATATAATTGCAAATGTCATTTCTTTTGAAACTCCCTTGACACGTTCGTATCAGAACAGCTATCAACGATAAATGGTTATAAATAACTGCATGAGTGTTAATTGAAACAAACCCCGAATGTATTGTGGTAAGATCTTCCGACCGACTCATATAGGTCACTTGTGCAGAAGAAAGAAGATTTTGTTTCATGGATCTGCTATTTATAAGTATGGAGGCACGATGGAGCAATGGATAGAGTCTCGGATTGAGGAATAGGATGATTAGGTGTTCGAATTCCATTAGACTTCATTTCATGTACTTACGTGCTAACATCCCTGGGAAAGGTATACATGTTTCTCTTCTCCCACGAAATATGAGTAAATCGCAGGCAGACTATCTCTTATAGCTTTGTTTGACAACTTGACTAAAAGAAGGAAAAACTGAAATCAAGCCAGCGTGGTTGAGTTGGACTACGTCAGGCTCTCCAGCTACTGCGGATGTAGTACATTTGTCCTTACGGTCTTGATTGGTTACGGGAGTCGTGATTCATTATAAGACTAAAGATGAGACCCCATTTAGGACGAATCAAGGTCTCAGTGTATGAAAATTGGCTCTAAAGATTATATTGTGCCATTTGCACATGGTTGATAGGTTTGCTTCAATTCGAAATTATAGATTTTTATTTTCACAAATGGATATCGAATTGAATATTAATTATATTTTCCCCAAGCCATTCATAAACAGCGTATAATAATAAATAATGAATCTGTCTCCAGAAACTCACTATTACATAAAGACGTAGTGGATAAAAATTAGGGTCTAATCTGGGCAAATTTTAGACGAAACAATCACTTGATTTTGAGTTGTCTGTCCATATCTTACAGAAAAGCGGTCATGTCTGGAATTTGACCTTTTGAGGTCACAAATCTTTCAGTACGTACGAAACTTTCATCTTTTATAAGTGCTTCATTATTTCTTTCTTTCTTTCTTTCTTTCTTTCTTTCTTTCTTTCTTTCTTCCTTCTCTTTAATTATTCCCATTTATTCTTTCTTTCTTTCTTTCTTTCTTTCTACATTGTTGTGTTTATTTTTACGTCACTTATTTTCATTCTTTTTTTTTTCACTTCATTCTTCCATTTCTTTCTTTTACGGCGGTTTTTTTCCGTATTATTTCTTTGAAACTTCGGTTTTCTTCTCTATCATTTCTTTGAACGTTTCTTTATTTTGCTTTCCTTTTTCCTTTTGATTTCTCGTTTCTCATTGTTCTCTTTCTTTTACATCTCTTTTCTTTCTTTTGTTCTCACTTTCTTTTTCTTCTTTCTTTTACATTTTTCGCTCCTAATTCTTCTTTATTCTTTACTAGGATTTCTTCCCTTTTTTCTTTTACTTTTCATCTTTTTCGTTCAACGTTTCTTTCTTTCTTTTTCCTTCCTTCCTTCCTTCCTTCCTTCCTTCCTTTTTCGACTTCTATCTAAATTGTTTACTTCCCCATTTTTCTTTGATTTTTCTTCTTTCTACTCCCAGGACCTTTTCTTTCATGGTCTGATTTCAAGCACACACACACACACACACACACACACACACACACACACACACACACACACACACACACACACACACACACACACACACAACTCCCCGACCCAAATCTCCATTTGTTATTTTGTTCCTCAGAAATAACAATTTCTTCGTCGATGTGCTAAAGGAGAAAACAAGTTTTTTTTCCCGCCAACTATGTCAGTAACATAGTCAAACTAAGTGAGAAATTGGTACTGGTTCCCCGTCCCTTCCTAGGCTGCATTTAGATGAGCAGGAAGTAATTTTATTCACCTACCTATCTGTCTGACTCTGGGAGGGGTATGATAAAATACTGAAAATTGCCATCACGGAAAAAGATTTAGAAAAGAAAAATATACAGATGATACAAATAATAATAATAATAAAAATAATAATAATAATAATAATAACTGAGAGAAACACCGCCATGAAAGTCATCGAGGTGTTCAGTAACCATATTGTTGTATATAATATATATCAATAATATTATATTATTGATGAGTTTGCTGATGACAAGAAGGACACTAATTGGTCGATACTGTGTCACCATTGATGAAATCTTTTCAAGGTTTTGATTTGTCTCGGGACAGTACAGGAGAGAAGTCAGGATACACGACCCTCATCTCAAGTGTCAGACAAATCATTCGAAACTGTTTACATACAAGAAGATCAGAAAACGTTACGTGATCAACTGAAGTTTATCAGCTCCGTTTTAAAGCAATTAATACAAAGTATATTAAAATCAATGATTGTATATATATATATATATATATATATATATATATATATATATATATATATATATATATATATATATAGTTTTAGCCGACGCGTTTCGTCCGATGTGGACTTTTTCAAGGCAAAAAAAACGAAATAAATTTATTGAAGCAAATATCTATAAATAGAATGTTAGAGTTTTTGTATTCTATTTGCTAACGACAAACTTTTATAACGACAAATATATATATATATATATATATATATATATATATATATATATATATATATATAGAGAGAGAGAGAGAGAGAGAGAGAGAGACAGAGAGAAAGAGAGAGAGAGACAGAGAGACCTAGTGAGCCAGACAAACCTACCCAGGTTTCACCTAAGCGGATCGTCAGGGAAAGCTGCGGTTGTATTGAGCTGTTTTAGTTAGTTGTTTACTCGTGTCGGGGTTTTTTCTTTGGGCTTTGAACCTGTATCTGCGCGATTTTTTTTAGACAGACTTTCATGTTCCTGGCTCTTTCTTTTTTTTTTAAACCTTTTTTTTCCTTCGAGATTGATTTGATTAGTGGCAAATCAAAAATTCGAAGGTTTTTAGAAACGAGTATAGTTCTCTCTCTTTTTCTACATACATATATATATATATATATATATATATATATATATATATATATATATATATATATATATATATAATCATACCACGAGTTGAGCTAAGTCTTGTGAATGAAATTGGATCAGCGGAACTCTTTGGGGGAGCTGCGGATGGTTGTGCTACCACGAAGTCACAAGTCAACTTGACCGAGGTTCTGATCGTGCTGGCCTTGATAATAATAATAATAATAATAATAATAATAATATATATATATATATATGATTTGGGATCAATTATAGATCAAATATAGATCGGAATCCGACAGAATAAGATAAAGAACAAATAGTAAACTTTTATCAATCTAACATGTTTCACTTTTATTAAAAATTTCTCTGATGAAGCTTTAATAAAAGTGAAACATGTTAGATTGATAAGCGTTTCTTATTTGTCTTTTATCTTATCATATATTTGTAGATTTTAATGGATTGGTAGTGACTTCAGAACTTGGTGACCTGTAGTACAATAGCTAATCGTAACGTGTTTATATTCTTACACCAATTACTCAGAATAGCAAGTTAGAGACAGACAGACAAATCACAACATTACGCACGAACACATACACTTTCACAGATACACAGTTATTGCCCCGGTGAGCCATAGTGACTCACTTCTTGTCAAATCTTCCTCCTGAGTTAAATCTCAACTCTCTTCGCTGTCAAGGTATTTGAACTTTGTACCTAACGCTGTCAGTCTTTAGGTGGTTGAATTGGCTTACGGTTGTCGTATATTTGCAAGAGTGCCTTAACACTTTTAGTTACTGTCAAGTTGCCGCAAGAGCATGTTCTAGATGTCAGATATAATTGCTTTTGCAGACCTGACAGATTGAGCAAAATAGTAACTGGTATCATTCGCACGGAAGACTTTTAATTATGTCATCATCTCGATCACAATTAATTCTTCATATTATGCATCGCCAAGTTATAAGGATGTGCGGGTGGTGTAATGGAGAGCGTTTCAAAATGAGAAATCGGATAACCAAGTTCGATCTCCAATCGATCTCTTTACACTTTGATGTAAATAACCTTGGCAAAGGCATGAAACCGTTTGTCTCTCCCGTTTATGTGTAGGAATTTTTTCTACAAAGAAATCTAAATTCAATATTCACATGCAAACATAATACATCCTATAAACCGAAAGGTATGTTTAAGTTTTATATAACCTCCAAGATGTTGATAAAATGCAAAATACTGGTTTATAATTAAAGAATAATTTAACGTCAGTCTTTACAACTTTATTTTCTTAATTCTTTTGAAGGCCAGGGAGTACATACAACAATCGAAAGTTAATAAAAATGTCATGTGACGTCTCAAATTTACTACAATAAAAAAATGTATAAATTTAAACGTTTATCTTGCTCGGGAAGTAATTACTTATTTCACTGTCGTGAATTATGAATCAAAAGAACACAGGTTGAATGGTAGGAACGTGTCTAGAATTAGTGTGTCGTTTAAAATGCATTTTATAGTTTCATTAAAACACCTTTCAAAGAGGGAATTTAGTTTTCTCCTATGCTTTCACTTGGTAGCCAAACACAGCGCTCCACTATCTGCAACAGTCTTTTAAAAAGGAATACCAACCTTTCGTTTTTGCATCTCCTTGTTACAGATGGTGACAAATGGGTTTTGCATGTAAACACAGAACAGAAAAGACAGTATTTGTCAAAAATAAGAAAACAGTGACATATTTAACGGCGTTTTGTGGTGAATTATGAGCCATCCAACCAAAGCAGAGCCAAGTTCGAATGGTTGAAAACTGTGTCCTGTATTTGTCATCTTTTTGCCAGATCATTTGGAGTGCATTTCCGAGTTTAAATGGAGAAAGTTTAAAAGAGGAAATTTGTTTTGTTTTTTTTTTGTTTGTTTGTTTTTTGTTTTTTTTTATGAACTTTCGTTTGGGGACCGAAAACTGGTTTTATCATTTGGAGTAATTTTTTTTTTCTTTAACTATGAATGCCAACTTTTCATTATAGCATCATTGGTGATGAAAAATGAGTTTTGCATGTCAACAGAAAATTAAAAGGACAGTGGTTATAACAAAATTTGAAAGCAGTACTAACACTAAGAGCAGCACTTCTTCCATAGAAGTTCTTGTTTTGTGTCTGGTTTTGTCGTCCGTTGAAATATAAAAGAACCATTATTGTGGACTTTTATTGGTAGCAACTTGATCGATCAAACCAAGTAGTACATAAAAAGTGCCTGGCTTTGGTAAACCTTCCTGACGCCATAAATTCCCAAGTTGGCATCTACGCGGGTAACTCCACAATTTACTGCTGCCTCAAAAACAAATCTAGTGTCGCTGACAAAACTAACCTGGACGCTGAAATGGACCTCCAATCCGTTGTTAATTGGGGCAAGAATTCGCTGGTCAACTTTAACGCCTCAAAAACTAAACAGCTCTCTATTAATCACCATAGAGATCCTTCCCTGCACCCCCCCCTTATAAGAATGTCTGATGCTCAACTTCTTGAGAGCAACTCTCTGCGTCTGCTCGGTCTCACGTTGACTGATGACCTGAGATGGAACAAATACATTCAGTCAATTGCTTGGTCCACCGCAAGGAAAATTGACTCTCTGTGCCGCGCCAGGAAATTTTTTCCCCAGAATCGATACTTCAAATCTACAAATCAACCATTTGCCCTTGCATGGTGTATTGCTGCCATATATGGTCTGGAGCACCTTCTGTTTGCCTCGGGGTTCTCGACAAGCTCCAGAGGCGAATATGTAATATAATTGGCCCTGATCTGGGGTCTCGTCTACAGTTGCTCTCTCACAGACGTGCCGTCGCCTCTCTCTGTCTTTTTTACAAATACTTTCATGGCAATTGCTCCGAGGAGCTGCATTCGCTGTTTCCCAGACTTCATGAATTCAAGCGCCCTACGAGGCTGGCATCCCTCTCTCACCCTTTCACTGCCGAAACTACTAAATGTAGCCGTCTCTTCTACTCCAATAGCTTCATGTCTCGCACCTCTCGCCCGTAGAACTCCGTTCCCTATTCCAGTTTCCCTGAGAGCTTTAATCTTCAACTATTCAAATGTAATGTCAATCGACATTACCTTGATCTATCCACTATCCTTCTCCTCATCCTTTCCTCTATCACTCCTATCTGCTTTCGCTCCAAATCTTCTGCAACCTCCTGCATCCTAGTGGCTTCACGCCTTGCTCGGGGCGTAATGCTTAAAAAAAAAAAAATAAAAAAAAATAAAAAAAGGGATTATTCAATGTTAGACTGCAAAAAAAAAAAACATCGTTAAGATAGGCGGTTCTTTCATATTTTCCATACGCACAAGATTTAGAACCTGCAAATTTTCATTTGATTTAATTACGAGAATATTTCATAACTGGCTGTACATGTAGAAAGTAAGAAGTCGAAAATAGTCTTTCAAACTTTTTTTTTTACATATTTCTTTAAGCATTTCTGTTCAGCTGCAGTCACTGAAAATGAAGCTATTGACATTTCTGATAAATAAGATTTATATTGATGTAACATATATATATATATATATATATATATATATATATATATATATATATATATATATATATATATATGGTGAAAAATGTAATTAAACGTAGATTCAAAAAAAAATTCAGGTCTCATGGAAAATGAAAAATGGAACAAAAATCACGACCGCATCCGACAGGTAATTAAAGAAGCCAGAAAAGCGTAGCAGGACCAACAATTGCAGACATAATTGGGATCTTAATTCATTTCTGAAATTTAAACTGAAGTCTATATAATAAATGCGAATGTCAGTGTGTCACTATGTCACACTTTTTCAACTTTACTTCTAGAGAACGTATTTTAACATATTTTACCATTTTGGAATCACGCCGAATCTGTGAGCAAATTAAAATCATTCCGTGTCGGATCCAGACACGCAATACTGAAATTTGGGATTCTCCCAATTTTTCATTATTGCCATTGTTTTCGGCGATGTTTTACGTGATTTTTTTAGACAAATTTTTTACACGATAACAATTTTTATAACTTGGGAATAATAGAAATTAATTGCGAAATACAGCGAAAGTCCTGTATGAAATAAAAATAATTGTTTGCAAGCAAGGTAAGGTTCTTCTGTAGTTTATTGTTGCCTATCGCTTCTGCTCTTTTCTACCTATTGTGAGGAAGGCTTACTCAAGAGCCCTTGGCTGCAGCTAAATTAGTCGCTTTTGAGGTACTTAAGTAATAGTTTTACAATACATCATCTTTAACTTCCTATATAATATTTTACAAGAGTAGATCTAACTAATTACTACATATATATATATATATATATATATATATATATATATATATATATGAAAGTATATTGTCCCGAAAATATACCTGGTTTTTCATTTCACCGTTTAGTCTTCATCAGATCAAAAGCGAAAAACTGAGTTACTTGTGTGTATATTTGTGTATGTTTACTAGATAATGAAATCTTTTTTTTCCAAGTTGGCAAGCAACTTGTGACTAAAAAAAACAGAAAGAAAATGAGTGACTTTAAAAAAAAAAAAAAGAGTCGTTAGCATCTATGTTCTTTGCTTTAAGATTCCGATTGGAGAGATAGAATCATTCAGAATGAGTAGAAAATAAATAAAAGATTTGTTTGTTTTTTATCCATGCGTACTCCGTGTCGAGAGTATGTTACAAAATTGAAGTATATGATGGCGGGAGAGTTATAAAATATTGACAATTGGAAACTGTTAAATACATAACAGAATATATTTTCGGGACAATATATTAGGTTGGTGCAAAAATAATGTCGTTTTCTCACATATGTTAATATTTTTGCACCAACCTAATATTTCTTGAACATTTTCCAATTGTCAATAATTCATGACCCTGTCGGGATCATATACCCCAATTCTCTAACGCACACACATTACTTTTATAAAAGTAAATGCTACTAACAGTGGAATTTTACTCCATCTGTTCTTTCTCTCATTTGCATATATATATATATATATATATATATATCTTTCTCTCATTTGGATATATTTTGTTGGTGCAAAAATAATGACGTAATAATGTCGTTTTTTGACGTTAAAAAATACGCCCCAAAACGACATTATTACGTCATTATTTTTGCACCAACCTAATATATATATATATATATATATATATATATATATATATATAAATAGATAGATAGATAGATAGATAGATAGAGAGAGAGAGAGAGAGAGAGAGAGAGAGAGAGAGAGTTTACCCTGACGATTCGCGTAGGTGACACCTAGGTAGATTTGTCTGGCTCTTTAGGTTTACTTAGTTTGCTCTATTTAGCGTATTGAGCACTTTGTTTAGTTATTTTGACTTTACTCGTGTCGGAGGTTTTTTTCTTTCGACTCTGAACTTTGATTCTAGACGATTATTTTCGCCGGAAATACATGTTCTTTTTCATTTTTTACCCTTTTTTTCTCCTTGGCTATTGGTTTGTTCATTTACAAGCTAAAACACCTAAGGTTTTTCCGGAAGAGTATAACTGCTTATATTTATAAGATTATTAGTATTAGTTCATGCCACATCGATTGAAAAAACTACTACAACAAAATAATTTTCAATTACCATATTAGTAAAAAAACGCACTCTTTTTTAAATTTTCAAAAAAATTCAACCTTAGCGTTGCGACCGCACGCTCCAGAATTTCTTACAGTTAACAATAACACATTTCTAAAAAACATATTTCGATTCACATCTAATCTTTCGTGTCCCGTTATTTCCTGGATGTATTAAAAAACAAACAATCAATTCCCATGCCAGATGATGTCTGTATCAACAGATGGAAGTACTTGCAAAAAAAAAAGACCTTATACAAGTTGAATTTATTAAAAGCAGGGATCATAACATTCATCTAGAGGTTCGTGGGTTAATGTAATTTTAATAAATTTGTTTGCAAAGATGTATTCTCGCCATTTATATCATTAACTTGACTAATCTGTTTTTTGTATGAATGATTCATGTAATATATATATATATATATATATATATATATATATATATATATATATATATATATATATATATATATATAAATAAATAAATAAATAAATAAATAAATAAATAAAATAAAATAAAATAAAATATTGCTGCCATATATGGTCTGGAGCTCCCACTGTTCATCTCAAGGTACTCGACAAAATACAGAGATGGATGTGCAATGTGGTCCGTCCTGGTCTGGCATCTCGCCTATAGTCACTTCCACACAGACGTAACATCGCATCCCTCTGTCCTTTCTACAAGTACTTTCACGGCAACTGCTCCAACGAGAAATTTTTGCTGGTTCCCAAACTGCATGACTTTAAGCGTGTTACTAGGTTGGCATGTTAGTCCCACCCGTTCACTACCGAAACTACCGAGTGCGCATCCACTACCGAAAATTGAAACCTGGACCATTTCGATACAACGCAAACGACATACCAACTGTACCCCGGGCCTCGGTGACGAAGAAGACACAAACTAGACTCGATATAGCGCCGCTACTCACTCACTCAGGTCCGTATCGACACTCATCCAAGTATACGGATAACCTCGGAACAGTGCCCCAAGTGCCACGGCTGCTTATTGACCCTTAGCCGCTCCTCACGAGCATTAGCTGGATCAAGCAAGTATATACAGTGAAAGAATTTTAGCTGTTTTAGAGTAATGATATATAGTAATTCATCGAGCCCAGAATAATCTTCAACAGAATGCAACAATCACAGGACGGCCGCTACCTCCTATTTTGGACTCAACTGCATATATATATATATATATATATATATGTGTGTGTGTGTGTGTGTGTGTGTGTATAACAAATTATGATATAAAGAAAATAACAGATTTTCAGCAGGAATCAGTACAACCCATGCAAGGCAATAAAACCACTAAGACGCAAGAGGGTTAGTGTGTTTTAGAGAATATGAGAAAGAAAACATTTTTAAGGAGATGGAACGACAGAATAACAGGAATTAAGAAGAAAGAACATGACGATTGATATTCCATTTAAATTTTGTCAGTTCAAAGTTAATTGGGTTTGACTATGTGAGAAATCTTATCAGAGAAAAAGGCTCTATTCAACATTGCTTGGTCATCGATGCACTCTGTAGCAGAGAACGTCAGGTAGGGGAACGCGGGTTCGAATCTTGCCGAAGAACTCCTATTTTTCTCTAAGACGTTTTCTCGAATTTTCAGGCTGTTAGACGAAAATAAATATACTGCTTGATAAATAAACGGAACGTCTACACAAATACGAGTATCCACTACTATGTGTAACTCAAAACCTTTGAATATTTTAAATAAATAAATTAAGACATAAATGAATAAACAAAATGAAATAATAAAATAGATAAGAATTCTATTAAAAAATCAATAAACAACATTTACAGACTTTCGTTTATCAGGCAATTAAATACATCCTTTAAAGTCCACCATAGTTAAACTTTAACAGTTAACTTTAAAACTGTTTTCGAGTGTTCATAAATTTTAAATTCATTCAGACTCAAGAGTTTTAGATATTTAAAATAAGTAAATACATTAATTATTAAACAAAATAAAATAATAAATAATATTTATATTTAAATATGAATAAATAAAAATTCAACAATAGCATTTACTCCTTTTCGTTTATTAGACAATACATTTTTATCACTTAGCGGCTTCCATACGTTTCCTCAAACAGCTAGCGGAGTTATCAAACTTAAAATTTGAAAACTTAACTGTATTTTTCCTCCATATTACTTCTGTCTATAAATACCCATTACTAAATAACATGTTAACTACTAAAATGACGCGTAATATAATAAAAATGTCACCTTAAAAATAAAAACTATTAATTCTTTAGCAATTGCTTTGTTTAGGTTTCGTATGCTTAATTGAGCAGATATGGGCTTCAAAAAATGTGCATTTCTTAAAATGTTGCTGTTTCGTGTCGCTCTTTGTGACCGAGCACACTGAATCAAACATTGGTTTTCTCTTACAATGTGCGACTCAGAATTGAAACCTGCTGGAGACACATTTTCTTTTGTAAGTTTTCTCGAGTGCGTAGTAATACCCTCGTGTAATACAGACGGGTTTAAGCTTTTAAAAAAAATGGGTGTTTATTTCAAACACGTGTATCCATTAAAATATCGTTTGAAATAATAAAAATGTCAGATTAAAATTAAATCCATTAATTTTTAGTAATCACACACGCACAAACATTGTTTTTATTACTTCAAACGTTTTTATAGGGAATACTTCGTATTTGAAAGAGACGCCCAATATTTATTTTTGATTACCGTAATTCTCCATGTATAATACGCATTCATCCATAATATGCATCCAAAAATTTGTGCTGAAAGTGTTGGAAAACGCTTCTATTCGTGCATAATACGCACCCCTTGTTTGGTAATCAAACCCTATAAATTGTACCTTTCCAAATTCATTAAGCTCAGCGTTTCTTGTTCTTATTAAAAATGATTTTAAACATAGAATATTCTTATTTAAATTTAGTTTTATGATAATTTTTATTTTATTTTACATTTTTAAGTATTTTAGGCACATATGATTGTATTTGACATCCTTATGGGGTCGCAATCGTCGAATTTTAATGTCCAATTGTCGTATGTTTGTGGTGGGTAGACATTTCGCAACTGAAATCGACCTATGAAACAGCAAATTTTTAAAGATTTTTTGTAGCTGTGCATAAAACGCACCCTAATTTTGCTTATAACTTTTTTTAGAAAGAAATGCGTATTATACATAGGGAATTACGGTAAATTTGATTATAAAGAACCGACTAGATCAGTCTATTTTTTTACTGCATTTTCAAATTTTCGAATAAGGTCCGAACTTAATGCTGCATTGTTTTTACCAGGATGTAGAATAAATAGAAAAAAATAATTCTACACATCAAACAGACAACTCATTGGTTTTTGAAAATGACTGGGATGTGCGAAATTACTGCAACAACAACAGAAAATGAACTTCAGACAGTTTATTCATAATTTGGATCATAACTTAGTTGAAAATCGGAAAATATAATCTACATATATAAAACAGAGTATGTCTCTATTTTCTGTGTGACAGCTTTTCACTCGAGATCCATCCAACCGATTTTGACCAAACTTTGGCATATGTATTGTACAATGTAAGAGACACTTTTATTAGCGTAAAAAATCGATAAAGCCGATCAAAAATCGATAAATCAAACTTTTTTCCTTTCGTTCAACCTCGGTATGTAGGTTACTTACAACATAACGAGCTCAACGATAGCTCTTTTTTTATTTCTACGCAACAGCATTTAGCGAAAATCCGCAAAAATCGAAAAATCGATTTCACACAAATTTTAAACTAAAACTCCCTCAATTTTCAAGCACTCTAATACAAACTACACTCAATTGAAGCCAACAATAAGTTAATTGTTTAACAGTCCTTTAGCTTGATAACTGAGTCAGTCCATATAGTGGAAACCCACGTAAATAGCAAAAAATGGTGATTTTTACTGATTTTTTTCCTTGATTTTTCAGCTAATTTTCATCAAACTTAACAATTGCTTTATAACTGTATCCTTGTTTACATCCCTGGTAGCACACTGACAAATTGAATTTCAAAAACTCCAAAATAATTGTGGGTCTTCATGTTGCCTGTTGTAGTTACACCTGAAGATTGCATGAACTGCATGAAACTCCAAGTCGTGATAACGACGCTGGATGTTATGCATGTTCACTAATATATACATATATTAGGTTGGTGCAAAAATAATGACGTAATAATGTCGTTTGTTGGCGTTAAAAAATACGTCAAAAAACGACATTATTACGTCATTATTTTTGAACCAACCTAATAGCTCTGTTACATAACATTGAGCATTGTATTTATAACACCTGTGGAAGAACTATAATTATACGTACGTAAAATCTTTCGTGCGTGTATGTACGCATACCCATATATATATATATATATATATATATATATATATATATATATATATATATATATATATATATATGTCAATGTGTGTGTGTGTTATTACTGGGCGGAAGGAAGATCAAAACTTGAACTATGAATTTTATTCACATGAATGAAGCCTTTTTGCCTTTCAGCAGTATGGCTGATGCTAACCTTCATAAGAGTCACTCGTTGTACCTCCTCGGTTAAACATTGTAAGGTGGTATGAAGTCAAAGGACTATATTGAGTCAATTGCTAGGTCTGCTGCTATGAAAATCGGTCCAATATGTTGTGCTATACAATATTTCTCTCCAGAATCTATCTTACATATTTATAAGTCTGCCATTCGTCCATGCTTTAAATACTTCTGTCGTATCTGGTCCGGGACTCCCGCTCTATGTTTAGAGATTCTTGATAAAATCTAAAAATGAATCAGAAATATTATTAGTCCGGACCTGGCGTCTCGGCTTCAGTCACATTCACACCAACGTAACATAGCTTCCCTGTGTTTTTTCTACAAATATTTTTATGGTAATTGTTGGAATGAACTCCTCGCTGTGGTGCGTAAACTTGGTGAATTTATACGCGATACTAGATTGGCAGCAAAGTGCTATCAATTCAGAGTTGAAATGGTAAGTTCTATGCTAAGAGTTTCTTTTCTCGCACTTATCGTTTGCGGAACTCTCTTCTGGCTTCATGTATTCCAGCCAACTTTGATCTTCAAAAACTTTTTGATCTTCAAAAACTTAAATGCAAAGTCAATCGCTATCTACTGTCTTCACTACATTCTTTTTATAGATATAACAAAATGTAAACATAAAAAAATATAAACATAAAAAATGTCTTAAAATAATATATTTTATATATATATATATATATATATATATATATAAAATATATTATTTTAAGACATTAAGACATATATATATATATAATTTCAAATGGTGGATGCATTAGTTCGTTGCTCCTGGATTTTTTATAAGAAAAAAGTTTATTGTTTTTCTTTTATAAACAAATACTCCACGTTTTTTTTTTTTTTTTTTTTTTACTGTTTATCATTCTTTTAAGCTTATTTTGAAGCCGCCAGTATAGATCACTTTCAATTTGCTAATGCAGGCTTCTCTCCGAAATCGTGTCATTTAAAGCATTTTCGGATTGTTTTCTCAGTGTCACTGATGATAAATATCTGCCCGTCTTCATGTTATATTTTTGACTTGATCTCAAGCCCCCGCAATAAATCACCAGACATTAGAGGCACGACACGTGACCTACATTAAATGTTCCTGTGATTCAACAAGGCCTATTTCTGAACCTAAGTTCAATACAATGGAATACGCCGTTGTTATTCGAGAACTTAGAGAACCAGAGAAGACAATTAAAGGAAAAAAAAAACAAAAAAAAAAAAAATAGGAAAGACATATAAAAGGTTAAAATTGCCAATAATCTCGATGTTGAATTATTGAGTTACGTGCAAAGCGGGGCATTCTTTTACGATCGTTAGTGCGCGAGGTACATCTCCGGTTATTTTTTTACTCAGTGTCGATCGTTAAGCGAGGCTAGACTGACTTCAACTTATATATATATATATATATATATATATATATATATATATATATATATATATATATATATATAATACGCAGTGCACTATTTACATTATTCGGACTATTGTCCTCATCTTTGTCGCCATATTTATCACAACGTTTCGGCCGTTGTACGCTCCGGTCTTATTCAGGTGGTTGGAATGTCGAACTAAACCCAACGACCTGAAGAAGGCCGTAGCGTACTACGGCCGGAACGTTGTGATAAATATGGCGACAAAGATGAGGACAATAGTCCGAATAATGTAAATAGTGTACATAATACCTCATCTCACCAATATAGACAGATACTGAAAGGCCGAAACGTTGTAATAAATATGGCGACAAAGATGAGGACAATAGTCCGAATAATGTAAATAGTGTACATAATACCTCGTCTCAGAAATATAGACAGATACTGAAAGGCCGAAACGTTGTAATAAATATGGCGACAAAGATGAGGACAATAGTCCGAATAATGTAAATAGTGTACATAATACCTCATCTCAGAAATATAGACAGATACTGAAAGGCCGAAACATTATAATAAATATGGCGACAAAGATAAGGGCAATAGTCCGAATAATGTAAATAATGTACGTAATACCTCATCTCAGAAATATAGACAGACTCCATAATGCGCAGTATATAGTGTAGCTCGCCACTCATATTCGCTGACACCCGTGTAATAAGGAGGGAAGCCAATCACTATTAAGGACGCTTTCTCTGGTGCATTTGTGTTTATTCAACACCCACAGAGACCACCTGTGCTTTATACTGCAACCATGCTGAGAAAACCTTAGTTACAGGACAGCACGCTCAAGCCCTCGGCCTCGATGACTCAGCCAAGTGTTCTGTCTACCTAATTTCACTCATAAGGATTGAGTCAAACCGTGGTATGGTTTTCAGGCTTTTTCGAAAGGTGCCTCATGCTGGGATCGCCCCCCTCCAGTTTGATAACATTAGGAAATCTCCCTCTTGGCAAATCGACCACGGTGAGATTTGAACACGGATCTCATGCTCAGAATACGAATGTTCAAACACTCACCATAAGGTGCAGTAGATATTCATATGGTAAATAAAAAATATACTTTTTTTTCTCATCGTTTGATATATCGCGGAGTTTCATGTACATAGCAAACTTCAGTTACTGATTGAGAAGTGGCCATTTTAAAATTTAAATATTAATATTGTTAAGAACGTGGCGTCGTCCATTTTACAAAAAAGTAAAAAAAAAAAAATAATAATAAAACAAAAATAAATATAAAAGACAAAAGAAAATTTGAAAATAAATAAATAAATAAATGTCCATTTCTTTTAAATGCAAATCTTTCGTTAAAAATGTCGGACAAGGAAAATTTTTTATTTCGTTTTTCCAGTTTAGAGGGTGTGAAGGTACACAAAAAACTGGCCATACCGTCCATTGTCTCAAACACAACTGGACACTTACTTAGCCATTCTGAAGGGTTTTTTTTTGGGGGGGGGTGTCATTATCTCTTCATGTTTTGAGTGTTTAACATGAAGAGAAAACTAAGAACCCCCACCCCCGAAAATGGCTAAGGAAATGCCTGAAAGCGCAAGAATGGTCAGGACAGATTTCTGTTTACATGAAAGGTTCCTGTACAAATATACATTGATTATATATATATATATATATATATATATATATATATATATATATATATATATATATATCACAATGAATCATTCATACAAAGAGTAAATTAGTAAATTTAATGATATGAAATGGCGAAATCTCTTCGCTAACAATTTTTTTTAAAGATGCATTAGCCTACTAATCACTTGATGAATGTTATGACCCTTGTTTGTTTAAAATTATAAGTTGTGCAAGGTCTTTCTTAAATAAGCAAGTACTTTCGACTGTACATTCAGTCATCTTCAGGAATGGTAATTATTTTGTTTTTGGTAAAATTCAGGTAGCATCCGAGACGAAAAAATATAATGCGAATCAAAATAGGTTTTTACTTTTTTTTTTTTTTAAATGTGTTATTGATAACGGATACAAACTTTTGGATCGTGCAGTCGCAACCCTAAGATGGTTTTTTTTTAAAATTTAAGTTAGTGCGTTTTTTTACAAATATGGCAATTTGAGAATTTTTTTTGTAGGAGTTTATCACTCAATGTAGCATAAACTAAATAGTTCAATAAGTAGAGTAATGTCTCAGTTGTTATGCCGAAAATTTGCACATCGGATCAGTTCATTTAAATAGAATATGTGCTGCAGTTCAATTTAAATTACAATGAATCATTCATACAAAATATATATACACACACTGAATGTTTCGCTGTATCATAACATATTACGGTGGCTAGACATCCAATTGCTGGATCGTAACTCGAACAATTTGATATCGATTAGAGATCCTTATCACTAGGCTATCAGTGCAAACCAAAAAATGGGACATTTTAACGCATTATATACGTGATATATATGAGATATATAAACTACGTGATAAATACGTGATATTGAAATAAATAAAATATTGTCAAATTTGGTCTGAAGAGATGGACGTCTGATTCCACGAAATAAACTATCACCTGAATGGGTTTTTGTAATCATTATATATATATATATATATATATATATATATATATATATATATATATATATATATATATATATATAGCAATGACTGGGTTTCGCGAAAACTCATAAAAAGAGAACTGTTCATCAGCGTATTTCCAAGATAAGGCAAGCGGTCTTCGTAATTAAATTACTCAGTATTGAGAGATAATAACAGTAACAATATTAATACACGTATGTGTGCACTACAAGCTGTAGAATCCTATGGCCTGTTTATACTTGGGAAAAAATGTGATAAACACATTCTCTGCGATTAGATGAGTTGGTAAATAAAATTTTAAAGTAAGATAAAGTTAAAGATATGTTTATCTGTTAATAAATTCAATAACTTTATCGTACACCTGACAAACTGTTTTGGCTGTAGCAAAATCTGAGTCGGATGATATATCATTGATATTTGTTACTTCCTTAAGGACGTTTTAAATTATATAAAGTAATATATATGTATACTCTCCACTCTTTCTCGCCGCTTCTCTCTCCCCTCTCTATCTTTCTCCCGCTCATTCTTTCTTTGTTTCTTTCTCTCTCTCTCTCTCTCTCTCTCTCTATATATATATATATATATATATATATATATATATATATATATATAAAAGAGCCATTTTGTTTCAATACCTCCGGTGTCTTATGAAGTGAGGATGTTGAATGTAAAATTTTTATTCCGTATACACCAATCGTATACTCATATATATATATATATATATATACATATATATATATATATATATATATATATATATATATATATATATATATATGTTCAAAATTATGAATAAACTGTCCAAACTGATAAAAATTAAATAACTATATAACTTAAATAACATAAATAGCTCTTAAAAATTATTTCGAATTTGAACTCATAGATAATGTTGGTTCTTTGTAATTTTGATTTAGTTGGTGTGTTGTTAAAGTATGAATTCAAATGCCCCTTAATGAACTGTGTTCCTGATCAAACCGGACTCATAAATAATTACATCGTTTATACAACTATATGCTTATCCAGACGTCTTACGTTAAACCTATCTGATCACAGCTCCATTAGAACCCATTTAAATACACACAGAAACATACTAGTAGAAAAAACAAATATATTAACTGCATCCACCTGCAAAAAAAAAGATTAAAATAATGGAAGCTTTTATAATAAAAAAGAAAAAAAAGCAACTACTAACAATATTAACTACGAACAAGACCACAATATTCCTAAATTAAAACTACCCTACTACACACTAAGACATACGCATAATGCACACACTAAATTAAGCTGAAAAATCGAATCACCCTTGATAATGGCTAAAGGTATAGCCGAAAGCGTTCGGAAATATAAAACATTTGGACAGTTTTTAAACACATTTTGTCCAGAAAAGAAAGCTCTTTTTCGAACACAAGAAAAAGAAATTAAATAAAAAGCTTAACCGTAGTACCTTGTCTGTCGTTTTTAATGAAACATGTATAAACGAAGGATTGTTGCTTAAATATACTACTGTATATATATATATATATATATATATATATATATATATATATGTATATATATATGTATGTATAATTTAATATTAGATAAACAGAAATACCAATTATATATATATATATATATATATATAGAGAGAGAGAGAGAGAGAGAAATATAGTCTTAAGGTGTGCTATATTTATTGAATAAAGTGCTCAATATCAGAGATAGAGAGTGTGTAAATATAAAAGTGAACATAGAAGTCAACACTTAGAGGCGACAGTCTGTTTCATGCTATATGCAATCGTCAGGCCACATATGCTGTTATTTTTCTCGGCTATTTATATATATACGGGTTAGTGGTGCATTGTAGGTATTCTATTATTGCGGTTATTTATATTTATATCTATATATATCTATCTATCTATATATATATATATATATATATATATATATAGAGAGAGAGAGAGAGAGAGAGAGAGAGAGAGAGTTATATATATATAGAGAGAGAGAGAGAGAGTTATATATATATGTGTGTGCATGTAATACTTTACAAATTTTATGGAATTAGCTTATATAGAGGTTGCTAAACTCGGCAGATTTAATGTGCAATGTTATTATTTTATATGCAAATAGTTTTACTGTCAAAAATGAGTTCTTGCAGACCTCAACAAGCAGTCGTGCATACTTAACTAAGGGGAAACTTTGCTCCAGCATTACGAATTGTCTTTGAGACAAAGGAAAGCATCTTAAAACTCATTCAAGAATACAATCTCTAGTTGTGTGTTACGAAAAACGTTGGCTGTTCCCAGGCAGCTATTACTAGAAGTAAGAGAATATACGAAAGATTCAGGATGGTTAAAAATGAAAAAAAATGTTCATTCATTTCACACCAAGCAAGGAGATAATGCCACTAAAATGCAAGGGGTTAACGGGAGTGAAAGAAAATGCTAAGAGTGGAGAAAAGACAATAAAAGAACAGGTTTGAGGCAGACAAGAGATCGTGATTGGCTTTACATTTGAAATTTTTGGAGAACGTAGATGGCAGGCAAGCAAGAACTCAGAAAAATTTAGGTTACATCTAGCTATTTCAAGAGTAAAAATGAGGGGCCTATTTGCCAATCTAGCAGTACGCTTAAATTCATGTAATCGAGGTACCATGGAGGAAGCTTATTTGAACAATTTCCATGGAAATATTTATGGAAAAGACAGAGGGAAGCCACCTCAGGATCGTGAGAAAGTGACTGAAGTCGGGATGACAGGTTAGGCCGATGAAATTAAAGAGCTTTCTTTAGATTTTGTCGAAAATCTCGAGATATATAACAGGGGCACGAAACCAGATATGGATTTACTTTTTAATACTAGTTGATTTACCCGTGATTGCAGCATGTCACATTTTTTTTGTAAGAAAATGATGACTGATTTTAAATCCTAGTTATAATTTGTGGAGAAAAATGATGCATTTCAATATTACTCAATGATCTTGCCGGTGTGACCTCCATCTTCTGGCTTTCTCCTTCTATATTATGGATAGGGGTTATTCCCTTGTTCAAATTTAAATTTATTTTAAATCAAAGGGAAGTATCAGTAGAGGGTTAGTGCCCCCCACACACACTGCCCGAAAACTCACTTTGATCAAAATGAAATATTCTTATCCAAATACCCTAGGAGTCCTTCAAATTTAATTTAAATCAAAGGGAAAAAATTCAGTGGGTGTTTCTGCTCCCCGGAGACAACTTTTGATCAAAATGGAAAATACTTATCCAAGTACCCTAGGAGTCATTATTTGCTCAAATTTAAATGTAACTTATATCAAAGGGAAAAAATATATGTAGGGGGTTTGTGAACCCCCGGGACCCCTTTGATCAAAATGAAATATAGTTATCCAAGTACCCTGGGTAATGTAGTTTCAGAATATATATGTTATTTAGGTCTATCTCCAAAAACCTGGGAGGAGTTCGATAACATGGAGACAGACAGAGGCTACAACTTTATATATATATAAATTGGTAGACTATGAAAGACATCAAAGTGTCAAGATAGAAAACCCAAAGCAGTATGCTTGAAAAATAGAAAATGTACCTGAAAACAAATGGGTAAGATCATGAGTCACTATCTGTGATAGAACTGTAAGAATTTAACTGAATGAAATTGGATTTACATAGAGAAGTGTCAAGAGACAAGCAATAATCCATAAATTGAAAACAGGACTAAAGGAAAGCAATTATGCTGTGTATACGGTTGGATAAAAGGGATATTCCACGAATCTGCATTGTTCAAAGCGTTGATCCTGGAAATTTTGTCTGTTACCGTTCATATAAAATATTTAAATATGCGTACGAGAAAGAGCCAAACCTATTTCCCAAGTTATTATATTTAAAGTTTGTATTTCATTTAAAATACCAGGAGAGATGGCAGTCATTAGCTCAACAATCACTGCACATGAAATCCAGGATAATTGTTTTCATTTCTTCAATAGAAAATTGCTTTGGTGATGAAGAAGTCATTTTCAGGATTTTCACAGAGTAAGAGAAATTAAAACATTTCTTCAAGAAAGGCAAATCAATGACGTGGCCAGTGAACAGTCTGGATCTAAATCTTCTTGAAAATTTATAGTCGAAATTGAAAAAATGCTCCTTGGTGAGGTCTAAATCACCAAAAATCTATTAAATGCTATTTGCAAAAATTGGAACCATTTTAATGGAGGATATTGTTTGAAATTAGTGAAATCCATGCCTGGTTAGAATTAAGACTGTTCTTAAAGCTCGAAGTATTAATTTTTCATTTCTTTCGAGGATTTTCTTAATTTTTTCTTCAATATTGTGTTATTAGCTCATATTTTCCTCTGTATGGTTCGGAAACAAATTATAGGAGTAATTTAGATAATTTAATCTACTTTATTTAAAGTATAATTTATGAAGCCAGAATGTTGAGCTATTACATGAAAATGTTTTCAGTCTTATCGCTGATTAAGTAAAATAATTTATGTGCAGTGACGGACCAACATTTTTGTCCCCTACTTTAAGAAAAAAACAAATAAAACAAAACATTGATTTTCTTGAAAAATTGACTCATTAAATAAAATTGCTTCAGGGGAAGCTCTGGGATTACGGGCCCTGAAGCTTATGTGTTTCGTTAGTTTCATAGTAGATCCGCAACTGGCTATGCAGACCAACTGCATAATTTTGGACATATATATATATATATATATATATATATATATATATATATATATATATCACATTATGAAATGGACAATTATTTTAAGACATTTTTAGGTTTAACATTCTTTTTATAGATACAAATATTTAAGTAAATGCTCTGTTTATAATAAACTATTAAACTACATTTACTCGAGGATGAATATTTTCTGTAAAAATTTCTCGGACATTCAGGCCGGTAAATGTTGTTTAATACTGTTTATTATGAACAGAGGATTTACTTAAATATTTGTATCTATAAAAAGAATGTACAAACATAAAAATGTCTTAATAGATACATACATGCACACACACACACACACACACACACACACATATATATATATATATATATATATATATATATATATATATATATATATATATATATAGGGGATCAGTGTGTGCTTTTGCATGTGCCTAAGAAAAGACAGGAAGTGAAATTCATGGGGTTATGCAGTCAGATAAAGTTTAAACCTAAACTTGAAGAGGTAAAAATAGTAGTGCTTGGAATACGTCTTGTCTGAAGTTTATTAAACAAGGAACCAGTCCTTGGGAAGAAGGTGAGCGAAATTAATATTTAGAAAGAGGAAAAATTCGCAGAAGGCGAGATCTGGCGAATATGGTGGTTGTCGGACCTGGGGAATTGTGTGCTCGACCAATAACAGCTGCACGAGTCATGGTAACTGGTGTAAAGACTGTGATGTGGATATACGACCACACTCTACACACTTTCCTGCTAACAACACTGCTATAAATAAAGGAAGTGAGCGAAAACGTTATAACACAGTGTTTATATCAAAGTCAATCTATGTCATGCAGCTTCACTCTGTATGCTTTGCCTCCGTTAACATAACAGTGGCTGCACTTTTTGAAACAGTGGCTGCACTTTTTGATCAGACCTCGTATACATTCAGACATACGTGTTTATATATATATATATATATATATATATATATATATATATATATATATATATATATATATATATGTATGGATATATACTTATGTATGCATATATATATATATATATATATATATATATATATCTAAAGCTATATATATATGTATGTATATATATACATATATATATATATATATCTATATCTATATATATATATATATATATATATATATATATATATATATACGTGTGCGTGTGTGCATGTATAACTTTATATATATATATATGTGTGTTTGTGTATGTGTGCGTGTGTAACCTTAATAGAACATTTTGGTTTTAATGAAGTCTTCGAAGTACACGCGAACTGTTATGATACATATACACAGCATTCGAAGTTACAAATTCCACTACTAGCTAACCTATTTACTTGCTTTGCTTCTCTCTCCCTATCTCTGTCTCTGTCTGTCAGTCTGTCTGTCTGTCTCTCTCTCTCTCTCTCTCTCTCTATATATATATATATATATATATATATATATATATCGATAGATAGATAGATAGATAGAGAAATGTGTGAGTGTGCGTTTGTGTGTGTGTTCGTCTCTGTATGTGTATTTGCTCGCTCGCCTCTGTGTGTGTGTGCGCGCGTGTGCGCAGGCGTGTATGTGTGCTTGTGTGTGTGCATTTTGATCGTTTATGGCAGGCTTAGAATATCAAAAGCGAATCTTTTCGGTAAAGTTTTTACAACGCAATTACAAAAAGATAGAAAAAAAATGAATAAGTAAAAAAAAAAATAATCTATTTAACATTTTTTTTTAAACTTCTTAAACATCCACTAGTATAAGCTTGATTATACTTACCTATAAAATCCATTTCAGAACCGAATAAAAAAATAGATCTCTCGGTGACTTCCTTGCTGACTTTATTCTTTTAAAATCTATATGTCATATTTATGTATATATAAATAAAAAGAAAGAACAGTAAGATATATAATCCGGTGTTCTTATTGATATTTTTATTTTTACAAAATAGTTCTGAATGTAAATTTACAGAGCATTAATATTATAAATTAACTCATTTAAAATATTTTTTTTCGCTACGCAGTAATAACCATGTTTGAAAAAAGGAAGCTAAAACCTTCAAATTTAATTTTGTAATTAAATTAAAAACATTAGTTCCATTTCATCCTCAAGCGACTTTTGGAGTAACTTATTTTTAAATTTACAGAGTTTTAAATTCAACGAAAAATTCATAATTCATTGTTTCTAAGTATACAGAGAGATCTAATCATTCAGACAAGAGGTGGTAGCGTGTTCATTTTTATTAACTTTTGTTGTATCAGTTATTACGTTCAAAAAAGGGGTTATGTTTAGGTAGGGTAGGGATGTATTTTTCAACGAATTCTGACATCCGTTGAATGCATGTCGTCTGTTTTTTTTTTTTTAATTTTATTGTTAACGACAAAAAATTCTTACGGCATTTTTTTCTATTTGTATACTTAAAGATTTTTGTGGATGTTTAAGTTTGAATACGTTTTATTTAACTACAATTTTAAAATATTTCACTTTTAATTTTTAATAGACTATATTTCTTTTAAAACAAGTAAATGTACTAGAATTACTTACAGTCTATAAAATTATTTTCTCATATCAAGTATAAGTAAGTATATTACCAGGTCACATTTTTTAAAAATTTCATTTTTAAATATTATTTAAGGAAAATTTTTGACAATGACGGCAAAAAATAGCTAATTCATTTATCTGATCCAGTAAGATTTTATTTTTTATAAACTTTGTAATATATAGTTTCTCATGTATGTACAAAGGACATGGCTCATTTAATGGCCTATATATTCTAGAATTTCTTATTAATTTCATTTTACCGTAGGTATTTTATTAGATTCTTTTAAGTGTTAGAAGTACTTTGAGAGAGCTCTTTAGGTTAGAATTCGTTTTATTTAACTACAATTTTAAA
>OZ010591.1:95228007-95308007 GCA_963932145.1 Acanthosepion lycidas
CGAAAGAGTCTTGATCGCCTAAGCGTGTATCACGCATGACACATAACTAACAGCTACGTCCACGCTGTCGAATCAACCGCATTTTATACGTATTCCATTTGTAAGGAAGAAGTTCCACTCAGTTTTTTTTTTCCCGAGAACTGCTACTTATTGAAACTCTTGCGTAGATGCTTCCTTGAATATGGTTGGGTTATCAGTTACAAAAACAGTTCCTCCACCAGGCCTTTTTTAGTAATGAACGGTGGAAGCATAATTAAAAACAAGAACTGCTTAAAGGCAAGCGAACGTTTTTCATGTAAAACAAAGGAGTGAACTGGGTTTCTTAGTCAATCCCAGCCAGTACTGTGATGACACAGCATTGTTGGGTCCTAGACTGAACTCAACGGCCAAGAATGGAGGTTTTCTCCCGATTAAATCTATGACCACGCTTCCGTGACCAAGATGAGCCTTAAAGTTGAAGTTGTCTTAGGTAATAAAACTCTCCAGATAAGACCATATTTAAATATGGTCTTATCTGGAGAGGTTTATTACCTAAGACATGCTATGGATGAATGAGTACCTCTTTGACTTGCAACCTAGATATGTCGAGGAACTTGGTCATATGTTCATCTGTGTTATGACCCTACAACCACCACCGGCTGTGATGATGATAATAATGATGATGATTATTCTCTGTAATGTAATCTCTTGTATTGTCAAAAGCAATAAAAGAATGAACGAAATTTATTCAGCAGGACCAGAGAATATTTTTAATTTTTCCTAAATTCTAGATTCTTTGAACGAGGAATAACATTTTTTCTACTTGTTTGCTTGTTTTTCACCCATAAAAATAAATATTATGTTCTTAACAATGAAAATTTACCTTTTTTTTTTTCACAACATTTCAACATTTTTTTTGTTGTTGTTGTTTTTTCAAGAATTCTTCTGCCAAATGAAAAGTTACTTTCCGAAAAACAAATTTGAGAGGATTGGTGTACAATGAGCGAACCAAACATCCGCAATTATGAGATTCCTTTACAAAAGCTATAAGGCTAACAGGCACAGGTATTCCCCGATGGCCACCAGTTTTTGTGGCACATGACGATTTGCCAGTAATTGTATCGGTACTTAAAATAATCCTTTGACATTTCAAGATATTTTCAAGTTTCGGAATATATAATTATTTTTCTCGTTCAAGTTACATAAATAGGGATAATTGGAATCTTATCCATTTCTTTATACACTTATTAAACACTTTCTTCTTCTCTTTTCTGATTTTAGCATTCATTCATTTGTTTATAAGTATTTCTCGGTACTTGTTTTTATTGAATTCTTTTTCCTTCCTTCCTTCCTTCCTTCCTTTCTTTCTTTCTTTCTTTATTTATTTATTTTTCAAGTGTATTTTTTCTTTTTTTTTCTTTTTTGACTTTTTGTTTACCTACTGTTTTCATTCCTTCTTTCTTTCTTTCTTTCTTTTTTTCTTTCTTTCTTTCTTTCTTTCTTCGTTTTTCTCTTTTTGTTTCTCTTCAGTTTTCATTCCACCACCTCCTCTTTTTCTTTCTTTCTTTCTTTCTTTCTTTCTTTCTTTTCTAAGCGTATTCTTTCCTGCTGTTTTTATTCCTTCGCTTCCTGTTTTCTTTCTTTCTTTCTTTCTTTCTTTCTTTCTTTCTTCATTTTTCTCTTTTTGTTTCCCTTCAGTTTTTCATTCCTCCACCGCCTATTTTTCTTTCTTTCTTTCTTTCTTTCTTTATTTCTTTCTTTCTTTCTTCGCTTCCTGTTTTGTTTGTTTGTTTGTTTGTTTCTTTCTTTCTTTCTTTCTTTTGCGTATTTACCTCTTTCTTCTTTCCTGACTTTTCTTCTTTCCTATCTTTTTTCGTTCTACTCTTTTGTTTGTCTGTTGTTTGCTTTATTTTCCCTATGTCTGTTATAATCGTGTATAGTTATCAGTCTGGGTCATTGTACCTGCCATAGCGCACTGGTTATATTCTTTGTTGCATAAGCTCTTAACTGAGAGTCCTTGCTCCAAATTGAGCTGAAGTTATCTTCATGACACTCATATTTACTCACCGTTAATCTAATTCTTTGCACGATATCACCAGAAACTGCTGGCGTCCTCGGTATGACGATAAACTACATCCGGCAGTAAGGTCTCTAATCAGGCTGTTTTGAGAAACGTGGAACCAGTTCTTAATTGTTGTTGTTCTCAGATGCACCCTAACCCGGGGTGGTAGCACCTGTTAGAGTCCCAGCTTTGGGCAAGTAGTTAACCCCCAAACTGGGGTCAAAACACTATGAAAGTATAAAAATAGGTTTTAATACCTGAAATACTTTGTAAAAAATTGTTACCAGCAATACATTTTTGAAAAAACGATATTACCAGCAATAAAAATCTTGACGGCTTTAAATAACCCATTGAGGTTGATATGCTGTAAAACAAACCAAACCAATCTATCATCCTAACAACATCCAGTTCTTGATAATAACTGAGACGTTTGAAATTACTCAAAAAAAAACAAACAAACAAAAAAAAACATAACATAAAAAAAACAAAAACATGAATACTGGATTACAATTTTTTGTGGGTGGGGATCTACAGGTTATTCGAAAATTAGAAAAAAACAACGAAAATTGAACAAGCAGACATTACAAGCTGATTTTATAGAGTCGCTGCACGAAATTTTGTACAATTGCTTCAATAAACTAAACGTGTCATTATTTTTTTTTTTTTATAATCGATGTGTCGTTATTTCGCGCAAAAAATTGTATTAGGTTGGTGCAAAAATAATGACGTAATAATGTCGTTTTTGACGTATTTTTTAAGGTCAAAAAACGACATTATTACGTTATTTTTGCACCAACCTAATAAAATTATTTCCTTTCTTTTTCGCTTTCGTTATTTCTTAGTCAGCGTATTCTGAAGCCCCAGCTGACAGGGCGGACGGACGGACGGACGGACGGACGGAAGTCAGTCCGGTGGATGGATATTTCACTGTTCTCCTGAGCCTTGTTTCATCATCAATATTAAGAATTGTACATTGGAGTAGAAGCAATTAAAATTATTTTAGGGAAATAGCAGTCAAATATTAATTGCCTCCTCATGAGATCGAACCCGTGTTTTTGTTTTCATGAGATCGAACCCGAGTTTTTGTTTGAGCTGTGATGATTGGACGAATTTTTTTTTTCTTAAATGACTCTTCTTAGCAGATGAGCCACGGCCGAAAATGCCGAAGCGTAAGATTCGAATACCCCCCTCTGCAATAACGACCTTCCTCCGCATATCCTGTCAACCCAAATCTGTCATTCAAGAAGGTTTTAACCCCGCATCGCAAACACTAAGTGTAAAAAGGTCGCTGCTGCTCGTGTTTCTGTCACGAATTTTCATGGTCACACACGGCATCTTTAATCGACAGATACACACACGCGCACCCGCGGGCGTGTACACACACACATATGTGTATGTATACATACGTATATATATATATATGAGTGTATATATTTTTTCTGGAAACTTTCTCGAATATTCAAGCCGATAACTGGAAATATATAAATATATTTTTCATAAATAAAAAAATAAAAAATTACAGCATCTACTCAAATATGAGTTTCCATTTAAAATAGCGTTTAAAGAAATAAATTAGAATAATGTCGGATTAATATACGAAAAATCCATTCTTAAAAATTGACTTTGTTTACTTTAGCATACGAAACGTAGGATATATATTACGACTATTGAGAAAGATCTGTGTTCAAAACCACTAGACTGTGTTATACCCTGTCTTCGTGGCCGAGCGGTCATGGTATGTCAGATCTTGTTACGGTTTCCGCGAGAGAACTCGAGTTCTGATTTTACTGGAGGACGCGTATTTTCTTTAACAAGATTTCTCGAATATGCAGGCTGGTATACAAACCAAACATGGGAATCTATTAAAAATAAAGTTTAAACAAATAATTTTTTTTTTATTTATTTATATTTTTATATATATATATATATATATATATATATATATATATATATATATATATATATATATATATAATTATTTATATATAAAATCACTACAAAAATAACGTCATCACTTGATAAGACACCGACGGTGTTGAAACAAAATGGCTATTTTTGTAGTGATTTTATAACATATTTATGTTATAATTTTTTTTTTCTTTAAAAATAAATAATTATATCTGCTCTACTTTGTATTGAGCACTCTTTTAAGAATAGTAATTGTTGGTTATTGGAATTCATTCCATATACACCAATCATATACTTGGATATATATTTATATATATATATATATATATATATATATATATATATATATATATATATATATATATATATATAACCAATCGCTTTCCAAAATTTTTTAACTTTACTTTCGCCATAATCGCTTAGAGAACATTTCAAGATTCGAATATTCCGTATATTATATATATATAACTAGCAGTAGAGCCCGGCGTTGTCCGGGGATGTAATAGTAAGAGATAGATCAAGTATCGACCATCATAAAGACTGAAAAATAAAATTGACAAAGATTATTGTTTAAGGTTGACGGACTCGCAAGTCTTAATTAGTTTTTTTTTGTCAAAGCCAAAACATTGTTTTCAATCGTTATGAGTCTACCGATTGAATAGAATTTTATTATAAACAATTGTCTTGTAAATGGAATTTTTAAAGCATTCTGAATGTAAAAATAAAGAAAAAAGTGTACAAGACAATAAGAAACACTACCTGCCAAAAAAAATGTGAAGTTTGTTGAAATCGGTTGAAAAATGTAGGAAATCCGATCCCATATATAAACGAACACACACACACACACACACACACACAAACAACCTGGGTTTTATAATAAGTATAACTCGATATGATTTGTCCCACTTTCATTCTGGTGACAAAATCGTGTTTTCAAATTGATTTCATGCAAAAACAATTGTGTTTTTCCAATTTTTGTCAGAACCACCGCAAGGTAATTTTACGTAGTCCTGTGAAGTTTTGTTGAAATCGGTTGAAAAATGTAGGAAATCCGATCCAATATATAAACGTACAGACACACACACACACACACACAACCGGTATTTTATAATAAGTATGATGTACAGAATATATATATTATATGAAATGGACAAAGTCTGACAATTATTTTAAGACATTTTTATGTTTATACATTCTTTTTATAGATACAGATATTTAAGTAAATGCTCTGTTTTATAATAAAATCTATTAAACAACATTGACAGGCCTGAATGTCCGAGATATTTTCATAGAAAATATTCGTTCTCCGACAGGAATCGAACCTGTATCCTATACGGAACCGTCATTTAACCGATCGAGCCACAGAGAATCGTTCGATTGGCAAGGCCGGTTTTACTGCTTTTAAACTTCAATCTTCCATGAATCTCTCACGTACATTCATATCTGCTCAATGCGTATCCAAATGTAAACAAATGACGTCATAGAATATGAAATGGACAAAGTCCGACAATTATTTTAAGACATTTTTATGTTTATACATTCTTTTTATAGATACAAATATTTAAGTAAATGCTCTGTTTATAATGAACAGTATAAATAAGATTTAGCGGTTGTAGCGTGCTTATTTTTATTGACCACTGTTGTATCAAATAAGAAAAATGAACAAACTACATCCCCTGTCTGAATGATTGGATTTCTCTGTATCGTTGGACATTGTAAATTATGAATTTATATGTGTGTTCAAAACTCAGTGAATTTAAAAATAAGTTATTTCAATATTGAAGATGAAACGGAACTAATGCTTTTAAAAGAGAAAGACAAAATGAAAAACAATCTTAGCCGACGTGTTTCGTCTTCTGATGGACTTTTATCAAGGTGTATGTACGGATTTAATTTTACGACACATAGTTGTAAACAAATGTAAAAATGTTGTTAGTTGATCAAAATTTTGAAATATACGAAACGCTAATAAATATTCGTCAGTTAACTAAAAATTTCTAATTAAATTATGAGGATGTTAAGTGTTGTGATTTAAATAAAAGTGAAGAAATAATGATACTGTTTGTAAGTGCGGGTCGACTCAGATAAGTTTTCCTTTTGTACTTTCTTCTTCGTATTGTCAGTATGCATATATATATATATATATATATATATATATATATATATATATATATATATATATATATATATATATATATATATATATATATATATATATATTTCTCCTCCCGATGATGGCCATTTTGGCCGAAACTAGTTGAGGAATCTAAATGAAATAATAATAAAAAAAAACGAAAGAATATTAATCTAAAACCCCAGTGTGTCGGAAGATTTTAATTTTTTAATATTTTTTTATTGTTCAATATATATATATATATATATATATATATATATATATATATATATATATATATATATAGTGATGCATGTTTCATTAAATAATATAGACAAATTTTGTCTATTTATTTTAAGTAAGTTCCTTTCATATTGTCTGATAAGGTTATTGAAGGACGAAAGGAAATCACCATATTGACACATGTTTGAATCCTATCTAAGCTTTCGGCTTCCATAAGCCATTATCAAAGATGACAATTACTTTTCAATATATCAATACACGGAACAATAATGATAGTCTGTTTTTGTTACATAAAAAATTTCAAAGCAACGACTAACTACGGCTTCTCATACTTAATACTTCTCGTTTTCACTCTCGCGTGGTCATGTGTGAAGTCACAAGCTGCGACGCGATTTTTGCTTCCGCGTCTCGTATACACGAGTTCGTTGTTGCTTTGACATTTTTCATGCAGCAAAAACGGACTATTATTGTTCCGGTTTCCTCTCTGCTCGAAAGCAGAGACTTCGACGAGCTTCCAGCTCCAAAGTAATTCAGACAGTGAGGTTTCGATATCTGTGTTATATATATTATCGACTTCCGAGTAATATCACTTTTTATGTTTAACTAATATACATATTGATTTTAAAAGAGTATATTTCATTAATTAACTGTTCTTCATTACTGTTCATATATACGTGGATTGTTTTGATTTTCATATCAAAAATAGTTCTGTTTATGAATATTCTCTTATATATTTGCCAGTAATTTACAATCACCTGATGAGATGCATTGATACGCATCGAAGCACAACTGCAATTGTGTAGCGATTTTGTCATGTTTTCGATGTAATATCCTAAACTAAATAATATTGCTCTACTTTGTACTGAGCCCTCTTTTAAATTGAATGATACGAACGTTGGAATTCTATTCTATTCGTTCTCATCTTACCTGGATATATATATATATATATATATGTGTGTGTGTGTGTGTGTGTGTGTGTGTGTGTGTGAAAAGTGTGTGTATATAAATATAAATAAATATATATATATGTATATTTATTTATATATTATATGCGCGGTACTTATTAGAAAGCGCTCAATATCAGAAATAGAGCTAACATATATGGTCACATCTATCCAACCATATATATATATATATATATATATATATATATATATATATATATATATTTGTAACCGTTAACAATAACACATTTAAAAAGAAAAAAAACATTTCCATTCACATTATATTTTTTCGTCACGGATGTTACCAAAAACAAAATAATTTCCATGCACCTTTAAAATTTTGTTAGCGAAGAGATTTCGCCATTTTATATCATTAACTTTAGTAATGTATTTTTGTATGAATGATTCATTGTAATATATATATATATATATATATATATATATATATATATATATATATATATATATATATATATAAATGCAACGTGTGAAATTATGTGCAATACCCTGTCTTCGTCAGCCTCTAACCAGGGGAAGTAACACAGTTTTAGTGACTAAAGCGGCAGTGCCACCCATGGTTTACCTATTTTTTTTTTATAAGTGGACCTGTCTATTTTGAATTTTGTACAGTTTGACGTCTTAATATGGGAAAAAACTTTTCTGTGAGAATTAAAAGTGAGTGACTGCGTGAGAGGGAGAGATATATAAATCGGGGGAGATGCTAACAGGGAAGGCAGTTAGTGTGTGTGTGTGTGTGTGTGTAAATGCATGAATGAGAGACGATAGTTGCTTATCACCTCATTGTCCGTCTACAAATACGTACGTGACGTGTAGATTTTTTTTAGGTATGTGCGTGCACAAGCGATCATTTCGCGCCCCCAAATATACATTTTCTTCTCTCTCTCTCTCTCTCTCTCTCTCTCTCTCTCTCTCTTATTTTATTTATTTTTTTATGCAAGCATGCGCGTGTTTGCAACTTCCGGCCATTTACCTGTCTTCATTGTTGCATAAAAAGATGAAAGGAACGCTTAACTTAACGTAAAAAATCAACATTTATAGAATCTATGAAAGAGAGAATCTATCGCTGAATGTACACTAGTCTTCCGAATGATTACTCCTCAAGTCAGGATGATTCTTACTGAGCGCTCCATAAATGCATCCTTGTGTCAGAATTGACTAAACATAAGTGTTAGAAATATGGTAAAACGTCTTGAATCCAATCCAATCTTGGGGATCATGACTACTGCAGTAATTTCGATTTTTATTGCCATACTTAGCAATATTTATTTCGTTCGAACGGCTCGCCGTGGAGCAGTGGCTGGTGCAATATTCACGAAAAACTTTCGCACCGCGTTCCAGTCTGCCATACACAACAACAACAACAGCAACAACAACAACAACAACAACAACAACAAACATAATACTGTGGGGATAAAAATAAGGTCATTTTTTAACCGTAGTTTAGATATGGCACAAGGCCGAAAGTATGGAGCACCCAGTGAGGATGGAGCTTAATATTCAGTCGCAATTTTTTAGCGGGACAATTTGGCTAACCATTTCACTACATCAAGGTGCCCAATAGCAATTTACTAAGCGTAGCTTAGACGTAGCACAAAGCCGAAACTATAGGGCATCCAGTGAGGATCAAACTCACTAGACTATTGTAATTGATATCTGTGGAGAAAGAAATAAGACCGTTAACACAATAATAAGCAATAAAGTAATATGCCATTTACATGACTGGTTAGGAAAGTGTATCTACTTAAGAACTGTGTAAGTAATTAGAGTTTGGCTATTCACAAACCAGAATATGTTTTCTATAAAAGACCTTCTGGTTTGTGAACGGCCAAATTTGTTTGCACAGTTCTTAGAGGATAACCATTACCAACCAGTCATATATATTTCAAATAGGCTTGAATTAATTTGCTAGAAAATCTAGAAATTTCTGGAACTGTTAAATCCACTGAGATAGCACAATTTAGACGAAGAACATCAACTGAGAAACAAGAAAACATTTGTCAAAGAGTGAACGTTGCTCTACCAGCGGGCTATAGGGCTTCGACCAAGAGATTCGGGTTCGCGTACCACCATGGTCGATTTATCACTCCGGGGAGATAATATCTAGTGTGTGGCACTGTTGGAAAGGGTCTAAAAACCATGCCACACAGGACTTTGAATGAAATTGTGCTCACGAAATTCTTCGATAGCGATCGATGTTTGTGGTAGCATGAAGTCACAAGTCATCGTAACTGAGGGGGTGAGTATACTGGCTTTGTTCAATTACTGATGATTCCAGACTATACCCTTCCTCCCAGGAACTAATCAGTATAGTTGCAGTATGAACCACAAATGTGCTCTATTTGTATTAAGGAAGCACAAATAAGCTTGAGTAGTCGTTTACAAATGGTATTAGGTAGTCACCCTAGAGGACGGACATACCTAGATATGAGTAGCCATTATTATTATTATTATTATTATTATTATTATTATTATTATTAATTGTGTATTTTACGTTTCCTGCTTTGTATCTTGGGCCCTATAGGAGAATTGTCATTTAATTGATAGCACTTTTCCTAGTATATGGGATGTTCCTACTAGGGCGATACTTGTATGTTGATGTTACCTGAGACACTTTTTCCACAAGGCCCAGAGCTCCAATTACTATTAGTACAGTCTCAGTTTTTATTCCCTACATCATGTTAATCTCGATCTCCAGCTCCTTATAATGGACAATTTCTCGATAATAATCATGAAAGTGTTTCTCTTAGATCGTACTGCTATGTCAATTTGTATACACTTCCTGAATTTCTTGTCTTTTATGATAATATCAGGACAGTTGGCTTTTATTTCCCTGTCAGTTTGAATTGGCATGTCCCAGAGGATAGTTACATCGTTATTTTGGGTAACTCTGTCTGGTTGGTGGTCATACCATCTCTCAGTGGTTTCGATTTTGTGCTTCTTGCATATTTTCCAGTGCACATATGTCGCTACCTTGTTATGCATGTGGATATATTCATTTTTTGCTAGTTCCGGACATCCTAAGATAATATTGTCGACAGTTTCATCATTTTTCCCGCAGATCCTGTATTTCGGGTTACTTTCATCCTTGATTATGTGACAGTGATAGGATCTGGTTGCGAAGCTTTGATCCTGAGCTGCAATAATAATAATAATAATAATAATAATAATAATTATTATTATTATTAACCGTAATCTTGCAAACATTTTATTAGTACATTTATTTGAGTAAGGGTGTACAAATGAAACAGACGTTAAACACTTCTATTTCCCCTTCTTTCGATCTTTTTTTTCTTCATTTCTTTCATTTTCTCACTGAAACCAAGTAGTGTCTCTGATATGTCAGTTCCGAGATTTCACGCAGACTAAACGGAATATGCCATTATTTATGATGTATTGACAGGGCGTAACGGTCTCGTGAACTAAGGAACTAACTAATTTTAGAGAAGGAGGGACAAGCAGAATTTTAATCGAGAAGATTTATTATTATTATTATTATTATCATCATCATTATTATTATTGCAGACCATCTGAAAAATATTAGGTTGGTGCAAATATAATGACGTAATAATGTCGTTTTTTGACGTATTTTTTAACGTCAAAAAACGACATTATTACGTCATTATTTTTGCACCAACCTAATAGAAAGTGTCAATATTTTACCAGAGAACTGAAAGAATTGCATAACGCGAAATGACAGTTGTCCCAGTAATTCTTAGAGTAGGTGAAACAATCCCATATTAATAATATCAGAATCCCGAGTATATCGTCTGTGTCTTATGTGTACTTGTCACTTAATCTACAATGTGATAGTGTAAAAACTCAATGAGCCCAGTGGGCACAGGCCATGAAATTTTTAAATTTCTATTCCAGTGAACGTAGAGCTTCAATTCCCTTCACTGATTTCATTTAAGCACTAAAACTATTTCTTCAAAATATGCCCTAGATAGAGTTTCAATATTGTGCTTCGTAATGCGTTCAAATTTAGGCCATAAAATGTAAAACATCTTTTGAAATACTGTCGGATGATAATCATTTAAAAGGTTGCTTTGCTTGGAATAGTACCGTGACTGGCAAAGTTTTAATAAATATTTACTGCACTGATTTATAAAAGGAGAGTCCAAAAATCGATTTGTAGGAAAGACGCATATTGATAACAAAAAAATTGAACAAACGGAAAGAACGACATACGTAGAACGAAATAGAGAAGTAGGTAAGTAAAAAAAAGTTAACATAGCTTGATAGTTGCGAGATAGATAGATAGGAAGAGACCAAAAGAGATAATTTGGTCTGGTAGAGGAGACTTTTGCACGTTGAGTGGCACGATTAGTCGGCTTATCGCTGTTTTACTGCAGGTGACCTAACGGAGCCAGATGAACTACAAGTCAGTCAGAGGGGAAGACACATTGATAGATAAGGAAAAGACTGAGACAGCTAGCTGGATTAATTAATTAATAGTAAGCATAGATAGATAGATAGATAGATAGATAGATAGATAGATAGATAGATAGATAGATAGATATAAACAGGGAGAGATAGGAAAAAACAGTGCATTTACTGCAGGTCACCCAACGGAGACAGATGAGCTACAAATGAATCAAAGGAGGAAGACACACTGATAGATAAGGAAAAGTCTGAGACAGCTAGCTGGATAAATTAATAGTAAGCATAAATAGATAGATAGATAGATAGATAGATAGATATGAACAGGGATAGATATGAAAAAATTAGGCTTCCGAGAGAATACAAAAATGTAGACAAAGGAATTATAACTACCATGCAGACACCACTTATTTCTTGATAATTACTGCAATAGACGAATGTACATAATAACTTTGGACTGTTTATTCATGAATTCGAACACAATACCGAACACATTACCAGAAGTTTGGAAAAATATGAACTATTAAATAAACATATCTAGACGATTCTTTTTACTTAAACTTGATTAGATGAATACTTGGTGTCTAAATATAACTTATAGAGCACTGGTTCCAAGGCCTTTTCTTCTCTGAACGACATTTTCGGAATGAAAATTTACCCCCGCCTCATCAAATTTCATGAAAAAAAAAGTACATAAAAAACTGCAAATCAAACTATAAAAAACAGAGAGAGGGTAAAACGGAGATAACCACGAATTCGAAGTCAGAACATTATTATTAATAGCTTTCTCCTCCAATTTGCGGACACAATTTGCCATTGTCTTAAAAATTGACATAGTGCAAACATATCACTATGATAAAATAGGTCAAATATTTATTTACAACTATTTATTCTGGGACTCATGTATGTTGTTACAAGTAATCCATAATAATAGTTTAAAATAGAAACCATATTTATTTTTCAACAAGAACTTTTTGAAAGTGTTTCTAAATTATTGATTTTCAATCATTCCGCCTCGATGAATATCCTCTTCCCCCGAAACCTATGAGGCACGCCACCCCGTTTGAGAACAACTGTCATAGAAAGATAGATATGAACATGATGACATAGATATATAGATATCAATAGACTCACTCTGTCTGTTTTTTGTCTCTCTTTCTTTCTCTCTCTCTCGATATATATATATATATATATATATATATATATATATATATATATATATATATATATATATTACGAAATGGACAAAGTCCGACAATTTATTTATTAAAGACATTTTTATGTTTAACGTTCTTTTTATAGATACAAGTATTTAAGTAAATGCTCTGTTTATAATAAACAGTATTAAATAACATTTACCGGCCCGAATGTGCGAGAAATTTTCATAGAAAATCCTGTCAAAGAACGAATATTTTCTATGAAAATTTCTCGGACATTCAGGCCGGTAAATGTTATTTAATACTGTTTATTATAAACAGAGCATTTACTTAAATACTTGTATCTATAAAAAGAACGTTAAACATAAAAATGTCTTTAATAAATATATATATATATATATATATATATATATATATATATATATATATATATATATATATGTAAGCAAATATAAATGGATATAAATCCGACAGAATGAAGAAAAATATTTGGAAAAAACAAACAAAAATCCTTAAATGCAATTATGTTAAAACAACATATTAAAATATATTCATATTAATTTAATATTCATATTAAAACAACATAATTGCATTTAAGGATTTTTGTTTGTTTTTTCCAAATATTTTTCTTCATATATATATATATATATATATATATATATATATATATATATATATATATATATATGAATAAATATATGAATAAAAGTGGACATTGAAGTCAACATTGTTTCATGCTAAACGCAATCATCAGGCCATGTGTATTGTGTTTTTTCTCGACTAATTATATATACAGGCCGGTGATGCATTGCGTGTAGCCTGTTGTATTCTGACGGATATTTTGGTGAGAAGTAACAGTTATATTTCAAATTAATCTTGTTTCTATTGCGAGGTAATAGGTGTGGACAATTAACAAATAATAAACATACAAACCACAAACACACAGATAAACACAAGAAAACTTAATAATAACAAACAACAATAAAACAATCAATAACAATTTTTTTTAAAAAGTTAACAAACAACTCTATAAATAGCCAAAAAACTCCGTTCGGATCTACAATTGCCTTGATAAAGTACCACAGATGACGAAACACGTCGGTTAAGATAAGTTTTCCTTTTGTCTTTATACATGCATAGATATTTTAAGATATTTTTATGTTTACACGTTCTTTATATAGATACAAATATTTAAGTAAAGTTTTATAATAAACATTATTAACGACATTTACCGGTCTGAATATCCGAGAAATTTTCATAAAAAATATGCGTCCTCCGACAGGAATCGAATCGGTATCCAAAACGGAACCGTTATATAGCCTGACGGGCTTTAAACGAAACGCTCCTCTGTGGCTCAATCGGTAAAAGCACGTCAGGCTATGTGACTGAAGTCAAGATTCCTAGTCAGGATCGATTACATTGCAGATCCTTCTTCGGATTTTGTCTAGAACCTCGAGATGAGTAGCAGGGACACGTGGCCAGATATGGTGATAGTATTCAAAGCACGGACAAATGGGAGATTTGTAAATGTACAAGATGGAATCTGACGAGAAAGATTTTCTAGCAGGACAATGTGACCTGACTTTCTTGCAGTCGATGCAGCTATTGATCCGATGTAGTAACTTCACTTCAAGTCATTTGAAAATTGAAACCAAGAAGGCGCCGTGTGTTGCTCCTCAGGAGTCGAGCGTCAGCCATACTGATGGCTGACAGAAAAGTTTCTTTATGGTGGCTAAATGAGATCAGAAATCATATGTAGTTTCTTTTCTATCTGTCTTCCTCACCCTCTCTCTGTGCTGTCCTCCTTCAGTATATAAGAGAATCTAAAAAATGGGTCTTCACTTATATATGTTCTTACTCTTAGTAATACTTGTTTTATTTTAAAGGAATATGCCTTTGTGCAACCTTCATCCATTAGCCCCAAATAGTAAAGTATAATTGGAAAGTAAGCCTTAAATATATCTCTTAAAGGTGATTGATTTTTAAGATCGACTTTGCTATTCTCTCTCGAGAAACGCATAAAAATTAACGGTGACAGGAAAGCGGGAAATGTATATTGGCTCTAATTCTAAAAAAATGTCTGAACCATGCGTTGCACAAATAAACTCACATTTTAAAAGAAAACGGGAATATATATATATATATATATATATATATATATATATATGTGTGTGTGTGTGTGTGTGTCGGACAAGAAGTAGACGACTGCATAAGAAAAATCCTTCTCTCTTTTCTTTTTTTTTTTGGAGATATCAAATTTGTTTGGTTTTCTCAAATATGGAAATGAAAATAATGGCGTCCAGTAAAATCAGGCATTTTCGTATTTATTAGATATACTTCACTTGTCCTCAAAATAATTATTTCCAAAGGAATGATGAAAATCAAAGCGAATATTCAGCAGATGATATATATATATATATATATATATATATATATATATATATATATATATATATATATATATATCCTTGTGCAGGTATGCAGAAAATAGAAAAGAACACGTTGGGTGCATAATCCGGGGTTCCTTAGTATTTTTGTTTTTATTTTTAAGAAGACAGTGCTCCATACAGAAGTAGAGCTTATATTATAATAATATTTTTTGTTTAAAAATATGATTCCTTCGCTACATAAGAGTTCTCATGTTTCAAAAACGAGAGCCGAAATCATCCAAATAATTATTAAAATTAAGTTGGATTGTGGTGTTTAGTCCCGTTTCATCTTCAAGCGAAATTTTAGGAATCCTAAAATTTCGTTCCTAAAATTTCCTAAAATTTCGTTCCTAAAATTTCGCTTGAAGATGAAACGAGACTAAACACCACAATCCAACTTAATTTTAATAATTATTTGGATGATTTCGGCTCTCGTTTTTGAAACATGGGAACTCTTATGTAGCGACGGAACATATTTTTAAACAAAAAATATTATAATAATATTATATATATATATATATATATATATATATATATATATATATATATATATATAATTGTATATTTGGGTAGCAAACCCTCTTTTATACAAGTTTTATTAAAGACAACTGACACGGTACTGCGATTAAGCTTTTAATTTATTTCATCGAATACGTGTTTTTTTTTCTGGACATAAAGTGTGTAAAATCTGTGCAAATGTTCTGCATATCCGAGCGCTTTCGGTTCTTATTTTATTTTGTTACTTTCTGCTTGCCTATTAAGAAGACTGTCTCGCGCCAGAAGGTTTTACGCTCCTGAATCCACCCTTCAAATCTACAAATCAACCATTCGTCCTTGCATTGAATACTGTTGCCATATATGGTCTGGGCCCACGCTGTTCATCTCGAGTTTCTCGACAAAATCCATGCTCCTGAATCCACCCTTCAAATCTACAAATCAACCATTCGTCCTTGCATTGAATACTGTTGCCATATATGGTCTGGGCCCACGCTGTTCATCTCGAGTTTCTCGACAAAATCCACGCTCCTGAATCCACCCTTCAAATCTACAAATCAACCATTCGTCCTTGCATTGAATACTGTTGCCATATATGGTCTGGCCCCACGCTGTTCATCTCGAGTTTCTCGACAAAATCCATTGAAAGATATGCAATGTGATGGGTCCTGATCTGGCATCTCGTCTACAGTCATTTTCTCACAGATGTACTGTCGCTTCCCTCTCTTTTCTACAAATATTTTCATGGCAACTCCTCTGACGAGCTACGTTCTCTGGTTCTTAAACTGCATGAATTTAAGCGTACTACTAGATTGGCATCACGGTCCCACCTTTTCAATGTCGAAACGGCTGAATGTAGCCGTCTCTTCTACTCCAACAGCTTAGCGGCAGTGGAACTCTCTTCCTCTTACTTGCTTCCCTGATAGCTATAATCTTCAAATATTCAAATGTATTGTCAATCGACATCTTCTGATGCCTTGATCTTGATTCCCGTCCTTCTCTATATCCTTTCCTCAAACAACCGTCTTTATTCTTGTTCTCAATCCTCTGTAACCTCTTGTATGCTAGTGGCACTCCCGCCTTGCTTGGGGTGATATGCTTAAAAAAAAAGAACTCACATTACACCTCTCTGACCATAGCTCAATTAGAATGCGTTTAAACACACATCGACAAAATATGAATCCACCGCTTACATCCTGCTCCCCACCTATGAATTAAATAGTAGGATTTTATATTAAAAAATCATTATTATCTTTCCAGAAATTCTTACAATCGTAAAATACTTGGTGGCTTTAAATAAGCTGCAAAAGGTTGATAAACCGTAAAACTAAGTAATAAATCATCCTACGGTGGAGTAATGGATAGCGGCTCGGATTGAGGAATCGGAGAGTCGAGTTCGAATTCCAGTCGAATCCATTACATTCACTTGCGTGCTAATACCCCTGGGAAAGGTCTGAATCCTCTTCTAGCTATAGGTAAATAGCAGAATTGACGGGGTTCTATAGCCTTGGTTGGCAACTGGTCTACCGCAGAAAGAAATGGCAACCTACCTCGGGAACATCTGCCTCTTATTGAAAGATACATGATCGCCTAAACGTGTATCACGCATGGCACATAACTGACTGATGCAAAACTCTTGTATTCACTGGATTCAATAAAAATTAGAAACCTTCGTTTATGATGGGATAATCTGTTTTATCAAAAGGTTATGTAACGTCACTGTAAACAAAGGAAACGTTTTTTTAATAAAATACAACATATGTATATAAAACTATAAAAAGTATGGAAACTTTTTTCTTATAAAAACATATGCATATTTTTCTATAAATCGAAAACAAAGACTTCATTAAAATATGTGTTAAATTCATGAAAATATGCACTTTAAGCAAACTGGTAACAGTATATCAATGATTCCCAACGTGGAGTGCATGCCCCACCGGTGGGGCATGGTAATATTTTGGTGGGGCATGCTTAGGATGTGCTACTTCGGCTTACTATATGTTGTAGCATACCTACGGACGATTCACATAAATACGGTAGTAAATACTGTATGTTGGTCTTCAGTTAGGTATTCGTCTCCAGCTGTGCTGGTTCAATTCTCTGCCTCGAGGCTATGTCGAAGGGCACAGTCTTTTCTCGGGAAACAGCTACCCGACCCCGTTTTATACGCGGTCTACGGGGCATTTTTGGCCGAGAATACGGGCTCGGATACACCACATTAAAATTGGCCTTGTGTCATATCTGACCGCGTGGAGTGGCTGGTAGATATATTGCAGTTAGAGATTCGAATCAAGCTGTGCTGGTTAAGCTCTCTGTCTCCGGGCAGAGAGGATCCTCAGACCAGGCTATGTAAAATTCAGAGTCTCGTCTCGGGAAACAGATAACAGACCACCATAAGGGGTCTACGGGTATTTTGGGTGCGGGTCTAAGGGCTCGGATCACCACATTAAATTCGGTCTTGTGCCATATCTAACCGCGTCGGACAGTTGGTAGATACCGTCTGCAGTTGGAGATTCGTCTCCAGCTGTGCTAGTCAAACTCTCTGCCTCCAGGCAGACAGGATACTCAGACAAGGCTTTGTCGAAGGGAAGAGTCTCCCTTTCGGGAAACAGATATCCGACTCCGTTTTATACGGTGTCTACGAGGAGGTTTTGACCGAGCCTACGGGCTCGTTTATCCCACATTAAATTCGGCCTTGTGCCATATCTGACCGCGTGCGGCGGTTGGTAGATATCCTAGAGTTGGAGATTCATTGTAGAATTCACTTGACTCACTTCTAGCAGTTGACTACTTCTTTTACGCGCCGCTGGCGATCTTATGTCCTAAGTATTATCGTTCATTACCAACCTTCGTGTGATTATTCTATTCAGTAACCTTCCATAGGTTACAACACTCTACCAACATAATAAGAGGGCAATTCGAGAATAACTTATAAAGTGAATTGTTTTCTAGTGAGTCTGAGTGAGACTGTTAATGTTAATACATGTTAATACAGTATGTATACATAAAAATATTTTGTGTGTGTGTGCATATGTAATTCGCACACAGCGTATTTTCCGTCTGTCCACACTCGCGTGCCTAGTTCAGCAAAGGAGAGGGCGTGATGCATGTCGCTGGAAGAGCCCATGTTTTGTTGGCCAATCAACGCGAGCATTCAGCTTGCTTCCTTCACGTGAATTGCAGTAAAATTTTGAATATTTAAAATTAATTATTAAAGGGTGGGGGCACCAGAATTTTAGAAATACCAAAGAGGGTCATAGCCCTAAAATCGTTTGGGAACATTTATAATATAGTGAGGAGTTTGACTGGCGACAGTAGTGAGAGTGTTAATATAATACGAATATGAATGTTATTACAATGCGTAAATACAAAGCTTTTTTTGTCTGAAATCGTCATATCTTTCCGACATGATTCAATGGCGCATTGAACTAGAAAACGTAGAATATTGCACAAGAGAGAAGGAAACTAAATCCCTTTAGGGTTGTATCCTATTAAAACAGGAACTGTTGTAAACTACCACTACATTTATGCTTCATAAGATCTCATTTATTTTCCTTTTTTTTGTGCGTGAAATTCTTGAAGATAGCCGCGGATATTATTCGGTCGCGTTTTTTTTTTTTTTTTCGTCTGTCGTCGCCTCTTTGTCTCTTTTTTTTTTACTTCCATTTTCAGATACTGGAGCCTTTTGTTGTCGTTGTTGTTAAATGCGAACAATTAGGAGAGGTGTCCAATATTGCGTAGTTCCTTCCACACTTCATTGCTTGTGTCCATATCGACACATTTTGCACGCTTCACCGAAAAGGACGGACACGTGGACTGACTGCCTCTGAACGCGTACGAAAAGGTCCTTTGCGGTCATGTGTAACAGTTTAAGAACACAAGATGCGTAGTCTTACAAAATTAGATTTCTTTACAATATATCATCCTTATCTATCTATCTATCTATCTATCTATCTATCTATCTATCTATCACATTCTGTTCATATCTATCTATCTATCTATCTATCACATTCTGTTCATATCTATCTATCTATCTATCTATCTATCTATCTATCTATCTATCTATCACATTCTGTTCATATCTATCTATCTATCTATCTATCTAACTCAGTCTGCTTACATCTATCTATCTATCTATCTATCTATCTATCTATCTATCTATCTATCTATCTATCTCAGTCTGCTTACATCTATCTATCTATCTATCTATCTATCTATCTATCTATGTTCATATATACAGTGTGCGTGATGATGACAATTAGAAGCAAAATAATTAATTTCCATTTGCTGCTAATTGAGGAAGTGATTAATTAATGTCTGGTTTGATAAGATTATGTTTTTCGAAAACGTCCTTTTTCCTTAGGGTAAGAAATCTGTCATATGTCGCCTGAGGAAGTCACGGGCGTCTATTTCGAAATCAATGTCGGCAGATCTCACAGCTCTTAAACCGTTCAAAAATTAATATGTTAGGAAATGTTTAGCATACTCGAATTAATGCCTCACACTTGTGTTACGACTTTTCCTAAATGTGAGAAGCCAACCTCGAGTTATTGGTTCTGGAGACGTAATACTTGATTTCCACACCCACTACTCCTACGCCTCTTCCTCCTCCTTCTCTGCATCATCATCATCATCATCATCATCATCATCATCATCATCATCATCATCAACATCACCGATGACTACAAGAAAGGGATTGCATTTTAGACCGTTCGCAGTCTCTTCTTACTGCAAGTCTGTTCTACAGGAATAAATTGCTCAACAATGCATAAAGGCGTCCAGCAAAACTCGGCTCGTTGACGGAAATTGGATTCCAGACAACGAAGCTGAAGATAGCGGCGTTCTGTTGGCTGCTCGAAGATTGATTTCTTAAGAACAGAGGTTGGCTAGCCTATCATATTCAGCTCAGAATTATTCTATATTCCTATGCTTCACTAGAAATCCGATACGCATATTCAATTTAAGACTCTCTCACTCTCCCTCTCTCGCGCTCTCTCTCTCTCCCTCTCTCTGTATATATATATATATATATATATATATATATATATATATATATCTTTTGTAACTAACAGGCTAGTGAAAATTTATCAAACTGAAAAAAGAGAAGTTTTTATCAACCATTTGGTCATTTAATTTAGCAAGTATATCATTTCTTTCTTTCTTTCTTTCTTTCTTTCTTTCCTTCCTTCCTTCCTTCCTTACGACTCTTTGTTCTATCACTTTTCTTTAGTTTATTCATATCTTTGTTTCTTTCCTTGCTTCCACTTCTATGTTACGTTATTCTTTCTTTCTTTCTTTCTTTCTTTCTTTCTTTCTTTCTTTCTTTCTTTCTATCTATCTATCTATCTATCTATCTATCTATCTAACATTATTTCCTATCTATCTATCTATCTATCTATCTATCTATCTATCTATCTATCTATCTATCTATGCCATTCTCGTCATTATCTATCTATCTATCTATCTATCTATCTATCTATCTATCTATCTATATATATATATATATATATATATATCTATCTATATATGCCAGTCTCGTCATTATCTATCTATCTATCTATCTATCTATCTATCTATCTATCTATCTATCTATCTATTTGAAAAAGCAAGCCCTTTCTTGATGATATCTCTTTTGACCTTTTTGCAAATAGGCGAAGATGTGAAGAAATCATTCCTTTCAGCTCCCAATGAGTCTCTTTTCTGAAAGCCTTCCTACTTCTAGCTTATTTTTTCCTTCGAGTCTCGTCTCTTTGTAGATTCGCCAAATTCAACGATGAAGGCAATCACAGCAAATACACGAGCTGAATAAACGGAAAGCGTTTCAGACTCAAAACCATGAAGTTCAAGACAAAAAAAAATGTCTGAATGTTAACAGAAGCTCTATCAAATATCATTGCCTTCGATGTCGTCCAAAAAAGAAGTATAAAGCTTTTTCAAAAAATGATTTTTTCATTTGAGATGATCTATCTATCTATCTATCTATCTATCTATCTATCTATCTATCTATCTATCTATGTAATTCTGTTCATATATATCTTTCTTTCTTTCTTTGTATGTTTGTATCTATCTATCACATTCTCTTCATATCTATCTATCTATCTATCTATCTATCTATCTATCTATCTATCTATCTATCTATCTATCTATCTATCTATCTCATTCCGTTAATTTCTATCTCTCTTTCTATTGCAATCCATGTAAATTATTCATTGTTCCACTCTTCAGTATATCCTGATTTTCGTGGCTTGGATTTCCATATATTAAAAAAATGATATATTACTATTCTGATTTCAATGCCTTTCTGCAGGTGCGTCTCTCTCTCTCTCTCTCTCTCTCTCTCTCTCTACGTAACTGTGACACCTAGCAAAATTCTTGAAAATGACCACGTTCTTCGTGTTGAAGTTTTGGAAGACTTTTGACGTTTTGGGCATGGACGTTTTATTCGTGAGTACGAGAAAGAAGCTTACGAAGCCTAAATTCGTTCTTCGGCCGATTTCGTTAGATAGGTATAGGACACCATCGACCACCACCCAGCACTTTGATGCGGGTTATCGCATCGCAGTTCTGGGTGGCGGAATCTACTGTCCAACGTTAATTTTCCGAGGACATTAGGTATGTGTCCTACGTACGGAGGCCAGGACAATTCACTGGGAAACCGATCTGTTCCGACTCGAGATGAACAGCGGAGGCATCAGACCATATATGGCAGCAGTATTTAATGCAAAGACAAATGGTTGATTTGTAGATTAGAAGGATGGACTTTGGCGAGAAAAAACCTTCTGGTGCGACACAGAGAACCAAACTTCCTTTCGGTAGATAGATTCAATGTTCTTGACTTTATGCTATATTATTTTCATCCTACAAACAAAGAAAACTTAATTTAAGTTCTTTTACCTCCCTAATAATTTCTGCATACACAAAATTTCCAGCAAGATTTTTTGTTTTATAAATTTCTTTTTGTCATCATTCTAAGACTATTTGAATTTCCTACTCTGGACATAAATACTTAGCTGAGCATGAGAAACGCTTTTGAATGATTTTCTAATGTTTATAATAATAATAATAATAATAATAATAATAATAATAATAATAAAAGATCTTCAAAAAGCTATCAAAAAAGCTACCAGAACACAAGGACCTTGAAATCGAAATCTCAAAAATGTGGCACAAGGGAACATCAACAATGCCTGTTGTAGTTGGAGCCCTAGGATTGGTTGGAAAAGATTCCAGTAGATTAATTGAAGGGATTCCTGATAGCCCATGCCTTAAAGAAATACAAAAGCCCACATCTTACGAAGGGCTTTATCTATGTAAAATATGTTTGTGTGTATGTTTCCTAATTGGTCAGTGGAAAATGTCATGATGCCATTTCTAACCTTAGGTCTATGGACGGGACCTAGAAAGAAATGTGTACATAGCAGAAATAATAATAACAAAAACAACAACAACAATAATAATAATAATAATGATAATTATAATAATAATAATAATAATAATGAAGAAGAAGAAGAAGAAGGAATGGAACTGCAAGAAACTGGTTTGAACATCACTTTATGGGAGTTTACAATACACACAGGCAGAACAATCAAAGTTAATCGTCCAGACATCCAGTGAAAGAAAACAAGAACAGAATGCGCTTTCTTATTGACATGATTGATAATAATATATCTTTGAAGATTTTCAAAAAACTATCAAAATACAAGGATCTTCAAACAGAAATCTCAAGAACATGAGACGTGGGGGCCTAAATAATTCTAGTTGTAGTTGGAGCCCACTTATTGATTGAAAAAAGGTTCCATAAGAATCAATGAGGAGATTTCTCTTAGCCTAATCTCCTGATGATATCATGATTTCTTTTGACTTGATATCCATCTTCTAGTGCGTTTATTAAACACATAATGCAGCCTATATCTGGGTAAAGGTGTTTCTTTGCACCATCATCATCATCATCAGCAGCAGCAGCAGCAGAAGCAGCAGCAACAGCAACAGCAACAACAACATTCAGTTTAAGGGGTGAGGATAGTTTCACCATCCCCACTCTGTGCTTGAGAAGCTTTCTAAGCGTTGCCTCTATAAAGGTAAACTCTTTGCTGGTCTTCAATATGTACAGCAAGTCTGTAGGCATTGTAAGATGTGTTATGTAGCTTGAGCTCTGATAGTCTCCACAAAGCTTTCCGGCGGGTGGGGGGAAACATATTGGCAAGATAATTAATTTGAAAGGAAATTGCAAAATGACATGCAAATTAATAACTAAGAAATTCAAATGTAATTTCATAAGAAAAATAAGTTAAAGTAAAAACTATTTTTTTTTCTAGAATTAGTTTTTAGTTAGTTCGGTGAAAACTAAAACTAAAATTAATTACTAGAAGTATGAAACGCTGCAATAAAAACATAAAACAAAATACTTAGTGAAACAGGAATTTAAAAAAAAAGTATAACTTATTTTAAAATTTTGAAGGGATGACTTTAAAGGCCTTTTGAGACACGATGAAACACAGAAATGAAATGAAAGAATTGCAGTACCAAAACGTTGTGTTTTTTCCAAAAAAGGGAAGACAACTTTTACAACACGTGACTTTTTAACGATAATGTCATTTAAAGGCCACCATAATAACTTTCCTGGGGCCAATTTAATTTTTCGATATTTCATGAAATTAATTAAGTAGCTTGTTATATATGTAAAAAAAATATGTATACTATAATTTTCAGAAAATGCTTTCCGTCCATATTTTGAAAGATTTTCCATTATAAATATATTAGCAATTGGCTACAATTCCGCTATTTGATTCTTTCATTAATTCCTGGCAACTGCCTTTCTTCATGATTATGATCCTCCAAAGATTCCTTTATGTTATAATCGTTAAATACTTCGGCCTTCTTGGGAAAGATAGTGGAGCGTTATTCCGTTGCTTTATCTACGATTTGAAATTTCCTTCCCTTAGACTGGTTGTCACACAAAGCTAGAGAGACCAGTCTACCTTGCTATTTAACTATTGTGAGACCTTAACATGCCTACAACATGGACTCTTCCAGGGCTATATAAAGTATGAGACATAACACTCTACGAAGAAGAAGAAGAAGAAGAGGAGAGAGAGAGAGAGAGAGAGAGAGAGTATTCTAATACCGTAGTATCAGCCGCGTACGACTACCAATATTGGACACTAGCACATACTAAGCTCCACTTACATTTACACTATCTTTGTAACCTTTTTGATTAATATATCTTTCTTACCCCTAATCCGTGTTCCGTGTTTTCCTTCCGTGGTCCCGACTTTGGCCCCACATCATTAACCCATAGCTTGGTGGGGGCAGAACAGATGGATTCCTACCTTTATTAAAGGGGAAGTGTGCAAAAGTGAATGACGCAGGATAGGCTAAGCTTTGAACACGCGTCGCTTATTTTGTACCGATAGCAGTTACACTACGCCTAAACAATGTTACTTACATGAAATAAATGTAATTTTAATCATGAAGCTACAGATTTATTGATGTCATTGCATGTATGATAGAGCTTCATTTCTGATTTAATTGTGAAATGATTCTAATTTATCATGGACAGAGTTAGAAAAAAAATATGATATACCTCCAAATATCAAATCCAAATGAGTAAAAATAAAAACAATCGGAGAATAATGTTATAAAATAAAGAAAAAAATGGGTGAATAACGAAAGGAAAGTCAGTTGACTCTAATTATAACTATAATAAATATATATAACTGGTATATATATATATATATATATATATATATATATATATATATTATATGTTCTCTAACTATAAATCTAATTAAAATGAAAGGAAAGTCGATTGATGGGTAGAAACTTGAATAGATAGCCTCTAACGGAAGGCTTTCTTTTGTGATTTGAAAATTATGTTTTTTTTTTCTTCATTATGTTAAGGTCTTTGGGGAAATATTTTTCTTTATTCTGTTTATAAGTGTAACCAATTTTCATGGACCTCTGAATCATATTTAATAACCTCTAACAGTTTTTATGACTCGTATACCTTGGAACATGACTGCGGTTAAGTCAAGCCGAAGATAATCACACAAGATGGCCGCCTTTTCGTTACTGAATATAGCTAGCGTCAGATATCGCACCGTTCCTCCTTGCGAAAATCGCGCTGCGCGAATCTTGCTTTTAAGGTCAACCATGATCGTACACCTACCAAAAATATAAGGACACGTTTGCCTTCAGTTTTTTTTTTTTCAGCAAGGTTCACCCTTTACAAGGCCCGGGAGCCATTTGAGGCAAAGGGTTACTTTTGAGGACCATTTGTGTGCATAGGAGAGGAAGATACCTGTTAATTCTGGCCTTGAAAATGTTAAGATTGTAGTGATCGGTGAAACATCCTGCTGGCAGACGGTTCGACAGGGCAGTGATTCTCAGGTTGAAGTTCCTGTAAATTCGAGAGGGACCTTTCGACCAGTCAACATACCCTGCATTATTCACTGAATATAGTAACTTCCTGTATGTCACTCCTTAGAAATTCCATCAGGGTGACTCCTTGGATGACCTTTTATATCTGCTTTAATAGGATAAATATTGCAATCATTGTCTAATCTTTCTTAATGATGACCCATCTTTTCAAAATGAAAAACCTAGAAACCGGTTCGAAAGTTCCTCTTCATGTCCCCGTGCTCTCCACACGCAGAGAGTATTTCACTGTTTCTATTATGCAAGTAAAATCCGAATTACACAGCTTGGATTTATCTTCCATTTTCCAAAAACATTCCAGTTCCTATAACCAGCAGCTATAGATTCACTTATTTGTAAAATCCACACTGCCTACTCAAACAATTGTAATTTACATTACTTGCTCAATCACAATCATTAATAATTTGATTCCAATCGGCCGCTGATTATACATTCATAGTTTGGTAAATTCCACACCAGCTTCTCTTTAGGTCTGCTCATCTCAAATCGCTTATTTCTGCAATTAAATGATAAATCTTCCTTTTGGTCTATCAAGATTTTTCTTTATCCAGTATCAGTATCACACTGTCAATAAACGTCATTTTTCGTTTGCTGTGAGGTCTGCTTCCTCACAAAACTGAGATTCCAAAGAGATTTCTATACTCATGAAATAATTAATCGAATATAGACGGTGTTTATTGTTTATGGAATCAGTATTCGGACCGTCGGTTCATACACATAGACAACTAGTCACATTATAACGCAAACAAGAGAGCGGTGATATATATATATATATATATATATATATATATATATATATATATATATATATATATATATATATGAAGTGGACAAAGTCCGACAATTATTTTAAGACATTTTTATGCATTCTTTTTATGGATACATATATTTAAGTAAATGCTCTGTTTTATAATAAACAGTATTAATAACATTTACCGGCCTGAATGTCCAAGAAATTTTCATAGAAAATATTCGTCTTCCGACAGGATTCGAACCTGTATCCTATACGGAACCGTCATTTAGCCTGACGTGCCTTAACCGATCGAGCTACGGAGAATCGTTCGGTAGCCCAGGTCGATTTTACTGCTTTTAAACTTCAGTCTTCCACGAATCTCTCACGTACATTCATACCAACTCAACGCATATCCAAATGTATACAAATGAATTAGCATTTATTTTTTTTAAGTGCTCAATACAATGTGGAGAATAACTTTTTTTTAATGACATTTTTATTTAAAAATATTTTACATTGCGACACGGAAATTTCTGTTTAGGAACGTAAATATTTTTATCCCGTCATCAGACAATGTTCTTTAACTTTCTATGAAAATGATTTACTTTTGAAAAACAGAAAACAATACATTATTCGGACTATTGCCCTCATCTTTGTTGCCATATTTATTACAACGTTTCGTCCCTTCAGTATCTATGTTTCTGAGATGATGTATTATGTACACTATTTACATTATTCGGACTATTGTCCTCATCTTTGTTGCCATATTTATTACAACGTTTCGGCCCGTCAGTATCTGTCTATATTTCTGAGATGAGGTATTATGTACACTATTTACATTATTCGGACTATTGTCCTCATTTTTGTTGCCATATTTATTACAACGTTTCGGCCCGTCAGTATCTGTCTATATTTCTGAGATGAGGTATTATGTACACTATTTACATTATTCGGACTATTGTCCTCATCTTTGTTGCCATATTTATTACAACGTTTCGGCCCGTCAGTATCTGTCTATATTTCTGAGATGAGGTATTATGTACACTATTTACATCATTCGGACTATTGTCCTCATCTTTGTTGCCATATTTATTACAACGTTTCGGCCGTTGTACGCTCCGGCCTTCTCTAGATGGTTGGAATGTCGAATTGAATCCTTTATTTCGCTCGCTACTTCTATGTGCCATGAATGCCAGTTATCAGTTAATCTCCTAATGTATTCAGCAACCATTTTTACCAGTGCTCATATTACAATTTTCCTGTTATCATTCCATGTTTTTACCAGAGCTCATATTACCACTTTGTTGTTATCATTGCTTTTCTCTGGCACACCTTATTACTGGTTCCCATATTGTATTTTTTTCTATGCTTGGTCAGACTCAGAAAACAATACATTTGCTTATTAAAGTGTTAAGTAGGAGGTGGGGACCAGATTTTAAATCTTACGGGGATATATATATATATATATATATATATATATATATATATATATATATATTAGGTTGGTGCAAAAATAATGACGTAATAATGTCGTTTTTTGACGTATTTTTTAACGTCAAAAAACGACATTATTACGTCATTATTTTTGCACCAACCTAATATATATATATATATATATATATATATATATATATATATATATATATATATATAATGCCTGTGTGTGTGTCTGAGAGAGAGAGAGAGAGAGAGAGGGAGAGAGAGAAAGTGCGAGTGAGCGTTTGTGCGTCTGTTAGAGGAAACACTTCTAATATTCTTAAGAAATCCTGGTTAATTGGAGGTCACTTTTTAAATTCTATATCCTTCTGGTTGATATCGCTTTTGCTATTCATCCGGATTTCAATCTGCTGTAATATTGCTATTAGCTCCTCAAAGATATATAGTTAAGCAGCGGTTTGACATTGCCTACAGTCGCTAGATATTATCACTTATTGCAACTTGCACAGTTTCACCAAAAGCAATTTATATCGTGATAAAAATATGCACACACGAGATATTTATGCACGAATGCATACAGGCAAATAGAAACATGCATGGAAATGTAAAAGCTTATATATGTCTATGTCCATGCGTCTATATAGGTTTGTCCATGTATAAATATGAACAAACGCACGCGCACACATATGAGAGACAGAGTGGGGGATAGACAGAGAGACTGAGAGAGAAATTTACGCATCTATCTATCTATCTATCTATCTATCTATCGCTTTCTGCCCATATCTATCTATCTATCTATCTATCTATCTATCTATCTATCTATCTATCTATCGCTTTCTGCCCATATCTATCTATCTATCTATCTATCTATCTATCTATCTATCTATCTATCTATCTATCTATCGCTTTCTGCCCATATCTATCTATCTATCTATCTATCTATCTATCTATCTATCTATCTATCTCTTTCTGCCCATATCTATCTATCTATCTATCTATCTATCTATCTATCTATCTATCTATCTATCTATCTATCCCAGTATGTTCATATATGTATGTCCGCCTATCTATCTATCTATCTATCTATCTATCTATCTATCTATCTATCTATCTATCTATCTATCCCAGTCTGTTCATATATGTATGTCCGCCTATCTATCTATCTATCTATCTATCTATCTATCTATCTATCTATCTATCTATCTATCTATCTATCCCAGTCAGTTCATATATGTATGTCCATCTATCTATCTATCTATCTATCTATCTATCTATCTATCTATCTATCTATCTACTGGTCTATTTATTTCACCGAGTTCTAACGTGCGTCTTCATTACAGATAAACGGTAAGCACTCGTTGACCTATGTCAATTTCCTTCCGAATTTGATGCAAAAGACTGCACTTAAATATGATGATCACCCCAGTTATTAAATATGTAAATATCGCTTGTACGAGAGACAATAACGACTTTTTCAATTTCCAGCGTCTGTTTTCGACAGAATCTCTTTTGTGCCCTAGACCAAATATAAAAATAAGAACGAGAAAGTAAATGTGAAGGTAAAAGGAATAATTGTTTTTTAAATAATGCCCCGTACTTTAGTCGAACGTTTTCTAATCCCGTAAACAAGTTTGGCTTTGAAGATCTCGATTTTCTGATTGTCGTCCGTGTTGACTATCACGTCTAAGATGGCGGCCGTCTACGTGTCTTTGCTATTCTTTAGACACTGAACGGTCTCCCTCTCGACAACACCCAAAACTTAATATCATGATTCAAATTGGAAAGTCAATGAAGTAACATGATCACAAACATTATAGTTTAGCCACGTCTGGGTTACGAGAGTTACGTGTGTGGGGGCAGATTACTACTGAAACAAGAGCAGCAACCAAGGAAGGATTGATCAATCTGTCCAGTACAACGATGTACGCGATGCAATTAATAACAGAGTCCCTGGGGAAAAATGGTGGGATTACTTTATTTTAATCATTTCAACCGATTACACAATAAAGTCAGTAAAACTCAAGGGATTATTGAGTGTTAGATAATATGAGAAAAAAAAAACATTATTCAGGAGAGAGAACAATAAAAGAACAGGAATTAAGAAGACGGAAGATAACGACAGTTGTTTCACATGCGTGAAGTGAGAGAGAAGAAACTCTTAACATAGGACTTACGGTTACATCGAGCCATTTCAGCTGTAAGGTGATGAAAACTTGCCGCTAATCTAGTAGTATGCTTACATTCATCAAAAAGATTACCATGTAAGTATTTATAGAAAAAGCACAGGGAAGCTGCATTGCGGTCAGAAAATGACTGAAGCCGAGATGCCAGGCCAGGACCAATTACATTGCAGATTCTTTGTATTTAAACAAGAATCTCTAACTACCTATCAGACAGACCAGACCAGATGTGACAGCAACATTCATGGCATGGGCAAAAAGTAGACATATGTATATGTCAGATAAATTCCGGCTGTCGCTGGGTATTGAATTCACAACTGTTTGGGTCATGTCACTTTTGGATCAAGCAACCAACACTTTTATCTACTGGGTCCAGTGGATTAAAGTAGAAGGAACAAAAACTTTGAGAGTTAAGATACTAAAGGGAATTAAGTAAAACTGAGATAGCGAAAGGCATGGCACGTGGAATTAGAACAATCTATCCATGTGCACTAAATAATGGTTTTGGTTTCGAAGTAATATCACTTGAAGAAGGCCGGAGCGTACAATGGCCGAAATGTCGTTACCATGACAATAAAGATGGACAATAGTGCGAATAATGTAAATAGTGTAAATATATGCATTTTTATTTCAATCGATATGTCTCCTGGACCGTCTCCCGCTCCGTTTCCATATGATGAAGGAGGCAGGATGGCTCTCAAGGATACCCAGAACGATATTGAAAACTTAGAATCCTCATTAAATGATGATAATATTTAGTAAAAGAGGCAACGAGTAAAAAAATAAATACAGATGCATAAAGATTCAGGAAAACAGTCAAGAAACTGTTAAAAAATGAAAACAAATCAAGGACTAAACTAATAGAATACTACCCTAGTACACCTGCAATATACAGCGTACCTAAGACACACAAACCCGACCGTCCTGGGTATGACGATAGACTACATCCGCGTCCTGGGTAAGACGATAAACTTCGTCCAGCAGCAAGGCCTCTGATCAGAAGGTTTTGAGGAGCGTGGAACCACCTCTTAATTGCTGGCGTTCCCAGATCCACCCTGACCCGGGGCGGTAGCACCTGTTAGCGTCCCAGCTATGGGCAAATATTTAACCGCTAAACTGGGGTAAAAACACTATGAAATTGTAAAAATAGGTTTTAATACCAGAAATACTTTGTAAAAAAATTACTACCAGGAATAAAGTTTTGAAAAAGAAAAATAACTATTGCCTGCAATACATTTTTGAAAAAATGATTACAATGATGTATAAAATAAATATTACCAGCAATACTTTTTTGAAAAAAAAAAAAATTGTACCAGCAACACATTTTTCAAAGAAAAATATTACCAGAAATTAATTTTTGACAAAACAAATTATTACCAGCAATAAAAATTTTGTTTGCATTAAATAACACATTGAGGTTGATATACTTTAAAACAAACCAAACCAAACCAAACCAAACCAAACCAAAACCAAGTGAATAATTTAAAAAAAAATCTTTTTACGAAAATAAAACCATCCCAGATTGTAAATTTCTTAAAAGAAGTTGGATTGTACTGAAACACATGAGTAATTGAAAAACGGTTCAAATATATATATATGTATGTATACATACACACCTTTTTTTTTTTTTTACCAAGCTATTGTTACGAATCTATTTCAAAATTTTGTTGGCATTAAATGACCCACTGAGGTTTTGATATGCCATAAGACAAAACAATCAACCAACACAAAGCCGACATACTCATCATGTGTCCAGTATCAACAACTAAGCCATTTTTTTTTTTTTAGTCAGCATCAATCCAACAAACATTAAACAATCTACTGACCTAATCGAGAGGATAAGAAATATAAACATGAAAAAAATGTTTAGGCCAGCCGAGATATGAAATCAAATCAACTACAACAAAAATAAAATTATACAACTATGAAAACTAATAAATAACCACTATTTCTTCTCTTTGAATGAAAAAAAAAAAATCGGTTTACCAAGAAGCGGTGTGCTTGCTTGTATTTTTAGAGTACGTCCCCTTTAATCGAAACTAAAAATACACTTACCTACATGTGATAGATAGATAGATAGATATATAAAAAAAATATTACCGGCAATAAAACACTTATCGATATGAACAAACTTAGAGAGATAGATAGATATGAACAGACTTAGATACAGAATGTGATAGATAGATAGATAGATAGATAGATAGATAGATAGATAGATAGATATTAACAGACTTAGATACAGAATGAGATAGATAGATAGATAGATATTAACAGACTTAGATACAGAATGAGATAGATAGATAGATATTAACAGACTTAGATACAGAATGTGATAGATAGATAGATAGATAGATAGATAGATAGATATTAACAGACTTAGATATTAACAGACTTAGATAGATATGAACAAACTTAGATAGATAGATAGATATTAACAGACTTAGATATGAACAAACTTAGATAGATAGATAGATAGATATAAACAGACTTAGATAGATATGAACAGATTTAGATACAGAATGTGATAGATATATATATATAGATTGATTGATTGATTACATGATCCGATTATTTTATCTTGATAATTTGACTGTAATGTTTAATTTTTAAAAAATGTCTTTAAATTTTTATGACTTCTTTAAAATTGTTTTTGTGAAAGTTCTCATTTACTTTCGGGCAATGTGTAGGCGTCATTCTGGTGTATTTTGAAATGAACTGCTCAAAGGTCCGAAAAGAAAGGGGATAATCTTCAATAAGCCAGATTAAATGAACAAAAGAAACAAAGAATGAATGAATTAAAAAGAAAGATATAAACAAAGAAGGAATCCGCGGATAAATAATGAATTAAAACAAATGCAAGATAGAAACAAAAAAAAAAAAAAAAAAAAAAAAAAAGGAAGGAAGGAAGGATGAAAGGAAGGAAGGGAATTTAAAGCAAAAACAAAAGAAAAAAAGAGAAAAATTACTGATGAATGAACTGACAATAGATTAATTAAAGGAATAAGTGAAGGGATGAGAAAAAAATGAATACATAAATAAAATGTGGAGGAATGAAGAAACAATGTTAATGAGAAAAAATAAAAGAAAGAAAAAAATAAACAGAGAAAGAAAGAAAGAGAGAAAGAAGGAAAGAAAAAGAAAAGAGTAAAGAAATAAAGAAAGTAGCAAAAAAAAGAGAGAAAGAAAAAGAAAGACAGAATGAAAGAAGAAAAGAAAGAAAGAAAGAGAGAGAGAGAAAGAAAGAAAAAGAAAAGATTAAAGAAATAAAGAAAGTAACAAAGAAAAAAGAAAGAAAAAGAAAAGAGTAAAGAAATAAAGAAAGTAGCAAAGAAAAAAGAAAGAAAGAAAAAGACAGAATGAAAGAAAGAAAGAAAGAGAGAAAGAAAGAAAGAGATAGAAAAGAGTAAAGAAATAAAGAAAGTAGCAAAAGAAAGAAAGAAAGAAAGAAAGAAAAGAAAAGAGTAAAGAAATAAAGAAAGTAGCAAAGAAAAAAGAAAGAAAAAGAAAGACAGAATGAAAGAAAGAAAGAGAGAGAGAGAAAGAAAAAAGAAAGAAAGAAACAGAAAGAAAAGAGTAAAGAAATAAAGAAAGTAGCAAAGAAAAAAGAAAGAAATGGTGAAAGGCGGGAGGAAAGAAAAAATTGAAGCAGAAATACAAAAAAAATTAGAAAGAAAAAATGGAGAACGAATGAATAAACTGAAAAATGATTGAAGGGAAGGAAACTGAAAGAAAGAAAAAAATGAATGCGTAAATAAAATGAAAAGGAATGAAAAAAGACGGCAACGAGAAAGAAAGAAAGAAAGAAATAAAAAAAAAAGAAAGAAAGAAAGAATATAAGATAGAAAAAAAATTAAGAAAATAAAGAAAGGAAATCTGAGATAAAATTAGAAAAGGAAGAAAGTAGAAAGAAAGAGCGAAAAAGAAAGAACGAAAGAAAATTTGAAGAAAGAAAATGAAGAAACTGTAAAACAAAAAACAGCATCCATAAAAAATAAGGAAGAAGAAAGAAATAAAAAGTAAAAAAGACTGAAAAAAAGAAATTTGAATAAAAACGAATTGAAAGAAATTAAGAAACATGGAACAACAAAGAAAGAAAGCCGATTCCTCAATTCTTTTAATCAAAAAACACCAACTGATGATTTCTAATTGACTGCAGACAATCAACCCGCCACTTTAAATATTGCAAGGAAAAAAATGTTCAACCGCAATTAAGCCTTTTCAGAGTTCTCGTTTATTTTAATTGTTCACACTTATTTTCAGCTTGTATGAACGCTAATCACTTCCAACCTTCATTTTGTGTTTTTTACCACAATATTTAAACAGCAATTTTCGAAATTATCATTAAATTAAATTCCTTGATTCTAAAACCCGATCTTCTTTCGATTCAAGGATTTAAAATTACTGCCATTTTGTTTTTAACTTTAAAACTAACGCAGCTTTTTCTCATTAGCGTCCCGATAATAAGTTACTATTTATAACGTTTATTGCCAGTTATGGCTCAACTAAACGCGAAATAATAATAATAATAATAATAATAATAAAAATAAAAAAAAAACCTCTACGATAATTAGAAACTCTCTCTTCCTAAACGGAGACACTTTAAACTCATTTCTATAAATTAACCTTGCAGGGAAACTTCATGTCGAAGCCAAAATAAAGTGCACAATTTGAATATAACCACATGGCCAATTGCTTCACTAACTTGTGGCTGTTTACAAAGTTTCATTTAATCGGTTACGTGATGAAAGTTATTTTTTAAGATGACTCTAGGATATACACAGACACACACGCGCACGCACGCACGCACGCACACACACACACACAGAGACATAATCCATTGCTAGGTCTGCTGTTAAGAAAGTTAGTTCACAGGGGCGTGCTAAAACATTTTCTCTCCAGAATCTAACCTGCATATATCTATAACTCTATCATTCGCCCATGCTTAGAATATTGCTGCCACATACGACCAGATGCTCCTGCTATATATTTATATATTCTTGACGAAAATTCAAAGATAAATCAGCAACATTAACGGTCCTGACCTCATCTCTCGGCTTCAGTCACTTTCCCACTGGCGTAAAATTGCTTCTCTGTACCTTGTCTATAAATATCTTTAAGGTAATTGTTCCGATGAGCTTTTTGTTTTACTCATTAGGGCTTCTTTTTTTTTTTTTTTTTAATTGTTATCTTATTCCTCTTCCCCCACTGAAAATGAATTACAAATATGGGGATTAGTTAGGACTTTCATGGAGACAATAAGTTATTATGGTGGATGTAGTAAAAAAAGTACGTATGAATGTGTTGTTTTGGTGTAAGGAATATTGTGTTATGTTTGGTTCAGTCTTTATAGCTAGCTAAGTTTAATGTTAAGACAGATGAAGACCGTCGTTTTACCTATTCTCCATTTTGGCCTTGTGCCATATTTTGTAAATATTTACAAATAAATATCGTTCTTTGTTATTGGCGCCTTTTATTTTTGTCCCCATTTTTCTTTGGTTAAATTTCCCATCCCCTCCCTCGTTAGGTGGATGTGGGGCGCCTTTTGTTTTGTGTGTGATTTTTGTATTTGTTGTTGTGTTTGAATGAGCGTGTGTTTGAGTGAGTGCTTGGAATTAATTAATTTTATATATTATTAAAGCCTCACATTGATTTCGTTCAGTTCATTGAGGTTTCTAACCCCATTTAGGGATTTTGGGGGTTTGGGGTATATATATATATATATATATATATATATATATATATATATATATATATATATATATATATATATAAGAAAGACATTTTGGTCACTAACACAGAAAAAGAGAATGTCGCATATCGAGAATATTTAACATCGAAAAACATAACAGAAAAAATTATTTTTTAAAATATGTGGAAATCTCCGCCTTTTACCTGAAGATGGTCGCGAGTCCAGAAACCCGTGTAGTAAAATTATGGAAAATAAAGCATAATATTTTTTTTTAAAATATCCACATTACAACCAAAAACGTTTGCGGTATCTTTTCTGTCGTTGGAACTACTATAACTTCTTTCTTTTACACACACACACACACACACACACACACACACATATATATATATATATATATATATGGAATTAAGATAAATATAAAATTTGTCACTTAGGCTGATTGATGTTATATTCAACACCCAGATTCTAGAGTTTCGTAGACGAAGCTTTTTATAATCTTTCGGTCCACTCGTCAGGAGATATCAGTGTGCCTCCCACGGTAAACTCGGCATTGTGCCACATACATCCCTCGTGGGGAGATGGCTGTTAAAAGGAAACAGTGCCATAGCATGTTCGTTACTTTCGAACTCTCTGCCTTGAGCAGAGAAGAACCGGGACGTGGCTTTGACGAAGGGCAAAGTTTCGTCCGGTGGGGTAGACAGGCCCTGAACCCGTTTATGCGGTTTCTAAGGGGATATTTTTGATCGAGCCTACGGGCTCGGAGAACCCACGGTAAACTCGGCCTTGTGCCACATACATTCCTTGTTGGGGGGACCGTTAAATATTATCAGTGTATCCCCATGTTAGATTGTATCTCTTTGATCACCGCACGTCAATCTGCACATTTATGTTTCTTCCAGCTAGCTTCAGTCTTACATGAACGCTTGTAGATGTCACTCTTATACTATCAGCTTTACTCACCGTGTGAAAGATATCTTGCCGTATTTGGAATGTCTGGCCAAAGCAATATATTGTTTGATATGTTTTCGCAAAGGTACAACATTTTATTAGTAGAATAAAAATGGCTAAAGAATTAGTAGAATAAAAATGGACATACTAAAAAACAATTCATAACACTTCCTGAGATATAGGGAGTACCAAAAAAAAAAAATACTGAGCTAACCTGTTTCATCGCCACCCTCTCATCAGATGATAAAAAAGTTCACAAAGATTAAAATACTATTTACATTATTCGGACTATACTGAATTATGAATGTCATATTAGTTGGCGTTGGCAGTGTAGGTAGTTTCTCCTGCTCATCTTTTATGGTGTTGCGCCAGACGAGACTAAGCCAGTTAACTAGAAGGAAAGGAAAAGGTTTTGATGTTAATGATATTTTCACTATTAACATTATTCGGACTATTGTCCTCATCTCTGTCGGCATATTTATTACAACGTTTCGGCCGTTGTACGCTCCGGCCTTCTTCAGGGGGTTGGAATGTTGAACAGAACCCTTTATTTCGCTCACTGGGGTATACTGTTCTAGTTCTAGTTCCACGTGCCATGTTTGATGGATGTCAGTTATATCTTGTTAATTCTCCTCTCAAAGTTCTTCACCCCCTTAACCAGGTATTGAACTCACACTCTTTGGGTCCTGTCACGGGATTTAACTAACGCCTTTATCCACTGTACCATGTGTCCTTGAGGAGATTAACAGGAGATAACTGACATCCATTAGACATGGCACGTAAAACTAGAACTGCCTACCCTAGTGAGCGAAATAAAGGGTTCACTTCGACATTCGAACCACCTGAAGAAGGCCGGAACGTACAACAGCCGAAATGTTGTGATAAACATGGCGACAACGATCAGGACAATAGTTCGAATAAGTTAAATGGTGTACATAATACCTCATCTCAGTAATATAGACAGATACTGAAGGGCCGGAACGTTGTAATAAATATGGCGACAAAGATGAGGATAATAGTCCGAATAATGTAAATAGTGTATATATTACCTCATCTCAGAAATATAGACAGAAACATAAAAATACATTGCACCCAAAGCAAATGTTGCATGCAACAAAATATAACACTTAAGGGTTAAATTACTTTTAAGCTCATCGGCTATTATTTAAGCTTACAGAGAGATGGTTGGTGGGACTTATTATACACAGATTCCACTACGTTCAAGTGAAATACGTGAGTTAGACCTGCTCCACATTGATAACATGTCTGGATAATGCATGCTGCTTGCTTTTAATAAAATTTTCAGCTATCGCTCAACATGTTACATTTGCGCACCTATGTAAATTGCTCACCTTTCCCTTGCGAATATTGTCTAGTATATGTTGCTTGGTCCGTGTTTCCAACTTTTGACCTGTTCTGTCTGCATAGCCAGCCTCGCGCTGACATCTAAATTGGTAAATTACAGAACTAATATGATGGGTGGGAAGAATATCCTTCCGGGTCGGTTTCAACATCGGGGTCGGGCACTAAAAACAAGAATTGAGATGGCGGGAAAATAATTCTTTTTTTTTTTTTTACGCCAACAGAAATCTGCTCAGCAAATCTTGCATTTACCTTGTCAATCCAAGGAATATACGACAAGTCAGGGAATTTCTGGGGACCAATCGGCATTGGCTTATGAAATTATTGCATTTTTATCCAAAATGTTGGAGTTCACAAACCTTCCAAGTAAATTCAAGTTCAGCATCTATATTACATACAGAACAATGGAGATTTTTGAATCATTGCTATATTTTCGCTGTTATTACATAATATGTCAATATTTATCCCGCGTGTGTGTGCGCGCACACACACACACACACACACACACATATATATATATATATATATATATATATATATATATATAATTATACAATGCAAAGTATCTCAGCTGTTTACATCTATCTCAGTATTTTCACATCTATCTATCTATCTATCTATCTATCTATCTATGGCCGTATGTGTGGGCATCAATATAGTATTAACTTTTTTAGTGCCAAAATTGCTGGTTCTTTTTCCGTAGACTACTGGTGGGAAAGCCTTTTAGGCAGGTAGTTTTTTGTCATAACATGCTCGATATGAAAAAGCAAGGACAGAGCGTTAATATATATATATATATATATATATATATATATATATATATATATATATATGTATGTATGTGTGTGTGTGTATATTTTGGTAGCATGTTTTCATTGAGATGTTTGTTAATTTGATAATTTACTACAATAATTAATATTTAATAACGAACACTACAATATTTATGTGGCAAAAAGAAATACCCTGATGATGACATTGTGCTATGTCGAAAGTACTTAAAGAAATATGTATGCAAACGGCAATTTCCTATCGTCCAAAAAGATAATTTCTCAATATGTAAGGATCCAACTGAAAATAAGTAGACGGAACATGTCTAAATTATTCAAAGAAACATGTCTCAATATATATATTAGGTTGGTGCAAAAATAATGACGTAATAATGTCGTTTTTTGACGTATTTTTTAACGTCCAAAAACGACATTATTACGTCATTATTTTTAAACCAACCTAATATATATATATATATATATATATATATATATATATATATATATATATATATATATAATATCACTTGATAATTAGTAGAGATAATTCCAAGGAGGCTATAAATCCAAACAGGGCTCAATGTAATAACAGAACAATATAATAATGAATACGGTATCCGTAAAAATCCATTCAGGTGATAGTTTATTTCGTTGATTTAGATGTCTACGAAATAAACTGTCTTCTGAATGGATTTTTAAGGATTCTGTATTCATTATATATATATATGTGTGTGTGTGTGTGTGTGTGTGTGTTTCTTTGTTTTGGGGCACATTTTGCTCTTGCTCTGAGAGTGGGATTGACCCATTGAAATGTCTTTTTTAGTTAAAAGAAATATTTATGCATAGCCTTTGCTTGATCTTGTAAGCTGTTTTTTGTATGCTGAAGAAGACAGAATACATGATCATCAGTAAAATGATGAGCCAGAATTGCGATTTACAGTTTGGGAACACTAGAATCAAGCAGACACAGAAGTTTAAGTATCTGGGGACCTTCTGGACAGAGGATGGCAAGTGCGACATTGAGATCCGTAGACCGTATTGGGATGGCCAATACACATTCCAAAAGCTTGGCAGAGTACTGCGAGACAGGAGGATTTCTTTGGTAACAAAGAAAAGAATACTGAGCTATTACGTGACAACTGTTCTTCTTTACGGCAGCGAATGTTGGACGATTTCCTCAAAGATGAAGAAAAGACTCGAGGCGACGGAGATGTGGTTCTACAGAAGGATGCTAAGGCTATCATGGAGCGAGCGCGTGAGCAACGATGAAGTCTTAGAGAGGAGGCTTATACTTAACATTAGGGAGAGGCAACTGAAGTTTCTGGGACACATAATGAGGAAGGAGGGCCTGGAGAATCTGATACTCACAGGTCGAATAGAGGGAAAGAGAGACAAGGGAAAACAACGCGCGACATACCTGGCGGGTTTAAGCAAGTGGATGACAGAACGTGGTCTGGAGGAGGAAGCAGAGGGAAGGAACTTGCTGAGAGCTGCATGGGATAGAGGGAGGTGGAGAGCCATGATCGCCTACGTCATGAAAGGAAATGGCGCACAAAAATAAAGATTAGCTGGTTGCAGCCGAAAAAGGCAATCATAACTAATGAAGTTCATTCCAGAGGTTTTTAAATTCTGAAGAACCATATTATTAAATTCTGAAGAAACATATTTGTTTAAAGCACTACCAAGTCTTATAATGCTATCTTGCGATGGTCATACAAGGAAACCAGTCATTTTTTAGGGTGTAGTTGAACTTTCAATACGTAAATTCTCTCTTACCAAACACACATACACAAAAAGACACACAGTCACTCATATATGCATCCACTCACGTAAGAATGCAGAATGGAGACATAATGGTAGATACACGCGTCTATCAAAAACACACACAACGCATACGCATTTTCACGGAGCCATTTTTGTCACAGACACACCCTTGATACCAGGACGACATTTTAACTGAAAACGTTCTCAATGCAACAGCGCAAGCGTCTGGCAAATCTAAATTTTGATTAAATTAAGCAATAAGTCATCCCCTGAGACCTGATGGAAGCTGACTTCGCGTCGAAATTAGAAACGCTTCTCCTTTATTTTTAAATGAATATTTTAAAATTTTACTTTATGTCGGATTGGTTTTTTTCGATCTCGTACACGAGGCTATTTATTTAGTTCGTACACAAGGCTATTTATTTACTTCGTGCATGAGTCTATTTTCGGTACATGCACTTTTTAATTACGACTGCATCACACTCGTTCCGCAATTCTATGTCGATCTTTCAATCTTTCTATCGACACTTTAACGTCTGTCTTGAGATTGAAATCTTTCTCTTCAAACAAGAGAGCATTGGATAAAATATCAAACGAAACCACTTTACTTTTCCATACCGAATTGTTTCTATTTGTGGACTTATCTTTCCGCTTATATCTATCGCTATTTCTGTCATCATATATCTGTTTCTTTCTATATCATTTCTCTATCTATCTAGCTAGCTAGCTAAGCCTGTTCATATCTATCTATCTATCTATCTATCTATCTATCTATCTATCTATCTATTTAAGTTGGTTCATATCTAAGTCTGTTCATATCTATCTATCTATCTATCTATCTATCTATCTATCTATCTATCTATCTAAGTCTTTTCATATCTAAGTTTTTTCTTATCTAAGTTTGTTCACATTTATATAAGTCTGTTCATATATATCTATCTATCTATCTATCTAAGTCTTTTCATATCTAAGTTTTTTCTTATCTAAGTTTGTTCACATTTATGTAAGTCTGTTCATATCTATCTATCTATCTATCTATCTATCTATGTAAGTCTGTTCATATCTATGTATCTATCTATGTCCGTTTATATCTATTTTTGCCCATTTCCCTCTTTCGCTGTCCTTTTTATATTCCTATATCTATCTATCTATCTATCCTGATGATTTTCCTTACCTTATACACCTATCCTTCCGACCCATACATTGAATCGCAAGATGATTCGTATCTCCGTCCATCTTTTTTTGGTGAAATTCGAGACCACTTAAAACCAAAATTTCTATTTTGCCTTTAAAGCATACTTTACTCGTTAAGATTTCCTCGAAACTCATAACGGATCGTTTTCATAGTAGAAACGTAAACAAAGCAGATTCTAAAAAGTTAATGGGTTATAATTTTAAACTCTGAACGAGTAAAACGTGCTTCAAAGACAAATTAAAATTCAAGAACGTTGCTTGATTGTAAAGGTCTTCATATCCGTGTAGTCAAAGCTCGTCGGATTAAACGGCGGTTTCTCCTGTAATGGTGGACGCAGGTTCGAATCCTGGCAGACGTCGCATTTTGTTTAATAAGTTTTCTCGAATGTGCATGCCAGTAGATGAAATTTAATATTGTTAATATATATATCTTATATATAAAGTACAGTGTATGTCGGAGTGTCCAAGCAAATCCTCCGCTTCCACTGGTCCGATTTCAATGATTCATAGCTCATTCAAAAGCCCTAGAAAAATTAGGCACAGGGAACGATTTTCAGGTTTGCTAGATTATGCGAGGTTAAATATATATATTAATATATTATACTAGCCAATATCGTTGCTTTCATGGTTCAAGGGGAGTAACACATATTATCCTTTTGTATCTAAATTTGCAGCTAGTATTAAATTATAAGCTGGCTAAAATTATAAGGTAGCTTAAAAACTTGCTTATCGTGCGGCATTTAAGCTAGCTCCTTGGTTTGGCCATCGTCACAATAGGTAGGGAGGAGTAGATGCGATAGGCATCAATGAACTACAAAAAAAAAAAAAAAACCTCAAAATTGATCACTGCATTTAAGTAGTGAATTAATGTTTAAGCTTACCTTTTAAAAGTTCAACGATAATTATTCTGCTGCCACTTAATTTAAAGACGATTTGATGTATGTAGATCCTTATTTTCCATACAAACACTTATTTTCATTTCATTGGTGACTGAACAGCGGACAATTTATAAAATTAATATAGTGTAAAGAAATTAAAATTAGTTGTATATTCAATATATATAATATAGTGAAAAGAAATAGCTTATTAAGTAAGGACTATATTATGGAATCTATATGATTAAATACAAAATTGGAACTCAATTCTCCCAGGAATTCTGAGGTTAAAAAGACCCAGCTCTATAGTAATTTACACGTGGTATTTTACTCTGTCCTCCCACTAGGAGATGTGATTCAAGGTCTATTTTTAGGTGGGGACCCGAGCGCGTACGCCCGGGTCAGGAGCAATAATTCCCCTCAGACCCGCAACCGTCGGTTGTGCTGGCCTCGGTGCGAGCACCGATCCCTCCAATGGGAGGACGTGACCTCGAGCAGTTGTTCCCCAGGGCTGGGCACCTCTCAGTATTATTTTCCTCAGGTGCCCCTCTGTCCTTTGACAGAGAAGCCCCTGAGCGCACTCTGCCCAAAGACAGAAACGCAACTGAGAGATGATAAATAAACGTGAAACTACTCAAAAAGAGTAATTTGTATTTACTCAACCCCCACGAGGTCAGGTTATGACACAAGGTCGGTTTAATGTCGGGAGCCCGAGCGCGTGCACCCGGGCAAGGAACAAAAATTCCCAGAGTTCTCGCAACTGTCGGTTGCGCTGGCCTCGGTGCGTGTACAGATCCTTCCCTCTTGTGCAATGAGAAGGCGTGACATCGGACAGCTGTTCTCCAGGGCTGGGCACCTCTTCAGTATTATTTTCCTCAGTTGCCTCTCTGTCCTTTAACAGAGAAGCCCCTGAGCGCACTCTGCCCAAAGAAAGAGACGCAACTGAGAGATGATAAAGAAACAAGTTAGAAGCTCGTCCTAGGAAGAATTTTTATAGTAATTTAAACGTTAAAAGCTCAATGTCTGTATTATATATTATCTACTGCTAGCAAATATCATTCTTCAGGTTTAACTAATTTGCGAATTGATTTAAAAAAAGTTTATTTCATTAATTAACTGTCCTCATTACGATTCTTTTATTCGAGGATTGTTTTGATTTTCATATAAATAGTTCTCTTTAGGAATATCGTCTTATGTAGTGCAGAAAAGTGTTAAAATTTCCATATTACTTGGCCTTCAACAAGCTGACATCTATTTGTAAACATTTCTTTAAATATAACAAGCCAATTTATGAATGAAATGTTCATTTAAAATTTTTGTCTCAAAGATTTCAAGTAGTGAATATAAATTAATTTGGGAAGCGATAGCCAGCGGGCGAAGCCTGCTAGTATATGTGTGCGGAAGTATATATATATATATATATATATATATATATATATATATATATATATATATATATATATCTTTGCGTGTGTGTGTGCGTATATATATATATATATATATTTGTGTGTGTGCGTGCGTGTGCGTGTGTGTGAAGATGAATACAGTTTTCAATTTCATTTGAAGGTACTTTTAGTAAGCTATTATAAAAAAAAGAACAACAAAAAAAATAAAAAAATACAAAAAACAGGATACCACACGCTGGTGTATGTAGACGCGATACTTGAAAAAATCCCTCGGGCTAACCATTGGTGCGTAAAGAGGCGGATCTCGAAAACCACCAAAGAAAATTCAATGAATACCCGTAGTCACAATCCTATAAAGATAAATATAAAAAATCTCTTTGATGATGGCTTATAGATACCGCAAATGTTCAGAAGACGTTGGACAAATATTCAAATTCCACTTCGGAAAACAGAAAAATGTTCCGTAGAAAAATTAATTAATGTTAAACAAAGAACATTCATCGGACTTCAACCAAACATGCATAAATGAAACATTGTTGTCCAAATACAACCAATATCTATCTATCTATCTATCTATCTATCTATCTATCTATCTATCTATCTATCTATCTCTCTCTCTCTCTCTCTCTATATATATATATATATAATTATTTATTCGAAAATTATAACATAAATATGTTATAAAATCACTACAAAAATAGCCATTTTCTTTCAACATTTCTGGTGTCTTATCAAGTGATCGTGTTGAATATATATATATATATATATATATATATATATATATATATATATATATATATATATATATATATATATTGCGTATGTATGTATGTCCGAGCGCATGGATGTGTATCTGCGCTTAGCCTGGGATTGTTTATATGGGTGCGATTGTGTGAATTAAGATGCGTGTACCTTTATGTTTGTATGTCTATGTGAGTGAGAGTGTCATCCCGCACAGGCACGGAGGGAAATCCTCCTTTCCCATCACCAAACATAGTCAAACAAGCATAAATAGATCCAATTTAAAAAAATAAACCAGTTTGTCTGATGATCGAAAAAGCATGAAACCCACGGTCACAAATTCATACAACTGAATATATGTGATGTCTGATGATCCAGCGTCCTGTAAAAGGACTCTGGTGAAATAAACTATAACAATGGAGCCTTAAAGTGGTCTGTTTTCTTTAAAATATATATATATATATATATATATATATATATATATATATATATATATATATATATATAGATAGATAGATAGATAGATAAATAATACCAAAATTTTGTATAGGGCACAGATAGAAAGATACCAAGTTCTGAAGACTGTTGTAATAAGAGAGAATAAAATAAATAAAAAAAAAACAGTTTGATCGCTTGTATGGAGTCACCTTGAGTAACTTGAAATTATTTCCATCAAATACAACGTTGGATAAATAAATACATAACATTTCTTGAAAATCTATGTAGCAACATTCGAAAGTACTCGGGATGAAAATAATATAAGATAAAAATAAATATCCGTATACAACGTTGGTATAGATGGAATAAATTTACAGTAACCAAAAACACTATTTTTTTAAAAAAAAAGTGCACTATTTACATTATTCGGACTATTGTCCTCATCTTTGTCGCCATATTTATTACAACGTTTCGGCCGTTGTACGCTATGGCCTTCTTCAGGTGGTTGGAATGTTGAACTGGACACTTTATTTCGCTCACTGGGGGTAGACTGTTCTAGTTCCACGTGTCATGTTTAATGAATGTCAGTTATGAGTTATCTCCTGTTAATTCCGCTCTGAAAGTTCTCCACCGCCTTAACCAAGTATTGAACTCACATTCTTTGGGACCTGTCACTGGATCTAACTAACGCCTTTATGCACTGTGCCATGTGTCCTCAAGGAACTAGAACAGTCTATCCCAGTAAGCGAAATAAAGGGTTCAGTTCAACATTTCAATCACCTGAAGAAGGCCGGAGCGTACACTGGGCGAAACGTTGTAATAAATATGGCGACAAAAATGAGGAGAATAGTCCGAATAACGTAAATAATGTACATAATATCTCATCTCAGAAATATAGACAAATATTTACAAAAGTGCTCGGTACAGAGCAGAGCGAATAATGTTTATTTAAAAATTATAACAAAATTATTTTATAATATCAGGACAAAATAGCCATTTTGTTTCCACAGTCCTGTCGTCTTGTCAAATGATGGTGTTGCAAGTAAAATAAAGAGCTTTTACAGAGTTCAAATCCAACAAAAACCCCCATTGGAGGAAATATTTTACATAAGATGTAATGGCCAATCAAATTACAGGAATATAACGGACCCTAGATACAATTTAAATGCTTTAAATTTAAGTATTAGAGGATACCCTACTCGGTCGACTAGCCAATTCCTATTGCAGACACTCGCTCAGGCACATCTGTGTTTCCTCAGCATCCACAGAGCCAACCTGTGGTTTATACTGCAACTATACAGAACAGACCATAATTACAGTTTCTGGGAGAGAGCGTGTTATCTAGCGTATTCAACAATTTCAACAAGGCCAGAACGCTCAAGCCCTCGGCCACGATGACTTGTGGCTTTGTGCTAGCACAACTATCGATGGCCCATAAGAGTTCCGTCTACCCAGTTTCACTCACAAGTTTTGGGTTAAGGTTTGGGCGCGTGACCGAGTGGTAAGAACGTTGGCTTTCTGACTATGGGAACCTAGTTCGAATCTCACCATGGTGGATTTCCTAATGTTGTCGGACTGGATCGAGGTCGATCCCAGCGTGTGGCACCTTTGGGAAAGTGCCTGAGAACCATATAAATGTATATAAGTTATATAACGTATATAAATATGGGTAGACGGGCGCCTCGAGGCGGTATGATGGTTAGCAAGCTTGTCTCGATAGAACAATTACGACTGAGTAGTGAGTTCGATCCTAACTGGGTTCCCCCTAATTTCGTCCGTGTGCCACATCTAAGCTACGCTTGGAAAATCACTATAGGGCATCTTGAGGCGTTGTAATGTTTAGCAAGCTTGTCTCGCTAGAACAATTACGACTGAGTAGTGAGTTCGATCCTAACTGGGTGCCCCCTACTTTCGGCCGTGTGCCATGTCTAAGCGACGCTTGAAAAATCACTATAAATGTAGGTAGAAACATTGTTTGATAGTATAGCGAGGGTAACAAATGAGTGCCCAGGGCACCTTTTTATTTTGAATGATGTTAGCCTTCCACGCTGTATTCTTGATGCAATCTTTACAGTTTCAGTTTAGGCGCTGTTTTCTTTCTTCCCCTCAGCCAGCTCATTGAATAAATAACTGCTTACTGATCCTATCGTCTTTCACCCTGACCATTCTATCATGACCGGCGTTCGAAGATATCAACTTCACTTTTTTACATTTGACACCCGATACCCAATATACGGCGGAGGCGTGAAATCGTTACAGCCTTTCCGAGTTTTACCGATAAATGATCGAGGTTTTACACGCATACAATAATGAAGAGAAAACACATTGGAAACTTTCAACTTCTCAGCCAAAATTATATACTGACTACATGCAACAGCAAAGGAGATTTTCGAGGAGCGTGGAACCACCTCTTCATTGCTGGTGTCTCCAGGTACACTTTGACCCGCCTAGGTAGCACCTGTTAGGGTCCCAGCAATAGACAAATAGTTAACCTCCCAACTGGGGTCAAAGCACTCAGTCCGTTATGTGCCACGCGTGATACACGCTTAAGTGATCATGCATGTTTCGATACATGACTTACGAGGCAGTAGGTTGTCATTTCTTTCTGCATTAGACCAGTTGCCATCCAAGTGTATAGAACACGGTCTGTCCTGCTATTTACCCATAGAGTAAATGGGTGGAGAAGAAGAGAATTCATACCTTTTCCAGGGGTATTCATACCTTTTCCAGGGGTATTCATACCTTTTCCAGGGGTATTAGCACGTAAGCTCAATCCAAGCTGCTATTCATTACTTCATCCATTACTTTTCAAAACACTATGAAAGTGTAAAAATAGGTTTTGATATCAGCAATATATTTTTTATAAAAATTTATTACCAGCAATGGATTTTGAAAAAAAAAAATATTACCAGCGATACATTTTTTAAAAAAAATATTACCAGCAATAAAATTCTTGTCGTTATTAAAATAATTGAGGTTAATATGCCGTAAAACAAACCAAACTAATATATACAGAGATAGCTAGCTAGCTAGCTAGCTAGCTAGCTAGATAGATAGATAGATAAAAAATATTACCAGTAATAAAAATCATGTCGGCATTAAATAACCCATTGAGGTTGATATTCCGTGAAACAAAACAAAACCAATATATATTGAGATAGATAGATAGATAGATAGATAGATAGATAGATAGATAGATAGATAGATAAAAAAAAATATTACCAGCAGCAAAAATCTTGTCGGCACTAAATAACCCATTGAGTTTGGTATGATGTAAAACAAACCCAACCAATATATACTGAGATAGATAGATAGAAAGATAGATAGTTAGATAAAAAATATTACCAGCAATAAAAATCTTGTCGCCATTAAATAACCCATTGAGGTTGATATGCCGTAAAACAAAACAAACCATTTTTTTCGAAAACACGACATTCAGAAATTTATCAACTGTCACCTCTATACAACCGTTTCTTTATATCAATGATTAAAAAATGGTTTAGAGCGAATAAATCCTGTAGGTCTTAGCGGGGACTATTCTTCTCCGAACATTTCAAGCTTGTGTCGCAGAATCGTAGGATATTGTATTAGATAACAGGGAACCACATCACTGGAGGACAACCTCAACAACTAAAATGACATAATCAAGATGTTGACGATTCTGACTACTTTAAACCCCCATCAGAACATGATTTCAGATTATCTTATTTTCCTGAAAATTTTTTTTAATAGAAAGATTTTATAAATTTCAAACGACGGTCGTACTGGCTGCTCTGTCAATGAAAGCAGAATGTTTCCTTATAATGAAACATCTAATACAGTAAAATCTCTGACAACCGGACTAAGAAGGCCTTCTGGATATGAGGAAGTGGTTACAAAGTCCGGATATGTGGGGTTATATTTAGATTAAAATAAAAGAACTGAAATCTGGTTTAATATTTATTTTCAATGTTTTATAGTAAGCAAAATAAACTAATTGTGAGTGAAATATAACTGAATTGATTTTAAGGAGAAAAAAATAATGTAATATTAATAAAAAATTCATTAAATTAATTATGCCACGTATGCAAAATAAATAATGTAACGAGGATTTTTTAATCGATGTTGCATGATGATTTTTTCTCTTCTAATGTCATTCTCAACTTTTTCCGCATTTCGTTTTGCTTTTGTTCTTGAATTTTTTTAAACAAATGACCCTTTTTAACTCTGCGTGCGTTATTGAAATCGTCATAGCTGGATGCTGGCTTTCTTTCCATAAAACTGATAACCTTTTCAATATATTTCTTCATTTTCAGTCCCGGTTTCATCACAGTCATGCATCTCGTCGCTATCTTGTTGCAGATGTGTCTCATTGTCATCCTTTCCTCTTATTCTCATCATCTTTTGCACCAATACAAACCATTAGGGTGAAATAAGCAGAAGCAATTATCCAAAGTAAATTTCCTGAAAAACAGAAATTTCAAATCAGTTACATATCACCCAAATAGTTCAAATATACACATCAAAATCATGACCGGATATACGGGATTCCGGATATGAGGCACTCCGGATATGAGGGATTCCGGACATGAGGGATTCTACTGTATTACCATTACCGTATGGTAAAAGTATTATACTGAGTAGCAACAGGGATTAGATAGGTTTGCATGAGTAAGATGCAATTTATAGACAGGAATAAATGAAACGCCCACTGGCGATACTTTGAAAGTGAAGTCATATATGGCGTCTGCCGCGAAAATAACTTCATTCGTGCTTTACAATAATTTCCCTCAAATGTTAATAAATAGGAAATCTCAAGAGATTACCACAAATGTAGCATTGTATGTAAATGAGGTACGTCTATAAAAGCAGTACGCCACAGTCGAGTACCAGTCGAGTACCAGTCGAGTACCAACTGTTGATGGCACATCGGCGTGGTATAATGGCTAACAAGCTTGTCTCACTAGAACAGTTACGACTGAATAGCAAGTTCGATCCTCACTGGGTATCCCATATGTTCAGACTTGTGCCACACGTAGAAAATCAATATTTAGCACTTGTCTCACTAGAACAATTATGACCAAATAGTGAGTTCGATTCTCACTGTGTGCCCCATGCTTTCGGCCTTGTGCCACATCTAAGCTACGTTTGAAAAATCATTAAGGACACTTTGACGTGATCAGCAAGTTTGTCACACTAGATCAATTACGACTGACTAGTGAGTTCAATTCTCACCGGGTGCTCCATACGCTCGACCTTGTACCACATCTAAGCGATGCTTAGAAAATCATTTTAGAGTTAGTATTAGGTCTTTGCCGCTCGCTAAGCTCTTAGTGTTTGTCGAACTCTCTGCATTCGAACAGAGAGGAACCCAGACAAAGTTATGCCAAAGGATAGACAAACCCGGCATCGTTATTACAGGGGTCTACGGGGAATTTTTGCCCGGGCCTACAGGGTCGGAAAAAAACACGTTAAATCGGCCTTGTGCTACATCCCGCTCTGTGGGGATTACCCTCTGTTGGTTGGACAACGTCTATTCTAGAGAGTACTGTACTTCATATCAACTAATTTTCTGTCTGGAAAACGAAATCCTTAAATTACGGAAAATATATCCCTCACAATTCATTTACTAGTGGCATGTTCATTGCTCCTAAATTATGCCAACTCGTTATGTTCATGTGTTTCTAAGGGTTACTTCGAAGCGAGATTTCACAATATAACAGGCTAAACAGCTCTATACCACCATCATTGACCCCACCCTTTCGAATAGTGTTAATTCGAGCTAGGTGAACTGGATCAGTCGCCGATATTTCCCCACCAACACACTAATCGGCAAACTTTCTTCCCCCCCACCACTCTCAATGGCCTAAATAAAAGAAAGAGAACATTCTCTCATGTTTTCTTTAATTATTGTGGTGCCTGAAATATTTTGGTAGACTTAAATATTTGAGAAATAATCTACACGTGTTAACCACCAGAAATGGTTTGATAAGCCTTTGGGAATAGCTGCTTTATGCGTTTCAAAGTTATATTTATTTCGTGTTGGTGCCAGCGATCAGTGTTCGAGCTTCTGTTAAAAACTATGTAAAAGGACGTTTTCAAAGCAAGTGAGACTTTATCTGATAGAAGGGCAAAGGTTAATAATTCCCAATCTAAATGTATTTCCAGAAAGACTTTTAGCAATTGACTAATAGAGTGTAACCTGGATATAAGAGACCCGGATATAAGAGAAACCCGGATATAAGAGAGATTTTATCTGGTCCCAAATTAGAGCCTGTGTTAATGTAAACAAAATAGACCAAATCCGGATATAAGAGAAAACCGGATATAAGAGACTTCTTCTCCGGTCCTGGCAACTCTCTTATATCCGGGTTACACTGGATGTGTTTATGTAACATTTAGATTAATGGTTTGACGCATTTGTTTAATAAATAAATTTCATTTCTGTTGTAAAATATCTACTAATGTATTTATCTAAAGTAGTCGAAAACCTGTACTGAAAATATTTTTATTAATAAATTTATTTATAAGTAAGGTGGTACAAATAAAAAAAAGATTTGAAATTGACAAAGTTTTTTTCCATTTCACTGAAACAGACGCTATACATTCCTATCTCCTTACTTCTTTCTTTCTTTCTTTTTGTCTTCCTTTTTCTTTCTTTCTTTATTCTTTCTTTCTTCCTTTCTTTCTTTCTTCCTTTCTTTCTTCTTTCTTTCTTCCTTTTTCTTTCTGTCTGTCTTTCTTTTTTCTTTCTTCCTTTCTTTCTTTCTTTTACTTTTTTCTTTCTTCCTTTTTCTTTCTTTATTTCTTTCTTTCTTTCTTTTTTCTTTCTTTCTTTCTTTTTTCTTTCTTCCTTTCTTTTTGCTTTCTTTTTCTTTTTTCTTTCTTCCTTTTTCTTTCTTTCTTTTTTTCTTTTTTCTTTCTTCCTTTCTTTCTTTTTGCTTTCTTTTTCTTTTTTCTTTCTTTCTTTCTTTCTTTCTTTCATTTCTTTCACTGAAATCAAGCAGCGTAACTGATATGTCAGTCCCGTATTTTCACGTAGTCAAAAAGGAATAGCCCATTATTTATGAGGTATTATATTTATTTGATATATTGAAAAGTAATTGTCATCTTTGCTAATGGCTTATGTAAGCCGAAAGCTTGGATTGGATTTAAACATGTATCAATATGGGTGATTTCCTTTCGTCTTTCAATTAGACAATATGGAAGGAACTTTATTTCCATTATTCGGACTATTGCCCTCACCTTTGTCGCCATATTTATCACAACGTTTCGGCCGTTGTACGCTCCGGCCTTGTGGTTGAAATGTCGAACTGATCCCTTTATTTTGCTCACTGGGGTACACTGTTCTAGTTCCACGTGCCATGATGGATGTCAGTTATCTCCTGTCAATTTCCCTCTGAAAGTTCTCCACTGCCTGAACCGGGTATTGAACTCACATTCTTTGGGTCCTGTCACTGGATCTCACCAACGCCTTTATCCACTGTGCCATGTGTCCTTGAGGTATAATGTACATAATACCTCATCTCAGAAATATACACAGACTCTGAAAGGAAATAAATAGACACAACTTGTCTATATTATTTAATGAAAGATGCGTCAATGATATATATATATATATATATATATATATATATATATATATATATATATATATATATATATATATATATATATATATATATATATATATATATATATATATATATATGTGTGTGTGTGTGAAAAGTGTGTGAATATAAATAAATATGTATATATGTATAATTAATTATATTATGTGCGCGGTACTTATTAGAAAGCGCTCAATATCAGAGATAGAGCTAACATATTTGGTTGTATAGATAAGAGTTTGTGACCCTGGGTTTCACGCTTTAGCGATAGTCAAGACAAAAGCGTGAAACCCAGGGTCACAAACCCACATCTATCCAACCATATATATATATTAATTTAATATATATTAGTTTGGTGCAAAAATAATGACGTAATAATGTCGTTTTTTGACGTTTTTTTAACGTCAAAAAACGTAATTATTACGCCATTATTTTTGCACCAACCTAATATATATATATATATATATATATATATATATATATATATATATATATATATATATATATATATATATATATAATCGTTAACCCGAATGAAAATTTCATTCGTTTGTTTCCAAAATGAAATCCAGATATGAAAGATGATATTTATTAAAATATAGATGTTATTGTTGTTGCCAGAATCATGTATTTATTTGCAAAACATTATCTTTTGTCATATTTATATCAATATATTCAAATGTTCTTTCTCTTTTTTCTTGCAGGTACGTGTACTTTGGGGGTGATTTTTCGTTTTTTCACTTCGTCGGTAATGTAACCTTTTCTTTTTTCTTTTTTCTTTTTATAATGTTTCTGTTGTTGCTAACAAATGAAGTATACTTGCTCACAAACCCACTTTGAGGCGAGACACGCTTTGTTTTTCTATTTTTCCCTTTGTGTTAAGTTAGACGACACCTCGTTGCTTTTAAGAACGTGAAACCATTGCATCTTCCACAAGGTCGAAACTTCTCTTTGCAAAGGAGAGTTGCAGTCTTCTTATACTTATTCTTATTCTTATCTTATTCTTATTCTCATTCTTATCTCTCAGCTGATGTAATGATGCATTTGACTCAGCAGTATAAATTAGGTTGAACTGATTTTATTGCCAAGGGCGCCGAATTTAGGAGGACGCAAACAGTTTGATTGTAAATATGAGATTTTTCAAAATTTTAAATATGAATTATTTCAGCACAATCATTTCTTAAAATCCCAATCTGAATAAGATATTATAACCAGATATTTTTTTTAACTTTCAGCTTCTTGCTTTGCAGTTAACACGCAATGCAATGTCAATCATTATCTACTGTCTTCTTATTGATTCGCTTTTTTACGGTTTATCAACAGTTCGCAGGTTGCAGAGAGCCAGAAAATATTTTTAGATTGTAAGAATTTTTTAATTCAATGATACAAGTCTTACTAATAAACCCGTATCTGGGGAGAAGAGATAGCTTCATACCTTTCACAATGGTATTTGCACGTGTGAATATAACGGACACAACGGGAATTGGAACTCAGCTCTCCGATTAACCATTCCGAACCATTATATATTACACCATCCGCAAATCAAATCTTACTGCACCTGGTATACCCATCTAGTTACTGACCAGGGTCAACGTTGCTTAATTTCGATGACCGTACTGCGACCAGTTTTTCAACATGATATGACTATAAGTCTACTCTCTTAATTTTTATTCTGTTCTTTCTCCTTAATAGTGTTTTTTTAGTATCTAACACAGTAACACCTTGCGTCTTAGTGGCTTTATTGCCCTACTTGGGGTAAAAATAAATAATTTTACTTTACTCTGAATTTCTTGGATGATGAGTTAATATTTTTCCTATATACATGCGGACTATTGTCCTTATGTTTGTTGCTGCTTCGGTCGTTGTATTCTCTAGTCTTCATCAGGGGCCTGTCGATCCAGATTACCCCCAGTGAATTTTGAAGCTAGATTAAATAAAGGGTTCAGTTTTGAATTGCACGTAGGTTACTCGGATCAGCATACTCTTGACGACGGTTGGAGAGCATTACAACCGAAATATCGTGATAGCAACTATTGTCCTCATCTTTGTTATTGTTATCACATAACAACAATAAAGATGAGGACAATAGTCTGCATGGAAATAATGAAAATAATTTCACTTCAGCTTACATAATGTTGGTAACGGGTTAAAATATTTCTATAATGAACTTAAGCAGTAAATACCGAATTATATCCATTTCAGTAGAATCTCTATCTATAAAAGGCATGTGTGTGTGTAACGAATGAACGGCCTCAATTTTCGACCTATTTGCCCCAAAATTTACATGCACTTGCTCCAAGTTAGCGGGAAGGCCAAGACCGAATTTGAATTTCCCAACTCCCATCGATAGTGGAAATAATCGAATTTTCATGCTTCTACGGCAGTTTTCATGTAGTTTTCGGCCATTTTCTACTGGCCAGAGTGAGAGCCTATAGCTGGCTGCCACGAATAGGCAGGAAGATTCTATTGAATTTTCGTAACAGATTTAATGTTTAGTATAGAGACTAGAAAAAATTCGCAGTGTGAGATAGACAAGAAATAAGGCATGTAGCAACATCAGCACGGCAAAGGGCACTCCTTTAAATGCAAGGAAGGGCAAAAATATTTTAAGTTAAGTGATAGCGATTACTGTATGAGTCGTACGATTTTTGAATTACGGGCAACGCCTGGCCATGCTGCTAGTGAAAAATAAAAATCACTGGCTATTTTGAAATACATAGTATGACTGAATTTATAAGACATGTTCGGACTATGGGATGCATTCGTTTCAGTTGATTTTGCTGGTATTCTAAATTTAGGAAGAGTCCATTTTACTGCTGTCTTTGTGTATGCAATCCGCCAACAAAATGGGAAGCGATTAATTCCCATGAAATGTATAAAAGGGATGCAGATAGAAAAGGAACTGAGAAAAATACTGATTAGAGACAATTAAAGAAAAGAAGACCAAACCTCTTTCTCTGCGGAGTTTACATCAATAGAAAGTCGTAGAAGAGATTGCCCTAAAAATTTCGATAACAGCAAAAGAAAGAAAAAAGTTATTATTATTATTATTATTATTATTATTATTATTATTATTATTATTATTATTATTATTATTATTATCTTTGATTTCCGGCGTTTACACATTTCTTTCCGGGTCCCGCCCAGAAACCTAAGGTTAGAAATGGCATCATGACACTTTCCAATGAGAATATATATATATATATATATATATATATATATATATATATATATATATATATATATATATATTATTACATAAATAAAGCCCTTCGTAAAGTGTGGGCTGTACTTTATTATTATTATTTCCTTTGATTTCTTTTGTATGCACATTTCCTTCCGAGTTCTAACCAGATACCTATGGTTAGAAATGGCATCATGACATTTCCCACTGAACATTTTTGTAAAAAAAAAAAAAAAAAAAAAAACCCTATGATCACACATTTTACATAGATAAAGCTCGTCGTAATGTGTGAACCGTACTTGGAAGTACGATATTTTGTATTTCTTTAGGGTGGTTACTAAGAATCCTTTCAATGCGCCTATCGGACCGTTTTTAAACCAAAGGCTCCAATTACAGCTGGTATTTTTGATGCCCTAATGTGCCACATTTTTTAGATTTCCACTTCAAGATCTTTGCATTTTGATAGTTTTTTTTTTTTTTAAGATCTTCAAAGATATTTTACAATCTGCAAAGACTGCCATATCAATAAGAAAGCACATTCTATTCTTGTGTTCTTTGATCACGATGTCTGGGTCATTAGCATTGATCTTTCTGTCTGTGTGTCTTGTAAAATCCCATAAAATTATTATAGACCCTATCTCTGTAATGAGGTCTGGCTGATGTTCATATCACTTTCCTTCCTGTAAAACTGGCATATTTTCCAGTGCAGACCTTCTCTATTATGCTGAGTTTTATTTTCAGTTGATGCTAATACTTTGCCACCTGTTACAAGATGATCAATTATTTCTGGACATTTATCACAGAATCTGCATTAGGGGTCAACACAGTTTTTTAGTATATATACTTGATAATGACTGGTTAGCAAACATCTGTCCTGTGCACAAAAGAAAGAAAAAATAAATCATAAATCTTCAGCTCTCTTGCATTCCGTACGATTCTCATTATCTCTTAAAGGATTGTAGATTTTATTATTAATCCATTTTTTCTTTTCAACTGCCAACCATGTTAGACAAGTTATAATCTGCCGTCTTCAGCTGGGATAGTTTCAAAATAATATTAAGCTCAGACACTATGGTGCCATCCTCCCAGGCAGTCCTTCTCCATTGGTGAGAAAGATGAGGTCATGACCCGGTACCTATGGCGTCCCCAAAAGTGGAAGTGCCGAAGGAGCTTGAGCAATTTTTCAATGGTACTGTCGTTAAACGCACTTTAAACTTCGACCTTGTATCACACTCGGTAGCATGCGTGTGTGTGTGTTTACTCTTGTTTACAAGAGCAAACACATACACACACACTCATATATATATATATATATATATATATATATTTCAATGTGTACTTGGGTAGCAATCCCTTTTGTATATCTATATATATATATATATATATATATATATATATATATATATATTAGGTTGGTGCAAAAATAATGACGTAATAATGTCGTTTTTTTGACGTTAAAAATACGTCAAAAAACGATATTATTACGTCATTATTTTTGCACCAACCTAATATTAACTGTAACTTGTTCCAGTAACAATTCACAAACCGACAAGGAATATTTGTAGCGTTTTCCCTTTACCTAACAAGTCATCTACAACAGACGTGGGGGGGACTATTTTGAAAGAGGATTACGGGTAGGAAAAGAGGTGAATTTTTCCCAAGGGTTTGAGACATTTTATAGTTTAGAGCCAAAAAGTAAAATATAATTCTGACTGATTGGTTTAAAATTAAAAACACATTACTTTTTGACACACCTTTTATTTTATCTAAACAATTTAACAGTTTTTCATTCATAAGAGCTGTAATTTTTAAAACATTCAAAGTATCGCACATGCATATATACATACATACATACACACAGACATATATATATATATATATATATATATATATATATATATATATATATAAATAAATATGGATACATAGACATAACTAGAGAGAGAGAGAGAGAGAGAGAGAAAATTTTGAAAAGTTCTTAACCTGAGAGGTTTTCACAACTACGTAGGAGGGAGTTTTGGAAATTCTTGGTCCGAGAAATTAAAAGAGTTTTAAAATTTGGAAATGTTATGAATGAAAAAAAAAATATTTGTTTCAGGAAAAAGAATAGATATTACGTAGTTCACAGAAAAAAGTAAGGCATGTTTTCAATTTTGTAAATTATTACGAAGAAATATTTTCAGGTATGTCTCCAAGCTGTTAGTATAACTCGAACCTATATATATATATTAGGTTGGTGCAAAAATAATTTCGTTTTCTAACATATGTTACTATGTGAGAAAACGAAATTATTTTTGCACCAACCTAATACATATATATATATATATATATATATATATATATATATATATATATATATATATATATATATATATATATATATATATATATATATATATATATATATATATATATATATATATATATATATATATATATATATATATATATATATATATATATATATATATATATATATATATATATATATATATATATATATATATATATATATATATATATATATATATATATATAAAAATTACCAAGATGATAGAATCCAGGTAGAACTCAATGTCTAGGACAGAGTAAGAATATAATATAAAAGGTATTCCATGGTCAACATTTATTCCATTGGAATCGTAAATACGATCCAATTCATCAGACTTATAAATTAAAAAAATATATATGCCTGTGTTGCTCTAGACAATTTTTCTCAACAGAATACATTTTGCACATCTATAAATCTGCCATTCATCCCTGTATTGAATATTGCTGCCTAATTAGGTCTGACGCTTCTGCTATATATCCCGAAAATCACGATAGAATCCAGAGAAGGGTCTGTAATGTTTTCGGTACTGACCATAACGTTTGCCTCTCAGTGCTAAGTCAGGTAGTCACGATGAAGTGAAGACTCTGCTACTTGGCAACACCAGCAGCCACAGGAGTTTTACCAGGTTAGGTTACATGCCCTGATTCGTGGGTGGAACATTGGCGTTGTAATCTATGGTGACTCTTCGGAAAAACGGATCTGAACCGATGATGTATAGCTATATCTTGGTATATCATATGTTTTTTCTTCTGTTCTTTATTTCTCATATAATAAAAAAAATTGCATATATATATATATATATATATATATATATATATATATATATATATATATATATAAAGAAATATAGTTTTAAGGTGTGCTATATTTATGAGATAAAGTGCTCAATATCAGAGACAGAGCGTATGTAAATATAAATATAAAAGTGAACATTGAAGTCAACAATCATAGGCGGCAGGCTGTTTCATGCTGGATGCAATATATATATATATGTATATATATATATATATATATATATATATATATATATATATATATATATATACATACATACACACACACACACATATTTACAGTTGTATGGATATGAGTTTGTAATCCGGGGTTTCAAGTTTTGCGATCATCAGACAAGATGTCTGTCTGATGATCCCAAAAGCGTGAAACCCAAGGTTACAAACTTATATCCATACAAATGAATATGTTAGCTCTATCACAGATTTTGTGCACCTTCCACTAAGTACCGTGCATATATATATATATATATATATATATATATATATATATATATATATATATATATAGTTAGTTAGTTATCTTGGTAGAGTAATGGAATGAAAGAAAAAAGGACTATTAAAGACTGAAAGCATGTTCGTCTACAAAAGAAACACGAGTTTATGAATTAAATATCTGTGATGTTAAAATCAGCATGTGTGGAAATTCAACTCTCTGGGCATTATACTAAAAACAGACTGCATGATAGTCGCAACGGAATAGGGAAAGATGCCTTTCAGAAATTGAGTAAAATATTTTAGGATCAAAAATTTGAAGCCACATGGACAGCAATCTATTAAATGTCTGCACCCACTAATGCCAGTGGATGAAATGTCTGTTATGTCAGATTATGGAAAATATCATTGACAGTGCGTGTAAGGAAAAAGGAGAAGAAAAAATAGAAATAAGCCGTTCGTTAAATGAGGAAAGAAGGCATAGAGGTTTTAAGACTCACATGATATAAGCGAAATAAGCAAGAAAAACCGCGAGTAACCTGGTTTGGTTTGTTTTGTTTTACAGGATATCAACTTCAATGGGTTATTTAATGCCGACAAGATCTTTATTGCTGGTAATATTTTTTCCAAAAATGTATTGCTGGTAATATTTTTTTCATCAAAAATATATTGCTGGTAATATTTTTTCTCTCATCAAAAATGTATTGCTGGTAATATTTTTTTCATCAAAAATATATTGCTGGTAATATTTTTTCTCTCATCAAAAATATATTGCTGGTAATATTTTTTTCATCAAAAATATATTGCTGGTAATATTTTTTCTCTCATCAAAAATATATTGCTGGTAATATTTTTTCTCTCATCAAAAATGTATTGCTGGTAATATTTTTTTCATCAAAAATATATTGCTGGTAATATTTTTTCTCTCATCAAAAATGTATTCCTGGTAATATTTTTTTCATCAAAAATATATTGCTGGTAATATTTTTTCTCTCATCAAAAATGTATTGCTGGTAATATTTTTTTCATCAAAAATATATTGCTGGTAATATTTTTTCTCTCATCAAAAATATATTGCTGGTAATATTTTTTCTCTCATCAAAAATATATTGCTGGTAATATTTTTTCTCTCATCAAAAATATATTGCTGGTAATATTTTTTTCATCAAAAATATATTGCTGGTAATATTTTTTCTCTCATCAAAAATATATTGCTGGTAATATTTTTTCTCTCATCAAAAATGTATTGCTGGTAATATTTTTTTCATCAAAAATATATTGCTGGTAATATTTTTTCTCTCATCAAAAATGTATTGCTGGTAATATTTTTTTCATCAAAAATATATTGCTGGTAATATTTTTTCTCTCATCAAAAATGTATTGCTGGTAATATTTTTTTCATCAAAAATATATTGCTGGTAATATTTTTTCTCTCATCAAAAATATATTGCTGGTAATATTTTTTTCATCAAAAATATATTGCTGGTAATATTTTTTCTCTCATCAAAAATATATTGCTGGTAATATTTTTTCTCTCATCAAAAATGTATTGCTGGTAATATTTTTTTCATCAAAAATATATTGCTGGTAATATTTTTTCTCTCATCAAAAATGTATTGCTGGTAATATTTTTTTCATCAAAAATATATTGCTGGTAATATTTTTTCTCTCATCAAAAATGTATTGCTGGTAATATTTTTTTCATCAAAAATATATTGCTGGTAATATTTTTTCTCTCATCAAAAATGTATTGCTGGCAATATTTTTTTTCCTCAAAAAATTTATTGCTTGTATTAAAACCTATTTTTACACATTTTCGTAGTGTTTTGAATCCAGTTTGTAGGTTAACTATTTGCCGATAGTTAGGACCCTACATGTGCTACCATCCGGAGTCAGGGTGGACATGAGAACACCAGCAATTAAGGGGTAGTTTATACGCTCCTCAAAACCTCCTGATCGGAGGCTTTGCTGTTGGAAGTAGTTTATCGTCTTACCCAGGAGGCGGATGTATTTTATCGACATACTCAGGAAGAGCGAGTATCTTATTTAAGAAGTTTGAGTAAATGGATGACAGAAGAAAGATTTACTTAAATTAAAAAAAAAAAAAAAAAAAAAAAAGACAAGAAGCTGTGAAGGGTCATGATCGCCCAAGTCTGGAAAGAACATGACACATTAAATCCCTTCCAACTATTAGGTTGGTGCAAAAATAATATCGTTTTTTGACGTATTTTTTAACGTCAAAAAACGATATTATTTTTGCACCAACCTAATAAATTCACGTCAGTAAGCGCTGCTTTTTTTTTTTTTTTTTTTTTTTTTTTTTTCAGTCTTCATAAATAATGGCGTCCTATTTCCTGTTTGTGTATATAGTTCTGGAAAGCATTCTAAACAAATCTGTTTCGAGAGGAAGAATGAAAAAAAAATGTATAATGACACTTGTCATGATACCTACCCTTATAAACATTAATAAGTAAAAAAAAAAAAAAAATCTAAACTTATATTATTTTTTAATGTAGCGTTAAGTATTATTTGCGACCTTTCCCCTCCTTTAACGCTTACATAATTTTTGTTAGAGTTGCCATTAGAAACAGTTACATGAGACAAAATATAAATTGTTATATAAGATTTGTAAGTATGTCAACTCTTTAGGCTTCCTGTTGGGCATTGGGCCAGAGTCCCCATTATGCTCTTTCACGCATTGCGCCTTCTTAGGACATTTTTCTTTTTTACTATTTGCACTATTGACATTGTTCGGACTGTTGTCCTCGTCTTTCTTGTCATATTCATGACGTTTCGGCCGTTGTACGCTCCGACCTTCTTCAGGTGACTGGAATTTCAAACCGAACCTTTTATGTCGTCCACCGGGTTACAGTTTGCTAGTTCCATGTGCCATGCCTCTTCCGGGTGTCTCACTATCAGTTATCTGCCTTTAACTCAACTTTTCAAGTTTTTTGTTCACTTCAGCTGTAGGCAGGTATTGAACTCACGACTCTTTGGGTCAAGTCACTGGATTAAACTAACGATTTATCTACTGCGTCATGTGTCCGTTTCTTGCTTTGTTTTTGTTTTGTTGTTTTTTTTTACTATAATTCCTTCCTCCCCCATGCAAAGCCCAAGCGCATGATGTGATATTATTCCTTTTTATATCAGGCTTTTTCCAATGGATGCTGACAGATATTAAAAGTTAAAAAAAGTAACCATAAATACGTAAAAACCAATGCATATATAGCTATTTGTGCCATGTTATAATGCTTATGAAGTAAACAATAATAATACTGAATATTTAAAAAAAAAAAAAAACTTATATTTAATCACATCTCCCTAATAGCTTTCGAGATCTGTTAATTAAAAAAAGGTCAGTAAAGGTCATTGAGAATGAAGTTCTTGATTGCAAACAACAACTGCAGGAAGAAAACAAAAACAACAACTGAGAATAAAAAGACCATCAGTTTGAACTCATAGTCAGTCAGTTATGTGTCATGCGTGATACACGCTTAGGCGATCATGTATCTTTCGATACATCACTGACGAAGCAGATTTTTCCCGCAGTAAGTTGCCATGTCATTCAGCGATAGAGCAGTTGCCATCCAAGGCTATAGAACCCTGTCTGTCCTGCTATTTATCCATAGTGGGGGGTGGAGTGTATTAGCACGTAATATCTCCGATTCCTCAATCCGAGCCGCTATCCATTACCCCACCGTGACTCCATAGTAATAATGGATAAATGAGCATTTTATTACACACACACACACACACACACACACACACACACACATATATATATATATATATATATATATATATATATGCAAGATGTACCAAAATTACTTTTGCAAACATTTAGGGAGGGGTTCATCCCCCTAAAACAAGGACAAAAGTTCATATAAACATATGTCACCAAATTCTTCGGTTTTGAGTTATTTTACAGATGGTGACATTTTCACATCTCCCCAGTATATGTCACGATCTGTGAATACACGTATTATTAATAAATTGAAGCTTTACCCTGAAGAAGAAAGCATTGCTAAACTTTGTCGGGGCCGAGTGTTGGTTTGTTCAACTGATTTCAGTCACTTGGTTCATTGGGGATACAACTTGGCACGACTTATGTGAAAACACCTTGATGACACACACAGACGCTTCGTGTGTGTGATCAGGGTGTGTGTAACAAGAAGACTTACAAAGTGGCCCTTTGAATAGTTTTCTATAAAGAGGTTTAAAAAAAAATATGAAAAACACAAGATTATTTACTTACTAATATATCAATTTGATTATTTTGGGAGATGCTCACACAGTATGAAATGTAATGTAAATCACACAGACAAGGCTCCATTATCTGCCCTAAAAACGCTCGACTTTCTTTTGGATCCGCCCTGGGAGGCAGATAAAGCCAACAGGAAGAAATACAGAGGGCAAAGCCAAAAGCAAATCGCATCGGGGCAGACTTCAAAGACATATGTTTATTGAGGCACCGCCATGAAAAAAGAAACTGAGGTTCAGGATTTTGACGGGTGACGGAATAATGTTGTGAGACAGATGGCGCGCGTGTGATTTGAGGCGCAAACGTTAGCATTTTCGCCTTCAGTGGCAAATCTAGTTAAAATTATTCACTAGACACTGGAGATTCTTTACTGCTTCCCACTTAATGGAAAAATTCTAATAAAATAAAACGCGCATGTAAAATTTCTAGATTGATCATATGGAAAAGTAACAATTTAGTTCCGTTGAAATTAGTCTTTTCAGACATTAGTTCATGCAAGGTTGCAAGAGAGAGAGAGAGAAAACGGGCGATAATTTAGGAGAGAAATTGTCATAGAGCAAGAGAGAGAGAGAGAGAGAGAAAACGGGCGATAATTTAGGAGAGAAATTGCCATAGAGCAAGAGAGAGAGAGAGAGAGAGAGAAAACGGGCGATAATTTTTGAGAGAAATTGCCATAGAGCAAGAGAGAGAGAGAGAGAGAGAGATTAAGGAAAGGAAAGAGAGAAAGAGAGGGCGGAAATGAAATAGCAAGAAACATGGAAAGGGAAGAAAAAAGTAGAAAGATGTCAAGAAAAGAAACAGATATATATATATATATATATATATATATATATATATATATATATATATATATAAGAATGAAATAGGTAGAAAAGGGAAAGAGGGGGTCAGTATAAATAGTAGAAAGAGAAAGGCAAACATAGAGAGAAATAGATAGTGGGAGAAAAGAAGAGAAAGAGAGCAAGAAAAAGATATTGAAAGAGAAATAAAGAGAGAATAAGCTTAGTCTTTGCACTTGAGATCTTTTGACGAAACGGCATTTTCTCACTGCCTTTAAGACGATGAAGATGGTAAGTATTCTTTGGATTGTCTTTCCGGAAAGCCGAGATCCGCCAGGAATATTTGGCAACAAAACATGTCACCTGTTCTGTGCTGATAACATTGAATTAGATAATGTCGATGATAGTTCTTTATTAAGCTCCCTTGACACTGGGTCTTTTCTTCTCAGGATGTACCTCCCCGTTTCACACCTTCCAGTTTGATAGACAGATTTATAAAAGTGCTTTTGAAAGACACTCAATTATGACATCCTTAGGTATCATATGCCAGCGAATAATGAGAAAGGTGTTACTGATACCATCTCAAGTAAATGGAAAGGTGCTACTGATACCATCTCAAGGATAACACTTATTCTAGTGGAAATGTTGTTCTAAATCGTTTTTTTTTTCTCCCAGCCTAACGCACCTACTCAGAATTGATGATTTATATGTTAAAATTACACTGGTAAGTGGAGCAGCTAATACAACAGCGTTTATATCCAATTTTCATGGCAGGAAATGATTTCTTTACGATTTACTTTATTAAAAATGATAAAAACTAAGATCGGTTCGTATTTTACATAATGCCTTTTCAAATGCGTTATTTGAAGAAAAAAATCGCTAATGAGGGTTTTAATCCTTACTAAATTACTTTTATTGGGTTATAAAAAAAAAGTTAGGTTTTTCTGGTGCTGAGATGTTTCGGTTCTGAGTTGTCTCGGTCCTGAGTTGTCCGGGCGCTCAGCCCACAATGTTGAGTTGTTCCTTCCTGAAATGAAGACATTATGAAACAAGCCAGTCTCTCTAGATAACAACTTAGTTTACCACGTTTGAAAAAAGTATTTCAAGTCACTTGCTGACTTCAAGAGCCATTGTAGTTCTTACGAGAGCTAAACATAAAGTAAATCGACATTACATGACGATTTCCTTTATTAAAAAAATACCTCAGTCCTGAGTTGTCCCCACGCTTAGTCGGCGGTTTTGAGTCAGTGGTGTTGAGTTGTCTTTTCCCGATTAAAGGCTACTTATCAAACAAAGCTACAGAGCCCTCTCTGTTCTGTTGGTAACCCGTTAGCTGGAGGAAGGTAAATGGCGCTGTGTTCAAATTCCAGCCGAGTTGGTTTCCAAGGGTATAGAAATCGGCTGGAATTTCAAAGTAGCAGGCCAATACCGCATGCACATTTCATGAGACTATGAGGATAGTGCTAGGAAATTTAGAGAATACACACTTCATATCAACATAGCAAAAAATATAAAAAGCGTAAGTTGAAAAGAGAGTGCAGGGAAAAATCCTCGGCTCGATCTTTTTCCCCAAATCAGGTCAAATGAACTCTTAATACCATCTTTATCGCCTAATAGAAAACATAAAATGACAACGTATAATGTGTGGACTTTAAAAAGTAATAAATATAGGCATTTCTGATGGAAACGATGATCCTGATTATTGTTTCAATTGAAGACAGTAGCGCAAGCAACTGAGAATTCTTTTTAATCATTGCACCGCAAACAACAAAGTAAAGGTATTAATACGCAAGGATTAGTGAGTGTGAAAAATAAGAAAAAAAACAAAAACATTATTAACCCTTTGTAGACGGAGTTTCATTTGGTGTTTCAGTGCCAAGACGGAGGCCTTTTCACATGCCGTCACTTAGAACACAAAAATATCGATGTAAAATCACAGTAAACTATTATAGAAACCGCCATTGAAAGGCCCGGTGTGCAAGAAATACGACAAGCAATCTGATTGGATGATACGAAGACCAGACAGCTAATCTCAAGGCTTGTATTATCGGGCCGACGGATGGGCCTAGTCGTCTTATTCGTCATTCGACTATTCGGCCGATAGATCGGTCCTATCGTTTTCCAAGGGTTAATAAGTAGAGAAAACGATAAAAGAACAGGAATTAAGGATACAAATGATAACGACTGACACTGCGTTTAAAATTTTGAAGATTAAAGCAAGAAAGAGGAAGAGAAGTGCAAGAGAAGAAACTGTTAACATAGAACTTACGGTTAAATCTAGTCATTTCAATTGTAAAATGATGGGGTCTTGCCCCAAATTTGGTACTTCTCTTGAATTCATAGAGTCTACGTACCAAGGAATTGATTTCATCAGAACAATTTACCATTAAAGTATTTCTAGAAAACGCACAGGGAAGCTGCATTACGGCAGTGGGTAAGTGACTGGAGCTGGTATGCTAGATCAGGACCAATGATATTGCAGATTATTCTTCGGATTTTATCAAAATATATAACACAAGCACCAGACTACATATGGCGGCAATATTCTAAGTATGGACGAGTAGTGGACGTGTAAATATGTAAGATAGATTTCAGCAATTTCAACTGTAAAATTATAAGATCGAACGTATCTGACAAAGCAAAACTGCGCTTAAATCCATAAAGACCACGTAACAAAGAGGTAGAAAAATTATTATGAAAATATTTACAGCAAAGCTGAAGGGAAGTTTCGGATATCTATCGTATTACAGTATTTTGTTTGAATGATACTCATGTTTGCGAAGCCAATATCCCAAAAGTATAAGGAAATGAGATGCAGAGCATGGGCTATTAACCAGCACAGGTTATTGTCATTTCACTTTTATCAACACATGATAAACGTTACAATGTCACGTTATTTAGGCGTTTAAGTAACATTTGTAAAGGTCCTCTTTTGTAAAATAATACCTCAAAGTGTCCTAGAACGCAACAGAGCAATACATGTCATTCAAAACTTAGATTCAGGTTTGCCTATTCGCTCACCTAGAATTTACACAACCTGTAAAATGGAAGCGGGTACAAGTTTGACTATTTTTTCCCATTTGATCTTATGATAAGCTAAACTGATTAAATATCTATAAAATAGTCCAAAAAAAATCCATTACTAGTGAGTTTGGCCGTCATTAGGTAAGTCACTAAGCATATTATGCAATATTAGTAGACTATGCTAAAGTTAATCTTGAGGTTTTCTGTCGCATTAATACAAATCCATATTTTTTTTAGAAAATTCGCTTATGAAATGGTCAAAGTCCGACAATTATTTTAAGACATTTTTTAATGTTTCTTTTTATGTTCTTTTTATATATACAAATATTTAAGTAAATGTACTTTTTATAATAAACAGCATTAACAGCCTGAATGTCCGAGAAATTTTCATAGAAAATATGCGTCCTCCAACAGGATTCGAACCTGTAACCTATGCGGAACCGTCATATAGCCTGACGTGCTTTTACCGATTGTGCCACAGAGGTGCGTTTTGGTTAGCAAGGGCGATTTTATTGTTTTTAAACTACAATTTTCCACGATTTTATCACGTATATTCATATCTGCTCGATGCGTATCCAAATGTAAACAAATGACGTCACACTTTATGAAATGGACAAAGTCCGACAATTATTTTAAGACATTTTAATGTTTATAAAAATAACGTATAAACATAAAAAATTCGCTTAGTTTACGTTGGGATACGAAACTTAGTTTATTTTGGGATACGAAACTGCGGATATGAAAAAAATTGGGAAGAACTATGACGAGAGAAGTATCGCTTAAAAGTACAATCTCGGCCATGATTCACTGATTTCACCTGTTTCCTGTATCATGGAGAACAGGTTCGATTCCTATCGGAGGACGAATATTTTCTATGAAAATTTCTCAGATATTCAGGTCGTTAAATGTTGTTTAATACTGTTTATTATTAACAGAGCATTTACTTAAATATTTGTATCTATAAAAAGAAGGTATAAACATGAAAAATATCTTAAATAATTGTCGGACTTTGTCCATTTCATAATATATATATATATATATATATATATATATATATATATATATATATATATATATATATATATATATATATACAGGCGTATATACAAGCAGTCCTCCAACCTCAAACAAATCTTTACTGGTTCCAAGTATTCTCTGAAAACATATATGCCCACACCACGAGATATATCATCTGATCATGATCTGATTTATCATCGCATTAAATTTAGAATATCTCAACTTTGCAGCTGACATCATACGAAATGCACAGCGTCCAGGTTTTTTAATCTGATTAGATAACGAAGAATATATATATATATATATATATATATATATATATATATATATATATATATATATATATATATATATATATATATGAACATTTTTTAGAGTTAACCTTTAGAAAAAGACAATATTAAAAAATGTAAAAGACAACAGAAAACTGTAATAGTTGCTGATGCGTTTCGTCCGATGTGGACATTTTCAAGGCAAAACAAAATGACTTTATTAAACAAAGTAACTAATAATATAAAAAAAAAATGTCCTTAGCAACTGGAAGAATTTAGAGAACATTATTTTCATCCTGTTAACTGAAATTACGTCAATTACTGTCACGTGTGTAGATATTGTCTTTATCGCTGTATTGACGGATTCGCCCATTTTTATTAGAGAAACAAGTAGAAATTTTGAAAACTCATTTATGAGCAAAAATGAGACCTGAACCCCACCCCAAAAAACAACTTAGCTAATGCACTATTCATACATAGAAACAAATTCAACCACAATTTTGATTTTAAAAATGCTACACTTATAAAAAACGAAAATAATTCATTTAGAAGGAAAATCCTCGAGAGTGCCGCCATTGAATATTACCCAAATATTACTCTAGCTCCAGGCTTTTTCCCTATTTCACCTTTCTTAACAGAATTACTTCTTTCCCAAACAAACCTACACAACAGCATCAAGAAATCAAAAGAATATCTTTGAATCAGTTCGTATATGATCTTATAACTTTTTATGTACGGAAAAGAAAAAAAAAATTAGATCACATGAGAAATTATATAAAAACTTAATCAAATCACCTTGTTTTCCACATTCAATGAAGCTTGCATATCTATCTATCTATCTCGCTCTCTCTCTCTCTCTCTCTCTCTATATATATATATATATATATATATATATATATATATATATATATATATGAATAGGAGTACTTTTCTTTTATCCATAGTGTCCTAAACTTTATATCTGAGAATATAGACAACATGTGCGTGTGTGTGTGTGTGTGTGTTTGTGTGTGTTTGTGTGTGTATGTGTGTTTGTGTGTGTGCGTGCGCGCTGGATTTAGGTAGCAAGTTTTCAACCAAACAGGTTTTGTTAAAATACATCGTGCTCTAATTCTTGAGTTTCCTGACCAGATAACGAAGTGCGGACGTTGTTAAGGGAATAAATTTTAATGGCATATAGGACGCATATTTTGAGCATTTTTATTTTTTGTTTTTTAAAAAAAACAAAAACAACTGCGATAAATTTATCTAGAAAGGCCTACCCTATATATAATAGCAAAACACATGAATGACAAGCCTCTGTATTAAGCCACAAACGAGAACCTGTGAAGACAAGTAAAGAAAATAACCTTTCATTCAATATTCACCGCTGGCCGTCTATGTTCCCGCCTTTTTATCGCCTGCGTGTGACCACATAACTTTTAAGTGGTCCGTAAACAAGCGAGACTTTTTTATGAGCCGAGAATGGAAAAAAAAAGTCTACGTCACGTTGGAGTATAGCATGTGTGTGAAATGGTCACTGTCTACTCTCAGTGTTTTTTTCTTTTCTTTGTTTTATACATTTTTTCTTCCGATTTTTATTTCATATTTGTTTGGTATTCATTCTTCTAATTTAACTTTTTGTCTTACATATTTCTACAATCTGTCTGTCTATCTATCTATCTATCTATCTATATATATATATATATATATATATATATATATATTTAAGACATTTTTTTATGCTTATACGTTCCTTTTATAGATACAAATATTTAAGTAAATGCTCTGTTTTATAATAAACAGTATTAAACAACATTTACCGGTCCAGGTGACCTGCTCTTTGTAAACAAAGAGACTGTTTGCTTGGAGTTGCTGTACTGCGCCTCTAGCATCTTTGTTGTTAGAACTTTTATGATTATTTTTTTTTCTTTCCCTGTCCATTCATTCACGTCATCCATGAAAGACATCCTTTTTATATATAATGGACAAAATCCGACAATTATTTTAAGCCATTTTTATGTTTATACATTCATTTTAGAGATACAAATATTTAAATAAATGCTCTGTTTTATAATAAACAGTATTAAACAACATTTACCGGCCTGAATGCCCGAAAAATATTCATAGAAAATATGCGTCCTATAAGGAACCGTCATATAGCCTGACGTGCCTTAACCGATTGGGCCACAGAGGAGCGTTTGGTTAGTAAGGTCAATTTTACTGTTTATATATATATTAGGTTGGTGCAAAAATAATGGCGTAATAATGTCGTTTTTTGACGTTAAAAAATACGTCAAAAAACGACATTATTTTTCATGTTTCAGTACTATGATTGTACTTTGTCAGGCCATGGTAAATAACTTGCGATGTAAAATATTTTCATTATAATCTATTATAATAAAAATATTATATTTTTCTCTACTTTGTATTGAGCACTTTTTAAAAAAAGTAAATCTGTTCAGTCTTTTATTTGTATATATATATATATATATATATATATATATATATATATATATATATATATATATATATATATATATATATAAGCGGAGCTTACTATATGTTAGTGTCCAATACTGGTATTCGTACGCGGCTCTCACTGTTTCTCTGTCTCTCTCTGTCTAGAGTGTTGTGTCGCATACTTAATATAGACCTGGAAGAGTCTATTGTGTAGGTAGTTCCTATCTCGCAATAATATATATATACCTTTTGACTTTATTCATATATATATATATATATATATATATATATATATATATATATATATATATAAAGAATATATAGTCTTAAGGTGTGATATATTTATGGGATAAAGTGCTCAATACCAAGACAGACCGTGTGTAAATATAAAAGTGAACATTGAAGTCAACACTTAGAGAGGTGACAGGCTGTTTCATGCTAGACGCAATCGTCAGGTGGCCTGAAAACATTATCTACTTAACATAAATTTTGTTACAAATCCTTCTAAAATTAAGACAGCTTAATTGACACAGAACAAAATCATATGGAATGAAAAGATGAAGGTGGAATTTACTGTATCACCTGTAATGATTGCAACAAGTAATAAACTGGAGAAACCTTAAGGATTTTAAATAAAAGAAATTATGTGAAGACGAAAGAGATTATATAAAACCCAACACACTGATTGCATATTTCTTCACCGTAATTAATCTGAGCATAATTTCTTAATTTAAAATATGCTGCTCTAATTAAAAAAGAAAGCAATTTACAAAGGCGACCTATAGAATGTGCTTTGATCGCTAGAACATCCATCGTAAATTTCCGTCTGGGTTTTTTCGCAAAATTTCACCTTCCTTGCCAGATATTCTGTTATCACCGAAGTTGGTTGTGCCTGTTCAATACCTACATGAGTAACCGCTTGGGAAAACCAGTGCTGTAAGCGTTGATTTGCAAGTGGTTTAAAGATAATAGCTCGGATAGTCCCAAGTCCCGTTGGGTACTTTACGTGCACTTACGTGCAAATATAATTGGGTAAGGCATGAATTCTCCTCTTCTCACCAAAACCAAGATATGGGGTTAGTAAGACATGTATCACTAAAGGGTTATTATCAAAAATAAGTAAATAAATAAAATAAAAAAATAATTCATGCTATATTTAAAATCTTTTTCGTTCATTATTTTCTTCGTTCATTCCTTTTATTAAACATCTTTTTTTTTGTTCTAATTTACTTGCTGCTTTATTGATTTGGATTCTTTTCCCACATGTGATTTTTCTATGGCTTACTATCTATCTATCTATTTATCTATCTCTCTCTTTATTTCTTTTCATTCTTATCTATCTATCTATCTCATTCTATTTCTTTCTTTATCATTCAATTCATTTCTATCTATCTATCTATCTATCTATCTATCGATCGATCTCATTATGTTTTTTCTATTTCATTCAATTCCATCTACCTCTCTTTCTATCCATTTCATTTTTTCATTCTTACTATTGTCTATTTATCTATATCTCTTTCATTCTTTCTCATTTTATTTCTTTCCTATCTATCTATCTATCTATCTATCTCTTTTAATTCTTACTTTTGTCTATTTATCCATCTCTTCTTTCTTTCTTTCTTTCTTTTTCTTTCCTATCTATCTGTGTATCTCATTGTCTTTTTTCCTATTTCATTCAGTTTCTTTCTTTCTTTCTTTCTTTCTTTCTTTCTAAGAGATCGGCTTCCCTACGAAATTATTAGATCTTAAGCCTACGTGGTTTCCATAAATCTTTACCTTCAAATACGTGCTTGACGTGTGAGTTGAAAGATTTTTCTGATTTTGTTAATAACAATCAATTTCCGCGATTTGATCAAACTAGAGTTTATACGCAACGCTGCAATCGTATAAACAAAATCTTAGCAGAGGATGATATCCGATATATGAATATGGCGACATCCTTTTTCGTAATGATCAAGCAATACTCCTGGTTCCTGTCTGCAACTTCAGAAACTTTTGACCTGCTCTCTTCCGACTGCTAAGTCGACAAAGATCACTTTATTGTTCATGTCTTGCGGGAGTAGGGGCCGCTGCTAGAAAATAGGCTTTCTTTTGAGCAAGGTCAGTCTTTGATAGCAGATCAATAAGACGCAACATTTCAGAACATCAAAGAGGATCGATGCCTTAAGATGTGCTTTTCATCTGGGTTCAGCTAAACAGCCGTCACGTTTTTGTTATTGAATAGCTACTTTTTTCTTTGGCGAGCTAAAATATCTATTGAGAGAACCGAAACACTTCTTATGACGTGCTTTAGTTTTTCAGACAGTTGTCTGTTGGTTTTAGCCGATACATTTTCCAACCTTCCTCAGGCAAAAAGAGGATAGGAAATGTAAAGATCACTTAATATATACATCATGTTTTTATATATCGAGAAGGTGTTTCACAATTTCTGAAACAAAGTGAGCGGGAACAAATCAAGGAGCCCAAATGATAGAATAATAGAAATTACATTTTGTTATGGTCTGCTTCTTTGTACCACGGTGATAGTCCAAGGTAGAACCAATAAAGAAGAACTCGGACACAGGTATGGAATAAAACAGACATATTACAAAGAGGAATATATACAGAGAAGTAGAAGTGTTACTATGAACAATCAGGTTTAGTAGAGAGAACAATGTAGTCTCGACCAGTATCACTATTCCAATGTCTTGCAGTAATGGTCTGAACGCGACTATGTTTCGAACTGCCTCTGACTCGACTCTTGACTCGACTTGAACTACTGACTATATTTAGTCACCCCCCCCCCCACACACACACCACGTGGGCATCATGTCGCACAAGACCGGTTTAACGCGGGATCTCCGAACCCGTGGGCTCGGCCAAAAATATGCCCATTGAACCCGTATAAACGGGTTCAGGGACGGTTTACCTCCCCGAAAGAAAATCCGCCCTTCGGCGTAGCCTCTTTCGGGTTCCTCCCCGCCCGAAGGCTAGAGTTCAACCGATCAGCCGGTCGACCGAGATCGACTTGAAAGAGTGACGATATTCAGTCACCCCCAGCACGAGAGTGTCATGTGGCACAAGGCCTTTTTAACGTGGGTATTCCGAGCCCGTGGGCCCGGCCAAAAATATGCCCATTGAACCCGTATAAACGGGTTCAGGGCCGGTCTACCTCCCCGAAAGAGACTCCGCCCTTCGGCGTAGCCTCCTTCGGGTTCCTCCCGTCCGTAGGAAGAGAGTACAACCGAACAGTTGTTCAAGTCAAAACTTGAGCGACTGACTCCTCTGCCTACTCCTGAGGCGCAGTATTTATCAAGTATGGAATAGTCCATTATTATTATTGGTAAGATCCCATGACACATTTATTGAAAGGTAAAAGGATAACATTTTAGGATCTGTAACCATTTAGTCTCCAACATAAACGAAAAATGTCTAGAGGAGCTCTAGAGTACCTGCTCCAGATATCCGACGTTCAGCTGAAGGCACTGTTGATTGCGAAGTTGTTGATAAGGCGTACACATTCCTCCTGGATGATCGCTTTAATATTCTCAGTAATGCCTGCCTTCAATGCAGCAATGGTGCGAGGTGTTGCAATGGTTGATGTTGTCCTTGAGGACACCCCGAGAAAGAAATCAGGGGTTTCTGGTCAGGCGAGTAAGGTGACCATTCCATTTCAGCTTTGCGGCTGATGAGACACTCGCCAAACATTTCACGGAGTCAGGCCATGCTACGGTTAGCGGTGTGAGGAGGAGCAGCATCCTGCTTGAACCACTGTTCCTCCTCATCAAGGTCCTCACTATCCTCGGGCTTTCCCCATCTGAGAAGCAAACTCACGCACGCACGCTCTCTCTCTCTCTCTATATATATATATATATGAAAACAACCTTTCTCTCTCTCTCTCTCTCTCTCTCTCTCTCTCTCTATATATATATATATATATATATATATATATATATATATATTCATAAATGTTTCATTAAATAATATAGACAAGGACAAGTGTTGTCTATTTATTTTATGTGAATTCTTTTCATAACGTCTGATAAGCTTAATAGCAATATCATTAAACGAAGAAAGAAAATCACAATATTTTTTTAATCCAATCTAAGCTTTCGGCTTACATAAGCCATTATCAAAGATGACAATTACAGTACCACATATTAAGCAATACACAGACAAAAATATGATAATAGTCTGCTTCTGTTTACATGGATATATATATGTATAAAGTGGATATTGAAGTCAACACCTAAATCCAACAGTCTGTTTCATGTAAAACACAGGCCATATGTGTTGTGTTTTTTGCTCGGCTATTTATATATACAGGTCAGTGATGTAGTGTGTGTAGTATAATGTATTGCACTGTGGATAATCTATTGTATTATTTTAAAGGTTATTTTGGTGGGCGGTAACGGTTATGTTTCGAATTAACTAAGGGCTATTGAATGGAAATAATTGTGGATCACGATGCAGTTTCGTAGCTATTTATAGTGTTGTTTGTTAACTTTTTTTTTATTATCGCCACAATGTGCTGACCGTGTAAAATAAAGCTTTCCTATAAATCTAGATAAATTCAAAAAAACAATCCATACAGTAAGTAAAAATAAAATCATCCTTGATAATGTCTAAAATCTTGCCGAAAGCGCCAGGACATACTGAACATTCGGACAATTTCTACATAATTTATATCCAGAAAGGAAATAAAATTCTAATGACACTAGAAATATTTAATAAAAAACACAATCGCAGTTCCTTGTCAGTCGTATTTAATTATATATATATATATATATATATATATATATATATATATATATATATATATATATATATATATGATAACTATCGCAGGTTCATCTCTTAAACGGTGAAATAACCTTCTATCTACCTGTAGCTTCCTACCCAACTTTTTGTTTGAATTGGTGTGGCAAGTCAACATCTTATGTCTTTAATCACTATTCTGTTAATATTCTATTGATCTATTAGTGAAAGTCTTCAAGTGATGTGCTTTTGGATATTTGGTACAGTTCTCTGTATATAAAAAATTATATATCGTTATTTCATATATATATGTATATGTGTGTGTGTGTCTTTGTAAGGAAAATGCGATTAAAAATGACAGAAAGTTTTTGCTGATTTCCGTAATTCCCAATGTATAATACGCCTTCATCCATAATACGTACTGCTAAAATTGAGCTGAAAGTGCAGGCAAATACTTCCACCCACGCATAATACGCACCCCTTGTTTGGTAATCAAAAATAGAGATCTATAAAGCACAAATCTGTGCTTGAAAGGAAAAAAAGTGGTTCATTTGTTGTGATCTCTACGTAATACATATAGTCCATTAATAATAATAATAATAATAATAATCCTTCTGCATATTATGTCTACCTGCTACATCCTGATTCAATCACAATATATTATTTGATTTTGATCACAAGGAAAATATAAGAAGATGACAGGATCTCCAGTGAGATCTACTACTACAAATCATTACTACTACTTCTACTACTACTAGTACTAATAATAATAATGGCCAACGTTTATATTGTTACATTGTGTTAACACGCATTGAATACAAAAGTCGGCATGATTTGTGCGCCAATATCTAAACTGGAAAATAGGCAAATTTTACGGGAAATATACTAAAAAAAAAACAAAAAAACAAGTATGAACATCACTCAGATTACAGATTATGACCTATTTAAACTACCGTAATTCCCTATGTATAATATGTCTTCATCCATAATACGCGCCCATAAAATTGTGCTGAAAATGTGGGAAAATGCTTATGCTCACGCATAATACGTACCCCTTGTTTGTTAATCAATCACTATAAATAGTACCCTCTCCAATTTCATTACGGCTAGTGTTTCCTAATCTTATTCAGGCTGTAATTCGAGTTGTACATAAAAAGCAGAAAGAATAAGAGTTGGTCGGAGAAATATTTAGCAAAGAATAAAATGAAGAAAGGAAGAAAGAAAAATCAATGAAATTTAATTGTCTTGATCATGAGGCAATTTCTGTGCAATTAAGTTGAGTAGTCATTTTGCAACTGGAATTGTTGCATTGTGGGTAATACGATATAAGCAACTAGGTAATCCCGAGTGGAAAGATTACGCTAAACATAGGAATAAGGTAAAACAAATAACAAGGTTTTTATTGTACGGAAAGTACAATGAGTAAGAGTTCTTAAGGAAACCGATAGATAGGTCCATAGTGTTAAACCTGACACTATAATAATTCGTCACGTCTTTTATTTTCTCCTCATTCACGTCTCTTTTAGACTGACCAATCACTGTCGTGGTGTGTAAGGTTGTTTCACTATAACAGAAATCGAAACAGCAATTATTTGAAGATATTTTGTAGCTGTGCATAATCCTCACCCCTAATTTTGCTTATTATAATTTTTTTTTTAGAAAAAAATGGGTATTATACATGTGGAATTACGGTAAATTTTATTGATCAACTTTTCAAAATTACGAATAATCCTTCACCTACAGGTAGGGCATTCCGTCAGAAATTGCCTGATGTTCATTTCGGGAAAAAAGTACAAGAAATTCGGTCCAAACTTTCGACTTTATTAAGTCATCATCAGGGTACGTAGAGGCAGTTGGTGTTTTTCGTAGAAATAGGGAGCGTTGTGACGTAAGCGCGTGGAAAGGGACATCTACCGTGGGCCCTAATAATTAAAAAAAATATTGTGGGATAGATTTCCAGAGGAGTCCGAGGAAGAATGATGATAATGTTATTTTTAAAAAAGTCATGTCAAATAATAACTAACACACACACACACACACATATATATATATATATATATATATATATATATATATAATTATTTATTTAAAAAAAAATTTATAACATAAATATGTTATAAAATCACTACAAAAATAGCCATTTTCCATTTTGTTTCAACACCCTCGTATATATATATATATATATATATATATATATATATATATATATATATATATATTGAACAATAAAAAATATTGAAAAATTAAAATCTTCAGACACACTGGGTTGTATATAAATATTCTTTAGTTTTTATTATAATTTCATTTAGATTCCTCGACTAGTTTCGGCGACAATGGCCATCACCAGGAGAAAAAAAAATTGCTTGCTGGTATCAGTGAACTACAGAAATGAATGTTTTGATGGAGAAAATGAACTTTTGTCTGTAGTTTTCATTTGTTTTGTCTTTTTTTTAAATTTTTTTAACATGAATTTTGGTCACTCTATGACATTGTTTGCGTCACAGAGCAAAGGTCGAAATTACTGCACAAATTCATTGATCTGTAAGACGAGCTTTCTGTTCAGTCAAGCACACAGATATTCACACAGGCAAATGCACACACACTCATGCATACACAGATATGCAACCATATATATACATATGAAATAATTAGGATACTGCTACAGTAGTGTTTTTCTTCTGATTTTATTTCGCTCTTTGCATATCGTTGGCTTCTCAGTGCATTTTTGACAGATCGGCGAACCTCAAACACATATCGGTCGTTTCACAGCTTTTCTCACTTTTTTTTTTTAACTTCACTCTTTATTTCCATTTCAAATCCGTCTTTTCCTTTTGTAAATGTTAATATAATTCAAGTTCATGTTAATATGGCGACGTTAATGAGTCGTTTATAACTGCTGTTCGACCGCGAAATGTGTCGTTCTCTCCTTCGTGAAGATGTTTACTCGCCAAAGTATTCATGTTGCCTATGTTACTTTGAGTCAAGCCTGACGCCGGAAATCTGTGCGTTAGGAAATGCTACCGTATCCTATTTGCTGCCCAACAGCTCTTAATTTTCATTACTAGGCGATGACAGTAATGGCGGGATCAACCGTTCCAATACAGGAAAACATTCGCTATTCATTGAACGAACAGTCACTGTTGCTGTTGCTCGAAATTTAATGAGAAAACACTATTTATATTATTCGGACTATTCTCCTCATATTTGTCGCCATGTTTATCACAACGTTTCAGCCGTTGTACGCTCCGACCTTCTTCAAGTGGTTGGAATGACGAACTGAACCCTTTATTTCGCTCACTGGGGTAGACTGTTCTAGTTCCACGTGCCATGTCTAATGGATGTCAGTGATTTCCTGTTAATTCCCCTTTCGAAGTTCTCCACTGCCTTAACCAGGCGTTGAACTCACATTATTTGGGTCCTGTAACAGTATCT
>OZ010591.1:95313007-95423007 GCA_963932145.1 Acanthosepion lycidas
GATGATATGTCGACATCCACAATCTTGCTGGTTTACCTTTTCATGCTTACATCATTCATTATTAATGTCCTCATCTTTGTCGCCATATTTATTACAATGTTTCGGCAGTTGTACCTTCTTCAGGTGGTTGGAATGTCGAACTGAACCGTTTACACTGAGCCATGTTTTAATGGATGTCAGTTATCAATTATCTCCTGTTAATTTCCCCCTAAAAGTTCTCCACCGGGTATTGAACTCACAATTTATCTAACTAAAGCCTTTATCCACTGTGCCATATGTCCTTGAAGACATCAGGGTATGAATTTCTGGGTATTATAAACCTAATGTCTTCAGCAACCGTTTTTTTTTTACCAGAGCTCATATTGCAATTTTTGTTGTTGTTATCGCTTCTCTCTGGCACTCCTTATTACTGGTTCCCATATTGTATTCATTTCTACGCTTGGTCGGCTCAGGAGATATTTGTGGCATAGCATATGTGCTGATTTCTTAAGTTTATGGATTTTCCAATGGTATTCCTTGTCTATGATCTCAACCTGATCCCACAGAGGGTGGTGATCTCCCTTCTCTCTCCATATGTGGTCAGCCACGTCTGATTTTTCCACTTCCCCTCGTGTTACAGCTTTCTGGTGTTCTTGAAGCCTTATCTTTAGGAGGCGGCCTGTCTCCCCTTTATATTTCTTTCCGCAGCTGAACAGAATAGAGTACACACAGTCTTTAGTCATGTTCTCCTCTATGGGGTTGTCCTGATGTTATATGGACCGCAGATCCTTTGTATTTTCTCTGATAACCCCTTCACATAAGGTAGACAGACTGTTAATCATTTTCACTCTTTTCGTTTGAATGGCATGGTCAGCCTGAAACTCTGAGTCTAAAGAGTGCTTAAAATTAACTTCTTCGAGGATAGAAATCGCTAGGTTTTGACTCGAAAAATTCAAGCCACGTTTAAAGCTGATACCATTTATATTGAGTTGTTACATAAATTCGTTAGGTTTTTTAGAATTTATTTTAATGTTTGTTATTTATAAATAGTTCTGAAGAATCATTCAACAATATATTCACCTTCGTTATTTACGATCTTCTGCGAACGATCCATTAACTGTTCAATGCCTCGACGATATAAATAACGGATTCTGACTCGAAAAAAAAAATCATCAAACCACGTTTTAAGCTCTAGATCGTTGTTGAACGAAACACCCCTCAAATAGTTAGGAATCCCCAGTAAACGCTGGTAGCCTGAACGGTTAAATCAGGAGAATATAGTGGGTTTGGCAGGTGATGACCACAGCAAAAAAGAATCACAACGTTCCTACTGTCCTCTTTAATTGTATATTTTCTCCTGTTAGCGACGTTGGGGGCGAGCATTATCACGTTGAATAATTACACTGAACCGCCGTTCAGGTCTTTTCAGCTGAATTTCCTCTTTAAACCCCGTTCATTTGTTCAGCATTCTACTTAGTATTGACCTTTTGTTTGTTCAGGACCTTACCCATTGTGTGAAGATGATGAGCGGCAGTAATGTGGGAGCTTGTCAACTTCTGAGTCAATTCCCCGAAGGTCGGGCGCTGTTGTTTTTTTTTTAATCAGCACATGTTGATTAGTTCTCATCAAACAGAACGAGCCGGCCAGAACGGGAGCGGTGTCTGTGATTTCAAATTTCCAGTCATTGAAACGGTATAACCAATTCTGCCGATAATAAAGTCATCTCCATACATAGCACAAATATCTCAAGCAGCAATGTAAGATTTGTGACCTTGATTGAAAGCAAGATGTTGAACATGCTCATTCTCGTCTACTTGACATTATATCTCAGAGGGGTGCTAATCTGAACTAAAATGTAGGAACGCTAAAATTCTTATTTATTTTTCTTACACATCTGGTTTTTTATCACTTTTGTTATTAAGTATCGCACATTGTGATAACAGAAGATCTGCCAAGAAAGGTGAAATGTTTTAAGATGTAAATTTAATGTGTATTGTTTAACGATTAATGCAATTTATATAGATTTTCGTCTTAGTAAATTTCTTTCAGTGGTAAAGCACCCGGAGAGGAGTGTGAACTGGACGATAGGCGAAGCTCTCTGAAAAGCGTAACAGCTGTAAATACAAACAGAAGAAGAATACAGATGTTTTCGATTAAACCCCGCACCCATTGTTATCAGCAAAAGATTATCTGCGTTGCTGTAAATATACAAACTGCGATAGCCACCCCCACACCACTTATACAAATGTCCCAGGGATCAAACCTTCCGATAATTTTTAACCAGAGAGCTACCATTAAGGACAGTACAATAGTCCTCTCCTGTTGTTTTATCAACTGACTTATCGCACGCTGGCTGTTAATGTTTTATTGTGAAATAAAATAGCGTGTACTTCTGTTTCGCCTTTCATCACGATTGTCGGGTAATCCATTCGCCGCACCCCGCATCCAATTTGATGTCCACCTGTAATTTTGTCAGTTGTTTGCTAGACAAATTGATGCTATTAGCTAAAATGCCCGGATATGGTTACTAATAGTATTTAGATGAAAAAAAAAAGTGTCAAAGTTTGCTTTTCGTTTAGGATAGGGGAGTGATGATGTGTGACCCCCAAGCCCCTGATAAAATATGGCTCTGGTCTCACATGGAGATGTATTTTTATGGAGTTTTTATTTTTCTTATTGTTCGGCTTTATATAGTAAAAGACAAAACCAGATTACTGTTTTGGAGAGTTTATATAAAAGTGATGCCGTAAGTAAGTCTGTTTAACTTAATACAAATCGTTTATCTCTTTTCCTTTTATTCTTTTTCCTTCTTTCTTTTTTTTTTATTTTGCCTTTCTTTAGTTCTTTCTTTTCTTCTTGTTATTTTTTCTTTCTTTCTTTCTTTCTTTCTTTCTTTCTTTCTTTCTTGTTTGGCATTTTATCTTTGTTTCTTAATTTTCCTTTCTTCCTTTCTTTTCCTTTCTTTTTTATTATTCCTTCTTTCTTTTCCTTTGTTTGTTTGTTTCTTTTCTATTTCCCTTTCTTTCTTATTTTTCTTAACTTTCTTCCTTCCTTTCATTCTTTCTTTCTTATTTTCTTTCCTTCCTTCCTTCCTTCCTTCCTTCCTTCATTCCTTATTAAAAATTTAAACAGCACAAATTCCAATAAATGCTCTAACAGATTAGGAATAATGCTTTATTAAGCTCATAAATTTTTCGTGTCTTGAAAATCAGCTTTCTCAAAATTGATTTTTACCTTAACTCAAATGTAGAACACAATTACTGCAGCCTCTAAATATGATGATAGATTGGATCGGCATCGCTTATTTTACAAGAAGACAAATGGAATTATTGTCTATCGATGTAAGAAAAAATTATTATGGCAATAATTGAAACTAAGCTGGGAGGACTCGTTGTTTTATTTGAATGTTTGCTTTCAAATCTAGATCCTATAGTATTATCCGGGGTTTTTTTTTTATTATAAATTTGTTTTTATTAATTACTTCTAAGTTCCGTTCAACATTACCAATTTTTAGCTACAAATAAAATCCTAAAGCAAAAAAAAAAAAAAATAAATAAATAAAAATAACTCAAGGGGAACAGACAACGTTTAACCATAACTTGATTTCTTCTTTTGCAAAAAATAAGTGAAATCCCAGCGTTGCATTTTACGTGACATCGCACTCCCTTGCAGTATCGCATATCTCTCTGTCCCTGAAGCGTTTATTTTTTTCTCAACGACACATTTTGGTCGTTGATTTAAACTGTTACTTTGCTTTTCTTTTGGGATTCCAAGACCAAAAACTTAATCTTCATTTTTTTATTTTATTTTTAATACGTTTTCACGGCATTTTGCTTCCGCAGGTCCGACGCGAGACATACTTTTTCGAGCGTGGTAACAACAGATACCTTCTTGTTTACCTTTTTATATTTTTAATCCTATGATAACTCTCTTTAACTATCTTTCTTCCTTTCTTTCGCTCTTTTCTGTTCTTATAATTTAATTTATCCGACAAGGCATAAACTCGCATCCTATATACTGTGATGCTTTTTTTTTTACTGTGGTCATCACCTGAACCAATTCGGCCATGGAACAGTGATTATTACACTGAGTACAAATCTTTTGCCACTGCTTGCTCCCTGATTGTCTCCGCTACGGTTGATTTAATTTCTACTGATAATAAACTTAATTAACTTCTTTTAATTTATTATATGAAATATTCCTACTTTTCTTAATTATTACCAGTTTATCTCAATCATATTGTTGCTGTTTATTGTTGCGGGACGGTGTACGCGTTGAGAGATAAACACGTGTGTCTCGTGAAATGCCCACAACAATCATGGCACACTCGGAATGAGTCCACTTAAAGAAATGTAAAAAAAAACAAAAACAAAACAAAACATGGACCAATATATATATGTACAAACAAATGATAATGTATTAACAACAAAAGGTTACAAATGTCAAACACAATAATGTGTGTAACAAATGAACGTGGAAACTGTTTTAATCCAAAGTATATAAACTGAATGAATGTGCGTACATACATATATGTGTATATATGTATTGTTCATAGCGTTTCCCCAAGGGAGAAAACGTGATCTTCCGCGAGAGATTTACATGTCATATATGCACAAAAGAGAGCGATAAAATTTTTTATCGTAGAGTATTTATAATACTGGAGAGCGTCCCCTAGTAACGTTTTTGAAAATTATGAGGCGGTAACCCTATAATTTGTAAATCTCTCGCGGAAGATCGCGTTTTTCCTTTTTTGGAAACCCATGATCAATACATACATACACACACGCGTACATACGCACATTGACTCACTTCGCATACTTCGGACCCCCCCCCCAAAAAAAAAACGAGAAATATAATCGAAAGTTAATTCTTTATTTTTTAACTTTGAAATTATTTCATTTAATAATTGAAGAGTACATTGATCTAGACTATTGGGTTACAAAAGGAATTAAAATAACAGAATACAGACAAAAGAAATATTAATGACTGACGTTTTCGAAATTTTAGGATTTGCAGTTAACATTAAATATACAGGGTTTCCCTCATGGGAAACCCTGTATATTTAAGGGTTTCCCATTAAATATACAGGGTTTCCCATCTATTCTAAATGCAAGTATCTTCGATTATAAAAAATGAAATAGAGTAGGGAAAATATTTATTACATAAATTATATACAAGAGTTCAACATATTATCTAAGATTTAAATATTACATTCCTGAGATGATCACCACCACAAAGATGCACGAACTTGTTCTCTCATTTCAAACACAGTTGGAATCGCTTGACGGAAGTTTGTAACAGCACTCAAGATCATATTTCGGGATGGTACCTGTCGCTTTCCAAAATCCTGTCGGAATATCCTTTGGGCTGAAATGATGGATCTTTGACTGTGAAAGTAAGCTTTCACTACGTGTCATGCCGTACTATACCCCAGGCCTGCTTATGGCGCAACCCGAGAGCCAGAACTGGAGGCCTATTACAAAATGCTATGATTTTCAGAAGTTTTGGAAGAAAATTATTTTAACTATTTTTGAAAATATTTAGAATAATATTTTGATCCATACCTGAGGATAATAGGATGTGTTGAAAGTTAAATAAAAATATATATTTTGTTGTGGACACAGATATTTATGAAACAAAACAAAGAGATAGTTAAGATTTCTGGTAAAAGATATGATCCACATAATGTTGAAACAGAAACATTCGCACTATTTACAGGTCTCAACAAACCCTTTATACAATCTACCCGCAGAATAAAGAGTCCAGTTCAAATTTCCCTTAAAGTTACCGGGGGTCCAAAAGACAGTACATGAATAAGGCTGGATTGCATCAGCCAATGTGTGTATATGGCAATCAGTCATCTGATGAATATAGAGAGATAAAACAAAATCATTCTACGAAAGTTTCAAAACCTTTAAAACTTGTTCTTTGTCTGATCTGGGTGTGTAATATTTGCAAAAGTTTTCAAAACTATATTTGCAAAAATATCAGCAGGCTTTCTCTCCATGTTGAAAAAAAATGAAATTCAGAAAGAAGCATAAAAATGTTAATTAATAATTTATAGCAAACCTTTTCTTTTATTGTATAGAAAAGGATGAAACAAAAAAAATAACCATTAGCAAGTGTAGTCCACAGGAAGCTTTAGTTTTCCACGGTTAATTGAATTGGTATATTTGCCATATTTTTCATAATAAAAATGGGTTTCATATTTACTGGATTGATTATTATTTCTTGTAATATAACCATCTATGTATAAAAGACCTATTTTGATGTCATCAGAAAGAGATGCTTCTAAAATTTCCTGATTGTCAAATATTTCTGAATCTTTCTCGCGAATTTTACAATCAAAAGATGTACATTGGTGACCTGGCTTAATATCAAAAGCATCAATATTTACATTCTGATTTAAAAGCAAATATGTCTGCTTAATATGCAAATATGTCTGCTTAATATGCAACTTTTCAATACACTGTTGGATATTTCTAAAATAGTTACTACCTTTTCCTTGACGATGTTTACAAGATTCTTTTTCTAATGGATCAGTCGTAAATTGCACAGGAATCACATATTTATGTCTTGTAGCTAAAAGGTGTCGACATGAATTAACCATTTCATTGCAAGTATGGGGTATGGTAGTAGCAATGTGTTTGGATAATTGTTTTATACGATTACCTTGACTGCCGGCCATATTAAGAGACATTTCACCGAACTCAATAATAAAACCAAGTCAGCTGTCATTCGGAGATCTGATTTCAGCTTTGAGAGTGTCATTGCATTGTTCACCAATTTGAAACGTCTTAACATTTTAAATTTTCCACCATGTCAAAACATTGTTTATGGAGATAACAGTATCAGTCTTATCCGCACTTATTTCATAATGACTAAGACGTACTTTATATATTTTTTTTAAAACAATCTGAGGCAAGCAGAAACCCGTTGCCCTTTTATGGGCTTTGAAGTCATTGAAATTTCATTTAAATCTGAAAGTATAACTAGTATTTTAGATTCAAAACGATATAACTGTTTAAGATATGTCAATTTTGCAACATGTTTTACTGAATTATCATCAAAAATTAGATATCTTGTCTTTTCTGTGGGATACAAATTGCAAATATTTTTAAACAGATGAACGTAATCAAAAAGCAAATGTTTAGTATCTTCAGTTAACCAATTTTTTCAGAGAGTATGGGATATAATTTACAAGTTTTTGATTTCTTCGGTTGCCATTACATATAATAACCTTTATATCAGCTGATACAGAGGTGATGGCCTGAATTATTGGGTTAATTTGTTCAAATAAAAAGGCTTTCACTACGTATCGTGGCGTGGTATACTCCAGGCCAGCTCACGGTGCAAGAGCCAGAACTGGAGGTCTATTAAAAATATTTGATTTTCAGAAATTTTGGAAGAAAATTGTTTATTCGGTTGCCATCCCATATAATAGCTTTGACATCAGCCAATACAGAGGAGATGGCCTGAAATGTTGAGTTAATTTGTTCAAATAAAAAGGCTGATATTAATTTTGGAATTGGAATCAATCTTGTAAGAAATTTTGGACGGCCATTAAGACATAACATTATACCAAGTACTGTTTGAGCAAGTAGAGACAGATTGTCAACTGACTTAACAAATAGTTGCTCGCCATGATATAGGAACATTTTTTCGATATATATTTCATCATGGAGAATTATGCGCCTTTTTTTGTCTGGCATTAACTAATAAATGCAGAGAGCAAAAAAGATTTTTCATTAAGTTTTGAAACTTTTGATGTCATGTTGCTAATAATGGTAATTGAAAATCCTGTTATACAATGACCTTGATGTTGCATAGTACTCAAAAGCACATACTGCTTTATACAAGCTGCATTTCATTCAAACCATTCTGGGGACCATTGCTAAAATATACTGACAAAAAATATCCTTCTTGTGATCAAAAGACATAGAATTTAAAGATCGGATAATTTCTTCCAATGTTGACCAAGTATCAACTTTATTTATACGATTTTGAGACACTGCTAATATAAGACTTAACTTCAGAACGAAAGATTTCAAACCACAAAGATTTATAAATTCTCAACATGAAAAAAAGGAATAACTTTTGACGACTGAACAGTTAAAATATTTTCAGCGAAAAATGGACAAAAAATCTCTTTTGTTTTTGATTAGGACTTTTTCTCATTTTGTATAATTAATCTTTTCTTATTCTAAAATAGCATTCATTTGATCAATTTGATTTCAAGGAGTACTGGAGTTTGTTTTTTTATATCGCTTTGAACAGCAGAGATTGTTGGTATTTGACTCTTTGGCACACTTGGCCATACAGGTGGTGGATTTTGGGTGCACTTTTCTATGAATTTCTATCGTCTCAAAACTTGAAGGCCAATCTATTGTCTAAGCAAAGCTTTTTGCCATACTTCTTTAAAACAGTAATGGATCCTAGAAAAAAATGACTGAGCAGCAAGATTCATTTCGTTCAGGCACACGTTTCTTTTTACAGTATTAAAAATAAATGCTAAATTAAATATTTAGAATTTAATTATAATTATTATATATAATTAGATTTATGTGAAAACATTCTTAAATGTTTTTTCATTCATTCTTGTAATACAAAATATTATTTGCTTTTATTTTCCGTCAATTTCTAAAAAATAAAAAACATTCATTTCATCATCAATTTTATTTCGAGAAGTAGTGGAGGGTTTGTTTTTTCTATCACTTTGAACAGCAGAGTCTATTGGTATTTGAGTCTTTGGTACATCTGGGCATACAGATGGCGGACTGGGCACCTCGGCGTGGTGTAATGGTTAGAAAGCTTGTCTTGTTAGACCAGTTACGACTGTGTAGTGATTTCAATCCTCTTCAGCCTTGTGCCGTATCTAAGCCGGGCTTAGAAATTCACCATACAGATGGTAGATTTTGGGGGCTATGGATTCAAAATTAGAAGGCCAATGTAGTTGATAAATAACTGGATTGTTTGTAACATTCAGATTGGCATTTGGAACTGATTTTCTCTCTCTCTCTGTGTCTTTTTGAAAATGATAAATTAATATTTTATTCATCTCATACACAGTTTTGTCTTGCTGGCTTCTGCAATTTATTTTGCAAGCAACGGCACAACAATTCCGGGGCATTGCTGGAAACTAGATAATATCTGAAATAATTAACATTCTTAAGTACAATTATTTCTTTTACTGCTTCAATTTAGGTGCAACTTTTCAAACTAAATTAACTAAACACTTAATCTCAAATTTTACCTCCCTTAAAAGCAGAAATTTTAGAGGTTTGCCTTAAATCTGAGAATCCACTTTTTAAATAGATTTTAATTGTTTTTTTTTATTTTGGTATATTAGTTTTGGCATAACAAAGGTTTGCAATACATAACATATTCTCTTAATTAATTATCGAGTTAAATATGTATCTAAATTTCTGTCATTTGTCAAGATCAGATTTCAGATTTCCTGGCTCTCTCCTAGAGTGCTGCTCCTCCAGACATCACCTCCCCCTCCTTAAGACAATGCCGTGTGGGAGGGGAAATCCACTGTAGTGCACTTTAATCTCGGCCTTCTTGTGTCTAATATTAGTTTCGTGCTCAACTTGAGTAAATAAGTAAATACTTTATAGAAGAACCTGAAAAAAAGATGACTGACCAGTAAGCAGCAGCATGAAGGTTAATATTTATTTCGTTCACTGGCCATACAGATGGCGGATTTTTGTGGATCGTTTTTCCATGCACTTCAATGGTATCAAAATTTGAAGGTCAGTGAAGTTGACAAATAACTGGATTGTTTGTAATATTCAGATTTGCTTGTTTATAACATTCATATTTGTAAAATTCACATTCATTTGGAATTGATTTTTTTCCTTTGCTCTGTTTCATCTTTGTCTTTTAGAAAACAAACTTATATCATACTCATCTCTCACACAATTTTGTCTTGCTGGCTTCTTTAATTTGTTTTGCAAGGAACGACACAACATTTTCGGGGCATTACTAGAAATTAGGTTATATCTGAAATCATAGATTAAGCTTCTTAAGTATACTTATTTCTTTTACTGTTTCAATTTAGGGGTAAATCTTCATCCAAATTAATTATATTCTTAATCCCAACTTTACGTCCCCCTACCAATAAGTTAAATACAGAAATTTTAATAAGTTGCCTTAAACATGATAATCCACTTTTTGAATTTATTTTTTGTTTGAAAAAATATTACATGATGTTTTAATTATCGAGTTAATTAAGTAACTAAATTTTTGGGACTTGTCAGCATAAGATCAGACTGTCTGGCTCTCTCCCAGAATGCCGCTCCTCCAGGCAACACCTCCACCTCGATTTAAATTGGGGAGCCCTGGGGATTTTTCCCGCTGCCTGAGGTGTCCTGGAAGAGGATTGCCAAGGGAGGAAAGGCTTTGGCTATTTTTGAGATAATGCCTTGTTGGAATGGAAAACCACTTCAGTGCACTTTAATCACGACCTTCTTGTGTCAAAAATTATTTTCGTGGTCAACTTGTGAAAATAAATCAGTTCTTTAGAAGAACCAGAGAAGTGACTGAGCAGCTAGCAACAGCAGTAGAGTTAATATTTCGTTCACCACATTTTAGAGTATTAATTAAATATATTAAATTTAATTATATGATATTAAATTTACATAAAAAACATTCTTAAATGGCTTACTCATTAATTTCTATGTAATAAGAATATGGCATTTGCATCCGTTTTACGCTTTAATGGAAAGTTAAAAAAATAAAATAAATTTGTAAATTATTTGTTTAAAGAAAAACACAACTAATAAAAATAATTCTATGAATGCATGTATTGTTTATGAATAACAACAATATCCGAGAAAAAATATTAAAGTAACTATGTTTAAATAATAATGGTAATTTATTTGGGTAATTTTCTTTTTAAGCCTTGCGTTAAATATGTAATACAAAATTGCCGAGTAAGTCATATTTAGGTGTAAGTTTACGAAGGTTTTCGAAAATAACAAAGAAATTCTGATGAAATCTACCGTTTTAGAGTGTATCGACAATAGAAGTTCGAACTCATTCGCGTCTCGGCAGCCATTACTGATGTTGCTTGCATATATTTGCTGCGGATAAATCTTCATTGCGCACGCAATGAGTCCTTAGTTGCACAGTAATTCAGAACTGTAAAAAGGCCGTTAACAATGTAATCTTCCGCGCAGCAGCGAATGTATGCAAACAACGCCAGCAATGGCTGCCGTGCTGTAATATGAATGAATCCGAAATTTTATTGTCGTTAACTCATAAACGGTAGTTTTTTTCAAAATTTGTTTGTTATTTTGGAATTAACCATTAAATTTATACCGAAATATAACTATTCGGGAATTTTTTATTACATATTTAGCGCGGAACTTAAAAGGAAAATTATCCATTTATTCTAAATAAATTTTGAAGTATAAAATTTTAAAACAAGCGTAGAAAAACGTCTTCAATAAGATATACGTCTGTTAATAAGTAGACATTGACTGTAATGTTATTTATTAATGTCATTTCTTTTTCTTTAATTTTAAAAAGTAAATCATTACGGTTCACTCAGTAACAAAAAGAAAATGTAGTAAAAAATGAATGATATTTTTTAAAATCTTAGAAACAATGTATACAGGGCGTAAAAAAGAGAATTCGTTTTTGAAGAAGCCTGTTTGCTTTTTTTATTTTTCAAGAACATTGCATAAACTTTTAATAGAAAAAATTTGAATGGAAAAATTTAAACTTTTAACAGAAAAAAATGTTGAGTCAATGACTAAGCTAACATTTTTTACCATACTTCTTAAAAACTTTTGAAGACCCAGGAAAAATGACTGAGCTACAGGATTCATTTCGTTCACAGGCACGTTTTTTCTTACAATATCAAGAATAAATAATGAATTAAATATTTAGAATTTAATTATAATTATTACATATCACTAAATTTATTTAAGAAACATTCTTAAATGTTTTTCATTCATTTTTGTATTAGGTTGGTGCAAAAATAATGACGTAATAATGTCGTTTTTTGACGTTAAAAATACGTCAAAAAACGACATTATTACGTCATTATTTTTGCACCAACCTAATAATATTATTTGCTTCTATTTTCCGTCTGATTTGTACATTTTTAAACTGGAATCTAAAATATTTTATGTTTTAAAAACACAAATTGCTCATAAAAATAATTTAGCAACTCAAAATAAATATTTCAATTAAATAACGTAAATGATATTCCAAATGTAAGGAAAAATTTCTTTGAATTACTTAAGCCATCAACAATAGTAGAATAGTAAACTGAAACTAAAACTAAAATGCTCCGCTGATCTCATCGGCCTCCTCCAGTTCTGCCTTTTCACTACATTATGACTTGGTTGTCTAATATAGAACGCCAGCTGTGTATGTAATTTCTTTTGGAGTCCACGACAATATGGGGGTCTACCGTTAGCAAAAGGGTTATCAGATACCTGCAGGAAATGGCAAAATGTTAGAGATTATACAGTGTAACCCGGATATAAGAGAGATGTCGGGACCGGAGAAGAAGTCTCTTATATCAGAGTTTCTCTTGTATCCGGGTTTGGTCTATTTTGTTTAGGTAAGTATGGCTCTAATTTGGGACCAGAGAAAATTTCTCTTATATCCGGGTTTCTCTTATATCCGGGTTACACTGTATTTTGAAATCTTGTATATTAGTTATATGATAAATATATTTGATATTGTATATCATTTTTTATAATCTAAGATAATTGTGTTTAAAGTGTGCCCCATCAGTGTGAGAACCTTGAATTTTTTTTTTTTAAAAGAATTAACTTTGTTTAAATTTCCGGCTGATTTTTTTTTCTTTTCTGTTCCTTTGGAAAAACCCACTAAAAAAAAAAATAAAATAAAATAAAATAATTCTTCGAGTTTTCTTTGATTAATTTTGGTTTTCCTTTGTGGTTTGCATTAGTTTGGAACATTGTTGTTGTTTTTGTTGTTAAGTTTTCATTCTTTTTTATTTATTCGTTTATACAATTCTTCAACTACCGTTGATATTCCATATATATATATATATATATATATATATATATATATATATATATATATATTAAATGGTGCAGTATATATAATATTACAAACAAGTAATCATACAAAGAATTAATCAATAAAGTTAATGTAATTAATGACGAAATCACTTTCCTAACAGATTTAATAAAGCTTTAACTTACTAATCACTTGTTGAATGACGCGATCCTTAGGTTTAAAATTGTAAGATGATTTAGATGTTCCATAAAGGGAAAAAAATTTCTTCCTGCAATACATTTATTTTCTTATTATAAGTTACTTGAAATGGAAAAAAATATTAACGCCTGATAATAAAAATGTGATAATTTTCGAAACTATTGGCAGCTATGGAACATTTAAGCCATCTTACATCGTAACTTTACTGATTAATTTTTGTATGATTACTTCTTTATAATAATATACATACATACATACATATATATATATATATATATATATATATATATATATATATATATATATATATCGTACATATTCCAACATCCTTTCATGGCAACTATCTTTCAGATGCGACGCGGATGTTTTCGGATTAAGTCCTGTTATTGCCGGTGTCCTTAAGGAAAAATGTCAGGTCTGTCTTCTTCAAATAATTTATTCATTCCCACCATTTTCATCTATCTCCGTGTTTTCACTGTAGATCACACTCAACGGCGTTTCGTTAGGTCATGTATTTTTCAGACTTCATTTTTACCCGTTTTTCGTACAACGTCTCAGAAAACATATTCTTATTTTTGGCTTGCGTATATTGCACCTGGTGGTACCTGCAATATGCTTCGCGCTTCTTTATCAACCCCTTCACCAGGACACTAGTCTCACAAAATCGCCTGACTGTATACTAAATTATCTTTCCAGTGTCACCAAGTGAACGTACAAGTATGGATGACCAGTCACCCATAACATTATTTTTAATGTTAACGCCCGTTACAGAAGATGTTTTGCCAAAAATATATTTCTGTATCATGAATGCCCTATCTTACTTAATTTTTACGAAATCACGAGATAATTAACTATTACTTTGACATATTTAAAAAAATCTGTAAGAAATAAACGTACTTACTGTGGTTATTATACCAATATCAAACCCTTTCCCATGATGTCAAATTTCTCATATGGATGTACTTAACTGCTAAAACAATTTTATCTGAGCAGCGAATTCTATCAAAATCTGCATTCACTTTTGTGTTAAGGATGTTTTTTTTAAAATACTGATTTAGTTAACATAATTTTAATTAATATTCATCTTAAATATTAAAATATTATACTCCATTCAGCTCCATGCTTTCCAGTGAACTTTAATGTGCAAAAAGTTAAGCGCAATGTCAGTCGCTATCTACTGTCCTCCTGATTACTCTTTCCTCTTCTTGATCCTTATTGATGTTATTTTTCATAATTCTACCACATCCTGTAACACCTTGTGTCTTAGTGGCTTTACTGCCTTGCATGGGGTAATACCGATTAACAGAAACATATCCTCATTCTTTAACTGTCTTAACTTTTCTGGCGTACCAGAGAAAATAATGTATCCAACAACTTGGTGACTCGTAGATGTGAAATCGGTGGAAATTGGTAAAGATCCTCCATATTTATAAAAAAACGTTGATAGGAAAACAAAAACTTTAAATCTCGCAGACTTCTGTATTTGCCAGACATTAATATTTTGTCTGCAGAATCGGAAAAAAAAGAAGTAAAAATATACGCATAAAAATGCAAAAGCGACTGCATACAATTGAGGAAGGCCGAAGAAGGCGTTGAATAAAAAGAAATGTCGTTAGTGTATATTAAAGATAATAGTCTGAAAATATATATGGCTTAATCAAAATGTTTCACGTGGGAAATCTAGAAATCACATTAATGATCGTTGTCGTCACTCTCACTGGCATTTTTCAAACGCACTATTTTAAATGTTGTTTTATAAACCTGCACACATTTTTACCGTTTTAGTTTGAGTTAATGCCTTTTTTTTTCTGTCTCGGACAATCGGATGAACTGGTGAGTCTCTAAAGAAAATATTATATTTCTTCATTATTTTTAATTATTATTTTCTGCATTTCTTCGTACATACGTCACGCTTCTATTGTTTTTTTCAACTACTTTTGGCACTCGTGCAGTTATATCTTTATATTTTGTTTATTAAAATATTCCAGGCTCTTTTTTTCTGAATATGTATTTTCTGCTTTAAATGCATTATAGGATATCTAACTTACAAGTTATAAATCGGCTGGTATGAGACTGAAATTATTTTTTTAATGTTTCATTTGAAAAAATATTATTATTGTTTTCTCGATTTCTTTCATAGAGCCAACTCGTTTCTAAGAAAAAGTCAACTATAAAATAAGATGCAATAAAACTAGTGATAAATTAATAGTAATAATGAAGAGTGTATAGAGCCAGAGTGTTTTGATAAAAAGTAACAATAATAAGATGCAATAAAACTAGTAATAAAATAATAGTAATAATGAAGAATGTATAGAGCCAGAGTGTTTTGATAAAAAGCAACATTTAAATGCTGCAATAAAATTAATAATAAAATAATAGCAATAATGGGGAGTGTATAGTTACTGAATGTCGTTATAAAGACAATAATATGAAAATAAATAACAAAATCCAGTAAGATTAGCATTGAAAAGATAGTGAATAACTAGGCGACATCTGAACTAAAATATTCTGATAAAGATCAACTGTCATCGAAAAAAAATTGAGTTTTTAAAATCTTATTTATTTCTCTCGTATAAATTAAATTTTATTTCATTAAAAGTTGTTAAAAAATTGTTACTTATTTTATTCAAAGGTAAATATATTTTAAATGGAAATATTTAATATTTTCATTATGATTTTTTTTCTGTCCAAACACTGAATTAGAAATTTCTTCAATATGCTATTCCCCTACAATCTGGTAAGCATCTACCCAACTGAATATGACACACTTTATTCTCCTTGTTTGTCTATGTGTCTAGTTTCAAGCACCTTTTCTCATAACTGCTCTGACTCGTAATAAAGACAAGATATTCAGTTTCTTGACATCCTTTATCTATTATTAAACACCAGTAGCTTGCCTTTTTCCGGTTTCAGTCATTGATTTATTTGTTTTCTACTGCTTATCAAACTTTACAGGTTATTTTAAAGCCAGAAAAAAAAACAAAAAACTTTTTGGACTTTTTTTTTTTTTACATAATGATTTAGTGATACAAGTCTTACTAATTAACCTATAGCTGAGGGAGAAGAGGTTGATTCATATCTTTATCAAAGGTATTCACTCGTAAGTGAACATTAGTCGATAACCTGTATCCGTCATAAAGGTCTCTGCTTACGGTTATATCTGGCTATTTCAACAGTAAAATGATGAGACCTAGCCGCCAAAACAAGTATTACACATGAATAAAAGATTACATCATGGAGACTCCGTCGTCTCTTCACGAGACTTTATTGTAAAATTTTACATTGATTTACGGATCAAATTTCTATGATGTCAGATGTATAGTAGGAATTGTATCTGAAAAAATCATCCTTGATTTTCTCAAAAAAAATTTTTAATGTAATATTCACTTGCAAATAAAAGAAACCGAAAAAGAATCTTTTTTTTTTTTTTTAAGCAAATCACCCGAAGCAAGGCGAGAGTGTCACTAGCACGCAAGGGGTTATAGAAAGTGAGAGTGAGTGTAAAGAGCGGCCTTGGGAAATAGATAAAGAAAAAGACAGGGATCAAGGTCAAAGGATCAAATTATTCAAATGTTCCGGATTTCAATAACTCACAGAAGTTTGATAAGCCGTAAAAATGCATGTAAATCTAACAGTCAATCAATTGTGATCTTAGATTAGAGACAAGGTAAGGCATCATATATTTTGGGTAATTACTGTGAATAAATCTCTTCATATCAAGATAATGATCAAAAAGAAAAAAAAAATCATGGTCGACTCTTTCCAATAATTTTATTGTAGAAATTCACTGCTCAAAAGATTTCCTTTATAAATTCACTGTAAATAACTTTGCGAGAGAAAAATGAATGATATGTGGTCAGGAATTAATGTCAATCTTACTGGTATGTGAAGAGATATTCAATGAGTTATGCCCGTCAGAAATAATGATGTTTTGTTTTCTTTCTATGCCTTTCCAGAGAACTGGTTTTCTGCTAACGTAAGTCAGGGCGTGACTTGGTAGATAAGTAGGTAAAGCTTGTTTCTTGAGGAACACGGGACAGTTCACCCATCCCAAAATCAATAAACCTCCATGTATACATGCATGTATCTCTTACTTACGGCTGGAATTTAAATATCCTTATTATTGAAAACCAGAAAATATTCGGTGCTTTTTCCTATCTATTCTTGATATAGTTTTCCTTTTCAAGATGTTTGTCCCGGAGGCCGGCAAATAGAATTACTGTTTGACCAACCACACTGGCGAAATGTCGGTATCTTCCATAACAATTTCTTGTGTTCGTTTCTCCATGCTGACGCAGCAATCGAAACATAAACTAGATTTTACCATTGTATAGCAACAGAGTGATATAAACAGAATGAGAGAAAGAGCCAATGTTGCAGTATTGTAGCGGTAAAGATAATATTGCCTGGACTTAATATAATCTTCATTTTTATTCAATTAATTTGGGATCATAGAGTCAACATAAATTCCACAATCCTTTCATTGGCTGCATATATATTTTTTTAACGGCATATCAACTTCTTATGGGTCATTTAATGACGAAATGCAATTTTCTATGGAGCTTTGCAGTTAAACAAAAATAAAAAAGAAGCCTCCAAAGTGGTGTCAAAACACTATGAAAGTATTAAAGATATTAGGTTGGTGCAAAAATAATGTCGTTTTCTCACATATGTTACTATGTGAGAAAACGACATTATTTTTGCACCAACTTAATACATTTTTATAGTAGAAATAAAAAAAACCTTTTTTTTTTACTATTAAACTCCATTGCTGCAAAATTTTGTTTTCACTATTAACCTTGGAACACTAACCATGGGTACCCAGCGCAAATTTTCCTATTTTTAATTACAATTTTCAGTACCTGATTTTCTTACCTAAATAATGTTTTTTCAATTCCTATTAATGTTAACTCAAAGTACAAAGTTTGAAGTGCCTGCATGTAAAATATTTCAAATAAAGATTTATATTTAATATTTTTTTTTGATATTTTCAAAATCGGGTTTGATATACCCATGGTTAGTAGTGATGTAATTTTAATTGATGGTTAGTGTTCTAAGGTTAAAAATCTATTGTTTGTATTTCTACTATAAAAATCTATCTTTTATACTTTCATAGTTTCTTTACCCCAATTTCGAGGGTTTTCTATTTGCCCATATTTGGGACGCTAACAGATGCGACCTGAGAACAATAGCAATTAAGAGGTGGTTTCACGCTCCTCAAAACCTCCCGATCAAAGGCCTTGCTGCCGAATAAAGTTTATCGCCATGCCCAGCTCGGGCCGTATGGAAGTCTTATGCCAGGGCTACATTAGGTTTTGAATTCAGATTTGTCCGTCACTTCGACTGGTTGCTATTCAAGAACCCAAACTTGCCTATTATTTGACCCATGTATACCATTACTCATACATACCTTTCCCGGGAGTAATTTACGCGAAAATGAATATAACGAAACTCTATTGGAATGTCGAATCGACTCTCGGATTTCTGGTTCCATTGCAACAACCACACATCCATAAAAAACATTCGCACATCCAGAAGAGGAAAATACAGGGATTTATTTTAATAACGGTGTCAAAAACATTATAATGATGATTAATATTATTCCTAATAATAGCGGTCAAGATATAAAAAAAAAACTTTGCTGTTTCTACTACATCTCGTAGGACATCGAATGTACTTGGGTCAACAAAAATTCGGCGCCTTCCTTGATGAAGTTCAACTTAATGCTAAGAAGCTAATTACACACACAAACACACACACACACACACACACACACACACACATATATATATATATATATATATATATATATATATATATATATATATATATATATATATATTGTGTGTGTGCGTGCGTGTGTGTGTGTGTGTGTGTGCAAATATATAGAAAAATAGGAAAGAACCGTTAGGTTAATGATCCGAAGTTCTGTAGTATTTTTGTTTTATTTAAAAAAAACATTGCTCAATACAAAAGTAGAGATTAAATTATAATAATTAAAAAAAAATATGATCCCATCACTACATAAGAGTTCTCATGTTTCAAAAACAGAAGCTAAAAATCTTCAATTTAATTATAGAAATTAAATTAAATTAAAGTACCTAGTTCTGTTTCATCCTTTGAAAATGAAACAGAACTAGCTACTTAAACATAGGAACTCTTATGTAGCGATGGAATCATATTTTTAAAAAAATAATTATAATTATATATATATATATATATATATATATATATATATATATATATATATCCACACACTGTGGAGGAATGGACAGCCATTCCAGTCGAATACATTAGATTCACTTACATGCTAATACCCTTGGGAAAGGTGTGAATCCTATTCTTCTCCCCCCAGCTATGGGTAAATAGCAGGACAGACCGAGTTCTATAGCCTTGGGTGGCAACTGGTCTAGCGCAGAAAGAAATCGCAACCTACTGCAGCAAAAAATCTGCCTGTATCCAAAGGTACATGATCGCCTATGCGTGTATCACACATGGCACCTAAATGAATAACATATATATATATATATATATATATATATATATATATATATATATATATATATATATATTCAAAAATTATAACTTAAACATGCAATATCATCACTACAAAAATAGACATTTTGTTTCAACACTTCTGTTATCTTATCAAATGATGGTGTTAGACACCAGAAATGTTGAAACAAAATGTCTATTTTTGTAGTGATTTTATAATATATTTATGTCATAATTTTCGAATAAATTATATTTGCTCTACTCTGTATTGAGCACTCTTTTAGGAAAAGTACTTTTGTTTATTGGAATTTATTTCGTCTACATCAATCCTATACTTATATATATATATATATAAAAGCATTTTTCCTTTTAATTATATGTGTTACCCATTTTAGTTGCTTATTTTGGAAATGTTCATGTGATCCGTTTTTTTTAATTATTTCATAAATTTCTTTAGCTTTTATTTATATTTGACAGTCGATAAGAATTAGGAGATGAAGTAGAGTAACTGCGTCTCGGATTGAGGAATCTGAGACCCGAGTTCGACTTCCTGTCGAGGTCATTCGATTTACTTACACTTGGAAAAGCTATGAATGCTTCTCATTCCCTCGTCTATGGATAAATAGCAAGACAGATTGTGCCCTCTAGCCTTGATTGTTAACGAGTCTAGGAGAAAAAAAAAACCCTCTGTATTCGAATCAGCCCATGAAACACCACTACTACTATGGATGCTGTAGATGTAGAACCCTACGAACCTAATGGTTACGGGTTTCCTGATCATAAAGATTTATAATTTGTTTTTTAGTTCAAGACCATTCTTAACGTAACTATGAATTTCTATCTCATCAGAATATCTTCCGTTTCATTTTCGTTATACTGGGTCTGTAGGGGAAATTAAGAACGCTATAAATATATACATTACTCGATGAGTCAAATGACGTGCCCTATAGTTTCATTCTTATTACATTATAAACTGTGTTGGTCGTAATGACTTCCTTTCTTCGGTGTGTCTCTCTGGTAATAACATAAGTGCTATTGCATCACAATAGGTGGCGCTAGCTGGCATTTTCTGAGTCAAGCAAAGTCGTAAATGTCCATTGTTCACTAAGCCTTGCCAAATACAATTTGCGTCATCTTGCGGACGATAGTACTTACTTCTGGGAAAGAGAAAAATGCACGGTAATATAAAAGTTTATTTAAATCGTGTTCTTGACGGTAATATACTTTCGGTTTAAGAAGTATTCATTTATTTCAGACGAGAGACTAAAACTGCTTGCATCAAAATACGTTATAAGGTAATAAAACTCCTGTTACTAATAAAGCGTATTAATTTATGACCGAGTAAAAACACAATCTTCTTGATTTTCAAAGTGTTTATATCATAATATCATTAGCAATGAATTTACATCGTGCATATAAATAAATTATTCTGCCAACAGTTCTTGCATTAATCTCTCTATATATAAAAAACAGAGGTGGTCTGTGTCTGTTTGTATGTCTGTGTGATATCTTTTCACTCGAGATCCATCCAACCGATTTTAACCAAACTTGGTACATACATTGTACAATGCAAGAGATAGGTTCTTAGCGTAAAAAATCGATATTAAAAAAAAAAATCAAACTCTCTATACAAAACGGAGTATGTCTGTCTGTCGCTCTGTCTATGTGATACCTTTCACTAGAGATCCATCCAATGGATTCTGACTAAACTTGGTACATAAAAGATAGGTTCTAAGCGTAAAAAATCGATAATTAAAAAAAATCAATAATCGATAAAGCCGATCAAAAAATCGATAAATTCAACTTTTCCTCAGATTTCGTTCAAACTCGGTATGTAGGTTACTTACACCATGACGAGCTCAAAGATACCTCAGTTTTAATTCTACGCCACTTCGTTTAGCGAAAAACCGCGAAAAAACAAATAATAGATTTCAATACAATTTTTAGACAAAAAACACTCTCAATTTTCAAGCAATCTAATACAAACTTTACTCACTTGTAGCCAACAACTAGTTGATTGTTTAAGGGTCATTTAACTTCATAATTGTGTCTACCCATATAGTGTAAACCTACATAAATAGCGAATAATGGCGATTTTTACTGGTTTCTTATTTTTCGTTGATGTTTCAACCAGTTTTCATCAAACTTAACAATTTCTTTATAAATGTATCCTCTTTTACATACCTGATAGCACACTGAGAAATTGAATTTTAAAAACTCCAAAATAATTGTGGTCTGAAGTGGGTCTTCTTCATATTGCCTGTTTACCCCCTTCATGCCCTCGGCTAATTTCGATTAAATAAACACAGACAACTACAGTAACTGCATTGACTCAAAATGTTTTTAATGAAAGTACGTTCAAGTAATTGAAGATAGATTCTGTTACATCTAAACATGATGCTGTTTTTGCTCCATTCTAATTGAAAGCTTTTTTTGATCGACCATCTGGGTATGACTGCTAGTTCCTGATAAATACGTTTCTATAGTAAGAATGTTTGCCGTATATTTCTATTGCAAAATAATTTTTCTGTATTAAAATAATGTACAGTGCATTTCTATAGTAAAGAAAATCAGACTGAGAAATCGGAATGCCGATTTCGAATGCGAGTCACGTTCGTTACATTCAAGCAAATAACCTTGAGAACTGCATGAATTTATCTCTAAGCTATTAAATAGTAGAACACCTGAGCTCTTTAGCCTTGGTTGGTCTAGGAGAAGGACAACTCTGAATTTGACAACCGTATGCAGCCCTTTCAACGCACGTACTATATGAAGCTATGAAAGTATCGTGGAGACCATAATGACTCTAATATCCCGGCTGAAGTCAGTCTTCATTGGTTTATAGTAAATTCATTACCAATCCATTGCTAAATATAAATTTGTTACAATGTATTTTGGCAGTAAAATAAGTTACAAAAACTAACCTTATATTTAAAACATTAAAGAATCTTTTATATTATACAATCGATCAGTTCTGCTTTCTATGTCTATTCAGGACATAGACGATCGTGACTTTGCACAGTTTGAATTATGAGTTTTCTTTCTCCTAGACTGGCTACCAACCGAATCTAGTAGAGACAGTCTGTGGTCCACCCTTGTGCAAATTAATTGAAACAAAACCAATAATTCCTTTATTATTTACATTTTTTCCGTATTTTTCCAATGAAGCTTGACCCAGTGCGCATATTAATACTTCGTATATCCATTCCACGAAGTCGTTCCTTGCAGATTGACCACAGACTCTCGATTGGATTTAAATCAGGAGAGTTTCCCGGCCAGTCTATAGTACTTTGATTTGCTCACCCATAAGGCATGACAGTGTGTTTGTACAGTGTTGCAATTTCCGTACGCTTCATTGGAGTAACGTGCATCGTAGACAATGGCCGTAGGACAACTAATCGACAGTCAAGACGATAGTGACTGGGCGTGATAAAATCTGATGCAATCACGGATGACGCAATATTTTCAAGGCCGAACAATTTTCATCATAAACCCCGTAAATAGATTCATATTACCGCACATCATTGGAAATGATCTAATCTGAGGAAGAAAAAACTAGATATCGATTATATCCTGTCACTCCAGTGGGTCTATAACGTATGGTGAAAGAAAGGAAACTAAAGCGATTGTTTCAATTAATTTCTACAAGGGTGTATGACGATCTATGTCTAGATTGAACTTGACATCCAACTGATGTTCAAAGCGTGGAACCTCTTTCTGAGTACAACCGTTCATCTTGGCTGGAATAAATTTAGATTTTTGTCAGTGAAGAGGAATCGATACTAGTTTTCTTTTTTAATATATTGAAATTTAGAAGCCAGTTGTTTTTATCTTCATTTTTCATGTATAATGAAATTACGTTGCTAATAATGACATGAAACAAATATATTTCGAATTTTGGTATAATAACACATTGTAAATAATATTACAATAGAATTGCATTGCTAATTATTTTCTTGTAAACAGTATAAAAATCAGATAGAAAACGATTGGAAGGTGTCGTGAATTCAGGCAAGCGTTACGAACAGAGATTGTATGCATAATAACAATAAAAGATTCATTATCATCTCAATCTAAAAAAAAAAAAAAACAGAAATCGATTACACCGTGTCATTTCAGTGGGATTAAAATTGGCTGTATGATGAAAGAAAGGTAACTAAAGGGGTTGTTTCAATTAATTTCTACACAGATGTATTATTTGACCATACCTAGAGAAGAAATGGTTTCATGTCTGTTCCAAAAGCATTAGTACGAATATGAACGGGGCCGATTAGACTGGGATTTTTAACTCAGCTCAAAAAATCCGCTATCGGTGACGATAACCATGACGCTACCATCGGCAACAACTAAATTAATGTTTCACCATTAACAATTAATTTTTTTTTAAAATATTCTAAAATAAACTTTAGGAATAAAGTTAAAAAGCTCTGATTTCTACTATATTTTGTACTTTTCCTCTACTGACAGAAATATTTATTATGTTTTTTTAACTAACGAATTTAAGGGATAGATTGAAGTGTATTAGATAACAAGTCGGCAGCGTTTACAAACAAGCCGAAATCTTTGTCTATGTCTACACGGTACAAAAGTAGTCGATGCTAGAATAATTGTCACATTTTTACCACACCACTTTGAGATGTCACTGCATGTAATCATCGAAATCAATGAAACTTTTTTAAAAGTATTTTTAAAAAAATATGTGATATCAGAGGCTGGAAAAAACCCTAATAAATAAATACACTTGGTATTCATATCTAGGAATTGCAGATGTTTTCATATGTTCATAGTCAAATGAGTACTGCAAACATTGTCAAAGATCCTAGCAAAGAAATCTAAGACTGTCGCGCGCCAAGACATTATTATTCTCGATAAAATTCCTGACGAACGCCTTGCACAAGTATCAGATCATTGCAAAAGTTCGTGCCGATTTTCATTGTTAATATAAAATTACCGTAAATTGAGACTGGCGTTTGTTTTGGTGACGATTTCTGGTGTGTTTTAGACTGAAACCCTACAACGTTCAGTTGCCAGCCAGACGTTGTTGAATGTTAACGTTTTGTCTGCAAATCAATGCCTTAAAGATAGAGGAGGAAAAGTTAGACTTTCGCCATATAATTCTCTGAATTTCGGAAAGGAGTAAGCGTCGGCAACGCAACAAATAAACACCCAGAAGATTTATTTGAATAGTGCTCTAGTTTTTTGGGATAGACAAAAAGTGGTTTGGCAGATTCCGTCAAGTTGATTTTAACCTAAGCGATCAACCACGCTCCGGGCGACCTTTCGACGTTGTTGTTGGCACTCTGCTTGCTTGTGGAGAATTAACCGAAGATTCCAACGGAAGAGATAGCTAACAGTTTGAAAATCGATATTTCGCCTGCCTTTGGAAGAGAATTTGCTTCAAGAAAATAGCCGATTTTGGCAAATCGAAAACTTGTCATTTCCACCATGGCAACACAAGAGGACATGTTGTAAGTAATATCTTGCAGAATCCTAAAGACTTAAAATGGTAAAATTTGTGATTAATCATTAACGGTCACCCTACGTCATAAATTTTCTCATTTTAAGTCTTTAGGATTCTATAGTGTAAGATTTGAATGTTTAAAAGAAAAAATATTGAATTACAACCGCAAATAAATACTTAACAAGAACAAAAAAGTTAAAGTGAGCCAAAGATATTTAAACATTTCAGTGTATACCTTGTTAGTAGCGCGGCTCAGCTTAACGTCGGGTAAATCCTAAATCAAAACCCAAATCATCGACGCACAATAATTCACACTAATTCGACTGGATAGTTCCGCTTAATAGTCACTCAATAATCACCCCAGTCAGTAGCCTGACACCGCTATTTATACACCTGGCGGAAAAACATATTTTCCTAAGTCCAGAGTGTCACGCTCGGACCTGGGTGTCGGTAGTTAGTAATTTTCTTTCTATATGACAAACCATCCAGCACCTATATTCTCCTGACTTGGCTCCTTTGGATTTTCATTTGTTCCGGTTTTACACAATAATTTGAATGACAAAAACAGTTGGCCTTGTAGAGTCAGTCGAAAACTATATCACAACCTTCTCGTAACAAATAACACGACGTTTGTACGAAAATAGCATCACCAAACTCGCAGAAGATAGGAGACAGTTGTTAAAAATAATGGAGACTAATTATTGCTAACAATAATTTTAGCATGTAAAATTTCGTTTTCAATATTCTAATCGGTAACTAACTATTAAAATGAATTGTTTTCATTTCTCCAAAACATCAGTGGTGACATTTAAACGATTTAGTAATAGTACTTGGCACTGATTGCCTAGTGAGCCTCTTGCAGAAAGGAAGCCCCTTGGGAGCGGCTAGGATAATCTAGTTAGTAATGAACACTTAGAATCAGAGAAAATTCTATGATACTCAAGTTGACCAGTTGTAGCCTATAATCTATGAATCAATTCCCAGATATTATGATCATATCTGTGTATATTTCTGAGATGAGGTATTTTGTACACTATTTACATTATTCGGACCAATGTCCTCATCTTTGTTGCCATATTTATTACAACGTTTTGGCCTTTCAGTATCTGTCTATATTTCTGAGATGACATATTATGCACACTAGTTACATTATTCGGACTATTGTCCTCATCTTTGTCGCCATATTTATTACAACGTTTCGACCTTTCAGTATCTGTCTATATTTTTGAGATGAGGTATTATGCACATTATTTACATTATCCGGACTATTGTCCTCAGCTTTGTCGCCATATTTATTACGTTTCAGCCGTTGTACCGGATACCGAATTCTGAGTTTATTATTAAGATTAGCGCCACTCAGTTGTCTTATTGGAGGTTTCTCTCTTCGTATTGAAAAAGATTAAGGTAACCTAAATCTTTATGTATACTATTGTGCATAAACTTAATAATAAATGTCATTTTTTTAGACTTCCAAAACTCCTGACAGTTACAACCTTGACTTCTCTTCCTTTGCATAATAATAATAATAATAATAATAATAATAATAATAATAATAATAATAATGATGATGGTGATTATGATTGTCGCCTGGAACCAACAGCTGGGACGGGTAGGGCGTTGTACGGGGGGAAAAAGCGTTAATAGATGTAACTTAAGTATGTTTATTGTTGTAGTAACTCTATACAGCTGCCGACGGGAATCATCTAGTTTGGTTTTCGGTTTAGTCAAACAATACCATAAATAAATTGGAAAGAGATCTTTGTAAAGATTGCACACGCGAATACGGAGAGAGAGAGTGAGAGAGAGAGAGGAGAAAGAAAGAAAGAGCGGGTAAGGAAGAGAAAGAGAAAGAGAGGAGGAAAAGAAAGTAAGAGTGAGTGCGAAAAAGAGAGATATAGAGAAAGAAAGAAAAAAGAAAGAAAGAAAGAAAGAAAGAAAGAAAAAGAGAGAGAGAGAAAGGGAGAAAGAGAAAGAAAGAAAGAAAGAGAGAGAGAGAGAGAAAGGAGAAAGATAAAGAAAGAAAAAGATAAAGAAAGAAAGAAAGAAAAAAGAAAGGGAGAGAAAGAGAGAGAAAGGAAGAAAGATAAAGAGTGTGGTAAAGAAAGAAGTAAAGAGAAAGAGAGAGAGAAATAAAGGAAGAAAGATAAAGAAAGACGGAAAGAAAAAAAGAAGTAAAGAGAAAGATACAAAGAGTGAAAGAGAGGGAGAGAAAGAGAGAGAGGGAAAGAAAGTAAGAGAGAGAAAAGGGATCGAAAAAGAGAGAGAGATAAAGAGAGAGAAGGAAGGAAGGAAAGAAAGAAAGAGAGAGAGAGAGAGAGAGACAGAGTGACAGTGACAGAAATAGAGTAAGGTTGAGGTCATACAAACTCATTCACACATTTGGGATTTTGAGAAACGTTTACATCAATTCCCGACGTCTCTTTGAAAGCAGTTCACTTCCTGTTTACATTTTTTTCACTGTATGTTATTATTATTATTGTCTCTTCCTTAGTTAGTACGACCGTTACGCCCTGCCAATACCTAAAGAAATGAACTATTCCGTTTTCATCATGTAAATAGATAGAACAGATAGATCATGGGCGGCAATTGGTTTCAGTGAGAAAAAGAAAGAAAGAAAGAAGGGAAGAAAAAAAGAGTTTAACCTCTTCTATTATTCCCTTTTGATCGAGTGGAAAGTGATATCAGAGAAGCTACTTGGTTTCAATTGGAAAATAAATGAAAGAAATCAAGGACTATAGAAGTGTTTAACGTCTGCTTAGGTGAAGGAAAAAACAAGATGTCAATTTAAAATCTTTTCATTTGTACCCCCTTACTTCTTAACATAACGCTCAGCATTCATACTTACGATTATTATTGCAATGTTTGGTTAAAGTTGTTATGCTCAAATATTTAACGATATGTCAGGGAAATTTCTACGGATATTCTGTTTTCGTACAACTCGCCATAAGCTTATTCAATCATTAACAGAAGATTCATCCGAAAATTCAAATAGGATTCCTGTTTGACACTATTATTTCTTCTTATTATTATTATTATTTGTGTATATTATATTTCCTGCTTTGTATCCTGTAGATGCAGGTCCAAACTATGCTTAGGCCCTTAGGAGAATTGACATATAATTCATAGTACTTTTCTTACTAAATGGGATGTTCCAACTAGGGCGATTTTCTGGGCATCTTGTATGTTGATGTTACCTGAGACACTGTTGTCCATTCCTTTGCTCGCGAGGCACAGAGATTCGATTACTATTGGTACAGTCTCAGTCTTCATTCTCTTATCCTGTTAATCTCGATCTCCGGGTCCTTGGATTTGGACAATTTCTTGATAATTTTCATGGAGGTTTTTCTCTTAGATGGTACTGCTATCGTTATTTTGGGTAACTGTGTCTGTTTGTTGCTCATACCATCTCTTGGTTTCGATTTTGTGTGTCTTATACAATTATTATTACTATTTATAAATTTGTAAATGATAAATATTTCATTGCATTAGTTTTAATACGATACTATTAGTTTTTAGAATGTTGTAAGTATAATGTTATTCTTGGACATAAAAAACGTAATAAATAAATAATGTTATTTTGTTGTCAATTCTCAAGAACAAAGTAAATGCATAATTTCGTTTTCATATGTTTTGGTTTTATTAACATTCTAATCATCCTTTTTTAAAACAGTATACATTGCCGAGGAGTAAAATAATAACGGTGTCAACGGAAAAACTCTATTTTTGACACTCCGTTTTTTTTGTTTTTTTTTCGGGAACAAAGTTCCATAAATGTCCTAGAGTCTTTACTAATAATATATTATCGGTGTCATATTAACTTTGAGGTTAAGTGTGCTGTGCGCATGTCTCAAAAACTTGACGATCTAGGGAAATTCAGATTATATATTCAGAATCAGCTGACTTGATTTAGCCTAGAATTGCAACATTTGCTCAGGCAGCGAGCATAATTATTTTTGTTGTTATTATCTTGTGTAATTAGTTCTTATGCATATGTTTTGAAGTTTCACAAAAGTAATATCTGTCAGCTTTCAATGAAGGTCAAGTGACAGCAAGATTCTTCTTCAATAGTCTCAGCCCACTATTTTGCATTCTACTACTCTTTGGATTATTTCGATTCTTTTTTGGATTTTCAATTTTCACAATATATCCACAAATTATTTCAGGATTTTTCCAAAGGTGCCAGAAATTATAAATACTACTGAGGCATTTATATTCTACAATATTTTAGGGGCTGTAAACTAGGAACAGCCTTTGTAACTCTTAAAGCTATACCCCATTTTGAATTTTAGTCCTTTTTTAAACTGCGATACAGCTTATAACTATAATTAAAATTCTTCCTCAAATCATCCTTTTAGATTTGAAATTCCTCTCCTAGCACTCAAGTGACCCATCAACTGAGAATTATTGGACGAAAAATTTTTGTTAATATTGTTAATTTTCTATTTCCTGTGTTTTTTATCTTTCTGTTCATTGATGAATATTATTAACTACCCTAAAAGTCGTCCTATCGAAGGAAGATGAGCTATTGAAAGTTGGAAAGTGGTGTCCCTTTAATTGATAAAAGTGTGATACATGACGCACTGATATTCGCATTTATTATATAGAAAGAAAAACTAACCAAAAAAATCAATAAAGAAATTAATTACCTTAAGAATTTAAATGAATGAGACGACTACGCGTCATGGGTTTACGTGTGTAGCATAACCGATATCAACATTCAAAGTGAAATCAGCGAATCGAATTCAAATATGTCCTGGGTATGACGATAAACCACATCCGGAAGCAACGACTCTGATCGGGAGGTTTTGAGGAGTGTGGAACCACTTCGTAATTGCTGTATTTCCAGGTTTCCTTAATCTGGGGTGGTAGCACCTGTTAGGATAGTTAACCTAAACTTGGGTCAAAACACTATGAAAGTATAAAATTTATATTCATATAAATATTATATTTTTATAGTAAAAATTTCCAGCAATAGTTTTTAGTGAAAAACAAAAACAAAAAAAAAAACAAACGAAAAATAATGGGGAAAAAAAAAAAAGCAAAACAAAACAAAAAAAAAAAAGACACGAAAAATAATGAGGAAAAAAAAAAGACACGAGCCTATAAAATCTTTATTACATCTTTTATATGATCTGTACAACCTACGTCTTGTAAAAGTTTTATTGGAATAATTAAGATATAAAAATTCTGATTGTATTTCTACCAATGCAACCGGAAGTTATCACAAGAAAAATATTAATAAAACAAATATATTTTACAAATATATAATTTGAATTCATTGCATATAATTTTAGTAAAACAAAGTAATAATATTAAATGTGATGAAATTAATATAATGAATATTATCAATGATAACATTTTTAATCTGCATAATAGCCTTTTAAATAATGACTATAGGTATACCAAAGTTACTCTATAGTGTAAGCTAACAGGAGTTGGTAGGTAGCTAATTTCGGCCGACTATCGCGAATTTTAAACCTACATATAGCATATAAGACGCAGGGGAATTTTAAAAGATATTTTTTTAGTAAAAATAGTCATTTACCCAAGTACCTTGGGCAGAAATTAATAAAGGTATTTGAGTTTCTAGTCACGACAAACAGAATGTTGGTATTCCATCTGACAACGATCTTGGAATTGTCGGGGTCATCATTCGGCCATACAGTCCTTAAAATAAGAAGAAATACCAACTAATTTTATTTTAGGCTGTCACCTTCACTTTGGTCACTATCACTTTTCCTCCTGACTCGTTTTAGAGGCTTGTTTCCCCGCAAGAGATCGTCAGTCAACATGAGTTTCATTTGATGGAGATTTTACTGATAAGACATTACAAGTATTTTATTAAAAGAACCGCTTTCACCGTTTCTTGTTTTTTTATGAGATTTTATTTATATTTATTTATGTGTGCTTTGAAATTATCTTGGTGGTCAATGTCTCCCTTAAGGCAATGAAAGCAGACGATATTGATGCCGCGGTCGGAGACACCTTCCTCCATTTTTTTTTTTTTTTTGTTGGAATGTTTTTCTTGTAAAGATGAGTCGAGATACAAGGTACGAATTTCATGATCGCGAACTGACCTCAAAGAAGAGGGCACATCAACATTTTTATTTCTTCGGGCCAGGAATCTGAAGAACCCGAACCACCTAGCCGTTTCAGGACATACGAGGTTAGAATTCTTTTTTTAGGAGTTTCTCTCTGCTTTCCTCACGGTTTGTGGCTCAGAATTATACGCCTTTTAGACTGGCTACCATTCAAGTCTATAGAACCTAGTCTACCCTGTTATTTATTCCGATTGTGCGAAAGCGAGCAAAATCTGAACAAGGGTGGCCAATTTCAATTTCTGCGCCGATATCATTTATACTACCCCCATGTCCTTAAGCCAGGACTGTATATTAAAAAAAAAAAAAATGAATTGCCGGCAACATACTAACCTTCAGGAGAACAACTCATGGTGACTTCTTGACATCAGGTTTATTGCAGATATGAAGTGGGAGGAATATAATGAATCAATCTCCAAGTCACTCAAATTATCTCTCACACTTTTTCTCTCTTTCTTTCTCTCTTTCTTCCTTCACCTTTTCTCTCCCACTCTATCTATCTTGTGAATTTTAACGCCTCCTTTAATCATAACAGAGAAGTATTTTTTGCCCTCCAACAGAATGGATGATGCTAACCATCAGGAGAGCAACTTATTTCTTCTTGGTTTCACGTTTTTCTGCTGACAAGAATTGAATGAATTATATTCAAATGATCACTAGGGTCTGCTGCTAACGTCAACGTCATTCGCACGATTTTTCCATCATTTCTTTAATTCGCGAAAAAGATCATCATCTGTGTTAACTTTCCTATTACGGACGCGCTTGTGCATTAAAGCTCACAAGTTTTCAATTTGATTAAGATCAGAACTCTGGCTAGACCACTGGAAGAGTTGCAATTACTAAATTGACTTAATAAAGAACTTAGTCTATAGCATGCCACAAAAAATTAAGGCCGTTATGAAAGCAAAAGTTTATCCAACAAAATATTAAACCATTTTTTACTTGTATAATGTAAATATGTAACCCTGTATTAATGCCGTGTATTAACAAACGAGTTCTATTATTTATTTATAATGGTAGAAATACAAAAATTGACCTTCTATGGGTGCGTTCGTTTTTTTGCCACGTACTATATATATATATATATATATATATATATATATATATATATATATAGTTCATTTCTGTAGTTTAGTGCTAGCAGCAAGCAGAAATATTTCTCCTCCCGATGATGGCCATTTCGGCCGAAACTAGTCGAGGAATCTAAATGGAATAATAATAAAAAAAACGAAAGAATATTAATCTACAACCCAGTGTGTCTGAGCATTTTAATTTTTTAATTTTTATTGTTCAAAATATATATATTATAAATTAATTGATTTAAAATATGTTTTTTCCGCTACACAGTTCTAACCATGTTTCAAAAATTTAATTAATTTTGTAATTACATTGAGCACTATTTTGTAAAAATAAAAATATCTATAAGAACACCGGATTATATATCTTACTGGTCTTTCTTTTCATTTATATATATATATATATATATATATATATATATATATAGGTAGTAGTTCGTTGGCATAATCCAAGGGAGTCCTATACACAATATAGAATTTTAAATATCAAATATTAAATGTTAAAACTGACTCATAAAAACGCTCAATGCTTATTTTCCTGAAACAGAAAATTTTTCTTAAATTTGGAATTAACATACCATTAGTTAATTAAGTTAAAGAGATGAAAATGGTCATTAACTAATAGTATCTTAATTACAAGTGTAAGAATATATATATATATATATATATATATATATATATATATATATATATATATATATATCAATGAGACGGAGTCATAAATAATTTCCATTGTTGTTACTCAGATTTATATTTCAAATACTTTAAATTGTTTCCAGAAAACGGAAATTAGCAAGCAATCAATCTTATAATAATGATGTTTCTTTAAAGACATTTAGACAACATCTGATTTAAGATATATATCTCACACGTAAACCTAATAAGAAAAATAAAAAAAATAACAGACAAAAAAAAATATAAAATAAAACAATAACAAAAAAAAAAAGAAAAAGAAAGCAGGTGCGTCTCGACCTGCACTTTATTTTGGGATTCTTTACGTCAGGGAAGGATGTATTCACACTTCTCCTGTGTAAAAGTTAGAATTGCAAGAATCATTCATTGAGGAGATATTTTAACCTTGGTGTCGACGTGCCGTAACAACGCGAGTGGAAGAAGACATAAAATGCAAGCCGACACGTAAGGTTTTTTTGCGACCTACGCAGGTTCAGAAATCAGTTGTTCGGTCAGCAAAAATACGGAATGTAAATTACAGGGTATATAAATAGACACATGTATGAAGCTTAACGTGAATACAGCAGAAAACCACAATTGGTGACTCCTCAAAACATAGACATAATGACGATCAGCCTAACTATATATGAGTCAGTGGCCAGCCAGCCGAGCTTGTAAAACGCTATTTCTTGGCTTGGAGTCTTGTAAGATAAATAGTTATTTATAAGTAGATTATGTTAGACAGATAGATAGATAGATAGATAGATAGATAGATATGGACAGAACAAAGATAGATACATAGATCTATTATATCAATCTTTGTTATACAAATGAAAAGAATAGATAGATAGATAGATAGATAGATAGATATGAACATCATGAGATAGATAGATAGATATGGACAGAAGAAGATAGATACATAGAGCTTTTATATCTTTCTTTATTATACAAATGAAAAGAATAGATAGATGGATAGATAGATAGATATGAACAGACTGAAAAAGATAATTAGATAGCTTGATAGATTATGAAAGAGTCTCATATATATATATATATATATATATATATATATATATATATATATATATATATATATGCTATAATATTTTTTATTATAATAGATTATAATAACACATTTTACATCGTTACAAAAAAGCATTTAGGTTTCAAACATGAAAACGTTTCTGTAGTGATGTAAAATATTTTTATCCAAATCTATTATAATAAAAATATTTAACTATTTTCCTCTACTTTGTATTGATCACATTTTTAAAAAGGTAAATGCTACGAAATGTGAAGTTTTATTTCACCTGTTTTCTCTCTTATTTGTCTCTCTCACTCTCTCTCTCTATATATATTATATATATATATATATATATATATATATATATATATATATATAGAAAGAGAGAGAGAGAGAGACAAAGATGAACAGAATAAAGATGTTTATAAAAGAACAACGATACAAATGAAAAGAATAGACAGATAAAAAGATGTAAATGAATAACACTGATAGAAATGAAAAGACCAAAGATAGATAGAAAACAAAGATAGATAAAATATAGATAGCAGAACAAATTCTATTGATAGATGGATCGATATGAATAAATAAAAATACATACAAATGAAAAGGTCAAAGATAGATACATTTGGGGTGAAATGATTAACAAAATATAGATATTAATGAATAAGTATAAATATAAGAAAACAAAGGTAAGTAGATCGATGTAAAAGAACAAAGATATAGATACAAATGTAAACAATACAGATCCATCAATAATAGGTACAAAAGCACAGATAGGTAGGTAGGTAGATAGATACAAATGAAAGGAACAAGATAGATAGACAAATACATACGAAATGTACAAGGATTGATAGACAAAGAGAAATGAACAAATATGGATGGTTGAAAAGTAACATATATATATATATATATATATATATATATATATATATATATATATATATATATATATATATATATAGTGAAAGAGAGAGATAAAAGATCAGTGTTAGATAGATAGAAATAAAAAGATAGATATATTTTTTTTATTCGTATCCAGTTGCGGTTTTTCTGAAATTAAGAACGAACAAGAATAAAAAAAATAAACACATGAAACAAACAAAATAAACAAAAGTAAACAAAAGTAAACAAAAATAAGTAAATGAAATTAATCCAAACCAATAAATAAATAAATAAATAATAAACAATTGAACAAATCACGAACCCACACATAAACACAAGTAAACGTAATAACAACAACGAAGCATAAAATAATCAATAATGAATAAAAAAAAGTTACCAAACAACACTATAAATAGCGAAAAAACTGCATCAAGATCTACAATTATTTCCACCAAATATCCACGAGAATAATTTGAAACATAACCGATACTTCCTACCAAAACAGCCGTTATAACCATGCAATAGTTTACACACCATGAATCACTGACCTGTATATATAAATACTCGAGCAAAAACACATGAAACAGACTGTTGACGGTAGATGTTGACTGCAATGTTCATTATATATATATATATATATATATATATATATATATATATATATATATATATATATATTGCTTATACCTTATTTTCATAGATACAAATATTTAAAATACTGTGTTTAAAATAAACAGTATTAGCAATATTTATCGAGAAATCTTAAAGAAAATATGTTCTCCGACAGGAATCGGACATGTATCCTACACTGAGCTGTCATATAGCCTCACTTGCTAGAGAGGAATTTAGCTAGAGAGGAAGCTTCTGGTTAGCAAGGTTAACTTACTGTTTTTAAACTACAAATTTCCTACGAACGATATGGGAAATAGTTTAAAAACAGACATAACATCCATTTAATACATAGTGCCGACGGAGGTTCTTGCTTGGTCCATTTACTGTGCGAACGATGCTGTTGGGAGTTTTAATCTCCTGGTATAGCCACCAAAGACGATGAGCCAGCGCGACCAACTCCCAAATACCGGAACGGTTGAACAAGCGGGTCATGATTACATCTCATCGGCTGAACCAGCGGATGAAGAGGGCTACGCATGACAGACATGCTAAAGCAGGCGCCACTCGAAATTATAACAGAGTGAGCGGCATTCCGTTGCAGTTTTGTAACAGGATTCTGCATGTCTTATTCCACATTTGCCGCAGATGAAGGTCATGAAATCACGTATGTGAGTCACTTCCTGGCAAGTTGATGTCCACCTTAAACAAATTTATGCCATCGGCAGTTCAGTTGCATCTTCTCTGATTTTAATTCACCTACAAGGAACATTTGTAAAGTCGATAGGGAATGCATGGCAGGAGGGGATTTTGGTGAATGCGGAAGCTTCTAGATCTGAAACTGAAAGTTGGCGGCGAATTTAATAATCAACGCCATTATCAGAATTGAAACGATCAGCAAAGAAATTAAATTCATGGATACGAGATAAAGCCGACCACGTGTGTTATATATATATATATATATATATATATATATATATATATATATATATATATATATATGTAGCCTCTGTGTGTATGCGCGCGTGTTTGTGCGTTTGCGTGTGATTGTTTAAAACTTTACAAGCTCATCTGTGTTACTAAAAATAACTTTATTTTACTCACTTTTTTAACAATTTGTTTATCTTTGCCTCTTCCACACAAAGTCTATCTCCATATATATATATATATATATATATATATATATATATATATATATATATATATATATAATGAATTATCATAAAACTAAATTACAATATTATTCTATATTTAAACGCGTTTTTAATAAGAGTAGGAAACGCTGGTCGTAATGAAGTTGGAGAGCTAAAATTTATAGGGTTTGATTGCGAAACAGATGGCGCGAATTATGCGTGAATAGAAACATTTTCCCACACTTTCAGCACAATTTTATGGGTGCGTATTATGGATGAAGGGGTATTTTATATGGAGAATTACGGTATATATATATATATATATATATATATATATATATATATATATATATATAGTAATAATACATTATGGTAAACTGTATGAAATTTCCAGATGGATATAGATCCAGGGAGAGGTTTATTTCAAGACAGAGCAAAATTATTATTAATTAAAGAATATCAAACACTTAAAATCCCATAGGTAATAATTTTTATTTCATGACAGTTTTAAAACGCAGCTCTCAATCTTCTATTCCTATAAACAAATCTGATATTACCTATGGGAATTTAAGTGTTTCATATTTTGTAATTAATTAATTAATTAATTAATTAATAATAATACACACACACACACACACACACACACACACATACATATATATATATATATATATATATATATATATATATATATATATCCGATGCGATGAGAACGAAAGTAATACATAAATTCCAACGTTCACAGCATTAATCCAAAAGAGGGCTCGATACCGATAATAGAGCGATAATTATTTATTTATTATAATTTTATGATCTAGACAAAACCATTTTACTCACTACAAAGATGCTCGATTCTCACCCGTCGAAGTGCAGTTGAAATGCACTGAAACCAAGTTGCATCTTTGTAGTGAATAAAATGGTTTTATCTAGATGATAAAATTATATATATATATATATATATATTTATATATATATGTATATATAGATATATATATCAATAATTAACCGCTATTTTGGTATGAAATTTATTAGAACGATAGAGCTATATTGAATACACAAATAAAAATACACAATAATAATAAAAATACACAAATAAAAAGAAAGACACTGTTAGATATTTCTTTGTTTTTGTGGATAGAGAAGAAAATGAAAAAAACAACGAATTCTCAGAGCAAACCGATTTTTATTTACATGCAAAGCTGAATGAAATCCTCTTCTGTATATTGCTACGCGTAGATAGGCAAAACAAATCATGTCCTTTTGACCAAAAGCGATTTACCGCTTTCACTCACTGCCATTTTTTCCCATACATTATTATTTATTCGCTTTTGTTACCGCACGCAAATTCGGTCTGTCTCGCTTGGGAAGATTGCATTAACTGGTCGACTGAAATGAACGCATATAAATAGTCTCCTTGTTTGTGCACATGCTTGTGTCGAAGCGTGTGAGTGAAGGTCAAAAATGTGGCTCGTATGGTAAAGATGTCACATACAAAATTAGACCGAAACCATAGATATGTTGCGTCGCATCAGTCGTTATCGTTCAGTTGAGAGTCACATCTGCGAGACGAGGCTTTTTTATGTATATTTTCTTTCTCTGTTAACATTTGATTAACTTCCTCTTCAGTTTCTACCTATCTATCTGTCGATTGATCTATCCGTCTATCTTTCTCTCTCTGTCTGAAGTCTTTCTATATCCATATGTCTATCTCTGCATTTGTGACTTCATATCTTGCCCTACAACTCCGACATATCTATCTATCTATCTATCTATCTATCTATCTATCTATCTATCTATCTATCTATCTAAGGTAACATCTAGAAAATCAACTTCGTTTAGGTTAGAAGTAGAACAAAATCAAATTTCTTAAAATAGCACAACACATGAGAAACCCCATCCACCAAAAAAACAAAAGAAAACAAAAACCCGGAAAAAATAAAATATACCGGAAGTGTGTTTCTCGTTGAAAAATGAAAATATTTCATTTCGTACTTCGGTTTAGTTAAAAGGCCTAATAATATAAAATACGTATCATCAATCTTATTGACAATATGGTTATCATTTTGTTGTATTTTTATTACTGAAATTTCATTAATCGGCCCAAGTCCTGGGTATGACGATAAACTACATCCGGCAGCAAGGCTTCTGATTGGGAGATTACAGGTTTGATGAGCGTGGAACCACATCTTAATTGCTGTTGTTTCCAAGTTCATCCTGACCTGGGGTGGCAGTACCTGTTAGGGTTCCAGCTATAGGCAAATAATAAACCCCTAAACACTATGAAAGTATAAAAATACATTTTTATGGTAAAATACCATCAATATATTATTATACATTTTATTAAAAGAAATTACCAATGAGATATATTTGTAGTAAAATTACCAACTTTTTAAAGCAGAATTACCAGCAATACATTTTATAGCAAAATGACCAACAATACGTTTTTATCTGTAGTTGAACCCGTAAAACTATGTTCAAAATATTTAAATTTCGGCATTAAATAACCCATGGAAATTGATACGGCTAAGTAAAGTCAAACCAAACTTTTACGTATTCTATTTTTTTTTTTTTTTTTGCTCTACTTCATGTATTGAGAATTTTTATGTTTCAGTTTAGGCAAATCTGTCGTTCTTTTTTCTTTTAGCTAAATATTTCAGAGCTGATTGATTACTTTCAAGCAGTACGGATGTTTTTAGTCTTTTTTTGATTTTCTTATCCTGATATCGGTTTGTTGAATATCTTTTATTTACAAATTGTATTATCTAGGTTTTTTACACACAACCTGACTCTAGGTAAAAAAAAAAAGTCTTTATGTGTCTTTCCCACTCACTAAATAAGATAACATTATCTCTTGATTTTAGCTCGGAGTATATTGTTTTCCATTTCATTTGTGATTTGATTGTAGGTCTTGAATATTGAAAGCTGTTTTTTTTAGAGCTCTCATGAAATAAAAATTATTACCTAGGAGATTTTAATTGTTTGATATTCTTTAATTAATATTAATTATGCTCTGTCTTTTGACATAGAACTCTCCCTGGATCTATATCCTCCTGGAAATTTCATACGGTTTAACATATTGTATCATTACCACACACACACACACACACAAACACATATATATGTAAGGCATTTTTATGTTTATACATTCTTTTTTATAGATACAAATATTTAAGTAAATGCCCTTTTTATAATAAACAGTATTAAAAACATTTGCCGGCCTGAATTTCCGAGAAATTGTCATAGAAAATATGGGTCCTCCGACAGGAATCGAACCTGTATCCTAATAGAAACTGTCATATAGCCCGACGTGGTTTTACTGATTTCGTCACAGAGGAGCGTTTCGATTAGCAATGTTGATTTTACTGTTTTTAAACTACAATTTTCCATTATTCTTTCAGGTACAATCATATCTGCTCGATGCATATCCAAATGTAAACAAATGACGTCCCATTTTATGAGATGTGCAAAGTTCGAGAATTATTTTAAGACTTTATTTTAGGGCGCATATTTTTTCTATGACAATTTCTCGGATATTCAAGCAGGTAAATGTCTTAAAATAATTTCATAATATATCTATCTCTCTGTCTCTGTCTGTCTGTCTGTCTCTCTCTGTCTCTGTCTCTGTCTCTGTCTCTCTCTCTCTCTCTCTCTCTCTATATATATATATATATATATATATATATATATATATATATATGATGAATTTTTAAAAAGAAATTTCGATTGGGAACGTAGGTTTGACCAAATAAGATTTGTTGCTTTACAGTCTGTGAGCAAACCGAAACCTCTGGTCCTCCGGCCCCATTGCGTAAAAATTGGCTAATTGCACACATAACGAACAGATTGCACTGCTAGAAAATGTCAGGGAGACAGCAGCCATCAGTCGGTGTGCGCCTAAAATACTGACTGTTTGCCAATATAAACATGATATTTCCTCACAAACTTACCTGTTGATCATTGGTGGAAAAATTATTAAGTAGATATAAACGTTTGCTGATATTCATTATCTGGTATTGCTCAAAATTGCTGCACCAATTTGCAAGACGAGCGTGGGTCATTGTCTGAGGATCGAACTCGCTGTATATGTGAACTAGCTAGCTACCAAGCTATGTACACTATCTGATGTAACCTATATCAGGTAAGTGATCAAGAATTATAATTATAGTAAAACGATTCCTTAGCACAGTATTAGGAACCTGGTAAAACGTCATTAGAGCCAAGTTATACGAAACTAATAATTTGTTCCAGAAAAGTTATTATTCCAAATTGAAATAAATGAAATGAATAATTCAGTAAATCAATTAATTTCAATTCGGAACCTCAGATTAATTTGCATTTCAAGCACCGCGCTCATTTTCTAATAAAGAATTCCCGAATAATTCCATTTAGATGTAAATATACATGCTTAATTCGAAAATATAAGAAATTGTCGAAAGAAATTATTATTCATTTTATTTGGAAGCACATCCAGTCCGCATCCTGTGTCTTCAATCAGATGGTCAATATACATCTTTGGTCAACCGTGTGTTCTTTTCCCATGGCATGGTATCCAGAGTAGAACGTCTCCAGCTAGTTCTTCTTTGCTACGCCAACAGCGACCAGGAAGTCTTAGCCTTTGTTGGCGTATTAATTTGCTGATGGGAGGGACGTAAACCATGAGAGAAAAGAACTAATGTAAACTCGGAACCTCAAAAGAGTAATTTATATTTCATCCCCCGCGCTCAGTTTCTAATAAAAAAAAGTCCCGAATAGTTCGATGTAGATATAAATATTCATACTTAATTCGAAAATATAAGAAATTATCGAAAATATAAGAAATTTTGATAAAATCTATTGTTTTGGGTGTATCGACAATAAAAGTTCGGACTCATTCGTGTCGCGGTGGGTGACGCTGAAATTCATTCTACACCTCATCAATTTATTTTGCAATATTTTTGTTATTATCATTATTACATTGGTCAAGGTTAATTTTCAACAAAAATGTACAATAACTTTGAAATAGTAATTAGTATCATAATATATTTCATTAATTTCTGTTGTTTGTAATAAAGAGATATTATGAATTAAAAAATCCTTTTAAAGAAAAAATAGTGCTATCAAATTGACTTTTTAAATTGCCCAAATATTTTCATGCCCAGGTAATACCACCACCACCACCACCATAACTAATACTACAACTACTACTAATAATGATAAAAATAATATCATGGTGTACACTGCTTGCTGAGAAAAAAAATACATTATTAGACATGGCAGGCTATGGAAATATATTCATTGGCATGTCTGTTCGAACTATAGTATTGAAGTCCTGAATACACGATACAAACTCTACCCGAATGATGTCAAAAATGATGGAGTGACTATATTCTGGAATTTTCCAATCCTCGCAGACAGGAAAATTGATGTGAGTCAAATTCCTCGACTTATCAGCATTCCATTGCGACAAAATTACTCTGCGCTGAAGTGCACATATCATCTGCAAAACTATTTAAACAAAACAGCCAAAAAGTGCGTAGACACCTCACCTTCAGCGCCATTTTTACTTATAGAGTCCGGAGGGGACTTGGCAAATAGGCACTTAATAATAATAATAATAATAATAATAATAATAATAATAATAATAATAATAATCTTATTGCTTAAGTTTGTGGCTCGGCTCCAGGTAGGTTTATATGCTTGTAAATACTTTAACAGCTAAGTACTGAAGTTTTATCATATAAAACGCTGCATTAAATAGATAGCTAAGATTATATTGTAATGACTTAACATACAAAGACACGTTCCTATCAGTCAAGCCAATTCTGTGACCGTCCAAACTTACTTGAGCCTGGGCGTTGCTTTACATTCGTCTTGGGAAACGCACACTTATTTTTCAGGGTATTATTTATGAAAAAATGTGCGTCTTGTAAGCCGGAAAATACGGTAATCACTCATTAAGAAATCAGGGATCGATTTGGTACTATATTTATATTATGAACAGGACCCACTTCTAGAATTGTAACATATCAATACTTTGAGAAATGTGGGAAGGATTTTTAATGAATATTTATCTAAAAATCTTTTTTAAGAAAAGTCTCTCTTTTTGGGGGCCACTTAATATAAGTGTTGCCGACCGGGCCAGATGTGCTCAGTTTGTTTAACATTTTAAAAACACCATTAAGGAAATGTTTGAAAATCCATATTAAGTTACCTACTAATACAAGAGCCTAGCAAGATTTTTATCTTGAAAAAGAACATTTGATCAGTTCTGAACCTCACGGGACTTTAAAAAGAAACGTTATAAAACTTTTCGCTTTTTCTCTCTATATAATACGGGTAAAGAAAAGAAAACAACACAACTTTCAAATATAATCAGCTGTATGATTTTCAGTATATATACCGTGTTGTGTGTTTGATATCGCTTTATAAATAATTTTTTTTCTTAAACATTTTAAGTATTGCTAATCGTCATCTCAAACGATGGCTGTCAATACCCGGATATATTTCAAGGAACATTACCTTTAACATATTTAATCCAGGTCTTGGTAGATATTATCTAATTTCCTACTATTTTTCATATATATATATATATATATATATATATATATATATATATATATATATATATATATATATATATATATATATAATTTATTCGAAAATTATAGCATAATATAAAATCACTAGCATATTTATGTTATAATTTTCGAATAAATTATATTTGCGCTACTCTGTATTGAGCACACTTCGAAGAATAGTATGTTTTGGTTATTGGAATTTATGCCGTATACACCAATCCTATACTTATATATATATATATATATATATATATATATATATATATATATATATATATATATATATATATATATATGTATGTGTGTGTGTGTTTGTGTGTGTGTGAAAAGTGTGTGTATAAAAATATAAATAAAAATATATATATAATTATTTATATATTATATGCGTGGTACTTATTACAAAGCGCTCAATATCAGAGATAGAGCTAACATATTTGGTTGGATTGATGTGAGTTTGTGACCCTGGGTTTCACCCTTTTGCGATCGTCAGACTGATTAACTGATTAATTTTTTAAAAATTTTGGGTTTATGTAGATTGCGTGTATTGGTGTTATTATGGAAGTGGTGGGGGAAACGTCATCGTGATGTCATCGTACTAACGCAAACATCGATGTATGTTCATACTCCAAATGAAGTACACAGGCACATCTACATATTTGGTCATCCGTCGGGACTCATACATATATAAACATATGTGGGCAGTTTCGGATATGACATATGTATGTATACGGGTGGTGTTGTGTCTATACATACGCATTTGTATGTTGAAATTCAAAATTAATCAGTTTGCCTGACGATCGCAAAAGCGTGAAACCCAGGGTCACAAACTCACATCAATCCAACCAAATATATATATATATATATATATATATATATATATATATATATATATATATATATCAGTAAATATATATAAGTATATACATATATATATATATATATATATAAGTATATATATATGTATGTATATATATATATGTATATATATATATGAGTATATATAAGTATATATATATATATATAAGTAAATATATATATAAGTATGTACATATATATAAGTATATATATATATATATATATATATATATATATATATATTTATAATTTATTCGAAAATTATAACAAATATAAAATCAGTAACATATTTATATTATTATTTTCGAATAAATTATATTTGCTCTACTCTGTATTGAGCACTCTTTTAAGAATAGTATTTTTTGGTTATTGGAATTTATTTCGTATGCACCAATCCTATACTTAAATATAATAATTAAGTAATTCATCGAATCTAGAAGAAAACTCAAAAGAATGCAGAAAGCACTGGACGGCCGTTTCGTCCTATATTTGGGACTCATGCGACTGTATTGAGTCTAACTCGTTACGTCTTTGTCACCGAGCCTCGTTCGTATGATATTTGCCTCTTAACGTATCTGTCTGGGTTTCACTTCTCGGTAGTGGATGCGCACTCCTGATGAGTCCCAAATAGGACGAAACAGCCGGCCAGGGCTTTCTGTTGAGGTTTCTTCTAGACATGATGAATTACTTAATTATGATTATTTCAAATTCTCATAATTTTATATATATATATATATATATATATATATATATATATATATATATATGTATATATATATATATATAATTCGCTATCGCACGCTTATAATAATAACTCTTAACATATATACAATTACGGTTCTTGCTACCCTGCTACCTACAATATTTACAAAGTTTAAATGCGTTATCAATCGTCATCTTATGTTATCCTCAAACCTGTTCTTTTTTCGTCCTGTCGCCTAACTAATATTTTCCCATTCTCTTTTCATCTTGTGGCATTTCACTTGCGTCTCAGTGGTTTTATCGCCGTTCTTGTGTTGCATTGATTTTTAATACAATTATAGTTTTGTGATATTGCTTCATAACATATTTTTGTACATCTCCTTGCAACTTTGGTTATTAAGAAGTCTTTCTTATTGTAGTTTAGGCGCCTTTCTGTTTTTCTTCAGTTCCCGTAGTTTTACTCCACGCTAGGACACAACAGGAAGATGATCGCTCCCGCAGTCGGCACTTGGATGGGTCTTGTATTTTAGAACGGCGTCTTGTTTGTTTTATCATTTTGTTAATAGTTACACAATGGTTCTTCGCGTCTCCTCCTGGGCTTCTACATGACCATAATTGTCTTCGGCGCTCCTGAACTTTGACCTTTTGCTGTTCACCACTGGACCCACATTTCACTGCGGTCGTTTCGTCTTCCTAGTCCGGAGTTGCCAACTCGTCCGCCTTCTCGTTCTTTTTCAACATTGGGATTCAGTTCTCACATAATGATTGTGCTTTCTTGTGAATGACATTGAGACTTGGCGTTGCCCAGTGTGTTGTAACGTTTGACTATTTCTTCCTCCGTGATCTGCACTGTCGGCGCGTATACAACTCTAATGGCTGTGTTAAAGTTTTCCCTTTCGGATTAACTAGCAAGATTCTGAGTAAGTCTTGACAGTTATCTTTCCATTTTTACCTCACGCAATAGTTCCTTGGTTCCATTTTCAATATAGCGTCACAAATTACCTATTTCGGCCCGTATCCTTTCTTCAACACAAATTTAAACATTTTTCCACAATCTTGTTTCTTCCAAATAAAGTCTGTACAGATTTCCCTATTTTTTTTTTAATAACTCTGGCGATGGCCATTATATTAGGTTGGTGCAAAAATAATGACGTATTAATGTCGTTTTTTGACGTATTTTTTAACGTCAAAAAACGACATTGTTACGTCATTATTTTTGCACCAACCTAATATTTCTCGTTTTTCTCTTTTATGTTTGGCAGGTCATCTTGTGTCTAATACAAAACAGACAATTGACGCAATTATTATTATTAGTAGTAGTAGTAATTGTAGTTTAGTAGTAGTAGTAGCAGCCGTACTCAAATCTATCTTCTGTTTCAAAAGCATTAATAGCCGACCCGAACACTGATATTCTCGCAATTCTGATATGCTATTTTAGGTTGGTCTTCTAAGTTGTTGAAGTTGCTTGAAGAAAACGGGAAATGCCAGGAGAGCGACGACTGCAGGAGCGACCATCTTTCTCTTGTGTGCTATCTCAGAGTAAAACTACGGAAACGGAAGAAGAAAAAAAGCTGCGCCTAAACTACAGTACAACAGTCTCTTGAAGAATCCAAGTTGCAAGGAGATGTATAGAAATAGAGTTATGAACTAAGATGACATGAAGGACTCCATTGAACCCATGCACGGCGATAATACCCCTGAGATGCAAGGACAATGCCAAAAGATGCAAAGAGAATGGAAAATCATTAGTGAGGGGACAGGACGATAAAAGAATTGAATTCAGGAAAACATGAAATGCCGATTGACAATGAATTTAAATTTTGTATAGATTGTAGGTTGTAGGGAATTTGACATAATTTTACGTATGTTAATACTCATTTTTATATGTGTATGATAGCGATATATATGTGGCCTCCTTTGTAAATCACTAGTGGGTCTTAAATGCCACTTAAGATTATCGCAGAAAAAATCTCATAACTGAATCATCTAAGCTGTCAGATCCTCATACGTCGAAACCGACGGGAGAGTCCATTATATATATATATATATATATATATATATATATATATATATATATATATAAGGTGTGCTATATTCATGGGATACATTGCTCAATATCAGAAACAGAGCGTATGTAAATATAAAAGTGAACATTGAAGAGGTGACAGACTGTTTCATGCTAAACGCAATCATCATGTGGCCTGATGATTGCGTTTAGCATGAAAAAGTCTGTCGCCTCTGAGGGTTGACTTCAATGTTCACTTATATATATATATATATATATATATATATAGATAGATAGATAGATAGATAGATAGATATAATTATTTATTTAAAAATTATAACATAAATATGTTATAAAATCACTACAAAAATAGGCATTTTGTTTCAACACCTCTGGTCTCTTATCAAGTGATGATGTTGAATGTAGTTTGTATAATTCTACAATCTATATTCAACATCATCACTTGATAAGACACCAGAGGTGTTGAAGCAAAATGCCTATTTTTGTAGTGATTTTAATAACATATTTATGTTATAATTTTCGAATGTATAATTATATTCGCTCTACTCTGTATTGAGCTCTTTTTTAAGAATAGTAATTTTTGGTTATTGGAATTTATTCCGTATACACCAAACACATATATATATATATATATATATATATGTGTGTGTGTCTGTGTGTGTGTGTATTAAATGTCACCCATTGAGTGCTGGTGCTAACACAATAGCCCTTGATGTAATATAACAGTGCTATTAAGTATATTATCCCCAACTCGTAGTTTCATTCAGAATGCAATCTTCAGGTGCTGGGTAGATAATTTAAATTTTGTAACGGTTTTTCTCTCTCTCTCTCTCTCTCTATATATATATATATATATATATATATATATATATATATATATATATATATATATATATATATATAAATAATTAATTCATCGAATCCGGAATAATCTTTAACAGATTGCACTGAACGGCCGTTTCGTCCTATTTGAGACTCATCAGTAGTGCGCATCCACTACCGAGAATCGAAAGCGGACCATTTCGATACAAAGCAATCGTCGTACCAACTGTACCACGGGCGTCGGTGACGAAGAAGACACAAACTAGACTCGATATAGCGCCGCTGCTCACTCAGTTCCGTAGTGATACTTATCCAACTATTCAGATAACCTCGGGACAGTGCCTCACGAGCCACGTCTGCTTATTAACCCTTAGCTGCTCCCCACGAGCGTTAGCTGGGTCAAGCTTAGATGTACAAGTGAATAAGTTTTATATATATATATATATATATATATATATATATATATATATATATATATATATATATCGGGGGGTGTATGTTTATTTTCTAAGGATAGTTTAGCTGTCGTACAAGGCCGAAAATATGGGGCACCCAGTGAGAACCGAACTCACAATTCAGTCGTAACTGATCTAGCGAGATAAGCCTGTTAACCGTTACATCACGTCGAAGTGCTCCTGCATATGTGTGTATAATTATGTATGTAAGTATTTGTATATCTTTTTAGAGCAAATACAAAGTCGTAACACTTTCGACTTTGGCAACTGAAGGTGAGATAGCTTATGCTGCTTTGCCTGGAAGGCAGATTGCCCGCTGTACCCCAGGAACACCCACACACAGACTGATTACTTCTAAGCCTACCGTCCCTTCGCATACTTTCCTACTAGTAAATTCCACACATTCCTCAGACTACCGACACCCAACCCACACCCGCATCTCTTTGTCATTATTAATATTTTTTTCTTTGTCTGCTATTATTTGCTCAGGTATTTATTAAATGCTGTTTAGTTTGGCGCAAGGCTACATATATGTAGCACTTACATGTTCTAACCTTTCAAATTTAGTAATCGTCTCCATGTCGACAAATTTTTTTTTTCATCTATTGTCAAAACAATAGAATGAAAAAACGTTAATAGATTAAAACATTTTTTTTAAGAAAATAAGTTTTTAATTAATTCAGGAAAATAGGTTTTTAATAGATTCCTGAAGATTAGTAATATTCTCCAGAATGTTTTCGTAGATCTCTGAATAGGTTTTAAATATATTCCGGAATGGTTATTACGATGTCTTATGTTCAACTCCTGAAAACAGAGTTCGAACCTTATGCAAGTCATAATGTAACACAGTTTTAACATCTAGGAATCTATTTAAAAAAAAAAAAAAAAAAAAAAAAAGCAAAGAAAACAAAAACTTTTAAAACGCTAATTTTCTAAAAAGATTTGTTTTCATTTTATTTAAGATTTTATAAATTTCAACCGAAAATAGCATTGTTTGCTCGGACAAAAATACTGAATTTTTCCTTATAAGGAGACGACCTATAATTCCATTACTATTATAAATCAGAAAAATAGATACTGCACAATGATGCCAGATTGATAGTCTAGAAGTAAAAAAAAAAAAAAAAAAAAAGTAACTCGAGTTGCACTGGCTGCTCGGTTAATGAATGCTAAATATTTCTTAATAAGGAAGCACCTAATGATGTCATTTTCATTAGCGATAAGGAGAACAGAAAGTACCCTTTGATCCCAGCCAGGGATATTAACGTTACCATGACAAATGGGGAGAACAGATACTACACTTGATCCCATCCCGATGGCTAGGGAATGAAGGAAAGCATAACATAAGTAGTATTGGCTGCTCGGTTGATGAATGCCAAATTTTTCCACACGGCTAATATTACGACTGCTATTAGAGATGCGAGGAATAGATACTACACTTTGATACTGCACTTCACGTGAAGGAAGATTAAAAGACCATTAACTTAGTCTCTAAACAAACCTTCAAAGACCATGGCATCCATGAAAGAAAAAAAATATAACAAAAAAACAAAAAGACAGTTAAATATATATAGTTCCAAAACAGATAACAGAATCCTGTTAGAAAGGCAGAAATATAAAATATTTGAATGAAAGCTTATTCTTTGATCATTTTAATAATGAATAAATAATTTAAAATAAAATTTGAGCTCACGTTGGTGTAGTAAGCCGAAGGGGGCACAACCTACGCATACGCCACCAAAACATTACCATGCCCCACCAGTCGGGCATGCGCCCCACGTTGGGAATTAATGACTTAGTGAATGCCGAAGGTTTCGTTATAAGGAAACAGTTAATGAATTCGACAAAGTTTTGCTTAGAACAGCATGGTGCTAAATACACAGAAGAATGAAGTTTGAAGTTCGGATTCTTCGAAAATGATCTCGCCTGCTCTTCAAGAAATTTACTTTTTGGAGTTTTGGTTTTAACCTGAGCGAGAATATGTATCTTTGAGACGTATTGGAAAAACGAACTGCCTCCACTTTATAGAAGACACAAAACTATTTACTCAAATTTCGCTTACCTCATACAGAACCGCAGTTGTAGAGCAATACATGCATAACTATCACTTAATTACCTCGAGGTGGTGTAATGGTTAGGAAGCTTGTCTCGCTAGAACAATTACGACTTAGTAGTGAGTTTGATTCTCACTAGGTGCCCCATACTTTCGGCCTTGTGCCACCTCTAAGCTACGCTTGGAAAATGATTTAGACGACCTCAGTGTGGTGTAATGATTAGCAAGCTTGTCTCACTAGATCATTTACGACTGAAAGTGAGTTCGATCCTCACTAGGTGCCCCATACTCTCGGCCTTGCGCCACATCTCAGCTACACTTAGAAAATCACTGTCTATCACTTAAATTTGAAAGACTAGCTAGCTAAATACGGTAGGCATATTACAATGCGATCTAGTAGTAGTTTCGCATTAGGTCAGTTGTACACATACAGTTTGAATAGAACACACTGCATACTATTTGTTTGAACCGTAAGTCCTATGCTAACATTTTCTTCTGTCGCATTTCCCGCTACCGTCCCAAATCTACCCCCAAAATTTAAATGCGATGTCAATTGTTATCTTTTGTTTTCTTCATTCTTGTTCTTTTATTGTTCTCTCTCTTTACCAGTGATTTTTTCGCCTATTCTCTAGCACTCAGTAACCCCCTTGTGCCTTTGTGGCTTTAGTCCCTTACTTAGAGTGAAATGATTAAAAAGAATGGCATCAAAAAATAGCGCAGCGCTTTTTTCACAATACAATACATGCACTGTTATCGTATCTCACCTGAATTGCTCAAAGGTTCTTGATCCGACCAAGAAAAAAAAATACATTTGGTCAATTCATCATATTTAGGAATGCGGATTGAATGACAACTTTTCTGTCGCGTGAATATTATCAAAATTGTTGACATTTTTTTAAGTTGTTCTGTCTCCTTAACCATTGTTCTTTTATTGTACTCTCTCTTTAATAGTGAATTTTCTCATATTACCTGACACTCAGTAACCGACTTGCGGCTTAGTGGCTTTATTGCCTTGCTTAGGGTGAAATGATTTTAAAAAAAGGGTGGTCATCTCATATTAGGCTTAACTTAATTTGACGTTGTGTCAGATTAAAATGGTACTGAATAATAATAACGATAAGAATAATACAAAATAAGTGCAGCAATTGTGATGTTATTATCGTACAGATTATGAAAAGCGCAGGACTTAATATATCATAAGTATATTTATTGTTTATCCATCTCCGGACTGCGCCAATTAATATTACCGAGTGTGTTTGTGGCTTTGGGTTCTTCTTCGAACGTGGATTCTTCTTCTAGCTTGACTGTAAGAGACTCTCTCCATCAACTCCGGGTCAATGCATCTATCTATCTATCTATCTATCTATCTATCTATCTATCTATCTATCTATCTATCTATCTCATTCGTTTTCATTTCTTTCTTTTCTTCTTACTTTCTTCTTCTTCTTCTTCTTCTTCTTCTTCTTCTTCTTCTTCTTCTTCTTCTATCTATCTATCTCATTCGTTTTCATTTCTTCATCTCTTTCTTTTCTTCTTACTTTCTTCTTCTTCTTCTTCTTCTTCTTCATCTATCTATCTATCTATCTATCTCATTCGTTTTCATCTCTTTCTTTTCTTCTTACTTTCTTCCTCTTCTTCTTCTTCTTCTTCTTCTTCTTCTTCTTCTTCTTCTTCTTCTTCTTCTATCTATCTATCTATCTATCTATCTATCTGCTTTGTTTCACGTGTGTACATCCTCGGCGCATCTGAGCCGACCACGTGTTTACACTTCGGCAGGAAGAAACTGGCATCAAGTAGAACCAATGATCTGACCGAGGCAGCTTGGTGATATCTCTCAGGGCAGCCCGTCGATTTCTCTGATGAACATTGTGTGCAACGTCTATTTGGGCATTAATTACACAATCCGATGTCCTCATGAATATGTTAACTATTGCGCTATAGAAACCATCTTTCGCCCACGCCCGATCTTAAAAGCCATTCGGCAGATGGTTATACTGCAGAAATACCAAAGAATTTGCACATTAATGGAGAAAAACAATAAAAATCAAAAATGATTTAGGGCTGGCACCGGTGTAGTCATATCAATGATTTGTTCATAATAATCGATATATTGATTAGATTTCGTAATGTAATAGGAGAAAAAAATAGAAAAGATTTATTTAGAATTTAAAATCCTCTTTGTGCACTGACTGAGTGGAGATTAAAATAAACAGATGGTGACAGGTGCGAATGAAAAGTGGTTTAGAACGAACTAACTGAAAAGGGAGCTTTTAAAATATATAAGAAAGCTTGCAACGAAACGAGTGACGTCTGGCGGCGAACATGAATATAGGAAATCGTAGGTTTCATCAACTCTAAAACTCTGAAATGATGATGAAATCAAATGAGCAAATATCTTGACCCGGACAAAGAAAGTTATGGAAAAATATTAAGATAGAAAAGAATAAACTGAAACATAAAGATACAGTTTGTTAGAGAAGTAAACAATATTCTTGCATCATTTTGAACTATAGTCCTCATCTAGCTTGATGTAGACAGAACGTTTCGACTAAGTACACTCTGGTCATCATCAGGTGTCATTTGACTGACTGATATTGAATATCTGTTGATTATTATAATATTTTATTTGTGTTATATCAGTTAATGTTCGATCCCGTTGAATTGTTGCGTCACTAATTGATCCAACGAAGCATGACCTCTGATCGGGAGAATGGAGGGTATAAAGAACGTGGGACGACATCTTAATTGTTATTGTTCACAGGTTCGCTCAGATCCAGGGTGGTAGCACCTGTTAGGGTCCCACCTTTAGGCAAATAGTTAGCCACAGCCCCCACCCCCAAATATGAAAGTATAAAAATACATTTTAATAACAAAATACCAGCAATATATATTTTATAAAAAATGACCAACAATACATTTTATCTGTACTTGAAGGCATAAAAAAATGTTCAAAACATATTTAGTTGAAGCCACAAAATTTTGTTCAAAATATTTAGATTTTGGCATTAAATGATCCGTAGCGTTGTTGATATACCGCTAAATAAAATCAGCCAACCAAATCCAGGGTTTGAACTCATGACAATAAAACATGTATAACCAACTCCTATATCCACTACACCAACGTCCTGAAAGGCATTAACCGTATGTTTTTTGAAGCCTTTTATACTTGTTTTGAAAAATATACAAGATATATTTCTTTCTAACCTATGAAAACTTCTAACCGCTTGTCGCAGTGTCGGATATTTGAAAACAAAGCGTTCAGATAGCGAATGAGATTGGTTGAAGAGTGCGACTTGATACATTAGGCATAAATAATTAAAAAAAAAATTGCATCCCTATATGTTTAGCTTCTCACCCCTGTGCCTAATTATAACAATCATTTATATTTATTTACACTATTTACATTGTTCCGACTGCTGTTCCCATATTTCTTGGCATATTCACGACTCAGTGTTTGGAAAGAAAAGTGTGTAGCGTGTGGCCGTCTATCCACCCCACAGAGTTTACACCTCAGATCACTTGCGACTTTTTCCTCTTTCAAAATATTAAATCCCATTAAAAAAAATCAGATTTGTAGACGTTGAGGAAATTCATGAGAATGCAAGTGTTTGCTACCCGCCATCCCAACAAAAAAAAAAGAGTTCCGGGAGTGCTTTTATTAATGGAAACACTGCTGGATAAAGTGTGTGGCTTCAGAAGGGGTCTATTGGAAGGCAATTAAATTTCGACGATATGCTTATTTACATTATTCGGACTGTTATCCTCAGCTTCATATTCATAACGTTTCGGCCGTTGAACCCTGCGATCTTCTTCAGGTGATTGTAATTTCCAACTGATCCCTATATTTAGCCGTCTTTTCGGTATTAGCAATTTATGGCAATATATATATATATATATATATATATATATATATATATATATATATATATATATATATATATGTAAAAGACAATAGAAGAACTGTAATATTAACCGACGCGTTTCGTCCAATGTGGATTTTTCAAGGCAAAATCGAAGTGAATTTATTAAAGCAAAATAACTATTAATAACAAAACAAAATGTCCTTAGCAACTGAAAGAATTTAGAAAACGCTGTTATATTCATATTGTCAACTGAAAATTACGTCACGTGTGAAAATATTGTTTTTATTGTTTTGTTGACGGATTCAGCCATTTTCTTTTGATTTCTTGATACAGTTGTGTACGTTTATTGGGAGAGTCGTAATTCTATTAGGAAAGGTGAAATAGGAAAAAGGCCTGAGCGTAGATTAATAATTGGATATTTAATAAATTCATTTCCTTTTTGCCTTGAAAAAGTCCACATTGGACGAAACGTGTCGGCTAATATTACAGTTTTCCTATTATCTTTTACATTTAGAAATATTGTCTTTTTTTACAGGTTAACTCTGAGAAATTATATACATATACACACACACACACACACATATATATATATATATATATATATATATATATATATATATATAGATAGATAGATAGATAGATATATATATAGATATATATATATATATATATATATCCCTTCATTTTGGTTATGAATTGTTTGTCATGATCTGCCATGCCACGCACACTGTAGCGAACCACTTACATTCCATTCGTATTCCATTGCTGAAATGGAAGTTTCACGTGAGCAGCTTCTTCCCCCGAACCGCTGCTTTGTGGAACCGATCACCAACATTATGATTCTCCGATCCCTATGACCTGTCCAAGTCTTGAGTTTATGGTTCCACCTGTTCTAACAATCATGGATACGATCCACCATGCCACGCTTATTGTTACGAAGCACTCACATTCTCTTCTTGTTCCGTTGGTGAGATGGAAGTGCCACTCGAGCAACTTCTTCCCTTCCCACGTCATTTTTTCCTCTTGGAGTTACAAGTGATAGCCATTTTAATTGTTGCCGTTGACAATCCAAATGCCATGCGGTTTCTTTCATTTGGTGCTGTTCTTAGTTTGCGATTCTCTTGCAAGAATTTCGAATAAGAATGATCTGCAGGCTCTAAGCCATTTTTTTTTTGATCTGGGGAAGCGGCTGCGTACAGCTGATAGAGTTTGGCGCTATCCATATGAAAGTCTCCATCATAAAATTTATTTATGCACATGACTCAAGTTCTTAGCTTGATGTTTTCGTCTTTAGTAGCTTTTACTATTGGAAACAAACGGCTGTTAGCACAGTCTATTCTGTTTTCTTAAATCTTAATGTTGTAAAGAAGTTAGTAAGAATTTTTGGTTTGGTTTGGTTTGGTTTTGGTTTATTTTGTTTTACGGATCATTTAATAGCAACAAGATTTTTAGGATAGGTTCGTATGAATAAAATATGTATTCATTGCTGATAAAATGTATTGCTGGTATTTTTACTTTAAAAATGTATTTTTAATACTTTCATAGTATCTGTCTATATTTCTGAGATGTGGTATTATGTACATTATTTACATTATTCGGAATATTGTCCTCATCTTTGTCGCCATATTTATTACAACGTTTCGGCCGTTGTACGCTCCGGACTTCTTCAGGTGGGTGGAATGTCGAACTGAACCATTTATTTCGCTGACTGGGGTAGACTGTTCTAGTTCCCCGTGCTATGTTTAATGGATGTCAGTTATCAGTTATCTGTTAATTTCCCTCTGAAAGTTCTACATTGCCTTAACCGGGTATTGAACTCACACTCTTTGGGTCCTGTCACTGGATCTAACTAACGCCTTTATCCACTGAGGACATCTGTGTATGAATTTATTAGTATTATAAACCTAATGTTTTCAGCAACTACTTTTTACCAGTGCTCATATTGCAATTTTGCTGTTATCATGACATGCTTTCACCAGAGCTCATATAGCAATTTTTGTTATTATCGCTTTTCTCTGGCATTCCTTATAACCGGTTCCCATATTGTATTCATTTCTATGCTTGGTCGGCTCAGGAGATTTTTGTGGCCCAGCATATACTTTCATAGTGTTTTCACCTTCAGTTTTGCTAGCACCCTGGTCAGTCTGAACCTAGTAACAACAGCAATTAAGAAGTGATTCTATGCTCCTCAAAACTTCCCAGTCAGAGGCCTTAGACCTGGCTCATAAAACATGACTATTTTTTTAAAAAATTTTTTACAAAGTATGAGATTATAACAATGGATGTTATTCCATTAAAGTGGATTATATAGGTAAATTTAATAGCCACACTTCTGTTTGGTTTAAGCCCACGATTGTGGGTTACCTAGTGAGGATTAAGCTCACAGTATGAGTGAATTGATGCAAGCAGAAAATATAGTCTCTGTAGAAAATAGTGCTGAATTACTATGTAATATCAATATGGCTGGAGTAGAGCTTTATCGTTTTATTGCTGTTTATGATTAAGTTTCCGGTTCTTTCGTATTTTTTTTTCCTTTTCTTTTATTTTCAGTAGCCTCTTGCGTTTTAGTGGCGTTATTGTCTTGCTTGGGGCGAATTGATACAAAAATCTTTTCTCAAAATCCCCCCGAACTTGGAGAATAGTCAATAAGGTCAAATTCGGACAACTCCCTCTAGTTCGCTTATAAGCAAAAATATCAGAAATTTGCAATGTTGTCAAAATATTTTGATCTTTCGATTTTTTTATTAAACAAAATATTTATGCAAAAACAGAACACGGGTTTATACAGGCAGAATATTTAAAATTAATCTGTACTTGGAAAGAAGATGTGTAATAAATTTAGTAATTCGTAAACGATAAAAAAACCCCAAAAAACAAAAACACACACACAACAATCATCTTTTCTCTAAAGTAGGGCAGCATGCGGGAGAAAATATGATACAACTTTCTCTCGGCGTTTCCTTTCATATTCTTTGATACTGAGATATCCCACGCGCTGTTTTCGTTCTTTTTCGTCTGACCATTGTCTTTGGTAGCGTCTCTATAAATCGCTTCTAAACGTTAATTGTTTCCTACCGTTATCGATTAAATAAATGCGGCAATAGATGGGGAGTGGGCGAGAAGAAAGAATGAATGACGGGAGAAAAAAGAATTAATAATAATAATAATAATGGGCCGATCGATTCTTGATGAAACAAAAGAATGTTATCTGAGACGTTTGGTCTCCAGATCCACAAGCGCGCAGAGAAAATGACATTCAGTTCAAAAGTAGAAAAGGCAAATCTTGCGATTCTGAATGGCGCCATCTTTTTCTTATACGTGGTTATGAAGAAAGAAAGAAAGAAAGGATAAATTCTAGAATAAGAAAGAAAGACGGACAGAAAGAAAGAAAAATAATTTCTAGAAGCAAGAACGAAAAAGAAAGAAAGAAAGAAAGAAAAACAAAGAAACAAAGAAAAAAAAAGAGGCAGAAAGAATAAGTTTTAGAAGAAAAAAGATGGGCGGAAAGAAAGAAAAAGAATTTCTAGAATAAGAAAGAAAGAAAGAAAGAAAGGATAAGTCTATAATAAAAAAGAAAGAAAGAATAATTTCTAGAATAAGAAGAAAAAGAACAAACGAAAGAAAGAAAATAAAGAAAAATATATTTGCATAATGAAAATGACTTTGGACGAGGAAAAAGAAAAAGAAAAAGAAAGAACGAATGAAATATCTATAGACGAGTTAAACGAAAGAAAAAAAGAAAGAAAGCGAATGAAGAAAAATGTTTTTGGACAAGGAAAAACATAGAAAGAAAGAAAAAGGGAAAAAGAGAAAGAAAGAACAAATGAAAACATATGTCTTTGGAGGAGGAAAAATAAATAAGAGATTAAATAAAGAAAGAAACGAATAAAGAAAACATTTTTTTCGGATGAAGTAAAAGAAAGAAATAAGAAAACACTCTTGAATGTAAAAAAAAAAAAGAGAATATTAAATAAATGAATAAATATCAACGCTTGAAAGAAAGAAAGGCGTCAAATGATCAGTCAATGAAAAAAGTAAAAACAGAAAGAGAGGAAGGAAAAGAAAAAAGAGAAGCAACGAAAAGCGAAAGAAACATTTTCAACACTAAAGGGAATAAAGTGGATGAAATATAAAAATGAAAGAATAAAACTCAGAAATGGCAAAAAAAGGAGAAAAAAGAAAGAAAAACGGACAAAATAGAATAAAGGAAAAATATTTAAGAATAGAAGAAGGAAAGAAGAGAAGAGAAACAGTAAAGAAAGTTGATAAGAAAACTGAGAGAAAAAAAAAAGAAAGAGAAATGGCGAAGGATAAAATGATGATAAAGAATGAAAGAAAAATAATGAATAGAATTGAAATTAAATTATAAACTGAAAAGAAAATGCTGGACAAAAAATCATCTAAAATACTGAACATTATCCCATTAAAGAAGAGAAAAGATTTTAAAATCTAACAAATGCTAGGAACCAATAAGTAATCAATTTTCAAGAGTAGCGGAACTAGATTAAATTCTGAATTTTTACCGTAATTCCACATGTATAATACGCCTTCATCCATAATACGTACATCTAAAATTGTGCTAAAAGTGGAGAAAAATAATTCTACTAAACCATAATACGCACTCCTTGTTTGGTAATCAAACCCTATAAATTGTACCTCTCCAATTTCATTATGGCCAGCGATTCCTACTCTTATTAAAAATGGTTTTAATCATAGAATAATATTATTCTAATTTAGTTTTATGATAATTCTTATTTTATTTTACATTTTTAAGTATTGTTAGGTACATGTGATTGTATTTGACATCCTTATGGGGTCGCAGTACCAAAATATTAGCGTCAAATTGTCGTATGTTTGTGGTGAGTAGTCATTTCATAACTGAAATCGACCGATGAAAATACAATTTTTAAATGATTTTTGTAGTTGTGCATAATACGCACCCCTAATTTAGCTCATTATTTTTTTAGAAAAAAATGCGTATTATACATGGGGAATTACGGTAATTCCTTCTTCATGCGGAACATTACTTAATTTAACATGGAAATAATAGCAAAAGTCGATCCGTATTTCTTAATAAGCAAGTTGTAAGAGACTCTAAGATTAAATTAATTCAGAGTGATTTCTTTTTCTTAGACTCGTCAGGCCCAGACACTATTATCTCGATTGTCGATTAGTTGTCCAACGGACATTGTCTGCGATGTATGTTACTCCAAGGAAGCATACGAAAATTGTAACGCTGCACGAACACACTGGCAAGCCTTACCAGTGAGCATATCAGTGTACTATAGATTGGCCCTAAAATTCTCCTGATTTAAATCCAATCGAGAATATGTGGTCAATCTGCAAGGAACAACTTCGTGGAATGGACATACGAAGTACTAACATGTGCACTGGGCCATGTTTCATTGGGAAAAAAAGTAAATAATAACGGAATTATTCGTTTTGTTTCAATTAATTTGCACATTAATATGACTTCTAATTAACGTTAAATAACCCAGCGATCGTTCATATGACATTACATTGATGAAACTAATCTTCACCTTCGAAAATGTAATCCTTGTTGCTTGTATATAAATTTGAATTCATTACGGCCATATCACACAGAACCCCCGACGTTAAGCAATATCCAGCTTGATGAATACCAAGATGGATGACCGATTTGTTATACCAGGTATTTCAAGCTTGGGTGTGATTTTGGTGTAGTAGATAATGGCTAGGAATTAACAATCAGAGAGCCGAATTCCAATGTCGGTTGGGTTAATTATATCTACTTACGCGCAAATAACCATGGATGAAGTATGAATTCGTGACTTTTCCCTATATATGGGTTAATTAGTGAAACTTGTATCACTAAACTATGATTATCTCCAAAAAGAATTCTTACACTCTAAAAATAATTTCTGGTTTAAATAACCTGCAAAAGGTTGATAACCCGTAAAAAACAAAACAATCTATAATTTAACAGATGGTGGTAATTGTTTTCCTTTTAGTTTCATTTAAAAAAAAATTAATCCTATTAATGTGGGATGATTAGCTTATTTTTATATAGCACAACAATAATTTGCGATTTGTTTATTTAAAAAAATATGTTGTTGTTTTTTATCAAGAAAATCATCTTGCTGAAAAAAAAATGTTCTAAAAGCTCACCGAACGAAGATAAATTACATTTTCTTCGAGTATCCTATTATATTTATATTTATCCCAGTGTTCCCGGCAAAGTATTCTTGATGAGAATTCGGAATGAAAAGAAATGGCAATTTGCACTTTGTTCAAGTGAAGAGAATTATGGTAAATTATGCATCAGTGGAAGAAGAAGCTATATCATGATTCAATGAACACTGAACACGTCAGAGAATCCCGAGCCCAACTACGGACACGTCGTAAGATGCTGATGCAGATTTAGTCAATAAACGTATATATGAATGAGAATTGTAAGGCAGTCGCGAAACATTCTCACGCAGATGTTTTCTTTGTTGTCAGGCAATTTAAAACCAGAAACATTGTTCCTTGCTTGTCTACTATTTTTCCATTCTCCATCCGAATAAAGTGAGCCCTCTCTAATTTAACAACATGCTGTCTTGAACTTTTTTATTGGTACCATTTTAACATAAGCAACAAAAGGTCTGTAATGCAATCAGTCTTTACCTGGCATCTCAACTTTAATTATCTTCTCACCGATGTAACGTGGCTCCCTTCTAACATTTCTACAAATATTTTTTATGGCAATTGTTCTGATGAGCTTTCTGCTTTAGTGCCTCGACTGCATGAATTCAAGTGTTCTACTAGATTGGCAATTAGGTCTCAAATTTCTACTGTTGAACTAGGTAAACACAACCGTACGTTCTATTTTAATTCTTTTCTCGCACTTCTCGTCTATGGAACTCTTCCATGATTTCTTGCTTCGTTGCCACGTAGAATCTTCAAACATTTACATGCAATGAAAACCACTTTCTGTCTACCTGAGTTCTGTCTTATTTTCATTTTTATTTTTTATTGTCCTTTATCCTCACTAAACTCTTTTCATTCTCATCCACTCTTAATAACACCATGCTTCTTAGTGGCATTATCGCCTTGTCTGGGATGCAATTATGAAAAAAAAAAATCTGATAAGTTGGAATATAGTATAAAATGAATTCCTGTACACATGTAATGTAGATAAAACATACGATAGGCTGATTCCAGCCTTAAAAAAAAAAAAAAAAAAATCTACCATTTGTCTGTGCATTGAATATTGCTGTTACATCTGGTTTTGGTACTATATGTCTCGAGATTCTTAACAAAATTCAAAAAAGAATCTGTGATTTTATAGATGCTGACCGGGCATCTCTTCTTGAGTCACTTTCTCACTGATGTGATGTGGCTTCCCACTGTTTATTCTACAAATATTTTTATGGCAGTTGTTCTGATAAGTTTTCTTCTTTAATTTCTTGACTGCATGTATTTAAATGTGCTACTAGATTGGCAATTAGGTCTCACAGTTTTACTGTTAAACTTAGTAGATATAACCATATGAGGAAGAGGGGCAAAAATATCTTATGCAGTGTTACATTAGAAGATGCACATATCCACTACAAAACTTTAGATTTTTGTTTCAACGTCAAAAAAGGGAAAACCTTTTTTAAACGTCTCATCAGGTGGGTAATCACGATGTTACTCTTTTATAAAAAGGTTTTCCATTTTTTGTCGTTGAAACAAAAATGTAGAATTTTGTAGTGGATATGTGCAGGTTAATGTAACACAGCATAAGATAAATATTTACGGCTCTTCTTTTTGTATTGAGCACTGTTTTTAAATAAATGTTTTGAACGCTGTGATCTTACCGTTCGTTCTTCTATACTTTGATATATATATATATATATATATATATATATATATATATATATATAAAGATTTCATTAGAAACCAACGAAACTTCTTTTTTTGGGTTATATTTTTTACCATTCTTCTGGATTCTAGTGAAGGTAGGAATATAACATATTCAATAAAATGTCTGCCGTTTTCAAAAGTATTTGGTTGAAAGAAACTTTGCTAACTAGACAGGCGGAAATAAATATACACGTGCATACATACATACATACATACATACATACATATATATATATATGTATATATATATGCATATATATATATATATATATATATATATATATATATATATATATGTATGTATGCGTATGTATGTGTATGCGTGTATATGTACAAATGAGTTTACTAATTCTTCATAGTAAGACAATATATGTATGGAGGGGGAATATACGCACGCATATATACACGCATGGCGAGAGAAACACACAAAAATGGAAACAGATCCAAGAACACATAGGGGTCAGTAAAACATTAAAAGATAAAATGCCGATAAGTAATTCATCATTTCGCTTGGACCAACCTTAATTGTTTTATGACCCTTCGCGCAGAACTCTTCATTGCCAATTCAAGAAAGAAATTCGGATTACAAACACAGAAAATGTCTCATATCGAGAATATTTAACATTGAAAAACAAAAGAAAAAATTAATTATTTTCAATAATATGTGGAAATCTCCGCTTTTACCTGAAGACGGTCACGAGACCAGAAACACGTGTAGGAAAATTATGTAAAACAAAGCATAATATTTTTTCTAAATAAATCCACATTACAACCAAAAACGTTTACGGCACCTCTCTTCTCTTCTTTTTAATATATATATATATATATATATATATATATATATATATATATATATATATATATATGTATATGTGTATATATATAAAAATACATATATATAAAGTGTAACCCGGATATAAGAGAGTTGTCGAGACCGGTGAAGAAGTTTCTTATATCCCGGTTTCTCTTATATCGGGGTTTGGTCTATTTTGTTTACATTAACACAGGCTCAAATTTGGGACCAGAGAAAATCTCTCTTATAACCGGCTTTCTCTTATATCCGGGTCTCTTATATCCGGGTTACACTGTATATGTATATATATATATATATATATATATATATATATATATATATATATATGCGTACGTATGTGTGCGTTGATGTAATTAACAGTTAGATTATTGATTCAAAGTTATTTAGTATTTATGTTTTTTCTATTTTTAAAACCAATGCTCTATACAGAAGTAGAACTTAGATTAGAATATATCAGACAGTAAGTTTTAACAAATAGTAATAAAAACAACACAGCCTTTGAAAGAAAATGCCATTGTAGCTAGACAAAAATCCTCCAACCAGACTTTTACATGACTCCACAAATTTAACATATAATAAACATTCATACTTTCATTAAAATACTGACCCCTTGATAACGAAAGAAAAAAAAAACAAAGATTACAACCTCCATGTCCAACCAATAAATGAAAAGCATTTCTTCAGTGAGTTATTCTAAACATCGCTTGTCAATGAAAATGTACTCTAAACTTTAAGTTTAAAATTTAAATTTAAATGGAGTACTTGAGTAAAGATTCGAAACTTAGTAATTTATGTGTCGCGACGGAAGAAATAATTATGTATATATAGATATATATATATATATATATATCAGCCAATAGTCGTAAAGGGTGAAGGCATCATGGCAATGTGCTGACGAAACTTCGAAGTCGACATGACTGAAAGAATAGCATTCAGTTAAGTGAAACGTTTTTCCACATTACCACATTAATTCTTTCTTTCTCTCTCTCTCTCTCTCTCTCTCTCTCTATCTATCTATATATATATATATATGTGTGTGTGTGTGTGTGTGTATGTGTATATATATATATATGTATACATGCATACATATACATGTATATATATATATATATATATATATATAGATGCGTGAGAGGTAACTTTGCGTATATTCAGATCACCAGTTATACGATCAAATACATTTTCACATTATATGTAGCCTACTTTCCCTAATTTTCAGCACCCCCAATTAACTGTGTCTACGCGCACGTTTATGTCGAGAAACGGTATAGATTTACACTGGTTTATTCATATTTTAAAACATTAATAAAAATAATAAGAATAAATATGCACATTCAATAATATATCCTCGATCCTGTATGTCTGTATAGATATTCCATACACACACACACACACACATATATATATAAGCAAACTATCCACCTCAACATTATACAAGCAAACCTTTATATATATATATATATATATATATATATATATATATATATATATATATATATATATATATATATATGGAATATTTCTATGTGTGTGTACATATATATTCCGTTCAAAACAAACACTGAACTACTTGTTCAAACGTAAAATAAAAATAAAATAAAAAAAATAAAAGTAATTTAATTTCTATAAAATAAATTACTTTTTCTTTTATTTCATTCTCTCTGTATTTTATGATAAAAATGAAGCTGACGATAAATGAAAAGACAAAAATTCGGCAGACGCGATGTTGACGTGAAGCCGAATCTTGTCACGTTTTCGAAAAGGCGATCTAATGTCTTCCACGGATTGGATAGCTGTTCTTTGAAATGGCAACACTTTCTAAAGATATACGTATTTACTCAGCTGAGGTTAGTTTGACAGAATACTGCAAGAGAAAAATTTAGCTGCATCAAATGGGGAAGCCGTCTTTGTTTATTGTTTGAAAATCGGCATTTGAAAGAATTATGTCTTTTTTTTTTTTTAACTTGAAATCGAAAAACCAATGTTGGATAATACTTTTCACGTAAATCAAACTCGACTTATTCAGTAGATGATATAAATATTCGTTCTCTTGAAAATTGTATTTTAATAAATTTCTCATTTATTTATTCCAATCTTAGTACAAAATCTATTTAATCATTTAATTCAAAATTGTTAAACGGACCAAAAATACAATTGAATGACTTCGAAAAATTAGATTTTTAAAAACCGAGTAGTGATTACCATAATTGCCCATGTATAATACGCATTTTTTTCTAAAAAATAATAAGCAAACATAGGGGTGCGTATTATGCACAGCTACAAAATAATTTTTAAAATATTGCCGTTTCATAGGTTGATTTCAGTTGCGAAATGACTACCCAACGACAGTTTGACGCTAACATTCGGCGATTACGACCCCAATATTTGTCAAATACAATCGCATGTACCTAAAAATACTTACAAATATAAAACAAAATAGAAATTATCATAAAACTAAATTAGAATATTATTATTCTATGTTTAAAAGCATTTTTAAATAAGAGCAGCAAACGCTGGCCGCAATGAAATTGAAGAGGTACAATTTATAGGATTTGATTAAGGAACAAGGGGTGCGTATTAGACATGAGTAGAAGCATTTCCCCACACTTTCAGCGCAATTTTAGAAGTGCGTATTATGGATGAAGGTGTATTATACATGGTAAATTACAGTAATTAAATATTAATATTTATTTATTTTAAGCAAATCACCCCAAGCAAGGCGGGAGTGCCACTAGCGCTCAAGGGCTTACAGAGAGTGGGAGCAAGTGTAAAGAGGGATGGGTTACAGAGAGTGAGAGCAAGAGTAAAGAGGGATGGGTTACAGAGAGTGAAAGCAAGAGTAAAGAGGGAGGGGTTACAGAGAGTGAAAGCAAGAGTAAAGAGGGAGGGGTTACAGAGAGTGAGAGCAAGAGTAAAGAGGGGTGTTTGAGGGAAGGATATAGAGAAGGACGGGGATCAAGGTCAAGGCACCAGAAGACGTCGATTGGCATTACATTTGAATATATGAAGATTATAGCTATCAGGGAAGCAAGTAAGATGAAGGGAGTTCCACTGTTTGGAAGTGAGAGATAAGAGGTTTTTGGAGTAGAAGGGGCGGCTACATTTAACTGTTTCGACAGTGAAAGGATGGAACCAAGATGCCAACCTAGTAGCACGCTTAAATTCATGCAGTTGGGGCACCAGAAAAAATAGCTCGTCAGAGCACTTGCCATGAAAATATTTGTAGAAAAGACAAATTTGCCATGACATCCCGAAGATGTATGTTAGATTTCTATTGCTGTGTTTTGCAAATGTCCATCTAAATTTTATCCAGCTGTCCAAATATTCAATTCATCTGTATCTTCCAGGATCATCAAATGACTTTGAATCATAAAGTTTTGTCTAAATCTGGATTAAAATCTGACGATTGGCAAGGAACAGTATTACCATTGCATTGTTTTGAATAAAGTATTCCCGTGCAAGTTCATCAATATTCTTAGGAAAGTTATCTTAGAAACATCCATCTTTGAACCGCGAGACCAAAATATTCTACAAATATATTCTTGTGAAAATTAATTGAAAAGAATGCCCAATATCTGTCATAGCGTGTGCGTCTGGTAATTAAGAACAAATTATAATGTAAAGTAAAAGACAGGTGATCTTTTTAGAAAATCAGTAGATGTTTAAATTAGGCAAACAAAAAAAAGTGCTTTTTCAAAAACTCTACGGTGCGGACTCCTCGGTGATTTTATGGTCAGCTCAGGTGTTCCTCCTCATTGTTGTTCCTCATATCTACGATAGCGGCCTTAGGTGATTGCTTCGTAGCTTGGGGCCGCAAGTCATTATCGCCCTCAACGACGCCACCAGACATTATATTCGAAATTATTCAAACCAGCGTGGCATCATGTTGAATATTTTCGAGCAGTCAGTCCTAGCTCACGTAGGCCGCGTAGGAGAGTTCAAGATCTTGCTGAAAACCGAAGTTAAAAGCTACTATCTCGATTCAGGATTTGACCACCACTTCATAGACAGAGTTAACATTAACTCTGCGTCGTGGCAAGAATAATTGTCTTGGTTATGGGATGACTGTCGCGGCTCACGGACCGAGGACCTCCAAAACGGAAGTGAATTATATACATATCGCCATTTGTTCGTCTGGCCACTTTCAAGAAGCTCCTTATCTTCAAGTCGAAGAGAATACAAATTAAGAGCATTATATGTTTTGTAAAATAAAATGACCGTGAAAATTATCGAACAGCCACTCTTTGTCAAGGTAAGTCGATTTTCAGCAACTCAGTTTATAGACTCTTAGGCACTACGGGAAGAATTAGTATAAAATTGCCCACCAATCCAACACTGATTACTGAAGGTGAAGCTGCAAATGACAGAAATTCTTGCAACATTTTGTGGACTAATTTCTTTTTTTTTTTAAGCGTTTCACCCCTAGCAAGGCGGGAAGCCACTAGTACGAAAGGTGTTATAGAGGATTTGGAACGAGAGCAGATAGGAATGAAAGAGGAGTGGATGAGAAGGATAGGGGATAGATCAAGGCAACTGGAGATGTCGATTGACATTACATTTGAATAGTTGGAGATTATAACTATCAGGGAAACAGGAGTTGGGAAGGGAGTCCCACATGCTAGAGGTGCGAGACATGAAGCTATTTGAGTAGAAGAGGCGACTACATTTAACAGTTTCGACAGTGAAAGGGTGAGAGTGGGATGCCAGCCTCGTAGGATGCTTGAATTCGCGAAGTCTTGGAACCAGCGAAAACAGCTCATCGGAGCAGTTACCATGAAAGTATTTGTGAAACAGACAGAGGGAGGCGACGACACGTCTGTGAGAGAGCGACTGCAGACGAGATGCCAGATCAGGGCCAATTATATTGCATACCCGTCTGGATCTCATAAAGAACGCCGAGGCAAACAGAAACAATATTTTTCCTCTAGGTAAATTTGAATTTTTTTTTTATTCAGAACAATAAGCCTCTAAACTATGTTAAGATTTGCAATGCCTAAGGTTTAAAATGTATTTTTAAAAAAGGAAAATATCTTCCTTGAAAATTTCTTTTTAGATTTAATTCAAAAGTAAAGGTTTAAATTTACTATATCCAGTAAGAAAAATACTTGTGTATTTAAAACCAGATTTATATGGATTGGAATAGACTATTTTTTCTTTGAGTAAAATCGAAGACATTTGTAAACAAAAGTTAATTCGCCATGTTGCAAGAATAAAATACATTTTTTCATGGTTACATGAGGGAAATTTAAAGTTAACTTAATCTAATTTGTAGTGTGCATGCCACTCCACAATTTTCTTTTGCTTCAGGCAATATTGTCCTTAGCTTGTTTTTTTCATAAAAGTAGTTAGAGGGTTTTCTAATTAAATAATATATTAATTTTATTGGGGTTTGTATTTTACAATTCAGAACAGATTTTCAGTAACTGCTATTCTGATTTTATACCAAAAAAAAAAAAAAAAATTCTTCAAATACTTCTCTCTACACACTATGACCCTTCAGGAGGGGTATGCAAACATGACTCTCCACAATATACTGTCCATCGTCGCTCTTAATAAATATTGTTTTTTTCTTATTTCTCATAACCGCTGTTCCATTTACTCAAGTCAGTACGTATGTTATGAATTGTTTTCGTCTGTCCGTCTTGCCTTCAATCTGTCCCGTAAGTGTCAGATTGTCTAAGCCTCCTATTCTCCTTGATTTTATAACGCTGGATACCTACGTGGGATCTGCTCTGACTAACAGTGGTTCCGCTTGTCCACCGGCTATATTCAAGCAACTGGCTCTGTCCAAATCGCTGTGGATGAAGGCAACTGCTACGAGTGTGTTAGGCTTTTTCAAAACTTGCGTCTAATTGGATGCAGGTGTGTTAATGATCCGAATTCGTTTGAAAGAGTTCTGAAAACAAAAAAATAAAAAAAAAGTGGCACATACCAGACAAAATTACGTTTTACATTTGTCTTCCATCTATCGTCCGATAATGGTGATTACTCAAATAATTGACATAATATATATATATATATATATATATATATATATATATATATATATATATATATATATATATAGATAGATAGATATTGATAATATTAGTGGTCAATATATATATATATATATATATATATATATATATATATATATATATATATATATATATATATATATATATATATATATAAATTCCAAAGAGGATAGAATCCAGGTAGAACTCAATGTACAGGAAAAAGTAAGAATATAATATAAACAGCTCAAACATCAATATTCCATGGTTATAATTTATTACATTGGAATGGTAATCAGGATTCAATTCATCAAGCCAACAAATTCAAAAAGCTTTTTGAATTTGTAGGTCTAATAAACTGGATCGTGATTACGATTCCAATGTAATAAATTATAACCATGGAATATTAGTCTTTGAGCCTTTTATATTATATATATATGTGTGTTTATATATATATATATATATATATATATATATATATATATATATATATATATATATGTGTGTGTGTGTGTGTGTGTGTGTGTGTGTATGTATGTATATGCCTGTGTGTGTGTGTAAGTTTCTGTTAACATCTTGGCATTACCAATGAGGGATTAAAAATAATTCTTGTAGGTAGTTAGTTTCTTCGGTTGCAGGAAGTGGGTGGTACCATTGGTTTCTTCAAATCCTTGTCTGTATTGTCTTACCATTATTGATGCGAACCGTATGCGGATAGTTTTCTGCATATCTAACCACACACATCCAAATGTTGCTATAAAACAAAATACGTATATGTGTGTGAGGATGTATATCTTTATTTTATGCCAATATATATGCATAGCGCTTTTACCTACCCCACCCGTATATATATATATATATATATATATATATATATATATATATATATATATAATGATTCATGTTTCATTAAAGAATATAGACGCGAGATTGAAAACGAGAAGTATTAAGTACGGGAAGCCGTTGGTATAAACCATTGGCTTCTGTTATCAATTATAGGCATTTAAGAATATTTGTGGAGATTTCGTAGTTTATTTTGTTCAGGTTAGGTATCAACTGTTTTATGTATGTAGCTTCAAGAATTTTTAGTTTTTGTTTATATTGTGAGACCGGAAACTGCCTACACAATAGACTCTTCCAGGCCTATATTAAGTAGGTGACATAGCACTCTAGAAGAGAGTGAAAGACAGTGATAGGAGAGTGACAGAGAGTCTAGTACGACTACCAGTGTTGGACACTAACTTATAGTAAGCTCTGCTTACACTATCTTTGTAACATGTCGTTAATATATCTTTCTTACATCTAATCCGTGTTCCGTGTTTTAATTCTGTGGGCCCAACTTTGGCACCCACATCAGTTTATTGTTTTCATGTTTAAGTAGAGTTGTGTTTTCAACAAGGATTTTCCGGAATTGTGTATGCGGCCAGGCATATTGTTTTAAATGCCTAAAAATGTTAGATTTATCATTCAAATGTAGAGTCAAGCGTATATTATTTAATGAAAGATGCATCAATGAAAAATTGCTGCATATATATATATATATATATATATATATATATATATATATATATATATATATATATATGAGAAATCCCGCGGAGATATGTAAAGTACCAGGTTGAGAACTGGCGCGGGCTAGCTGCCCTTGATGAGGGTGAAAGGAGACTCTCTGAGCTTTGGTTAGCACTCCTTTTAGCATTGGTTTCACGATAAAAAGACTTCAGATGGAAAGGAGAACTCATGACAGCTTAACCAGGTCATTATATTGCATGTTTCTGGCGAGAGGCGTGTACTGGCTGGTAGTGACTGTGATCTGGAGAGGTTAAACTTCGCGATTATAACACATGAGGACTGTCGTTCGGAGTCAAGTTTTTTCCAACGTTACTTTTTTATCGACAGATCTAAAAAGTGTGGATGGTCCGACACAAGCATTCACCACTTGAAACAAATCATTATATTTGTTTTCTGACAACTATATCTAATTAGTTCCACACATATCCGGCTATTGCGAAAAAGTCTACGAAACAACATCAACTTCATCTTGGCACTTGGAATGTATGAACTCTCCAGGACAACAACTCAGCACCAGAGAGAAAAACAGTTCTGGTCGCATTGGAGCTGAAAAAGTACAACATTGATATAGCTGCACTGAGAAGTAACCATCAGTCACCTGCATGAAACGAGAAAGCCAAATAAGACATCTAACAGTGTTCCTGCTGCCCTTGGATACAATGGATTCTCCTGTACTGTTTGTGGTCTTTTGTCCAATTCTCAAGCCGGTCTCAAAATTCATTCCCGTCATAGGCATTCAAATAATTAGTTCGTAGTCGTCGGAACCTCATACGACGAACTCAACGGAAGAATCCATTATATGATAAAATTAATTGGTAATCCGTATGGATAATTCCAGGGTGGATATAAATCCCGAGAATCCATGGTAATCTCAATATCTTTTTGTGGAACCATATTGTCGATGTCTAAAGTCGCAGACATTATGTTCTTAAACTGAGAACATTGTTCAAAATTAACTGCTAGAGAGGAGGACTAATATTACATAGTTTAGCAGTTTTCTTTGATTCTAACGAAATTTTTCTGTTTCTTAATACTTTGCTCAGCTTTTGAAAGGTACCTTTCACTATCCCAGTAAACGTACGCATTTCGGTGTCACATTTTATATCTATCTTTTTTATACAAATGAAATGAAAAAATAGATAGCTAGATAGATAGGTAATAAAAAAGGTGGGGGAGATAGATAGATAGATAGATAGATAGATAGATAATGAAGAGCCTGAGATAGATATATAGATAGATAGATAATGAAGAGCCATAGATAGATAGATAGATAGATAGATAGATAGATAGATAATGAACAAATTGAGATAGATAGATAGATAGATAGATAGATAGATAGATAGATAGATAGATAGAGGAAACTTTTCCGCACACTTTACGTAAACAAGTAATTAAAACACTTCCTAGATATTGTAATGTTCGTACTTGCTTGATTTGGACCTAACACAAACTACTGGAGAGAACAGATTGTTAACACTTACCTGTTTTGGTCGAAATAGGTACCGATCTTTAGAAAAAAGATGCGCCGATACACAGCCAAACAAATCGAGATAATGAAAAGGTAGGTTGGGATATAATTCCCTGGCTCCATAACTTTATCTGGATGAAAATTTAATTTTTAAATGTAATAAAATTTAATTTTTAAATATAACACAGTTTCGATGGCTGTCGCTTCGTGGACCACAAGATGATCGAATTTCAAAGCAAAATTGTGGGTTGGTTGCTTGTTTTGTTCAGCGTTATATTAACCCCGATGCGTTATTTAATGCCGAAATCTAAATATTTTATACAGTTTTATGGCTTTGACTAAAGATATTACAATTTCAGGTTAAACATGTTTATAGATATATAGTTTGGGTTTATATTTAAAGTTTCTGTATTTTCAAATAGTTTTCACGTGGTGGTTTTCTTGTAGTATTTATTTCTTGCAGGTGTTTAGTGAGTACATTCAAGATTTTTATTGTCTGTTTAAAAGCAAAAATTATTAGAAAATGTATTCAGTTTTAATAAAGGAGTAAAAAAAAACTTTTCAGAGTTTGCCAGATTGGATAGGAGAATGATTGTGTGTGTATGTACATTTGCATGTGTGAATTACAAATCTAAAATATCTGTCTATATCTCTGAGATGAGGTATTATGATTACTTACATTATTTACATTATTCGGACTGTTATCCTTATCTTAATTACCATATTCACAAGGTTTCGGCCGTTGTACGCCCCAGCCTTCTTTATAATCTGTCTATATCTCTGAGATGAGGTATGATGATTACTTGCATTATTTACATTATTCGGACTGTTATCCTCATCTTCATTGCCTTATTCACAACGTTTCGGTCCTTATACGCTGCGGACTTCTTCGGGTGATTGGAATTTCAGACCAAACCCTTTATTTCGTCTATCGGGTTAGGGTGTTCAAATTCCACGTGCCATACCTCTTCCGGCTTCCTCAGTTATTTCCCTTTAACTCAACTCTCCAAGTTTTGGTTCACCACTGCTGTGGCCTGGTATTGAACACATGACTCTTTGGTTCTACTCACTGGATCTAACCAACGTCTTTATCCACTGGGTCATGTGTCCTCGAACACATGGCCCAGTGGATTAAAATATCTAGGAAGTATTTTAATTATTTGTTTACGTTCCGTATGCGAAAGTAAGGTTTGCAGTCATATACAAGATATATTCATTTCCTCTATCTATCTATCTATCTATCTATCTATCTATCATAAATTCTGAGTACCATAGATGAAAGTAATATTTATTTTGATATAATACGTGGATAAAGGCCGAAACGCAATGAAGATGAAATAAAAAAATCCGAATAATGTAAATAATGCAAGCAAACCTAAAATATTTCTAAATTTAAAAAAAATAAAAAAACTATTCGAAATAATTCTTTTTAAAAATAATGTCCTTAAGGATGAATAAAATCATATAATTATCTTTTTAGGGCTTTAAAAATTAACTTTTTTTGTCTTGTCTCCCAATTTATGATGTTATGGTTCAGCCCAATGTAAGTTTCGTCCTGACTGAGTGAGAGGAGAATGTATTAGTCAAACTGTGTGCCGGTCTGCGTTTGCTTGTGTGCGAACATAATACGTCGCATACACACAACACAGCCATATACACATACATTATATGCGCGCAAGCAAAGTCGCACGCAGTCAGCGCTTAGTGTGAAAAGCGCTTATGATTATGAAAATATCAAATGCTGTTATTATGTTGGTTCAAAAATGTAGAAGATATTTTTGTAAACCATTTCATCCCATCTAATGCAATAATGCCACTAAGACAGCAAGCGTTACCGAGTGTTAGAGAATATAAGGAAATATATTATTAAAGAGAAAAGACAATACAGTAACAAGAAAGCAGAAGATAACGATTGATGTTGCGTTTAAATTTTTGAAGAACTGGGAAGCAATAACTCGGAAGAGAGTTTCGGAAGCGGGAAGAACGATAGAAGAAACTGTTAGTATAGAACTTACGGTTACATCTAGCAATTTCAACTATAAAATTATAAGACCTTGCCTTAGTCTGGTTCAACGCTTAAATTCATAAAGATTAAGTACCATAGATGAAAGTAATATTTATTTATTTTTATATATTTATAAAAATGTGGCATAGGACCAAAAGTTGGTGATAGTGGAATGATGGCCTTCAGTCTGTCTCATCTTACACATAGCTAGCCACGGTCACTGACCCAAGCATACCACAGTATTCATTACACCAAAACAAAACATTCTTACTTACAGTTCTTACTACAGCTACCATAATACCTCAGAGTCTCTTTGTAGTCTTAATTAGTTCCCATATGTGTTACAGAGGAAAGTTCATCAGAACAATTACCATGAAAATATTTATATAAAAGACACAGAGTAGCTACATTACGGCAATGGGAATGTGACTGAAGCCGACATACCATGTCAAGGCCAATAAACTTGCAGATTCTTCTTTGGATTTTATCAAGAATCTCTAAACTTAAAGCAGGAGCACCAGACTAGATGTGGGAAGAATATTCAAATTAAAGGTGAATAATAAACTTATAAATATGTAAGTTAGATTCTGAAGAGTAAAATTGTCTGGCACGACACACTGAACAAAATTAGCATTGGTATCTTCAATAATTAGCCGAAAAAAACAAAAAAAAACAACATAAAATGATGAAAAAAGGCCGCAAACTCTTTAAAAACAAAGTTTTATCGCTAGAATATTTATGCTATTATTAAGAGGGAAGACCAAACAGTTTTTTTTTAATTATTTTATAAATTTTAATCCTTTCTAGAACGTTCGAAATTTTGGTTAAATATCTTGTTTTGTTTTTGTTTTTTTGTTTTTTTTTTATGTTGGTGGTCATGTAATATTTACCATTAGTTTTTTAGCTTTTTTTTTCATTTGAAAAACATTAATTTGGAAATTCTAGCAAAAATCAAATACTTGTCAGATTTTAGTGAATCTGTCGGAAACTATTCACAAATGTATGAAAGTATTTTTGAAATTTTTGTTTTTTTAGACAGTCATGGTAAAAATATGTTTTAACATGGGTTAATTACTGTTATGACATACTGCAATTATTAATTATTTTCTTTTTTAGATTCAATTTACGGACAGAAAGAGTGCAGACTTTGGACATATCTTCGCCAAAAAATTACCTAAAAAATCAATAAAATATTAGACTTTTGAGAGTATTTATTTTTTCAAAATTAATTCATAGTTAAATAAGTTGGTTCACTTAAAAGTTGAAAATACTGTCACTTCTGTCCTTCCGTCCGATAAATTGCCCTGATGTTAGTTGTCAATACATTGACGTAAACGACAATTCACACTTCTAAAACCAATTTTCACGGTTAAACACGCTTCTCTTATTTTCCATTATTTTTTGTAATGTTTGATTCCAATTACATTAAGTAAACTTTAAATTTTCTATTTTTCTTAAATTAACTTTTGAAAAAAATATAATTGAATTTTACAAGATTTTTAAACGGAGAATTTCACATTTGTCTACAAAAGTTTAAAAAATGGCTGACATGATCGATTATATGCCAATTTTGGTGACTCAAAAAAACAAGATTTTTAACTAAAATTTCGTTCTAGGAAGGATTAAAAAATTTTTTAAAAATAAAAAATAATTTGGTCTTTCATCTTAATAATAACATGAACGATAAAGAAAAAATTGTTTGGAGATTTTTTTTTTTCATTGGGCACCAGTGACTAGAACCAAAAGTGTTATGTGTTCAATACCAGTTCCCAGCAGTGATGAACCAAAACTTGGAGAGTTGAGTTAAACGGAAATAACTGAGACACCGGGAAGAGGCATGGCACGTGGAATTTGAACAATCTACTCCGGTGGATGAAATAAAGGATTCGGTTCGAAATTCCAATCACCTGAAGAAGCCCGGAGTGTATAAGTACCGAAACGTTGTGAATATGGCATTGAAGATAAGAATAACAGTCCGAATTCATTCTTTTTTAGCGAAATATTAAAACTTTCTAACTTAGCAGCAGATTTAGCAACTGATTAAATATAATCTTTCCTCTTCACCTCAAAGGAAAACTTTAGCACGAGAAAGCACTATATACATCTATGAGGATAATTCAGATTAGTTTTAAAGCATATAATCCTTGTATTGCAGCTAAAGCTACCTCTTTAATCTTCTGTCCCAAACAATGACGGGTACATCTACTAGTAGCATTATAAATCCACAATAAATTAAATTTTAATCCAAAGGCAAAACTAATATTTTCTCTTTATCATTTCAGGTTTAAGCATTCCACGAAGTCATTCGACCGAATACAGTCGGCCATGTGTTGTCAGCCTGGGTGATCAATCCCCAGACGAGGTGGAGGGTGCTTTCGGGGGCACAACAGATAAAAACCCGGACCGTAGCCGCAAAAGCCGAACCATTACCGTGGTGGACCTGCATGCTTACCCGACGTATCATCGCCACGGCAGTCGGTGCAGCGTCACATCCACCAGCAGTAGCAGTAGCAGTGACAGTACGAGCAGCAGCATTTCCCAAAGCAGCAGCAGTAGTAATAACGGTCGCGGTTATCGCTGTGCCACCATGAACTCTTTGAAAAAATCTATGAGCAGTTACGAGAAAGAGACCAATTATGACTTGCTTGAAAAACAAATGTCCTCTCCGGGACCAAATGGTTGTTGTCACAAAGGCGGCGTAAAAATAAGAAAGGATAAATGGACATCCCGATTTAAGGAATTCAAATATCCGTCACTAAAGATGGACAACCCTAAAGACAAGCATAAATTATGGGGATGTTTAGTTGTACTAGGTAGCTTTATTACGCACTTAATTATAGGTAAGTAACACTAATTTTTATTTAATTATTCTATATTGATATCTTGGCAAATTTTTCGTCCGAAATTTATGATTTTCAGCAGGAGGAACATCACAAGATGGAAACAACGATTTAGAGAAAATAAAATCAAGTGCAAAAATCGAAATATCTGGTGAGTCTTTTTAAAAGCAGACTGTTATATGTAACGCTGCCAACACTTGAGTTTGAACGTAGATCTCCAGTGAGCAAACACAGACGATCCCATTATTGAATTAAGTAAACGACGTCACGATAGAGGAAACGCATATATGAAAGATAGCATGTGTCTAATTGATTTGCATTTCTAGTCTATCCTCTATTACTATTCAGATCTGCATTTCTACTCTATCCTCTGTTACAAAACGGACCGCTATTCTCTACTCTATTCACTATACTATTTCTCTTTTCGGGTCACTATACGCATTACTATTCGAGCGAGTATTATCGAGCAAGTACTGTTAGTGTGAGTGATATTCGAAGGCGTCTGACACCAGTATTGTTCAACGGGGTGCTATAGTTGTATCTGCGATTACAAAGTCTCTACTAGAACGAGCATTACAAAAGTGACAACGAGTGCTCGTTGACATCAAAAAAAGACGAAATATGTGACACTGAAATCCGAAGGCGTACTGGAACAGCGGAAAATGCCTTCCAGAAGCTAAGCTTAAAATAAAATAAAAACAGGAAAAAAATTGATTGGAACAAACTGTACTAGATTGATATATATATATATATATATATATATATATATATATATATATATATATATATATAATCATTTTTCTTCTATGGCATTTAATTTTGGGCAATCTACTCACAGATGAAGTAACGGATATGTCGTTCTACAGAAGGATATTCAGAAAGGCATGTATTGAACATGTGAGTAATGATGAGCTTTTAAGGAAAATGCAATAAAAAACGACGCTTATAAATTGAATAAGAAAGAAACAGTTGAAATTTCTATGACGCATGACAAGGTAAGGGGGCTAGGAAAATTTGGCACTCATAGACAAGAGGAAGAAAATGAAAATGAATCTAATAGATTGTTGTGGGAGGGAAGATGAATATACAAGCATTAATAAAAGCGATAAATGATAGGAAATATTGGAAAGTCGTGATCGTCAACATAATGAAGAGACAAAGAAGAAGAAGAAGGAGAGGAAAATGAAGAAGAAGAAGAAAATTATGAAGAGGAAGAAGAATTGGAGGAAAAGGATGAAGAAAAGGAAAACGATGAGGTATAAGAGGAAGTTGATGAACAAGAAAAGATGATGCAGCAGAATAAGAAGAAGAAGAAGAAGAAGAAGAAGTAGAAGAAGAAAATAAAGATAAAAAAGATAAAAAAGACGAAGGAAAAGAACTAGAAGAAGAAGACGAAGAAGAAGAAGAAGAAGAAGAAGAAGAAGAAGAAGAAAAGCAACAAGATAAAAAAAGATAAAAAGACGAAGGAAAAGAACTAGAGGAAGAAGAAAAAGAAGATGAAGAAGAAGAAGAAAAGCAACAAGATAAAAAAAGACGAAGGAAAAGAACTAGAAGAAGAAGCAGAAGAAGAAGAAGAAGAAAAGCAACAAGATAAAAAAGATAAAAAAGACGAAGGAAAAGAAGAAAAAGAAGAAGAAGAAGAAAAGCAACAAGATAAAAAAGACGAAGGAAAAGAACTAGAGGAAGAAAAAGAAAAAGAAGATGAAGAAGAAGAGGAAGAAGAAGGGTCAGCAGTTACATATCCTGATAGTCTGTCGTTACTTCATCCTCTTACGTCCATACTCCACCCTCATTCAGCAACCCTGTTCTTTAAGAGGTTCTTAGGACATGTACCTGGGGGAACACACAGAGGTATCCTACCCATAAGAAAAAAAAAATACTCAAAGTATTGAGTGTAGAATGTAATCCAAAAACAACAGATGAAATAAACGATGAAGAAACTTAATATCACAAAGATATCCGTCTAGAAACATAGGATTTTGAATTGATTGGCGTTACGGGTTGTGGAATAATAATTGCGAACTATGTTTTCTAATAGAAGTTGGAAAGAAGAGACCCTGTGTTTTAGAGAAGTTGATTTTTAAAGGATCTTTGTTTTGTTGACTTATTGAGAAGCTCGCCAGCAACTGGTGAAGTATGTTTTTGGAAGATTGTTTGGGAAATACGTGATATTTTTAGAAAGAAAATAGTATGTTTTAACACATCTTTAAACAAAGGAATCAAACCGTGTTCTTTTTCTTCTTGGATCTATTTATGCTTGTTTGACTATGTTTGACAGTGGAAGGGGTGGGGTCTACTTTTGTGTTTGTTTGGGATGGCACTCTCATACGCATACACACACACACACATACACACACACACACACACATATATATATATATATATATATATATATACGTGTGTGTGATATCTGTTAATTAAATTAATCTGTTACTTCCATAGATTTATTTTGCGCTGTCGACCATATATACGTCGTTTGATTGGAATATTTGAAACTTCTATCTATCTATCTATCTATCTATCTATCTATCTATTGTAGTCTGTTCTCATCTCGTCTAGAATCTTTCTCTCTCACTCTCTCTCGCTCTCTCACTCTCTCTCTCTCTCTATATATATATATATGTATATATATATATATATATATATATATATATATATATATATATAGAGAGAGAGAGAGAGAGAGAGAGAGATGAGCAGAACATATATATATATATTGTAGATTTTGACTTGCAGACAAAAACAGTTATTCACTACAAACTGCATTCTTGTTTCGATGCAATATGTGCAGCTTGACTGCTGAGAATCAAAGATGGTTATCAAAAAATGATTTAAAAGAAATGAAGTATATTATGAAAGTACAAAATTCTCATGTTCTTTTCTGTTTTAATCAAATACTGTCTTAGAGACAGGACATATCTCATTTGTCTTTTCGCTCATTATTAATATTACTGTTTCTAATTCTTTCACAGTTCATAACCCCTTGTGTCTTAGTAGCTTTACTGCCTTCCATGGTGTGAAACCGATTTTTAAAAATATGAAGTTTATTAGTAAAGTGCAAAATTCTCATGTTCTTCTTTTCTGTTTTAACCAAATTATGCCTTAGAGATCGTTTCGCCTCTGAGGACCTTTTGTCGTATTAAAAATAACATAAAAATTACACACTATTGAAATGGGCTAAACTTACTAGATTACGTGCCAGTATACCGAACAAACAATGAACGCTTTTGGAAATATCAGTTCCTCCCAATTTTTCATAGGAATTTGCAGACGCGTACGCACGCAAAAGAACATGTCTACAGTCTGTGACGTCCCCCCCGGTGTCGCTGCGCCAAATGTGACGGCCAACTGGCTTGGTATTGGTCACGGCACTAAATGTGACGTTCTAACCTTTTGGGGATTCGGATGGGAATCTGGTTAGATTCGGTATCAGCCTTGTCGTTCCCAGCTCGCCTCCAACGTCTGGTTACCGAAGTAACTGTTTTGATTTCCAGTCTAACCTACCCATGTTGTGAATTGATCTTAGGCAGACGAAATCAATCAGTCGCCGGGCCGTAATGCAAGCCGAGTTCGATTAAGGGTAACACCGTACAAGTATATGTAAAATAAAATAAAATAATAACTCGAAAAGTTCAAATGTGTTAAAAAAAAGGATAACAATATTTTATATCTGGTTTCTGAATACAGGACTGCGTCTTCTTCCCATCCAGCTATATGAATTCGTGACACTTTGTGTTTGTTAGGCGAGTCTTAACATCTTAAGTTGTTTGTTCTTTAAGAAACTGGTTCTTGGTGTATCTTCAGGTGATATTCGTAAAACTTGTTTTGGTGGTGTGAGTCTAAGTCGTTCTTCAAAAATAAATTGTTCTTGGTTAGAAATTGAGTCGTGATTTGCGTGGAATCTTTCGGCCAGGTTTCTGCGGGGCGGGTGCAACTCCAACTGCGAACATGAACTCGAACTGGAACTCGAACTGGTTTTCACTCGCTGCGACTCTGCTCATATGGACGCCGACCAAAACCGGGGTGGGATTGTCGGGGTTTGAGGTTCCTTGATAATTCTAAACCCACAATCCACTTCTTTGTTTTCGGTCAGGAAAATTTTATTATTTTCCATTTTTGGAAGACTTTCGTCTTCCCACCTTCTTCTGTTCTCATATTGGTATCTCACCATGCCCTCAGAGGGTGTTAACGGGTTTCCCCTCTCTCTCACAGTGGCATCTCACATCTATCCCTTCAGGGGGGCGCAACAGGCCTCCCCTCCTTCTTCACATGATTACCTTCGCCTAACGCTCATGCCACCATTCAGCCAGTGGGCGCTCAGCAGCGTGGGTGTGGCCAGACTAGCCTCGGTTTAAAAAATCTTGCTCAAAGAAAAAAAAAATTATCTTCCTTTTTCTTTTTCTTTTCTTTCTCTTTCTTTCCTTCTGCCCGACCACAAACCCTTGGACTTTTATCTTAGCCAAATGTCACTTGGACTTTATCACCCGGGGCCTTCGCCAAACAAGTGGGTGGTCAATTGGACGTATTTGCATTCTTGGTGCCAATTACTGATCCGATAAAATAGTATCATAGCCAGCCCTGATAATAACCAGATGCTCCTCTCAATGATATTCTGCATATAGAAAAAGGCTTAATCTTTGCTTCATGGTGGTCAGCGGACATTTTTGTTTTTCTCGGACAGTGCGTGCTTAATTAATCTTTATTTTTATCTCTTTAGAATTCTGCGGGAGGTCTCTTGTCCAACTTGAAAACATCTTTTTTTTATCATTGCCATGGGCAGATTGGATATATAACGTAACATAAATCAGTTTAAATTCTGTGTTTCACCTTCTCTACAATGGAAATAAAAATCTTACCACTTTTCCCCGACAGAAAAACAACACCGCTCAGTGTCCTTTTCGTGATGGCTTCTTATCACCTAAATTTAATTCTCGCCTTTCTTTTTACTTCTTTCTTTCTAGCGACGTAAATAGTGTCACGAGTCATTATTCACTTCTTTTTGAAATCTTTCTTGATAATTTGATCAATGCTATTATCATACGTAATTGTTTTTATATTCATTTCTCTGGTTTATTCTATTCCAACATTTATTCTAACCTGTTTATATTTCTGAGATGAGGTATTGTAACTATTTACAGTATTTACATTGAAATTTCAAAAATACACCCTTGTGGAAATTAATTGAAACAAAACAAATAATTCCGTTATTATTTACTTTTTTGTATTTTTGCAATGAAACAAAATCCAGTGCACATGTTAATACTTTGTATGTCCATTCCTCGAAGTCGTTCCTTGCAGATTAACCACAAATTCTCGATTGGATTTAAATCCGGAGAGTTTCCTGGTCAGTTTATAGTACTTTAAATTGCTCACTCTAAGTCTTGTCAGTCTATTTGCGCAGCATTATAATTTTCGGATGCTTCCCTGGAGTAACGGCCATCGTAGACAATGGACGTAGGAGAACTAATCGACAGTCGAGACGGTAGTGTCTGGGCGTGATAAAAATCTGATACAATCAAGGGTGACGCAATATTTTTCAATGTCAAACAAATTTCATCATACACCCTGAAAGTAGATTAATATTACTACACACCATTGGAAATTACCTAATCTGAGGAAAAAATAGAATTCGATTCCGCCCTGTCACTCCAGTGGGTCTCTATCTGACCGTATGATGAAAGAAAGGAAACTAAAGCGGTTGTTTCAGTTAATTTGCACAAGGGTGTATAAGGATCGATGTCTGAATTAAATTTGACATCCAGTTGATGCTCAAAGCGAGGAACCTCGTTCTGAGTAGAACCGTTCATCTTGGCTGGAATAAATTTAGATTTTAGTCGGTGAAGAGGAATCGATACTATTTTTTTACTTCATTTTTCATGTATAATGAAAATACGTTGCTAATAATATGAAACAACTATATTGCGAATTTTGGTATAATAACACATTGTAAATAATATTACAATAGAATTGCATTGCTAATTATTTTCTTGTAAACAGTATAAAAATCAGATAGAAAACGATTGGAAGGTGTCGTGAATTCAGGTAAGCGTTACGAACAGATGTTGCATGTATAGTAACAATAAAAGATTTTATTATCGTCTCAATCTAAAAAGAAAAGCGAAGACAGAGAAATGAAACAGGATCAGATAATTTATTTTTATCACGAATGAATTATATTTGGGTCACCTTCTTAGAAAGAAAATACAGTTGGTTTCAATTACAGATAAAGTAAATTCATACCTCACATATGTCTAAACCCAAGAAGCGAAGGTTCTGTTCTTATGAGCTTATATATATCACATATTAAACAATTTTGTTCTAAGGGCAATTGACAGACAGACAATTGGCAGACAGAAAGACAGACAATTGGCAGACAGAAAGACAGACAATCGACAGACACACAGAAAGACAGATAATTGACAGACAGACAGAAAACAGGCAATTGACAGACTGAAAAGCAGGCAATTGACAGACAGACTGAAAGATAGACAATTGACAGACTGACAGAAAGATGGACAATTGAGAGACAGACTGAAACCCGGACAACTGAGAGACCGAAAGGTAGGCAATTGACAGACAGACTGAAAGACAGACAATTGACAGACTGACACAAAGACAAACAATTGACAGATTGACAGAAAGACAATTGACAGACAGACAATTGACAGACAGACTGAAAAACAGACAATTGACAGACAGACAGATAGATGGACAATTGACAGACAGACAACAGAAAGACATACAATTGACAGACAGAGAGAAATACAGACAATTGACAGTCTACACAGATCTGTACCACTGGTTTCAGCAGAGCACACAAAAAGCTATTATGCAGTCAACGCCGAAATTATTCGGACATCCATCAATTTTGAATATTTTTATCTATTTCTCTTAATCTAATGCCCGTATGATGCCAAGTTTTGTATATGTTAATAAGCACACAAATAAGGAATACAAAACTCAATTTTCTTGGAGGTAAAATGCAATGTTGGAAGACTTTCTTAGAAAACACAATCCAATCAATAATATTAATAATACACTTCAAACATAAGTGAAATTAAGTAGAATTTAGCATATATTTTTTTTGCTTAGTAGAACTTCTGCCAAAAAGCGATCACCCGATAACTAGTTATAGTATTTTTTTATAAATAAATAAAACGTCAGTTGACCTTTTTGATTGACTCATGAGTGATGGGCGTTTCGACGCGAAATTCAATCAGATATTCCAGTTGTATTTTCATTGAATTATCGAATATTTTGAATATATAATATGCAATAGATGGCTGTGTTTGTTTGTAGAAGCTGTTGAAAGGGTTTCTACCCGCCCATAGACAATGCCTTAGGGGCATGATACGCCCATGTTTGACATGCCGTTACTGAATTCTTTATCAGCAAAAAATAAGCACTAAATAATGAAATACTGACTTTTGGAATTGGGTTGGGTCGTAAATATTTCAGAAATATTTCGTACCTTTTCTATTTCATTAATTTCCGCTGTGATATAATCAAAGCAACCCGCTGATTCGATCTTACCCCGTGGTACCCTAACAATTAAATCCTTACCATTCACCTGAAGCGGTACAACGTAGTGCCGAAACACTGTAGCCATTGTGTACCGATTTCAAAATGTTTCTGTTGTATCTAAAATAATAATAATAATAATAATAATAATAATATATATATATATATATATATATATATATATATATATATGAATAGTAATACTCGTTTGGACAATCTCGGTTAGCTCAACTTGTAATATAACAAATTGATGTCCGAGAAAAAATATTAGAAATAAAAAAGAACTAAGAACATAACACTGTACGAATCCCCTAAAGTGCGTAACCGCTAAGTCCAAAGAAAAAACATCTAAACATATAAAAGACTAAACGTAAAGTGCTCAATACATTAAGTAGAGCAAAAACTCTCTCTCTCTCTCTCTCTCTCTATATATATATATATATATATATATATATATATATATATATAGCAATTAAGGATTATTTAATCGTATATTACATGATTTTTTATGACTACCAAAGTTTTATTCCCTGAGTACATGTGTTTGAGTAAACAGTGAAATTAATGTCTACCGGACTAGAAATCGAAAGACTGTCTTAGAGTTCAAAACTGAGTGTCGACACTCTGTTTCAAGTTTGAACTCACTCTACAGGCGTGAAACTTGCTGTTAATGCCATTCGCTGGTGACATCAATGTTCACTTTTATGATTATACATGCTCTATGCCGGATATTGACAAATGTTACCCATAAACATCTTAAAATTATATTATATTATATATATATATATATATATATATATATATATATATATATATATATATGTGTGTGTGTGTGTGTGTTTGTGTGTGTGTGTGTACATTTAGGCAGAAATCCTTGTTTCATGCACATGCGAAATATTTTTTCTTTCTTTTCGGATGATAAATTATATAAAAACTGTCCGAATGTTGTTTTCACCCAAGCGCTTTCGGCTATACATTTAGCCATTTTCAAGGATTAAATATTTTAATTCTTAAATAAGAAAGAGTTGTTGTATTTATGTTTTATAAAATGTTTTCATTTTTCAAAAAAATATTATGTCCATGTTCAAAGTTAATATTATTAAGTGTTGGATTTTTTTTTTGTTTTTATTAATAAGGCTTCCATTATTTTTAGCCTTTTTTGCATGTAGATGATGCTATTACATTAGTGTTGTCAACAAGTATGTTACGAATAGTGTCCGGTAGGTCTCCATGAATATTTAAATAAGATCTAATTGTGCTATGGCCAGAAAGGTGTAGAGTGAAGCGGCGTGTTAAACATATATATATATATATATATATATATATATATATATATATATATATATAGTTATCCACAGATAGACTGTTTCGCTGTATCACAGCTTATCAGTGTGGCTATCATATATATATATATATATATATATATATATATATATATATACATAAAAGTGAACATTGCAGTCAACATTCAGAGGCGACAGGCTATTTCATGCTGGAGGCAATCGTTAGTCCGCCTGAGGATTGTGTTCAGCATGAAACAGCGCCTCTGAGTGTTGACTTCAATGTTCACGTTTATATTTATATTTACGTACACTCTATCTCTGATATTGAGCACTTTATCCCATAAATATAGCACAACTTAAAACTATATTTTTTCATCTTCATATATATATATATATATATATATATATATATATATATATACGTATATTGTTGCAACTAAGCAAGTTTCGCATCCTTTTTTTTTATAAACCGTTGACTGCTGGTTTTTAAAAAGTTTTTTTTTCATTTATGCGATCTGCTTTGGCGTTTTTTATTACTCGTTACACAATCCTTTTTTACCAGCTGAATAGCAATAATGGAAAAAGAAGTATAAACATAGATGTGCAATACATACATACATACATACATATATATATATATATATATATATATATATATATATATATATATATATATATATATGCCAATGAAGTATTCTTTATTGTTCTGTCTCTTGACATATAACGTTTATAGCTTCTCCATCGGCCTTATTTATCCCATATTTATAAAACCTGTGGGAGTTGACTGTTTCTTGTGAAGGTTATCAAAATATGTATCAGGTTTTTGCTGGAATGACTGCTTTAGTAGTTTGGGTCGGATAGTTTGCCCACATGCTCAACCTAATTTCCGTAAATTTAATATTATTATTCCACTATCATATAAATGACAACTCTAAAACACATTTTTTCCTTCTTCCAAGTGTTAGTGAGCTATAATATATATCTCAGATTTATATTATACCTCACTAACGCTTCACAATCTTCGAGTATCTCGGAGTAGGCTTATTTTCGTCTCTTTAACCTTCTTAATAGACTCTTATAAAGCTGGTAATAAGCCCAGTTCATATCAATTTCATATCATTTCAAACTGTTATCCATAAGGCTTATGAGAATACCACCTTGAAGTACTGGTCCCCGTACGATCACAGAAGTTAAGTAACGTCGAGTCTGGTAGTACTAAGATGGGTGACCGGTTGTAAATACCAGATTCTGTAAGTTTGGATGTGCGGGTGGTGTAATTAATAATGGCTCGGTATTCTTAACCGAAATTCCGAGTTCGAATTCTGTTTGGGTTCGTTATATTCACTTACGCGCAAATATCCCTAAGAAAAGAATGACCCCACCATTTCTCCCCCCAGCTATGGGTTAATTAATAAGACTTGTATCAATAAATCATTATCTACCCGACCAAAAAATCTTACAATTTAAAATTATTTTCTTGCTCTAAATAACCTACAGTTTGTTCGTAAGTGGTAGAAATCAAAATAATCAATCGAATAAGCGTCTCTTCTCTTAAATAAACAATTCCCGCCATACATAATCTGGCTTTGCCATATTTACGGTCACAATTTCTCAGTGTCTTCATTTGTCATTCTTAAGTTGCTCCGTCTTTTGTTTCGGGTCACGATAGTGTCCAAAAATGTCTCCGCGCCCTTGTGGGTGATGAATGATTTTCCACCATACAACCTCTTTCTCACAAACGAAAAGTCTCAAGCCTCTCGCAGCTCTATCGTTATTTCCATGGAAAGTGTTCAGATGAACTACATTCCTTACTTTCACCAGTTCTAACCTTCACAGCTAGGAGCCACCATGCGACACATATTGTGTAGGGAAACACCTTCATTCCATGCGTAATTCCATTGGTGAGACTAACTTCCACTCGAGATGCTTCTTTTCACGAACCACTGCTTTGTGGAACCGACTCCCAAGAGGATGCTTCCCTGATACCTACGACCTGCTCAAGTCTAGAATTAACCGATAACTTCCACACATATCCGCATAAGCCCTCTACCTCGAGAGGCTCTCGGACCTTGTAATGGGTGAACATCAATTTAAAAATAAGTAAGAAATTAATTTAGTAAATATTGATTGTAGATTCGTAGAACTGTGTATAGTGTTATTAAGATGAAGTGATTTTGTTGGGCGAAACATTTCTGTGGAAAAGGTCATGTCTGCCATGAAAAATAAAATAACCTCACTTTGCCTCCTCTGCCAGGGATAGTAATCCGCTTCAGAATAGTAAACCCATGCCAAATGGCCCACATGTCACTCTGTTTTTGTGACCCGAGAGAGCGAGAGAGAGTGGGAGGGAGGGAGGGAGGGATAAAAAAAGGGGGAGGGGTGGGAGATATATTTTACAATGTATTTGTGAAAGCGGAAGTAACTTGTCAATGAGTCGGTGTTCGTTTGTGACCGAGGATTTAGAATTGAAAATAAAACCAAAGGGAAAGACAATAAATAAACAAGATCAAGAAAAAAGAGGGGAGGAGAGAGGATAAAACTGAACCTGTGGAAAAGGGAATTTGGCCGGAACATAAGGAGCAGGCATTCTCAGAGAACGAAATTTGAAGCGAGTTCCGAAAAAGAAAAAAACAAAAATCAAAAATGAAAAGCAAGAAAGAATCTGAAGACGAATGAAATAATGGCAATTTGTTTACCCGAAAGAATTTGAGAAGATAATGTATTCTTTGTGGAAGGATATCCGAACAACGTTATCAATTATTATACGGATGTGTTTTGTGCTTACTTAAGACAAAAACCAACGTAAGTTTGGGCTAATAGTGACGAAAGTTTAATTCAAACATTTAAACATATTCATTTTACGAATATCATTCTGTCAAGCCACCTCTGCATTTCTCTCCCTCTCTCTCCCCCATTCTCTCCCTCACTCTCTCTCTCTCTCTCTCTCTCTCTCTCTATATATATATATATATATATGGTGGCCTGACGATTGCCTCTAACATGAAATAGCCTGTCGCCTCTAAGTGTTGACTTCAATGTTCACTTTTATATATATATATATATATATACACACACACACACACACACACACACACACACACCCACACCGTTTCGTCCTATATTTGGAACTCATCAGCAGTGCGCATCCACTAGCGAGAATTGAAACCCTAACAGTTACGTTATCATGCAAACGTCATACCAACAGATCCAACGGGTGACGAAGAGGTAACGAATATTTATATATATGTGTATGTGTGTGTCTGTGCGTGCGTGTGTCAATCAGTTAGTCACAGGATGATGCTTTGTATTTGCTTCAAGCGATGCTAAGTACTACCACCTGAAGGAAATACAATCATAGTAGTGAAACATGTAAGCTTTAGTGTAGCGATTTCAAAGTGTTTTTATTATAATCTCTTAGAATAAAAATATAACATAATAATATAATAATAATTGCTCTACATAGTATTGAGCACTGTTTTAAAAGTAAATGGGATGAAAATTGAATTTTTACTCCATCTGTTCATTCCCTCATTTGGAAACACACACACACACACACACACATATATATATATATATATATATATATATATATATATATATATATATATGTATATATATATATGTGTACTGCATTTCCTCAATTAAGCGTCCTTTCTCAAATCAACGCCTCCTTCCAATAACTGCTGTCTCCGTTGAGAAGTAATTTTTAAATCATCACTAACTTTAAATAAGCAACACCCATAATACAATAATTTTTTTCATATTTTAAATATACGTACCCTTGCACGTGAGTATAGAATTGGTTTATATCAACTTTCGGGGGCGGGACAAATTAACCATATATTGTTTAACTTTTGTCCGATTCTATAAAAAAATAACAAAGAAATAGTTATAATATATGCTTCTTTTAAAAAGTGGAAGAGGACACATATCACAAGACGTTGCCTTGGAGGCCGTTTTCATGCAAGGGTTAAGTCAGTTAAGGGGAGAAAACTGCATGTTTCATGAAGCTGATAGTGTTTAAAGCAAAACAAGCGATCGGATCTGTAAAGATGCGATTAAATGTATTTTTTGTTCGCTGAAGTCAGTTGGAAAGAAATGCGTAACGGTATAGATATTCATTATAATGAAAAAGCACAATTCCTCAGGATCCTGAAGAACTTATGGATAAATTAGCCGCTTGTTGTGTACATCCTTGTACAAATTAATTAAAACAATACAAATAATTCAATTATTATTTACTTTTTTCGTAATTTTCCAATAAAACATGACCCAGTGCACATGTTAGTACTTCTTATGTCCATTCCATGAAGTCATTCCTTGCAGATTGAACACAGATTCTCGATTGGGTTTAAATCAGGAGAGCTTCCCAGCCAATCTGTAGTACTTTGATTTGCTCATTTGTAAGACTTGCCAGTGTGCTCGCACACAATGGCCGTAGGACAACTAATCGACAGAGGAGACAATAGTGTCTGGGCGTGATGAAAATCTTATGCAATAACGGATGACGCAATATTTTACAAGGCCAAACAAATTTCATGATACCCACCGAAAATAGATTCATATTACTTCACACCACTGCAAATGACCTAGTCTAAGGACAAAATAGAAATCGAGTACACCCTGTCACTCCAGTGGGTCTAAAACTGACCGTATGTTGAAAGAAAGGTAACTAAAGTGGTTGTTTCAATTAATTTGCACAAGGATCTAGGACAGATGTCTCTGAAATTTCCATATGTTTCGTCACTCTGTTTTGAAAACCTTGTTAAAACCTTTTTTGGCCTCTATCCACCATGGATTCGAAATTTCGAAACGCAAAACTTTAGAATAAAAATGAAATATCAAAATCTTTTTTTTAATCACAATAAAAGTGTAATCTTTATATGGCAAGCAATTTGAAGTCACGCATTATTATTTACCATTCATCTAATTTACCCAGGATATTAGCACCCTTTCCAGACTATTAGTACTGACACTGCTTACACTTGATATTTAAACTGTTTGGTCTGTCTAAATTTTCTGGTGATGATAATTTAAGCTAAAAGGAACTGAATCAATTTTGATAATATAATTTATAAAAGATGCAGAACAATTGACTCGGTTAGGGGTTACAATCTATTGCTCTGCCGTCCTGTTTTCAGAGCGTGAGCATTTATAGGTAGTGTGTTTAGGGAACAATATATTTTGAAAGGCTTATACATCTTGGTAAAAATATTTTATCATTTTTGTTTGAAAAATGTTTTATCGTTCTTGTTTATTCTGTTTTTATAATTTGCCATCGATTAGAATAATCGCTGAAGGTAATTGTTCCACTTGCTTCATATCATGGTCTTTCAAAAAATTCCCCCTGAAATAATCTCCTGCCTCGAAAAAGCTCCTCTTCTGAAGATTCCATTTCTAAATAGGGAATCCGGATGATCAATCGAAAAAAATACAATGCTATGCATATTTTTATTAATTAAAACGAGCAAGGAATATTTCTTAAGTCTTTTGAGGAATTACTGCTGATATCGAATATATCGTTTGACGTCGTCTGAAGACATGTAAAGGATCTTCCCGAATAAAGGGTGCGATTTTTCCGAGTAATTTTTCAATTTCCTTCCTCATTTTTGAATAATAAAGTTAGAAGTCGAAGAATTTCTGAAATTATAAATACGAATTATTCATATTGTAAATATTCTAGCGAAAGTCAAAGATTTATCTAAATATATTTTATGATGAAAATGTATCAATTTTTACCTTTCCCTCGTTTATATGTAGTGCTGACTGAGAATGTTGGCATGGCGATAATTCATTTAATTTATAGAGAATAACAATTTAAATATTGCTGTAATCGTTTCATCCTCTTAGGTTAGGACAATGGAAAGTGTCAGGCTGCTGTAAGCACAGCAATAACTTTCTCCAATATATATTTAACAGCTTACAATAAAATGAGAAATGCTTTGTCCAAAAATTTATGGTACTAGAAAATTATGAAGGGGACAATTATATTTACACGTGAAAGGCATGAATTGCAAGCAATAAGTAATAATAAATTAAATTTAAAATTGTAAAAATATGTTGGATATATATATATATAATTACATGAATGATTCATACAAAAACAAATATAGAGGTTAATGAGTTAAATGGCGAGAATACATCTTCGCAAACAATTTCAATAAGTTACACTAACCACGAACCTGTATATGAATGATATAATCCCTGTTTATAAATTCCAGTTTCATAAGGTCTTTTTTAGTTTTTACAAGCTTTCGTCTCTTTCTACAGACATCCTCAGGTAGGGAAATAGATTTGTTCTTGTTTTTTACTTCTCGGTAATAAGAGGACAGCGAAAATATAGATGTAATCCGAAAAAATGATATGAGAAATGTGTTATTATTTTGGAACGTGCGGTCGAAATTATATATATAATCGAAATTATATATATATATATATATATATATATATATATATATATATATAAGATATAATTATTTCTGATATTTTTAAATCTTGGATACGAAACTGAACATTCCTTAATCTAAACGGGAGCTTGAAGGCAATTTTGCTTAATCACAACGACTTCGTGGCCGAGTTGGTTAAAGCACGTCGGATCTAACGATGAGTTTTCCTGCAAATGGGAGGGTTCAGATCCTCATGGAGAGTGCAATTTTCTCCAATAAGATTCCTCGGCTATTCAGACTGGTAGACAAAATAAAATATTGTTTGAGATAAATAGGGCCATCCACTAAAAATAAAGTTTAAATTGTGTGTGTGTGTGTGTGTGAGAGAGAGAGAAAGAGAAAGTGAAAAAGTTTTCGTGTGATGCGTTTTGTTCATGAGGACATCATCAGACTAGGTTTGTTTACGTTGATGCGATGACACACAGCTTAAACGGGGTAAGATGGGAATTTTAAATTAAGAATTCTTTTTTAATGTGTTTTGTGTATATAGTATCGACAGTTGCATTTAGATGCTTTTTATATTTGCTTCCATCATCTTTGTTATTAAATACCCAACATTATGATAACAGATCTACCATAAATGGCGAAATGTCGTAAAAGCCTAGACGCAAATGTACTAAGGATAAACTAGAGATTAAAGCATTTTCTAAATATTTTCGTCATACAGATATAATTTCTCTTTTAATTTGAGTTGCATTTTTTTATGTCAAAATTGTTGTCAGTCTTGTTATGTCGAGTACTTTGAGTATCTAATGTTTTTAATTCGTTGTTTTTTTTAAATGTCTCTTTTGTGTTTTTTTTAAACTTCTTAGGTGTTACCAATATATTCTCTCTTGCAATCACTACTGGTGATTGAGTAAATTTCTCCTTCAAGTTATAGCTCGTTGTTTTTTCTTGGTTAAGACTTTCATTGTTTTAGATGAAGTTGTGATACATTTCAAGTTAATTTTCGATAAATTCTTTTTCGATTGCAGTTGTGATAGAATTAGGGATGAAATGCTTCACACGAAAACATTTTTCCACTTTGTCATACATTTCTCCTCCAAGACATTTCCTGTTATATATTAAAAATATACATATCGTCAACCTATATATATAGAGATAGATAATAATATCAGATCCCTAAGTGAGAAGGATAATCCAAGCGGTTCTTTTTAATATGAAATATTAAAAAGATAGATCCGTAGAGAGCTCAATCTATACAAAACGGAGCAATATGATATACATCATGGAAAAGCTTAACATATCACAAAAATACAGTAATAAATTAGGATTTATTTCGACCAGAAAGTCTCATCAGACTGAAAATATAAATGGTCTCTCTGTCTCTCTCTCTCTCTCTCTCTATATATATATATATATATATATATATATATATATATATATTGTGGTTACCATTACTACATATATTTTTGGAGAATATCTACTGATGTGCTGAACGAATGTTCTTCTTTAGCCCTGCAAGGGACCTAGATATTCTGGCTCAAACAGGACACTTAAGAGGTTCAACAGCGGGTGTTAGATAATCATGCAATTTAAAATGTCGCATGAAACCGATTCGGGACCCGTATGTCTTAAAGCAAATATCAGATTTCAGTTACTGGACCTCTACGGCTTTATAGTAAATTGCCACCATCCGTCGGTGCGCTCTCAAGTGACTCCTTAGACCAGCCACCGACAAACACATTCTACCTCAATCTGTACACGTTAGCTCGGACTGAAAAACTATAAAAATCTATAAAAAAACAACTATAAATAGTTGTCTTTTAATATCGAATTGCATGATGCATAATGTATGATAGTAGCATTCATTACTTGTCCCGCGAAAGGAACACACACACTCATATATATATATATATATATATATATATATATATATATATATATATATATATATATATATATATATATATATATATATGTATGTATGTATGTATATATATATTTATTATAAACTGTTACATTGGATCATGCAAGTTACCACAACAAAAACGCATATTTGTTTCGACGTCCAAAGGCGTTTCGTCAGGCGTCTAACAATGGTTTTACCACTACCGTTAGCCGCCTGACGAGACGTCTTTCGACGTCGAAACAAATATGCATTTCTGACGTGGTGACTTGCATGTTCCAATGTAACAGTTTATAATAAATATTTATTGCTCTACACTTTTATTGAGCCCTTCTTAAATTAATGTTATGAACGTTTGAATTGATATTCTTTTTGTTCTTTTACATATATATATATATATATATATATATATATATATATATATATATATATATAATGTTGGTGCAAAAAGAATGACGTATTAATGTCGTTTTTTGACGTTAAAAATACGTCAAAAAACGACATTATTACGGCATAACCTAATATATATATATATATGAAAAATTTATCATAGTTAACCCGTAGAAAAAGACAATATTTATATTTATAAATGTAAAGGACAATAGGAAAACTGTAATAGTTGCCGAGGCGTTTCGTCCGATGTGAACTTTCTCAAGGCAAACCGAAATTACTCACACAGAAGAAAAATCCTCGAGAGTGCTGCCATTAATTATTATCCAAATATTAATCTACGCCCAGTCTTTTCCCCTATTTCACCTTTTTTTAACAGAATTACTTCTCTCCCAAACAAACTTACACAACAGTATCAAGAAATCAAAGAAAATGGTTGAATCCGTCAATACAGCAAAAGAACAATATCTCCACACGTGACAGTAATTGACGTAATTTCAGTTAACAGTATGAAAATAGCATTCTCTAAATTCTTCCAGTTGCTAAAGACATTTTGTTTTGTTATTATTAGTTACTTTGTTTTAATAAATTCATTTCGTTTTGCCTTGAGAAAGTCCACATCGGACGAAACGCGTCGGCTATTATTATAGTTTTCCTATTGTCTTTCACACACACACACACACAAATATATATATATATATATATATATATATATATATATATATAATCCTGTGCGAATCAGGTCAGTATCCGCAAATGTTTTTAACCTTTTAACCTCCTCATGGTCCAGATTCGAAATTTCCAAACGCATAAATCTACGAAGAGCCATGAAGCCTCAAAATCGTTTTTAATTGTAATAAAAGACCAATCTTTACACGGAGAAGTGAATTGAGGTCACGCATTTTTACATGCCTAATTCTAAGGATGACCAATTTAGTCGGAGTTGTTGCCACCCTTTCCAGAGCATTAATGCTGTCAATGTGCTTACACTTGATATTTAAACTGTTTGGTCTGTCTAAATATTCAGTGGATGATAGTTTATGCTAAGAGGAATTGACGCTAAGCGCCGCCTAGACACTTGGAACGTAATAAGTGCCAAATTGCAGCCTTGACCGTGAAAATGCCCATTATTTATTAATTTACTGATAAAAGAAGTGAACTTTTCATTGCAGATATAAGAAGAGAAACTCTTTAGTTACTCCAACTTTAGATCATGATACTAATTCCGTTATTTAAATGGCCGTTCAACATAAACTGAAATAAGTAACAAATAACAAGACTATTTACATCTGGATTATCTTTATATGTTAAGCTTTTCCATTTATTAGGTTGGTGCAAAAATAACGTCGGTTTTTGACGTTAAAAGTACGTCAAAAACCGACATTATTTTTGCACCAACCTAATATATCTTCGGTCTTATGAGACTTACTGGTCGAAATAAATCCTGATTTATTACTGTATTTTCGTGGTATGTTGAGCTTCTCCTTGATATATATATCATATTGCTCTGTATTCTCTATATTAATCTCTCTACCTATCTATCTTTTTATAGTTTTTTTTTATGGATTTTCAGCTCGATCTGACGTGTACATCCGGATTATCGTTCTCCTCATTGTTGTTGTTATCACAACGTTTCGGCCATTGTGCTATCCGGCCTTCATCAGGTCTATATCCGTCAGACTAACATAGCAGGAATTCTAAATTCAACAATTCAGACAGAAATATTAAATCTCAACTTGATATAGTTAAAGATCAACTAAGTTTTGTAGAACAAGAAAAAAAAAATGCAAAACTTTAGAGAGCGAGAAGAATAGAAAACTCTTCAAGACAGCGATTGACGTTGCATTTAAATTTTTGTGGATCAAAGTTGGCTGGAAAGCATGAAACCAGAAGAGAGTTCCACAAGCGAGAAGTATGAGAAAAGAACTGTTAGCATAGAACTTATGTTTACCTCCAGCCAATTTAACTGTAAACTGATGAGACATTAAATTCATAAAGTCTACTTATCATAGCAAAGATTCCATCCGAACAATTGCCATGAAAGTATTTATAGAAAAGGCAGAGGGAAGCTACATTATGTCAGTGGGAAAATGACTGATCAGGACCAATAATATAGATGAATTTCTAAGTTTATACGTTCTTTTTATAGATACACATATTTAAGTAAATGCTTTGTTTATAATAAACAGTATTAACAACATTTACCGGCTTGAATGTCCGAGAAATTTTCATAGAAAATATGCGTCCTCCGACAGGAACCGAACCTGTATCCTATACGGAACCATCATTTAGCCTGGCGTGCCTTAACCGATTGGCGATTTTACTGTTTTTAAACACAATTCTCCATGATTTTCATTCGTTCCTATCTGCTCAATGCGTATCCATATGTAAACAAATGATTTCAGGTATTATGAAATGGACATAGTCCATCAATTATTTAAGACATTTTTTATGTCGGAGGACGCATATTTTCTATGAAAATTTCTCAGACATTTAGGTCGGTAAATGTCGTTGATACTGTTTATTATAAAGAGAGCACTTACTTAAATATTTGTATTTATAAAAAGAACGTATAAACATTAAAAAATGTCGGACTTTTAATGTATGAATTTCTAAATAGAACAAAAGACAAATTAAGGCAGTAGATAACGATTGGTATTGCATTAAAATTTTTGAAGATCAAAGTTCGCTGGAAAGCATGAAACCAAAAGAGAGTTCCACAAACAAGAAGTGCGAGAAAAATGTTAGCTTAGAACTTGGTGTTATATCTAGCATATTCAACTGTGAATTAATGAGACCTTACCGCCAATTTAGTACTGTGCTTAAATTCATAAAGTCTAGATACAATAGTTTATCCGAACAAATACCATGAAAGTATTTATAGAAAAGGCACAGGGTAGCTACATTATGGCGGTGGGAAAGTGACTCGAGATGCCATGTCAAGACCAATAATATAGCTGAATTTCTAAATATACTGCAAGAGCATCGGACAGATGTGATAGCAATATTTAAAGCATGGACGAATGGTAGACTTATAAATATGCAAGATAGTTTCTGTAGAGAAAAATTGTCTAGCACGAAAGAAAGAACCTATTTTTTCAGCAGCAAACTTAGTAATTGATTCAATATATTCTTCCCTTTCATATCAGCCAAGGATGTTAGATCGAGAAGACGCAAAAAGCCAGTTTCCTGGAGTTTAGCATCAGTCATATTGATAGAGAGAAGTTTCGTTTTGGAGGCATTGAAATTAACAAGCCATTCTTTGCCCCAGTTAACAACAAAACTGACGGTTGTTTTTTTTTTTAGATCATCTGCCAATTTTACCTTATAGAACCGGTCAAACGTAAACTGTTGTGTCGTCAGCATTGATAGAGTTGAGAATTTAAATAAAGCCAGATAGAATTTAAATTACAGAAAATAATTATTCTGCTGATTCAAATATACTTACATGCTGATTGAATAATAAATAGATGATGATTCGGTTTTATCTACGGGGCAAACGTGGGCAGATGAATTTTGAAGGATGAGACTTAAGAGAGAGTTTTGAGTATGACCCAAGTTATGGTCGTCCTGCAAATGCCACCACAGAGGAAAACATTGATCGTGTTCACCACATGACAGGCGATTGATTATAAATCAATTAGCCAATTTTATTAGCATATTCCGGGAGTTAGTTGTGAATCTTCTGAACAATTAACTTAGCATGATGAAGGTATCGGTTCAGTGGGTGCCACGTCTTCTGACACCTGATCAAAAGCACATCAAGCTGAATATATCACTATCTTTAACCTAAACAGGATTGAAACTGGACACTCCAATGATCAATTCCAAGCTATTATCCATTTCACCATCCATGCAACCAAGTTTACAGCTTCTAGTATTCCCAAGCGGTCACCCATCTAGGTACTGACCAGGTTCGACATTGCTTAACCTCAATGATCGTACGGGAATTGGTGTTTCAACGTAATGTGGCCGTTAGCCAATATATTTTATAACGCATTGCTTGAAAAATAATCATCATTTACACTATTTACATGGTTCAGATTGTTGTCCTCATCTCTATTGTTATATTCACAACGTTTCGGTCATTGTACGCTTCAGCCTTCTTCAGGATCAATCTATATTTCTGAGATAAGCAACTATTTGCACTATTTACATTGTTCAGACTGTTGTCCTCATCTTTATCGTCATATTCACAACGTTTCGGCCATTGGATGCTACGGCCTTCTTCAGGAGTAGTCTATATTTCTGAGATGAGCTATTGTAACTATTTGCACTATTTACATTGTTCAGACTGTTGTCCTCAGTTTTAGTGTCAAATTCACAACGTTTCGGCGATTGTACGCTCCGATCTTCTTCAGGTGACATACGTTGACACTTCGAACAGAATCTTTATTTCGTCTACTGGGATAGATTGTTCTTGTTCTACATGCCATGCCTCTTCCGGATATCGCAGTTTCAGTTATTTTCCTTTATAAAATCAACTTGCTAAGTTTTTGTTCAATTGTGCCGTGGCTAGATTTCTTCAAACGACGCTTTTATCCACTGAGCCATGTGGCCTTGAAGTGGTTGGGGATTGAAGTAATTCAAAATAACTAGACCCCAAAAGTTGTGAGTTCGATACCTGGTCACAGTAGAGGTGAACTAAAACGTGGAGAGTTGAGTTACTAAAGGAAAATAACTGAAGCTGAGATATCCAGAAAAAGCATGGCACGTGGAGCTAGATCAATCTAGCCATGCGGACTAAATAAAGGGTTCAGTTCGAAATTCCAACGTGTATCATCTGAAGAAGGTCGGAGCGTATAGTGGTCGAAACGTCGTGAATATGAGAATAAAAATCAGCACAACACTCCGCACAATGTAAATAGTGTAAATAATTACCATATATTATCTCAGAAATATAGGCAAAAATAAATATTTCGTTATACTCCTCTGCCATTGTCTCAAATAAATAATGGACCGTTCCCTTTTGATTGCAAAGAAAGACGCAAGAAAAACTTATGTCAGTGACGCTGTCTGGTGTTAGTGAAAAAAAGCATACATAAAAAGAAAGATAGTTGAAGCTAAAACGCTCTTAGGCTCTTAACATTTGCTTCCATGAAATGAAAACTCTTATCACTTTTAATCTTTTGATTTGTACCCTCTTACTTCTTTAAATAACGACCAGAATTCATACTTCTGTTTGTTATTGCAGTATTTAGAATATTTTATTTCAAATACATATTATATTAGTAGTTTCAAGACAGAGAAAAACAGATCGATTTTTCGCTGATTGCAAGTGAATATCATTTATAATTATCTTTTTATATACTTATTGTCATTTTTTTTTTTTACTAAAAATGTTCAATTAGAATTTTAGAGAATATGTAGTTAATTATTTGGCGCAGAAATGTCACCGATCCTTGAAATATTTCTTTAAAAAGAAAACAAAAAGATTGCCGGTTGTCGAGATGAGATAGTTTGAAGGCCCTTAGATCTTTGTACACGAAATCAAAACCAACAATGTGTGGTCTTAAATGTAGGTTCGCTTATTTCTATGTATAATCTTGGTTCCTTCTCTGTCTTACCCACCAAACCCGTTCTGTTTATCCGTCCATTCTCCGTTTCTCTCTCCCTCTCTTTATATACATTACGATTTCGAAATCCCTTGGTCTCTCTCTGTCCTCTGAAAAAAAAAAAGGAAGCAAAAAACGAAAACACTTATCACCTGTGTTAACAGGGAAGATATTTGTCTGAAGTGTGTAAACCCGTGCCAAAACCCCATAAATATTAGCTAAACAAAGAAATTATAAAGGCTGAAATTTTGCTTCCGTCAAACACATTTCAACACAGCACATGATACAAAAAAAAAAAAAATACTCAGAGTTTATCTTTTTTCGTTGCCTTCAGTACTTCTCGGAGTCTTCTTTGTTTTTTATAATTATTCTACAAATGGTTTTTATTAATATTTGTCTATTATATTTCATGTTTTTCTCACGATCTTCATGGTAGACGTCTGCTGACTGTTAATAGCGTGCAGGTGATGTCGCTATTTTGGGTTAAATTTGACTCAAATCCTTAGCGAGTGGCCCGAACAAGAAAACACGGAGAATAAGATGGGGAGGGGTAGATATAAGTACAGGTTTCCCTAGAGAAACATTTATTTAACATAACCAACACAATAGGTTAAAAATAAACAATATAAACCGTAAGTTCTCTGAACACAATTTCTTCTGTCGCACTTCTTGCTTGTGTAACTTTCATCCGACTTCTAGCTTTCCAGTCAACATCGACCTTCAAAAATTTAAATTCATTGTCAATCGTTATATTCTGTCTTTAATTGTTCGTTTATTGTTCTCTCTCCTTAATAGTATTTTCTCATATTCTGTAACACTCAGTAATCCCTTTAGTCTTAGTGGCTTTGCTGTCTTGCTTGGAGTAAAATGATTAGAAAAAAGGCAATGGAATACAAATTGAATATGATTTACGGCTACAATCTTGTATTGATTTCATCCGAGGTAGTTTAATATAATTGTAGAAGTAAAAATCTACATTTTAAAATTGTCGGAAATAATGAAGAACAGATTTACGTGAGTGGAGTGGCGATATCGACCGGAAGTGGTTCCTAAGACGGGAACGCCTCATTCTCCTCCGCTTTAGTAGCCTTCCATTTTGATTGGCGGAAGAGGTGAAGGCAGAGGTATGTTATAAAAATCCATTCACCTCACACTCGAGTGGCTTTCTGGACGAGAGCGAAACAAGTTTTTATTATTGTTCCTGTCTCTTATTACTGTGGTTACCTGAGAGGATCGCAAAGGAAGGACGTTTTCTTTTGCAACCCGGTCATTCAACAATTATATCCACACTGGTCTTTTCAGTCGAATTCATTTTCGACAAAATATAGTGTTAGTAAAAACTTCCTAGCTCTGAGTCTATTCTTCAAATCTACAAATAACCATTGGTCTTTGAATTGAATACTGCTGCCATATATGGTCTGGTGCCCCCTCTGTTCATCTCGAGGTCCTCAACAAAATCCAGAAACGGATATGCAATATGATATATCTTGATCTGGCATCTTGTCTACAGTCACTTTCTTAAAAGCGTGCTGTGGCTTCCCTCTGTCTTTTCTAAAATTATTTCCATGGCAACAGCTCTGACGAGCTACTTTCACTGGTACCCAAACTGCATGAATTTAAGCGTGCTACTAGGTTGGCATCTCGGTCCCACCCTTTCACTGTCGAAACCGTTAAATGTAGGTGTCTGATCTACTCCAGCAGCTTCTTATCTCGCACTTCCCGACAGTGAATCTCCCTTTCTTCTATTTGTTTTCCTGGTAGCTATAGTCTTCAAATAATCAAATGTAATGTTTATAGACGTCTTCTGATGCATTGATCTGGAACCCCGTCATTCTCGTTAACCTTTCCTGAAACACCCCTCTTTACTCTTACTCTCACTCTCTGTAACCCCTTGCTTACTAGTGGCACTCCCGCCATGCTTGGGGTGATATGCTTAAAAAAAAACTGTTTTTAGATTTGGCAAAGTCAAGTCACAGATACACCTGTTGACATTTCGTGAGCCTACAATATAACAACTTCTGATAAATCTTTCCTCTTTTCTGGGCGGTCGTAAAGTTGAATTCAAAATCAGAAAGAAAGCGAGTATTAATTATCCTTAAAAAGAAAACTGATGCAAACGTCAAGTGATTGCACCTAAAATGTACACCAAATAATTTTACGATATAAATGCATGGTAAATATTTTCAGCAAATACATATATTGTATGAAGGGCGGACAAGAAGTAATGCCTGTTCTTCCATAACACGATATTTAATCATAAAACCTGCCGTAGTACGTAATGTTTACTAAATAACATAAAAATATTTATTAAATCCCTTAAAACGTTCTAACCTACTTATTATCTCCTTAACACCTCATTAACACTAGCACCAGCATTCTTAAGGACAGCTCAAACAACTAATTTCGTTTCTGAAACTAGATACTTGGATAACCAAAACAATAGATGAAATACCCTGTACCAAAGCGAAGGGCAGTCCAAGACGCACTCACCGCGACTTACCAACCTCAATATAAATCCAAGCAGGAAGGAGTTAGATGTCAGTTCTCTCTTCAGGCTCTAACCAAAAAAGAACTGATCAGCACGATTGCCTGCTAGAGAGAATCACCCCACCCTCTCTCTTTCAAAACAATATTCGCTGGACGTTTATTCATTTGGAATTTAAAAACTGATCAGCTCGACTGCTTGCTACGTAGAAGCAGGCCTCTCTCTCTCTCTTTCTCACTCTCAAAACAATATTCGTCCGGCCTTTATATATTTGCAATTTAAAAACCAATATTCTGCGACAACCTCAACAGACGCGAAGCGTGCAATCCCGAAAATCCGAATGCAGTCCTCAACATAGCTTAACACCTTTGAATGAAATCATGGATCTTGCATTTCTTCTAGAATAAGCGCTCTTCATAGAATATGCGCCATCTTCATGGTTAAATAAGCGAGCCCTCGAATGTGCGCCTCCAACCCGTAATATGGATACTCTGTTTGTAATTTGCAATAAACGCTCCCTTCCATATTTGCTTATATCAACTTACTTGAGCGGGACAAATTTAAAAAGCAAAAAAGCAAAAAAGCAAAAAAAAAGACAATAAAAAAAAAACACGATTTCACTTCCGTCTGGCAATATAGAGAATAAAAAGAAAATGATTATAATATAAAAGGTAATAAAACATAAGGTGAATATATTTTCCATTAATTAAAAATTGACCGTCTCTCGTTCATTTTCCAAAAATTTAATTAGACACTTTTCATAAAATAAATTTTTCTTGCCTTAAAATCTTTACAAAGATTTGTGCTATTCTTTTTTTTAAAGTTTCAGAGAATGTCCCGTCATCATTTTGGAGATATAATCTATCGTTTTATTGTCCAGTTTGTCCGTCACGAGCATTGATGGCAACTTTTTAGGCATCATAAAATATTTTGAAGGTTTCCTGCATCTTGCTGACAAACATGTTTTGCCATACTTCTTTCAAAATATCTTCCTTAGATTTTATAATTGTATAGAATTAATAGAATCAATATAAATTATAAAAGAGAAGACAGACATTTGTGAGTGATTTTTTCAGTGGGATCCCCCGTGGCTAAGAATTGCCCTCCTATAATCGCGGCTTCTAATGTCCAATTTCTAAATAATCACTCCTGTCTTATGCAAGAAAATACAGTTCTCATATTCTAGAAGTCACTTAGAGTGCATCCCTCAGGAACCTTAATATATGGAAGTCTAAGAGTACCGAGTTAGGAAACCTTCATGGCGTCTACCAGTATGGAACATACGCCATGAATATCACTCTATACATTGTCTATAGGATATAAATGAATCACATTTTAACATATATTGACGGAGAATCTACTCTCCCGCAAATACTGTCTGAGCAAAAATAATAGTAACCTTACACGCAAGCCGCTAGTGGCCCAGTAATGGTAACGCCGGCAGTCATCTGGTGGCAGCCACAGGTGGGCCACCGGTGGGCCACCAGTGGGCCACCAGTGCGCCTCTAGCGGTGTGCCAGTGGTAACATTGCCGAGTCAAATACGCCGGCGGTCCAACGGCGGGTCACCAGCAGTAAGCGCTAATAGCATGCTACCCAGTGGCAGATGAGTGGCTTGCGTGGAGGGAAGCTATCTTTATAATAATTATTGAACTTGGCATTTTTGTGCGGATTATTTATCTCCGGGTATGTAAAAAAAACAGAATTGTCTTAGATTTTACAAGTAGATGATTAACTTCTGACAGAAATAACCATCTAATTTGCAGATTAATCTTCTCTTATTAACGACAGTTGTCCATCTGGTATCGAGAGAAATAAAGCAAGGAAGATAGAAAATCGACTCGGCATATTTTAGACCACCACACTAGCAGTAATTCTGAAATCACGCTGACCATTTTGGTTAGCAGTTGTAGAATCGATCTCTCAATACCTGAGATGAACGTCATTCGTTCTTTCTCTTTGTATTTCCTATATTGAAGCGATCGGTATTTGCAAGAGCGCATGGTAAACCATCCGATAGTTTTGCCTTCTTTGTCGTCAGTCGTATTTTAGACAGGTTTTCGTTTGGGTGATAGGGAAACACGATTCCATTAAGGCCCGAACGCATCACCCTGAATAAATCATGGAAAAAAATCAAGCAAAGCATTAACAATGTTGTTGATATAAGGTTGCGCTAACCTTTTCTCTGAGTGTGACATTTATGAAGCCAACGTAAATGAGAAAATCATTTATTTACTCTACCAATTATAGCATCAAATCTACTCATGGATTTATCCAAATCCTTAAAGCGTCTCAACCAAACCGAGGCAACTTAGTATCACGTGATATAACAAATTTATTTATAAAAGTCCCTGTCGATGAAAACATCAATATAATCTGCAACATATATACATAACTCGATTCAACTTGCATCTATCAAAACTAATATTCTCCGGAAATTACTGCGCGTCTCCATAATGACAATATCCATACTCAAACTAACGACGTTACAGAGGGAAAACCACTCGAACCTTGCATTTCGAACTATTAGATGTTTGATGTCGAATACAAGTTATTTAAAAATGATACTAAACCTAATATATATGTCCGCTATGAAGATGATTTTTTATTTTAGCTGAAAACAAAAAAGAAATTGATATTCTCAAAACCACATTTGAAAATATGAGTTTAACATATTTAGCGAACAATATTCATTCGCCCTTGCATGGAGTATTGCTGCCATATATGGTCTGGAGCCCCTTTTAATTGTCTCAAGGTCCTTGATAAAATCCAAAGACGGATATGCAATGTAATTGGCCCTGATCAGGCATCTCGTCTGCAGCCGCTTTATGACAGACATGCCGTTGCCTCCCTCTGACCTTTTTACAAATACTTTCACGGTAACTGCTCCGAGAAGCTGCTAATGCTGGTTCCAAACTTCATGAATTTAAGCTTTCAACTAGGCTAGCATCTCGCTCTCACCCTTTCACTATCGAAACTGTTAAATGTAGCCGTCTCTTCTACTCCAATAGCTTCATGTCTCGCACTTCTCGCCTGTGGAACTCCCTCCCCATTTCTTGTTTTCCTGGTAGCTATAATCTCCAACTTTTTAAATGCAATGTCAATCGATGTCTCCAGATGCCTCGATCCATCCCCTATCCTTCTCTTCATCCTTTCCTCTATCATTCCTCTTTGATCTCGCTCCAACTCTATAACCGCTTGCCTGCTAGTGTCTTCCCGCCTTGCTTGGAGTTGAATGCTTAAAAATATGTGTATATTCATATATGTACCATATAAACATTAAGCTTACATCATGCTTTGTTTTTCCCAATATCTCCCTCCATACAATCTATATTTTGAATTTACCCACCGCCCACCAACAATATATTGGGTTTATATTAAATCTGAGCTTTGAATCTGAATATAATTTAGTATTCTTCCCAGGAGACGTTGTATTAAAAAAAAAAAAAAAAAAAAACAGTTGTAATAAGCGGCTCAATCACCATATGTGCCTCACGAATTAGTAAACCAATTTTAAATTTTAAATTTAATCTATATTAAGTTTAAAATTATAAAATTATTTAAAGAAGAAACTGAGGAAAAAATGCATGTTTTTTATTTATTTTATTTTATTAAAATTAAGTTGGAATAAACGTTAAGATCTAATGCTACTCTGAACTCCGTTACAACTTAAATACATTTGAAGTGAAGATATGGGCAAAGGAGGGTGAAATCTTGCAAAAGACAATACAGACACAATCAGATTATAATACACTAATACTCAGACAAATTTATATATATATATATATATATATATATATATATATATATATATAATTATAATTATTTATTTAAAAATATGATTCCAACACGCTACATAAGAGTTCTCATGTTTCAAAACATGAGAACTCTTATGTAGCTTGTTGGAATCATATTTTTGAATAAATAATTATATTTATGCTCTATTTTTGTATCGAGCACTATTTTTAAAAAATAATAACAAAAGTATTAAAGAACTTTGGATTATTTACCTAACGAGTTATTTCCTATTTTCTATATATTTTTCACATGTATATATATATATATATATATATATATATATATATATATGATAAATTTCTCAGAATAATTCTGAAAATAAGACAAGTTGGATAAAAAAAAGCGACAATTGGAAAATATGACTAAGAAATATAATTTCTGGATTAATACAAATTAAAATTTGACACTTATCACCTGAATTCCAGAGATTTGCAAACGAATAATTTTGCAATCGTTCAGTCCACTCGTCAGGAGGATTCAGCAATTGACTTTGGATTTTCTCACTTTTAGTCATCTTTATACTAAATTTTATATAATTAATATATATGCTAGTTATTGGCGTTAGATTGACTTTTCCCCTTTTTTTTATATGCATATGTGGGGGTGCCTGTGTGTGTATATGTATCGAATTTCGTGATTATTTCATCATTTTATTGTCCCCCTTATACTTCCACTCTATCCAGTTTCCATTATATAGTGTCAATTAACATTGACTACGAACACGCCAATGTTTTATTAAAGACGCGTGTTCAGATTCATACTTGAGATCATGAGTAAATGCAGATTTGTTTTATTCTTGTGTTTGCAAGCAACCACTCTAATAATAACCTCCCTTCAGGGCATACAGCGGGCATATTCTCGGCACCGCTAACACGGCAGTGATTTATTGATATCAAGTTTAAATTTGTATAGATTGGAAGGCATAGAAAGCGTTTGCCTTCCGTATGTGTCTCTTCTGAGGGAATTGGCATAAAAATCAGTGTCCGAATCGCTAGCTTTTCCTTGAACTCAGTTTCTGGCCCTGTTGGATATACGTATCTGCCTCAGTTATCAAGCAGACGCGTTTAACTGGGTTCAGAAAAAAGGAAAAAGGAAACTAAAAATAAAAAGGAAATTAATTTTACCTCAAAGAAATTTGCGACCAGAGATTTTGTCGAAAACTTACTTATCACGAAATACAATACGATTGGACATATCTCGTGTTGCCACGTGCTCACGTATAATACCACACGCGTTCATGTTTTTTAGAATGTTGCTAGAGCAATGCCTGTCAATTAACCAAATGTTTAAAAATAATTAAAAAAAATAACCAAATGTTTAAAAATAATAAAAAAAAAAACCGTAAGAAAGAAAAAGGGAACGAAGAAATCTTTTCGGTGTCAGATCAGTGCTGTAAAAAGTTGTGAGTTTCCCCACAAGATGGAAAAAGTTATTTGTCACGCGTTTCGTTCCAAGAAAGAACTTCTTCAGTGAACAGTTTCATTATAATTATTAATCTTATAAAAAGATCGAGTAAGATATGCAACAAACACGCAGATGTTTACAAAAGCTGTCCAGGGTTCGGTCTTTTATAAGAATACATTCAACTATCTCTGGTCATTACCAGGAAAGTTAATGTTGTCGATGTCATAGACAAAAAGTCTTTTATGGGTTATATCCTGGCATTTAGAGAAACAATACATTTCAAACTTAAATATATGCGTACAGCACAAGTGACATGCGTAGAACGGTTTCAGTGAGCTTAACAGCCCAGGGACTGGTGGCACACAATTATGTAAATTACGAGTTTATCTACACTGATTTGTTTGTTTTTAGTGATAGATTCATTTTAGTTGGGTTTCCTTAATCACTGTCTGAGTTTACGTTTTTCAGTTTCCCCGTTTTGATCATTGTTGTTCCATCGAATCTTTCTGAAGTAGTGTTGGACGAAAAAGGTTCCTTTAAAAGAATGCGTTCCGTCATTTTCTCTCTCTCTCTCACACACACACACACACAGATAAACTTGGTGTATTTGGGCAATAGATTTTAATTTCTACAAGTATGCTTCAAGACCAACGAAAAACTTTTTAATCGAGAATGTTTTAATTTATTTTTTTCTGCATTTCGGAACAACGGAACACATCATACGAAAGAACTGCCGTGTGAAGAAACAAAATTTGAAAATGAAGAAACTGACATAGCACCAAAAAAAAAAAAAAAAATTGATGTTGGATTATGATAAACGAAAGAGTTCGGACATTCGGTAAGATATATTTAATTATTAGGTTGGTGCAAAAATTATTACGTCATTATTTTTGCACCAACCTAATATATATCAGAAACCAAAAAAATAGCCAGGAATATGTAAAAAAAATAAAAAAAAATCCACCTCTCCGGTTTTGATTCCTTCCTGTGGTAGTGACCTCACATCTTGACACTTTTATTTGATTCAACAGACTCCAACAAACATGCAGTCGGTGGATATCTTCTCTAGTAACAGTATCCATGCGAACCACTGGACGTAAACTGCGATATGCCAAAGTTGCCAGTCGACATCCAGCTCCATATCAGCCGATTCACAAGGTTCTAACCGGAACGAGGTCCTCTTCATTACTTGGGTTAATATTAGTGTAGTGACACTCGCTATGCGGTTTGCCATAGCAAGTTCCTTTCAAACCGTGCATTGAAAATTGCTTATGATTATGACGTATTTTTTAACGTCAATAAACGATATTATTTTTACACCAACCTAATATATATATATCTCGAAAGTTTTAAAAAAAAAAGTCCAAAGAAGGGTCTATAATGTTATCGACCATACCTTGGTATTTCGGCTTCATCACCATATCGTAGATTTCCTCTTTTCTACAAATATATTTACGGCAATTGTTCTAATGAACTCTTCTCCGTGGTGCGTCGACCACATAAATTAAAGCGTAGTACTAGATTGGATGATAGGTCTCGTTGTTTTACTCTTGAAATAGATGTAATTGTAAGTTCTATTCTAATAGTTTCTTTTCTTGAACATTTTGCCTGTGAAAATATTTTTGACTTCTTGATTTCCCGTCACCTACGATAATTAATTCTTTCTTCCTGAAGACTGTACTTTTATTGTCCTTTCTCCACGGTGACGCTCTTCTCCTTTTATTCCACTCTCGGTAATCCCTTGCGCCTTAGTGGCATTATTGCCTTACATGAGGTGAAACGATTAGAAAAAAAGTAGTTCATTTTTTTTTCCTTTGCAAAATGACCAACGACAGTCAAGTAATCGGAACAAAACGAATAGTTTTGTCAATTTCTTTGAAAGTATTTAACTGACATGAGCGACTTACTGTGGAGAAAGAAAAACTTTTTTAAGAGTTTAATAGCAATATCATTAACGTTTGCTTCAATGACACATCATGTTCGTAAGGTATGATTGTTACTTCCTAAATATAGCATGTTTAATACACACAAAACACTTCTCCCTCCATTTCAAGATTTGTCAATTCATACACACACACACACATACATACACATACCCACATATAAAACGCAAGTACGTAGACATCTATATCTATAATTCTCAGAATGTGTTTGTCTGTATGTATGTATGTTTGTGCATATGTATGTATCTTTGTGTGTGATCCGATGTCGTTAATGCTTTTCCTCAGTTTTTATCCGATTTCGATGAAATTTCTTTGGTTTAATAGATAGTTATTCAATGCCAGTTTTAAGTCCAAATTATTGGCTACAATGGCTCTCCACTACTTCCCGTCCATTATAACTCTTAACAACTTTTTACTATTTACTATCTATAATAAAAATGAATACTTTAAAGTATAACAATAATATTATCTATATCGATTATTCTCGAAATGTGTGTGTCTGTGTGAGTGTGATAGGATGTTGCTTATGTGTTTCAAAAGTTTTCATCCAATTTCGATGAATTCTTTTTTGTTTGATAGATAATTCTTCAGTGCTGGTTTTGAGCCCAAATTGACTGAAAAAATAAACCTTGAAGGTGAAACTGATATTTTATATTTTGTGCAAAAATCAAAGGGAAATTTTAATGCCTGTAAAAAGCAGCATACAATCGATTTAATGGGGTGAGATCTAACGCAAAAGATTATTAGAATTATAAAAGATACATATAATTAAAAATTATCTTATATCATTATTAT
>OZ010591.1:95428007-95470507 GCA_963932145.1 Acanthosepion lycidas
CGGTCAGCCGATCGTCCGACTTCAGACTGAACTCCGACCGACCCACTGGCGATATGGCATCATGTAGCACAAGGTCGGTTTTTTAACGTGGGATCTCCGAGCCCGTGGGCTCGGCCCAAAAATATGCCCATTGAACCCGTATAAACGGGTTGAGGGTCGGTTTACCTTCTCGAACGAGACTCCGCCCCTCGTCGTAACCTCGTTCGGGTTCCTCCCCGCCCGAAGGCAGAGAGTTCAACCGGTCAGCCGATCGTCCGACTTCAGACTGAACTCAGACCGACCCACTGACGATATGGCATCATGTAGCACAAGGTCGGTTTTTTAACGTGGGATCTCCGAGCCCGTGGGCTCGGCCCAAAAATATGCCCATTGAACCCGTATAAACGGGTTGAGGGCCGGTTTACCTCCCCGAACGAGACTCCGCCCCTCGTCGTAACCTCGTTCGGGTTTTCCCCGCCCGAAGGCAGAGAGTTCAACCGGTCAGCCGGTCGTCCGACTTCAGATTGAACTCAGACCGACCCACTGAGCGGCTCCCTCCTCTTACTACTCCTACTTATTATAGGTGGGAGAGTCTATTAACAATAGAATAGGTGTGTTCCACTATAACAGATCACTACTTGCAAAAAAATATATACATGCAGGACTTTTTGACATTTTGAATAATATCTTTAATAAGCACAAAATACCTGTTAAGTAATCCGCGAATGAAGGGTTTGATGCGACGATCATTATATAAAAATGTGGCGCCAACGTAGGCTACGTAGCTGGGCTTTCTAAAGTTTTCCATTTGGTGAAAGTCGTATTATTAGCATCTGAAAAACTTTCGGATTTTGGAATTTTTCGGATTTGGGAATTTCGGATAAAGGATAATCAATCTATAATAATAATAATAATAATAATAATAATAATAATAATCATTCTGGTAGCAATAAAAGGATTATGCACATGGGTATTTCTCATATCGTGCGTTGATTTCTCTTCATGCAGGGGTGAGAATTATATATTCTTTCACTCTGGTTATATGACATCTCATCTTTTTGCGTCTTCTGATATAAAACCAAACATGGGTACCCCGCAAACCTAAAACAAACCTCAACAACAACTACAATACTGATTTTCTAAAGCGTAGCTTGGATGTGGCACAAGGCCGAAAGTATGGGGCACCCAGTAATGATAGAACTCATTCTCCAGTTGTAACTGTTTTAGCGAGACAAGTTTGCTAACCATTGCACGACCTTGAGGCGCCCACAACAACTACAGTATTAATAATAATAATACATGTAGAAATACATGTACATAAAAAGATTTGAGATGTGGTCATAGAATGATATTTGAATTAAATATCGGTCAAATTGAAAATACTTTAATCCACAATAAACCAACAGCAACAAAAGCAACAACAACAATAATAATGTAGGGGTTGTAAAATTCGTCTGCTATTATATTAGGTTGGTGCACAAATAATGACTTAATAATGTCGTATTTTGACATATTTTTGCACCAACCTAATATATAGAGTTTGGTCCCATAATGTTAGGCGGGCTCTCATTGGTTAATAAAAACACGTGAGTTCAGAAAAAGCTGACCACCAGAGAGACCGGACCTGCTCCAAAGTGACACAGAAGAAATTCTCTCCGCCGCCAGCAGTACCAGTTGTCGAGGGTTTTAAAGGTACAAACTGTCTTGCCCTCTTTCACTACAGCAGTTCGGTAATTCCGTCTGACATATTCTCTGTATATAGGAAAGCACGTCATATTTTTGTTTTAAACGTTGTGTTCATGTTTAGGTGTAAATAAGTATCTTTATTAAATGTTCATAAAGTATTCTTCATGTTCGTGTCGGTCCCAAAGTGGGGCTAGAACAATAATAATAATAAATGTGGAAACTGAGAGCAAGAATAGTACCAGTCATATTAGGTGCGCTTGGAATGATAAAAAAAGGAACACAACAACACATTGAAAAAAATCCATGGATATCGCAGGTTAAGAGAAATACAAAAATTGTCTCGATAAGTACAAGCAGAACTATGTCCATGTATCGCTAGTGATGCTATGGGAGTTAGAAAAACAAATCAGGAAACGTAGCCATGACAACACACGACTGCCTGCCTAAAGTCTTCCCACAAATTTGACAGGCAGTGTGACCATAGCAGAAATCGAAATAATAATAAAAATAATAATATTTTTATTTTTTATTTTTATTTTTTTTAATTTAAATTTTTTTTTTTGTCAGTGGAAAGTGTCATGATGCCATTACTAACCTTAGGTCCCTGGGTGGGACCCGGAAAGAAATGTGTAAACGCCAGAAATCAAAGAAAATAAAAATAATAATAATAATAATTGAGAAAATATCTGAAACTTGCCAGTAAAGTTTAAAAATGTGAAAATGAACATCAAGGTTGTGCCGATCATCACGGGATTACTTGGAATGAGTGTATCAAAAAGAATAGAAGAAATAGAAATTTCGGCAACATGAGTCAATCTAAATGAAAATATTTCTAATAATCAACTACAAATCTAGAATCGCTTGATTTCTTGAAAAGCCGCCAGATATGGCTGTAAACATAATACAATATGAAGAAGGAGAAAAAGTATTAATAAAAGAACTTAATCAAAAGATGATCCCCCCACACACCGAAAAGAGGACATCAAGAAATCCAGAACGGTGTTAAAAGAGATGGCTACAAAGCAGGAGAAAAAAAATAATGAAAACACAAGTTATCGATGAAGGCTGTAGGTTTGGCAGAAGTCAAATTTGAACGTTCATATCGTAAAATATTTTCAGGGGCGTTTTGAAATTTTTAATGTAATCCATTCTTGTATTGATAAGAATCTTACAGAAAAAATTAAAAAAAAAAACTTCCGCAGAATATTTATAAATACTAAAACTATTTTCAGGGAATGTCAGTGTTTTCCTGAGACTAAATATCTTGCCTGTTTTTGTATGTCATTTTATGTTGAGATAAGCGCTTCATATTAGTTATGTCTCGTTGCTTTGGTTCATTTAATGGTTTTTAACCATATTCCTTATCAGCAGTTGTTAATCTTGAATAGGGCAGGTAGGAACTACTTAAATGGGATGTCACTGACAAATCATTTTTGACGTCAAATCAGTCACATATTGAGGCAAAGACGATAAACTACATCCATTTCCTGGGTAAGACGATAAACTCAATTCAACAGCAAGAGCTCTGATCGGTAGGTTTTGAGGAGCATGGAACCATCTCTTAATTGTCGGTGTTCCCATGTTCACCCTGACCCAAGTTGGTAGCACCTGTTAGAGCCCCAGCTACGGGCAAATAGTTAACTCCAAAACTGGCGTCAAAACACTATGAAAATATAAAAATAGGCTTTATTACCAGCAATGAATTTCTGATGAAAAATTATTACCAGCAATACATTTTTGAAAAAAATATTACCAGCAATAAAAATCTTGACGACATTAAATAACCCATTGAGGTTGATATGCCGTAAAAATACAAACCAAACCAATATATACTTAGATAGATAGATAGATAGATAGATAGATAGATAGATAGATAGATAGATAAAAAGTATTACCAACAATAAAAATCTTGTCGGCTTTTAATAACCCATTGAGGTTGATATGCCGTAAAACAAAGCAAAGCAAACCAAACCAATATATACTTAGATAGATAGATAGATAGATAGATAGATAATATTACCAGCAATAAAAATCTTGTCAGCATTAAATAACCCATTGAGGTTGATATGCCGTAAAAAAAACAAACCAATATATACTTAGATAGATAGATAGATAATATTACCAACAATAAAAATCTTGTCGGCATTTAATAACCCATTGAGGTTGATATGCCGTAAAACAAAGCAAAGAAAACCAAACCAATATATACTTAGATAGATAGATAGATAGATAGATAGATAGATAGATAGATAGATAGATAATATTACCAGCAATAAAAATCATGTCAGCATTAAATAACCCATTGAGGTTGATATGCCGTAAAAAAAAAACAATATATATTTAAATAGATAGATAGATAGATAGATAGATAAAAAATATTACCAACAATAAAAATCTTGTCGGCATTTAATAACCCATTGAGGTTGATATGCCGTAAAACAAAGCAAACCAAACCAAACCAACATATACTTAGATAGATAGATAGATAGATAGATAGATAATATTACCAGCAATAAAAATCCTGTCAGCATTAAATAACCCATTGAGGTTGATATCCCGTAAAAAAAAACAAACCAATATATACTTAGATAGATAGATAGATAGATAGATAGATAGATAAAAAATATTACCAACAATAAAAATCTTGTCGGCATTTAATAACCCATTGAGGTTGATATGCCGTAAAACAAAGCAAAGCAAAGAAAACCAAACCAGCAATAAATTTCTGGAGAAAAAAATATTACGAGCAATACATTTTTGAACAAAAATATTAGCAGAAATAAAGATTTTGTCGGCATTAAATAACCCATTGAGGTGTTGATATGCCGTAAAGCAAAATAAATCAAACCAAACCAGAACATATTTTATATGGTAAGAATCTTTTTGAAATAATAATAATTAACTGATACAACTCCTATTAGTTAACGCATAGCTAGGGACGGGAGAAAGGACAGCTTCATATCTTCCGCCAGGGGATTTCTTGTAAGCGAATATAACGAATCCGATTGGAACTGAAACTCGGCTTTTGGATTTTTAATTCCGAGCTGTTATCCATTACACCATCCGCACATCAAAGCTTACAGCCCCTGATATTCCCAAGCGGTCACTCTTCTAGGTAATAACCAGGCTCAAACGTTAACTTCGGTGATCCTACGAGAACCGGTGTTTCAACATGATATGGCCATAAGCCCGCACTTAGTAAAAGCAACGAAGATTTAGTTGTAAGTGTTCTGTAGTGCCACAATTTGTAAATATTGTATAGAAAGGCGACCGATCTTCTCTACACTAATTGTACACTCGTCCATCTGCTATAAGTAGAACGTCTGCTCATAGGAACGGTCAGTGCAAAGGAAGTCGCAAGGTGTAGCGGTTGAGTTGTACGCATTGCAGCACTGAACTACGTTATTCTCGATTACTGGACTATAAATTCATGTCTCTTGCGATTAATACTGTTCTTCGCCCAAAATTTTATTTCAGTGTTTTCCTACAGTATTATTAACCAGAAGTAAAAGCGATAAACGAACTTTATAACAGTTAATTAAATATTAACCTTTAACATTTTAAGCCCTGCGTTCCTGAAAAATCTTAACCCTTCTGTACTCCTGAGTCAAAATTCGCAAATAATTGTTATGTAATGTTTCACAGAAGATATAAAAATAGTTACAAGTTCTTACCTCCCGTTCAACTGGTAGTTTGGCATTAATTCATTTTTTTTACCACTATTCAACCAGTGGCTGTGGATTACGTCATTTTTCTCTACCACCGGTAAATCGGTGGTCAGGATTGAAAGGTTTAAATAACAGAAACATATTGCACGAATGTGTACACCATCGTGTTAAAAATGAGAAAATTCATTTTTTAAGAGTAGTTTTTATGTTTATTTTAGTTTTAATTAAATGCAAAAAAATATAAAATATATTTTAAATTTTTTTGATTATAAAAATGAAGAAGTGTAATAAATGTGTGGAATAAAGCGAATGTTATCTTCCTAAATTTAATATTTATTAAACAATATGTTACTTCTTGAAGTGTTTTATACATAATGCAGTTGAGTCAAGTTATCAGGATTTTTCACCTCTTTTCCATCTGAGAAACATGCATAATGACAAAACACAGTCTTTGGCCGGTCTTCCAGCTTGAATTATAACAAGATCGTAAACATCATCTAATCTTAGCTACATTTGATATTTTAAAAAAAAATAACATGTTGCTATTATCTTAATACAAGTCTTTCTACAAACAATATTGTTTGCGTTGATCTTAAAATGTATAATCGAGAACTTACTAGTATTATTCCACTGAAATTTCCATTGAAATAACACATTGGTTTAAAAGGTGATGTGCAGTAACTTTTAACGAAACACTCAACTTTTTATCTATCTATAAAAACTCCAGGCATGCAAACTCTAGGTCTATACACGTTCCCTGTCAGGACAGACGGTAGAGAAGGCATAGCAGTGAAATTATTTCAGTTTGACCCTCATTCTGGAGCTGCGTTGGAAAATTTCACCCTAAAGTTTATTTGTTAAACAAAGCGTTGGAATCAATTTCATTTATCTGAATCGTGAAAAATGAATCAATTCTGAATGTCCAATAAAATAACTGTTTTGTTGTATTATGATTTTGTCAGCTATCGATCTATTTTCCGAACTGCATTATTAAATCTCGCACAGCAGATATGTTTTGAAAATAAAAGTCTGACAGGAAGAAATTTCTAATTGATCAAAGGCTTTTGTTGGCTTTCGACTAACAACAGGCCTGCTATTAGTCGTGACATGACACTGTTTGTACAGGGATCGGTTATCTCTTTGAAGACACACAGTGCATCCATATAATTGTTTATCAAGATAAATCTCTCCTTATTCTGGTGGTTCAAATGTATATTCGTTTTTAGTGACTCCAAAACTTATTTCAGGCCCACAGCAAAATAATATCACCACTACTATTTTCTGTGTAGATTTATGGGATCAGGAGTTATCATTATTTACATTATATACATTCGGGCTTCTGTCCTTGTATTTGTTGATGTTTGAATAATATAAATAGTGTAAATAATACCTCATTTCAGAAATATAGACAGATACTGTAGGGCCGGAGCGGTGTGATAAATATAGCAACAAAGATGAAGACAATAGTCCGAATAATGTAAATAGTGTACATAATACCTCATCTCAGAAATATAGACAGATACTGAAAGGCCGAAACGTTGTAATAAATATGGCGACAAAGATGAGGACAATAGTCCGAATAATGTAAATAGTGTACATAATACCTCATCTCAGAAATATAGACAGATACTGAAAGGCCGAAACGTTGTAATAAATATGGCGACAAAGATGAGGACAATAGTCCGAATAATGTAAATAGTGTACGCTCCGGTCTTCTTCAGGTGGTTGGAATGTCGAACTGAACCCTTTATTTCGTTCACTGTGGTCTAGTTCCACGTACCATGTCTAATCAATTATTTGATGTTAATTCCCTTCTCCAAGTTCTCCACCGCCTTCACCAGGTAATAAATTCACACTAGTTGGGTTCTGTCACTGGATCTAACTAACGCCTTTATTCACTGTGCCATGTGTCTTTGAAGAAGGCCGGAGCGTACAACGGGCGAAACGTTGTGATAAATATGGCAACAAAGATGAGGATGATAGTCCGAACAATAAAAATAATACCTCATGGATAAGAGCGTTAGTTAGTCGGAATAAAGTAAACAATGTACATAATACCTCATTTCAGAAATATAGACAGATACTGTAGGACCGGAGCGTTGTGATAAATATGGCGACAAAGATGAGGACAATAGTCCGAATAATGTAAACAGTGTACATAATACCTCATCTCAGAAATATAGGCAGATACTCTAGGACCGGAGCCTTGTGATAATTATGGCGACAAAGATGAGGACAATAGTCCGAATAATGTAAACAATGTACATAATACCTCATTTCAGAAATATAGGCAGATACTGTAGGACCGGAGCGTTGTGATAAATATGGCGACAAAGATGAGGACAATAGTCCGAATAATGTAAACAGTGTACATAATACCTCATTTCAGAAATAAAGACAGATACTGTAGGACCGGAGCGTTGTGATAAATATGGCGACAAAGATGAGGACAATAGTCCGAATAATGTAAATAATGTGCATAATACCTCATTTCAGAAATATAGACAGATAATAATTGTTATGGTCCAAGTTAGAACCAAGGAAGAACAACACGAACACAAGAGTAGAAATAACGAAGGTATATTACACGAAATAATAATACAAGATGTGGAAGGTGTTAGTATGACTGTCAGTCTGGTTTGGAGTGAACTACTATCAGCTCGACTCGATTCGTCCATCTCTTTTGAGAGGCGTAGTATACATAGTTTTAGGAAGAGTTCATTCTGTAGTTATAGGTAAGGACCCATGACACTAATGATATTTTTCTAATCAAACTGATCGAATTCTGAATCATTTTCGATGGATTTCTTCCTGAATATTGTCAGGTTGGTAAATACCAATCAGTTTCAACGATCTTACGTAAATTGCTATATGCTTGCAAGTACTGCCTCCATGTACCAATTTTTTACTATACAAACGACTAAGAGACATATATGGGTAAAATTTCGAACTGTTTGGATTAAGCAATTCTTTTTTGATTATCTTAGTGATCAGTAATCGATATATTCGAAGAAAAAAAAACAGGATGAAACGATTTTAGGCCGATAACTTTTTCTCTTCCGTAGCTTTAAATTGGAATAAAGAAACCTATATTTTTAATAATATAGATAGATGCCAATTCCTACTGGAAATAATATATATATATATTAAATATGCGCGATATTTACTGGAAAGCGCTATGTGCTCGAGACATTTTAACTGCGATTGTTGATTCAAAATGTCCTCTTTGTTTCTATTTTCCCTACAACTCCGTCGTTGCCTCCAGGTACACTCCACGGGATTCTCAGCATCCTTCTGTAACATCACATTCCTGCTGCCTCTGTCCCTTCATGATTGTTTTAATTTTCAATGTCATATTGGGGGATCGATATTACATAATATTTCATTACCCTTTTCTATGTTACTAATGGAATTTTCCTGTTTCTTAGTGTTTTGCTTAACTTTTGAAATGCATCTTTCGCTATTCCGAAGAGAAAGATATAGTATTCGTAAACTATTAATAATGGCCGACCCCAGCCTCGATTTCAGCACTTACGCACACACCATCAGAAAGTTCGTAACACTATGTGTGATGTTAACCAGGGCAACTTGTCGGTCTATGTTGTTGTGGGGTTTAGAAAAATGTAAGCGTAAAAGAACTATTTTACAAGTAGAGTAAAAACACATTAAACCAAGTTTTTATAGAAGAAACACTGGTAAAACAGTAAAAAGTTAATTTTACGCCGTTTATGTAAAGCAGATTATTTTACACCGCTTATCTGAAGGATTATCATGAGCTGAGTCTCGTTTTATTTTAACGGTGTTAACTATGGTTAGAAAGGTTTGTTAAGGTTTTTTAGAAAGGTTTGTAGATTGTAGTAGGGCTCAGAACATCGATAAAATTCACACTTGTATAAAAAATTAAGCTTGCTATCATGTCATAGTATGAACTCTCCATACTTATTATTGAGAGTCGAGAATAAGCGAAATTTCTGTTAAAAATCAATGGTGTCCCCTACAATTTATGTTGCAGGCGAAACTAATATATATCTCCATAAAAAATAAGCATATTTATTCTCTAAAAAAATCAACGGTTACTGTATTATAAATTGCCTTTTAAATGTCTGTCTTAAATATACATGAAAGGTTTAACTGAATTTTTATACGCTTTTATTCCAGGTGGACTAGAAAGATCAAATGGAGTTATTTACCTAAAATTAGTCGAAGAATTCGAGAGGAGTGCAGTAGACACAGCTTGGGTTGTCTCCCTTAGTTCTACAGCGAGGTTGTTATTGGGTGAGTACCGAATATTTTTTATTTATTTATTTCATTCTCTGCTATTGGTGTTGCTAAATATCTATCTTCCGTTCTTCTTCCATTGTGATTGCGATAGCAATGTATATCTCTATGCTGCTAGGGGTCTGTGTTCAAGTACAAGTCGGAAGATAGAAGCCTGATTTTCAAGTAAGGAAGGCCCAATTCATTTGGCCCAACACGAATATCCTATTACGGCAGCAATCATATTTCACATTTGGTTTCGTGCCATACTGCGCCAAGCTGAGTAAATATCTGACTTTCAAGAAAAATAGATCTTCTCTTCATAGAGTATTGCTGCACCACAATCTTCCTTCTCTTATCTTTTTTTCCTTCATTCCATAAGAAAATATATTTGATATCATGATATATTACCAGCTATACGTCTTTCTTTTTTTTAAAGACTAGTGTTGCCGGCTATACATTTTTGAAAAATTAATATTACCAGCTATGCGTTTATGAAAAATAGTATTGCCAGCTATACGTTTTTGAAAAAAATAATATTACCAGCTATATATTTTTGAAAAAAATAATATTACCAGCTAAACGTTTTTGAAGAAAAAAATATTAAAAGAAATAGATTTTTGACAAAACAAAAATATTACCAGGAAAAAAAATGTTATCGGCATTAAATGACCCATTGAGGTGTTGGTATGCCGTAAAACAAACCAAAGCAAACCATTTATGGGAAAAAACGAAGTCGTTTAAATACAAATAAAAAATTATATGTGTTAGGAAATTTATGCTTTTATGGAAAAAGAAAAGAAGAAATGAAAGGTCGTGTATGGGAAGGCATTTAATTTCAAAGATATTTTCATCAATAAAGGAAAGCATTTAAATAAATATAGAAGTTCATGTTGAATAAAGCGCTTTATTCCAAGAAACCATTTATAAAAGAGGAAGGCATTTAAATAAATATAGAATATTATGTTGAATAAGGCGTTTTATTCCAAGAAACATCTTATAGAAGCAAAATGCTTTAAAAAACAAAAATGATATTGTTCAATGTTTTATTGTTGGACAACTTTTTAAAAATATTGTCATTTAAATTCAAATAGAATTTCATCTGGTATAAGAAGGTTTATTCTTTCAAACAATTTATAGAAAGGCATTTATATATGTTGTGGTGTCCTCCCTCTAATATATCTATTGTGGACTCTTCCACTTACTATAAAATTAGTAGGAAAGTAAGCTTCGGGGGAACAGTAGTATAGATTGTACATCTGTTGAAGTTTCTGCCTTGAGCAGAGAGGAACCCGAACGAGGTTTTGTCGAAGGGCAAACTTTCGTCCGGGGAGGTAAACAGACCCTGAACCTTTTTATACGGGTTCTACGAGAATATCTTTGACAGAACCTACGGGCTCGGAGAACCCACGGTAAATTCGGCCTTGTGCCACATACGTCCTTCGTGGTGGGGTGTTAAATATTAACAGTAGTATATATTGAACGCTGGTCAACCGACACACACTTCCAAGTCGTGTAATACTTTTCTGTTGTATTTACTATTCAATACACGGTTTATCTGCAACCTCTTGTCTTGTTATTTCTTACCCGTTTACTTGGTTAAAACAATATACAAATGCGGAAATAGTATTCTTGAAAATTTTTTTGGTATAATGAATAATATAAGCTAATTGTATATATTTTATTTATGTACACATCGTTATAAAAAATCAGAAAGCATTTGAATTAATTTGACTTTGTAGAAAATATTTCACTAAAGACCAGGGCTATCTATCATTACATGATTTCTGAAACAACTGAGTCCAATTTCAGTTTAGCTAAAGTTATTGACTCCGAAATAAGCAAAGGGACGCGAAAGTCGTAAAAGAAGGGGAGGTAACTAGTTTTGTTGTAGGTGTTTTTATCATCTGTTCGACATTCTTTACCTATTATTAACAATATACATTGATCTCAACATCATTAGTACACACCTGAGGACAATAAATAAATAGGTGTATGGCAATTCATTTCTGTTAATTTATTAAGTTTCTGACTGAGAGATCGAAACACAAAGGCGGGTAAAGAATCTATCATTTTACCAATGAATGATATTGAACCCTCGGGCATCAGACTGACTTTGCAACAAAGGAGTATTATTGCACTAAATTAAAGCGGCCGTTCTATGATAATAATTCAGTAAATCCGCTTTCTCTCTCTGACACACACACAAACACACACATACACACACAAACACACGCACATATAACTATATATCATTATTATTATCTAACGGTTCGAGATCAATGTCTATAAACGGATTCTCGGTTGTTGCTATATATATTGTTGCGCGCACACGCACGCACACATACACATATATAAAAATATATATGTTTATATATATATATATATATATATATATATATATATATATATATATATATATATATTTAGAAAAATAATGACAAACTGGAAAAAATTCTTGTGGCGCTTTTCCAGTTTGTCATATTTTACTTGCTACTGATTGTTGATCTATAAAATTATAGAACGTCCTTAGCAACAAGTAAAAATTTAGAAAACCCTATTGTATTCACATTGTCAACTGACAATTACGTTAAGTTCTATGACGTGTGGACATATTTTTGTATTGTATAAATTCTTATATATATATATATATATATATATATATATATATATATATATATATATATATATAGTGAAATATATATATATATATATATATATATATATATGTATATATAGTGATATATATATATATATATATATATATATATATATATATATATATATATATGTATATATAGTGAAATATATATATGTATATATGGTGAAATAAATATATCTGTATGTGTATGTGTGTGTGTGTGTGTGAATTGTTATGGTAATTTACCCACGAACGCATGGATTCTCCGAGCTCTATTTAGGTGCAAGTACTGCCTTTTGGAAAGGGAAGTTTTCAGCAGTAATCTCTGATAGTCGGTTCGAATATTCTAGCTGAAACACTTGCGTTTGTATATATATGTATTGCTCATTTTGTTAATATATTTGTTTAACTCAGTTCCTCTCTTGTGTCTTTATTTCTGGCCCCTAACAACACACACACACACGTATATATATAATTTAATTTCACGCCGTATACGTGGAGTATCGAACTCCAACGTCCGCACTCACTACAAACGATCCGATATTGAGTGCAGTGTCCAGTGTCCAGTCAGGATGTATGGCGGACTCGGGAACACCAGTAATTAAGAGGTGGTTCCACGCCCCACAAAACCTCATGTGCTTCTGATTATGTGTCTGCCATCAACAAATGACATTTATGTATCTTATGTTAAGATTACACCCAACGATAATAAATTCTGAAAAGATCTTACCATAAGAAGAAAAGTCTGGAGAGACGACACACCCTTGTCTTACGCCACTTTCTAGTTTTGTGTAACTACGCAATACAAGTTTTTGTATCTGTAAGTGCATTGTTCCCAGTAAATTTTTATATATAATTATGCGTATGTATGCGCACGCGCGCACGCGTGTGTGTGTGTATAAGGTGTTTTGAATAGACACCTTATACACGCATGCGCGTTCGCATAAGCGATCAAAATTATTCACAACACCCAGTCATTTACTGATTTGGAGAAACATCTGCCTGCCACAAAGAAACTTTAGTTTTGTGAAGTTTTCTCGTCAAACCAAAATACGTTGGTTTTATTTCAAACTCTCCTGACGCAATGTTCATGCTTTTGAAGCCAGACAGATTCGTAGAAAAAAAACGTGAGAATGACTCTGAAAAGAGCGTGAAGTAATGGGTGTGGCGTCGATTAGAACTCGGTTAATTCAATCTAAATGAACGAATCAGTCGAGCCGAGGTGATAAAAGAATAGTGAATAATTGATTGGAATCTTTGATTGAATGTAATCAGAAGATACAGGTAACAGCTTTTGTATAGTTAAATTCATCTGTGCACACACACACACACACACACACATATATATATATATATATAGTGAGAGAGATAGAAAGAAAGACAGAGGAAAAAAGAGAGAGAGAGAGACAAAGTGAAAGTAGAAATCAACACTACATAGTGACTGTCAAGCATTAAGTGGCCATTACATGAATACGTAGATTAATATACATACATATATACATACATACGGCCGCCTCGAGAGGGTGTAATGATTAACAAGCTTGTCTCGCTAGAACAGTTGTGACTGAGTAGTGAGTTCGATTCTCACTGGGTGCCCCCTACTTTCGGCCGTGTGCCACATCTAATCTACGCTTGGAAATTCACTATATATATATATATATACGTAGTCAATGTAATAACCACTTAATGCTGCTTATATATATATATATATATATATATATATATATATGAATGATTAATCAGCTCTCAAGAGTCTGTAGTGTATGCACACCAGAAAAAAAAGTTCTCAACAGCATACTACGTGGAAATGCTTTTCTAAACAAAAAATCAACTTTCCGGTGTACACAATCCGACCACTACTATAAGTTTCATACTTCCAAGCAATCCTCAGGTGGTCGAGATATTTTTATAATATCATTTATAGTGGGTGGTGAGGGATATATTTATGTTTACGGCTTCATTTTGGTTTTGGCCGGATGGGTGCTTTCCCCGCACCAGGGGAGATTGGTTGGCATATGCATGGTGGCGAACACCGTCCATATTTTTTCCCCAATTTAGTCTTTCCTGCTGGTATAAAAGCTTCCATTTTCGCATTACAGTTACCGAGAGGCTAACAACTGATTAAAGGCATGAAACATAGTAGTATTCGGACTATGTACATCGGAATGCTGATTCTTTGTTCATATATATATATATATATATATATATATATATGAAAGTTGATTCTTTCCTCATATATATAAAGTTGATTCTTTGTTCATATATATATATATATATATATATATATATATATATATATATATGAACACAGAATTATATATTATTATAACACAACCTTATATATACAAGGAAAGAATCAACTTTTTATATATATATATCGCTCGCCAATATACGACCAAGAAAGACCAAGAATAAAAGATGGATGGTATTCGCGCACGATTCACTAGCCAACCAGTTTCACACACACACACACATATATATATATATATATATATATATATATATATATATATATATATATATATATATATATATGGACAGGGAGAGATAGAGAGTCAATAACGCTACTCGGAGATTTGTGCAAAGTTCAGGTGTGAGTTCTGACCGTTTTTAAAAATAAATGCTGCAATTCTTTAGGTAATTCTTTAGAAATTATATCTGTATATATATTTGTAAAGAATTACTGGAGTTCGATTTGCTCTTTTAAGGAAAACCCACTTCCTCGTTCTTTTTAATTTGTATTTCCAAACTCCATATCTATTTAGTTCCATATCAGAAAGGTGAACAAAGCAATTTCTACAGAATTAATGGATTTATTTTAATCCAATATTTTTATTACTTCAATCATGGATGCCCAGGACTAAAATAGAGGCCCTTTTTTTAATTTTAAACAGTATGCCTTACATCTATCGGCGTGGGCAATCAAGAAGACTTAATAAATATAATCTGAACTTCGAAATCTCGGATTTGCTGAATATTTTTTTTTGTTTTAACTTCATGATAGCGAATATTGAACGTGGAGAATATTTGTTTTTGTGCCGTCTGTATTAACACCGACAACCTTTTGAATTACGCAACCAACGCCTTTATCCACAGTGTCATGTGCCCTTGGGTACATCAGTGAGCATATTTTTTTGTGATTTATACATCAAATTTCACAATAAGATTTTTTATCAGGGCTCATATTAAATTTCTGTTATTGTTGTTATTCTCTCGCTGCCTGTGTTACTGGTACCCCATATTGTATTCATGTCTATGTATGGCCGGCCTATGAGATTTTTGTGACTTTGCGTATTCTCGGATTCTTTAAAGCTTTCGTGTTTACTAGTGATCTTTTCTGTTTATTATTTCAACACTATCCCACCGATATATATATATATATATATATATATATATATATTTATATATATATATATATTTATATATATATATATATATATATATATATATATATATATATATATATATATTGAATTAACTGATTTAAAATATGTTTTTTTTCGTTACACAGTAATAACCATGTTTCAAAAATGGAAGTTAAACGCTTCGAATTTAATTTTGTAATAAAATTAAAAACATATCAGTTAATTTATTATATTAATGCTATGTAAATTTACATTGAGTATTATTTTGTAAGAATAAAAACATCAATAAACACACCGCATTATATATCTTACAGTTCTTTATATATATATTATATATATATATATATATATATATATATATATATATATATTAGGTTGGTGCAAAAATAATGACGTAATAATGTCGTTTTTTGACGTTAAAAATACGTCAAAAAACGACATTATTACGTCATTATTTTTGCACCAACCTAATGTATATATATATATATATATATATATATATATATATATATATATATATAATGATAATATTAGTAATCACAATAGATATTTCCAAAAGAATATAGATCCAAGGAGAGCTCTATGTCAGAGACCTAGCAAAAATCATGATTCTAAAAACAAGAGCCGTTAAAATGCTATGAAGTGATGTTTATTTCGTTAGGGTCGGAAAATTCAAACCCAACTCGTCAGACCACGTAATACAAATTTGTATTTCGAAGTCAGAAGTGTTGAGGTCAATTTTCCAGCCTTAACAAAAGAAAAAACATCACTTCATGGCATTTTAAGTGTTCATGTTTTTATAATAATAATAATTATATATATATATATATATATATATATATATATATATATATAATATATATATATATATATGCCGGATGTAACAGCAAAATTGTCCAATTGTTCGATTAAGATTTGAATGTTGTACCTTACAAATGATTAAAGATAACTTATATATACACCGTGAGTAACAGCAAAATTGTCCAATTGTTAAATTAAGTTTCGCACCGTTGTTTTGATTAAAGATATCTTACTGGAATTTTCCGAGGTTTTATAACACTGTTGAACACAACTTTGAACAGTAAGAATGTATTTAACTCTGAGATGAAATGATGATCCCTTTTGCTGTTGTGACTTCCTGATCCAGTTTTCCTCTCTACTGCTCCCTCTTTTTAAAAATATTCACTGTTCTCTTGATGGTTCTTGAATGGACTTTGAAGATGGAAGCCAGATTATGAATGTCCATCCCATTACTGAAGGTGTTAATGATCTTTTTCCCCACAACATTGCTCAGTTGAGAAGACTTTAGTGGGACACTAAACGATTTTAACCTGTTCTCTTTTTATAACAAAGAACTCAAATGGTTTTTCATTTATTCGTACGAAAAATGGTGTCAAGATGGCGAAACCTGGAAAAAAGGAAACTCAGTTAGTTTAGTGGGATTTTTAGGCATTAAACATTTTGTGGGACGAACAATAATCCCATGTTGTTACCCGGCTTGAATAATTTTGCTGTTACAGCTGTTACATACATACATATATATATATATATATATATATATATATATATATATATATATATATGAATATATATCGGGGTATATGCAAATATGTTTTTGGCCTGATATCTATTTCAGAATTATGACCTTAATTAACCTGAAATAAAGCAGACATATTTGACTTTTCCCCACAGGTCCACAATCGGCGGATTGGAATCGAACTACATTGTTAATGAAAAGGAACAGGTGTTGTGATAACTTAAAATACAGATTTCTAAACGCGCCATAAACGCCGCAGTTACAAACACTCGTTTTTGATAGGTTTAGGCTTAAATCCGTGTTCCTCTTTGACAGCAGGTCCGGTAGTGAATTGCAGGACAGGCTAAATAACTTTATGGATCATAAATTTAGGCCAATTGGAATATTTCAATGCGAATTCACCGACACATGCATGCAGTTAAACAAGCGCACCTACACACACACACACACACACACACACACACATATATATATATATATATATATATATGTATATTACAATGAATCATTTATACAAAAAGTAAATTAGTAAAGTTAATGATATACAATGGCGAAATCACTTCGCTAACAAAATTTTAAAGTTTCATTAACCTATAAATCACTCGATGAGTGTTATGATCCTTGTTTTTAATAATTAATAGATAGCTGTATAAGGTCTTTTTTAATCTGTAGGTACTTTCAACTGTACATTCAGTCATCCTCAGGCATGGAAATTATTTTGTTTTTCGTAAAATCCTGGTAGCATCAGAGACGAAATATTAAATGTGAATCGAAATATGTTTTTTAAATGTGTTATTATTAAGGATACTAACTTTTGGAGTATATTCATTCGTATTTGCTCGGCCCGGTGGCTAGGATCAAAGTGTAGTATCTGCGCTTTGTGAGCTGCCGGGTCGGGTGTCTGTCGAACTCTATTTTTGGCTGGGCCTACAGGCTCAGAGATACCCGCATTAAACCGGCCTTGTGCCACATTTTATCCTCGTGGGTGGATAGATAAATACAGAGTATATTCATTCGTAGAATTAATTACTATGGAAACGGCTGAAGCATCTAGTTCAATAGCAGGCGTAAGGGTTAACAATTTGTATCAGCATATCACTCACCCTCAGAAAGAGGCTAAACCAAGGGAGGTCCAGGGTGTCCATTTTAATGCGAATGTTGTTTCCATAGTAATTAATTTTTCATATGAATATGTTTATAAAGATGCGTAAACTTTAAGATTAGTTATTCAAAAAAAAAAAAAAATTCACTTGAGGATGAAACAGAACTTTTGGCTCTTGTTTTTGAAATCTCTTATGTAGCAAAGGAATCGTATTTAAAAAAAAAAATAATAATTATAATATATGTATATATATTATATGTTTTCCGGTTGTAGATGACGTCTCCTTTAACTGAATTAAATTCGAAGTGCGCCAGTCAAAAAAAGAATGTCGGAATTTAGTTATATATTTAGTGAGTTATTTATTCAAACTTTCGTCAGTTTAATCAAATACATCACGCTGAACAAACTGATCCCTTGTAATTTTTGTTAATTACTGTGACAGTCTAAATTATATATATATGTATATATATATATATATATATATATATATATATATATATATATATATATATATATATATATTCCGGCGTATATATATATATATATATATATATATATATATATATATATATATATATATATATATATACACGCCGGAATAAAAAAAAAGTGTGAAATATTTCTTAAAATCGTACAAGTTAAAAAGTGCTTAATTTCAAGTAGGAAAACCAATCGACGGGAGAGTCCACTATATATATATATATATATATATATATATATATATATGTGTGTGTGTGTGTGTGTGTGTGTGTGTGTTTGTGTTTGTGTGTGTGTGTGTTTGTGTGTGTGAATCTATCTATCTATCTATGTATGTGTGTGTTTATACTGTTTTCCTATTACTCTTCCATTGTTCTCATTCCTTAATAATATTTAATAATATTCTGTTTTCCAATTCCCAATCCTTGTGTCTCAGTGGCTTTATTTCCTTGCTTGAAGAGATCTCCATTATAAAGACAAATTTAGTTTATTTCGTGCGGAACATCTAAGAGCGGTTCACTTCAACGGTGATTAATCGTGTATAGATTTGCCTTGAGGCAAACATTTCATGTGGCTATCTCCTGGAATAATCGGCAATGTCCCAGGTTACCCTTGGTCCTATTTGACCCGGAAGTTGGTATTTCATTTAAGAGGGGGTGGTTCACTAGGGTAGGAATTGAGTGGGCGTGTTCAAGGAAACAAGTACGAGAAAAGAAAATGAAAGAAGCTCGATAATCTAACAAACATGATTTCCAAACTTGTTTCTCGTTATTTATTTATTGTTCAAAAGAAATTCCCCCCGAGGGGAGCCGTGTTGAAACGAAATAAACCTTTGTTTAGCTAAAGGTCACGCATTTTCCTTTTTTATCTTTATTTTGTTCCTTTTCCTTTTGTTTTTTATCGACATTGATGATGGCTGAATCGTAACTTGTAGTGTGGGACACGTGCGTCGTGACTAAAGACATTTTCCTAAGTGGATACATTTGTAGCGAAATCGATTTTTGTACAATAAATATGAGTTAAAGAGAAAGCCCATATATATCTATTTTTACAAACGCACATGTACACACACGAATATATATACGAATATATATATATATATATATATATATATATATATATATATATATATATATATATGGTGGCCATAAAGGTCGTGTGCACTTTAAAAAAAATTATAACTTTATTTGTATATGTGATAGAAATAATCTGTAAAAATGTTATAAATTTCAATGTACCTAGTTTTTAGTATAGCTAAAATAACTAATGTGATTTAAGGCATTACTGTAAATCACTTAGCAAATGTTTTCCGTGAACTGCAAAATAGTATTACCCTTTGAATTGCTAATGATGGGGGACATGTGGAAACTTAAATAAATTTTCAATAAAACCTTAAAAAAATTATATTTACTTCTTTTCTAATCCTTTTTACAAATTATTTCTATCGCAAATACAATTAAAGTTATACATTTTTTAAATCGCACACGGACTTTATGGAAACCCTGTACATATATATATATATATATATATATATATATATATATATATATATATATATATATATATATATATATATATATATATATATAAATATATATATATATATATATAATAAAAACGCTTAAACACTTCCATGGTCATAATTTATTCCATTGGAATCGTAAATCACGAATATTCCATGGTATATATATATATATATATATATATATATATATATATATATATATATATATATATATATATATATATATATGCAGGGTGCAATGGATAAATTGTCGTCTAAATTACGAAAAAATTAAAATAACACTGTTATCTCATTTTAACTGAAATATTTAACAAAATTACACAAAAATATCTTAAAATACTAAAGAGTAAATTTATTCAATAAAATCGCGATTGGCTTCATCCACGGCCTCCAGACAACTTTGGAATCTCCTGCAACTCTTCTGGAACCTCCTCCTTCTTTAAGTTGATGAATGTTGGCATAATGCTTCTCTTCAGTTTATCTTTGGTGTTGCAAGGAATTTTCTTAGTTCTCGCTTAACTGCGCCCCACACATAATAAGCAAGTGTGTTGCAGTCTTAGGTTGTCAGAGGTAAGAGGTGATGTGGTTGCAGAAATTGTCTGACAGCAATGACCGTGTTCTGTTGCTTGTGTGCCATAGTGCAGAGTCCTGTTACCAGACATAGGATCTTCCAGCAGGCATCGTCTTTAACCAGGCCAGTACTAATGCCTTAAAGCACTTGAGGCTTTCGTGTTGAATCTGAGGACCTGTGCGAAGATGAATGGCGGCATAACGTCACCATTACTACTCCAAACACCTAGATTTATTCGAATTTTTCCGAATACTCTGTACTGTTCTCAAATTGACACCCAGATACTGAAATATTCGTATTGGAGCTTCCGGAGCTAATGCTAATCAGTACAACATGAATTCTAGCGGAATGAATTGCGTCATGGTCATCATTTTCTCACAGACGGTGACCAACTGACCCTACTATACTGTGCAGTGGACAAAATAAAAAAACAACAACGCGCATGCGCGAAATGAAAAATATAAAATGGTGACAATTTGCTCATCGCACACTGTAGACAGAGAATTGATAGGAGGTCTGAATATATTTAAACTCGATTAAAAGAGATTACAAAAGAATGTTTCAGTCTCGTCAGATTTTGCGGAAATTGTTACGGAATTTTTCATCACCCCTTTTTCTATATATATGTGTTTGTGACCCGACCAGGATTATCGGTGGCACAATCTTAACGATATAAAATACGCAGATGAAACGATGCTGATGGCAGACACATAGGGAAAAATACTAAACCTCCGAGACAAAGAAGAAAAGTAAAATGCGAAGAAAGGACGAACCAAGCCAGAATCTATTTTTGTCACCAAGAGAAAATATCTATGGTGTGAACTACAATTTGAAAATGAAACAATACAGAACGGGACTCATTTTCACAGAAGGTGGAAAATGCGACACCAAGATTCGGACACGCCTTGGAATAGCCTAAGTTGTATTCCAAAGACTAAGTAAGCATTCTTCTTTTTTTTTTAATCGGATTCACTCCAAGCAAGACGGTAGAGCCACTAAGACCTAACGGGTGAACGAATGTGGAAAAATTAGGAACAAAAACATTAATAATGAGGAGAAAGGGAAAAGATTAGTAATGAGGTCAGTGTATAGCCATTGACATTGCATTTAAATTTTTCAAGATTAAAATTGATAGGAAAGCATGGAAGCGGAAACGAATTCCACAGGCGAGAAGTGCGAGAAAAAAATGTAAGCATAAAACTTACGGCTACATCTCGGCAGCTCAACTTTAAATTGATGAGACCTTGTTGGACGTTGCAGAGAGCCATAATTCTCGCATTAAGAAAGAGCACGGCACATAAAAAAGAAAGTGTATGTGACTGTGAAGAGTGGATCAATATATCCGTAGCGTGATCTGAAATTTTCATCGTATAAAGTTCGATTTGAGTGATTAATATTCGTCACCGATTGACAGGCGCGCCCAAAACAGAAGGGTCTTTCCGCCGGTTGAAATTTCGATTTCTTCCAAAATATCCAACCAAGGTTATTCCACACCATCCAACATTTATTTCATTTTCCATATTTTCCATTCCGCACTATTTAAATTCATTTTTCTTTTTATAACAAATGAATTTTGAATGGACTCATAAAACCATTCATTCGATTCCAAGAACTGCGTCAATATTGAATGCGAGATTTTAGGTTGAAAAATAGACATTTCTGAAATAAAAGTTTTTTCTATCATTTGGCTAGTGACTGAATTGCTGTCTTCATACGCATCTATCTATTTTCCACGCGTAGCTTAGATGAGGCACAAGGCCGATAGTATGGGGTACCCAATGAGGTATCGAACTCACTATTCAGTCGTAATTGTTCTAGCAAGATAAGCTTGCTAACCATTACACCGCCTCGAGGTGACCTATCTATCTATCTATCTATTTATTTATCTATCTATCTATCTATCTCAGTTTGTTCATATCTATCTATCTATCTATCTATCTATCTATCTATCTATCTGTCTATCTCAGTTTGTTCATATCTATCTATCTATCTATCTATCTATCTATCTAACTATCTAAGTCTGTTCATATCTATCTAATTCTTTTCATATCTATCTATCTATCTATCTATCTATCTATCTCAGTTTGTTCATATCTATCTATCTATCTATCTATCTATCTCTGTTCATATCTCTCTAATTCTTTTCATATCTAGCTATCTAGCTAGCTAGCTATCAAGAAAATCATTTCGGTTAAAGTCAGTACTAGTGTCTAAAAAATAAATAAAAAAATAATTCTCTGAGCTAAAATATCATTACGACTAACCCTCCCCAAATGCTTCCGTAATATTTCGTGATATCACCAGACTTCTTGATTCTCCGTTACAATCCAAGGCATTTTATGTGTTTCCGGTTGCGTTCACGAACAGACGCCATTTTTGCCGATATCTTTTGTGAAGCAGAACTCTTACTGAAGCAAAAGAATTACATCGTCATCGACGGTGAAGCCTAGTTATTTGAGAATACTTACCGAACGCCAATATTTCGCTGTCTTCTTAGAAGATGTACATTGTTAGGAAGAATTAAGAAAACTGACGATACAAAGAATTATTAAGGTAGAGTCTGATTAACGGTAATGCTGTTTAAACTCATAATCAGGTAACGACATCAAGACTGCCACTTTTCGGCATATTTTTTTTATTATTTCTCGCCAAGGAAGACGGTAATTGCATTAGAACGCAGGGAGTTACAGAGAGTGAAAATGAGAGAAAAGACTGGGGATAGGGAAGATTGAGGAAAGGAGAAAATATGAACTGGATTCAAGAAGACAGAAGATGACGATTGGCGTTGCATTTAAATTTTTGAAGGTTGTAGTTATTAGGGAATCAAGTAAGCGGAAAATGAGTTCCACTGTCGAGAAGTGCGAGAAAAGAAACTGTTGTTGTAGAAGTGGCATTTAACTATTTCAAAAGTAAATGGGTGGGACCTAGTTGCCAATCTAGTAGCATGCTTAAATTCATGTAGTCAGGGCACCAGGTAAGCAGATCTTCAGAAAATATTTGTAGAAAAGTCAAAGGGAATTCACATCACGTCTGAATGAAGTCGAGATGCCAAGTTAGGATTGATTATATTGCAGATTCTTTTTTGGATTATTTCAAGAACATCGAAATGGTGTAGAGGCATCAGACCAGATATGGCAACAGTATTCAATGCACGGCCGTATGGCAGATTTGTAAATGTTCAAGACGAACACTCACAATAAAAACCTGATACGACACAGTGGATTAACCTTCCTTGCAGTAGATGCAGCTATTGATTCAATGTAGTTGTTCCACTTCAAATCAGTTGAAAACTTGAGGCCAAGAAGACGCAGTGAGACGCCATCGTGGAGTCGACTTTCAACCATGCTGGTGGCTGGCAGAGAAGGTTCTCTATAGTAGTTAATTGAGAGCAGTTTTGTTTTGGAGGAATAAAAAATTATTTAATATTTTAATATAAAGAAAAATAAACCACTTTAATGCTCCATTTGTAATAGTTTATTTCACCAGAGAATTTTATTTTTCTGCTGGCCTCGTTCAAATTGCTGATCATGCTAGATAACACGCTCATTCCCAGAAACTGATGAGCATAGTTGCAGTGTGTTGAATAGTTGTGCGCGTTGAAGAAACACAAAGCGTCTCCAATTGCCGCTCTAGTAGACGGGTATCCTCGAATACGAGCTATATATATATATATATATATATATATGTATGTGTGTGTGTGTGTGTGTATTTCTAAAGAATGAATTGATTTATTGTCAATCCGATCTGTTTATTAATGTGGCTACTCTTATTTAAACAAAAATCCTTCTTATTTATATTAATTTTTTAATCGTAAACAATATTTCCTCCAACAAGGTGAGACACATGTCATGTTTAATGCCTATCGGTTGATAAATGTAATACACGCTGTTTAAAGAAATAAAAATGGGACATCTATTTAGAACACGAGTATCCACTATATTAACTTTTGATATATATATATATATATATATATATATATATATATATATATATATATATATATAAGTGAGAAAGGTAGGTGTGCAAAATTTGACAGGGAGGAGGATAGACGTTTGGTTGAAATGCATCAGTTTACACACACACACATATTTGTGTGTGTATTAAATGCGTCAGTTTACATACACATACAAATATATTTATATGTATGCGTATTAAATCTGACTTTGCCAGTGTAATTGATTGAAGAGAAAAATATGAATGCTTTGCTGTTTGCTGAGTCAGTTTACTCGGATTCGAAATAAAAAGCACATCCTGTTGGTTTAGCCCAGTTTCTTGACTATACATCTTATTTGAGAGAAGATAAACACCAGAAAAAGAAGAAAATGGGAAACGTTTTCTACTTATCCAATTTTATAACCTACAGGTCAGCTACTTCGAGGTGGTGCCATGGTTAGCTTACCTCCTTATGACAATTACGACTGGTTAGTGTGTTCGATCCTCACTAGGTACTCGATACCTACGGCCTTAGATACATCTTAGCTATTCTTATTAAATCACTTTGTAATCTGACTTGTTTAAAATTATAATAACTCGATAAATTGTGGTAGATTGTTCTAGTTCCACGTACCGGGTGTCTAAGTTATTTCTCTTTAACTCAGGCATCCAAATTTTGGTTCGCCACTGCTGTGGCTTGGTATTGAACTCACAACTCATTGGGTCTAGTCACTGGATCTAACTAGCATCTTTATCCATTGGGCCATGTGCCATTGAGTGGACGAAATAAAGAGTTCGGTTCGAAATTCCAATCACCTGAAGAAGGGCGGAGCGTACAACGGCCGAAACGTTGTGAATATGGCAATGAAGATGAGGATAACAGTCCGAATAATGTAAATAATGCAAGTAATCATAATACCTCATCTCAGAGATATAGACAGATCCTGAAGAAGGGCGGAGCGTTCAACGGTCGAAAACTTGTGGATATGGCAATGAAGATGAGGACAACAGTCCGAATAATGTAAATAATGTAAGTGATCATAATACCTCATCTCAGAGATATAGACAGATCCTGAAGAAGGCCGGAACGTACAACAACCGAAACGTTGTGAATATAGCAATGAAGATGAGGATAACAGTCCGAATAATGTAAATAATGCAAGTAATCATAATACCTCATCTCAGAGATATAGACATGTCCTGAAGAAGGCCGGAACGTACAACAACCGAAACGTTGTGAATATGGCAATGAAGATGAGTATAACAATCTGAGTAATGTTAATAATGCAAGTGAAGAATTCATTCTTTACACGATTGACCAAAGTTTTGGGGATAGTATCTAGATTTATATAATAAATTTCACACCATATGTTTTAGTTTAATTAAGGTAAGCTTAAACTATTTAAACCACCAGTGCATTTTATGCAATTATTTTTAGAGAAGGTGTTACTTAAAATGTAATATCTGTAAGCCATAAGGTAGATGAGACAAAATAATAATAATAATTATTATTATTATTATTAAATATAAGATAAAAACCTTTGAGAAAGAAAAAGTATCTCTGACTAGTCGTGAACTGTTCATAGAAAATTGTACGCTGCCTTCAACTTCAAAGCGATTCAAAGGATGGCTCGGAACTTTTGGGCTATAGTGTCGGATGGGCGGGTCCATCTACGAAACTCTGGATTCGGGATGCTGAAGGTAACATCAATCAGTGAAGTGACAATTTTTTTTACTTATATTCAGTCTATGTCTCTCTGTCTCTATCTCTGTCTGTCTGTCTGTCTGTCTCTCTCTCTCTCTCTCTCTCTATATATATATATATATATATATATATATGCTGGGCACTCCCATCGTATTTCGATTGTATGACCCTCCACAGGTTTTGAATTCAGTGTTGTCCTCTTAGACCAGTTGCCATCCAAGGCTGTAGAACCCAGTCTGTCCTGCTATTTACCCATAACTAGGAGAGGGGGTAGAAGAGGATTCATATCTTTCCCAAGTATATTAGCACGTAAGTGAATGCAATGAATTCGACTGATATATATATATATATATATATATATATATATATATATATATATATATATATATATATATAAATGTGGTCTTCAGGTTTATGGGTGTCCAAGTTATGTTTTAAATTGCCTTCAGATATACGTCGCTCCACAGCAGGCGCCCCATTTATTTATTCTTACGTACAAAGAAAATCCCCGGCTTATATTTAATCTGTCGTATCCGCCCACACCCAGGAAGAGAAAAAAAAGTAAAAGCCATACGATTAGTTATTTTAATTTTTTTTACAATCATAGGCAAGTCGACAGGTTGTTGTAAGTTACTAAGACTTGTTTAATTGAACACAATTTTAAATAGGAAGACTGTACTACGCCATTCATGGGGGAGGGGGGAGCTACTTGCTTTAAAATGATTAGTATTTGAACTTGTCCCTGATTTTTTTTTAAATCTATGTTCGAGCACAGACATTAATTGGGAAATACCAGAGCAGCCACTAATATCCACTATTTTTCTGCACACAAGAACTTTACATTTGCTGAAAACACTGACACAAATTACTGTCTGATGGGAAATGTCTTTTCTTCTATTTGACAATCTATTTTTTAATTGTGTATCATACACATGTGCGCTTTTCTTTTATATATATATATATATATATATATATATATATATATATATAATGTATGTGTGTGTATGCATATGTGTTGTGTGTGTGTTTATTTATTGATATCTTGCATTTATAGGGGGGGCGTGTTTTCTTTGATCGGATATTTTTACTCCATATCCCATATCTACATCCATATATCTGCATCCGGGTCATTGCGTATTTCTTTCTGCTTCACTTGCCGCCATTTTTCTGACGGAAAAAAAAATCCATTCCATATTTTTTTCTTTACCAATTGCTCTCTGCTGTTGTTTTTTTTTGTCATTATTATTATTATTATTATTATTATTATTATTATTATTATTATTATTATTATCCACATCATCATCAATATTGTTCGCGTGGTTTTGCATTATGGGTGTTTTCCATTAAGTCGTATGACCTCAGAAAGAGAAAAAGAGAAAGTGAAAGAGAGAAAGAGAGAGTGAGAGAAAGAGAGAGAGAGAGAAAGAGAGAGAGAAAGAGAGAGAGCTCATTTCTTTGAATAGATATAGTGCCAAAGAAAAACAAACTGGCAGCTGAAGAGATAGGATTCTTTGGGTTATTCCGATTCGTCTCGGTGTATGACATTAAGTTCGGGGGCTTAAATGGCCCACATTCAAACCCGAAGTCGATCTATTTCTTGTGCTTGTAACATTATTTGACCTTGATATTATAGTCCCCAGGAACATGTACGTCAATGAAGAGGCATTTACTTATTATTAGTATTATTGTTATCCTCTTTTGCTTTCTGTTTATCAGGGACCCTATAGTTATGGAAGATAGTAACCATATGAATTCTGTCATACTTAGTATGTAGAATGTTTATTTTTTTCCTTTACACTGCTGTTACCCTCCTGAAGAGATAAGCACTTCTATTTCGAGATCGATAGTCACTGGATGTTTAAGTTTTCATTGCCCAAAATAAGCCAACTTGGTAAATAATGCTAACTATAATACCATGAAACCAATTTATAACACATAAAAAGGCACGCATACACAAACACACACACACACATACAGAGGGGGAGAGAAATGCCGCCAAACCTAAGATGCACTTTAAGGACTGCATCAAGGATGCGCTGAAGAAGTGTAACATCCCTTGTGAGCACTGGGAAGAATGTCCATCCGATTGCAATAATTGGAATCAGGCTGCCCAGAGTGGAAGGTGTCTATTTTTAGGAGGAGAACAGGAGGCACGCAAGGCTTAAAAGAGATGTGCGTAAAGGCGTCCCCATTGAACTTCCTGAAGACACCCGCATGCAGCTCGATCTGATGTGTACAGTTGTAGAGTGTGTTTGTCGATGGCTGGTCTAAGGAATCACTTGAGAGCGCACCGACGGAGGGTGGCAATTGACTATAGACGTCCAGCAATTGAAATGTGATATTTGTGGTAAGACATGCGGGCCCAAAAGCGGTTTCATGTGACATTTCAAATTGCATGATAATGTACCAGCCTCTGTTGTGCTTCTTAACGGCCCTCTTTGTGCCACAGTATGTAGGTCCCTTGCTGGGCTAAAGAGCCACATTCGTTTAGCACATTAGTAGATATTCTCCAAAAAGATTTGTAGTACTGACTGTACTTGGACACGAGTTGGCAAATCACCATATATATATATATATATATATATATATATATATATATATATATATATATATATCATTATTATTATTAGTAGTAGTAGAAGTAGTAGTAGTATTACTTCAGACGTTATTTTTAATGTATTTGAGTAGACAGTGGACAGGTCTTGAATATGTCAACAAAGATGAGGACAACAGTCCGAAAAATAGTGTAAACAATTTTATAATTATTATTATTATTTAGTGATTGAGTAACACATCAACAAATAACGCTGGGGTTCAAATATATTTTTCATTCCAGAATCTATCTTGCATATCTATAAGTCTATCCTTCGTCCATGCTTAGAATATGACTGCCATTTATGGCCCGGTACCCCTGCTATTTACACTGAACGCCTTTATAAAACCCAAAGAAGAATCAGCAATATTATTGGTCTTGACCTGACTGATCGGCTTCAGTCACTTTCCCCACAGCCATAAGGTTGATTCTCTGTTACTTTTCTATAAATATTTTCATGGTAATTGTTTGAATGAGCGCTTCGTTATGATGTTTAGACTTGTTAAAATTAAGCGCAGTACTAGACTGGCATCTGACCTGACAGATGAGCTGGCAAGATGCAGCCGTAAGTTCTATGCTAACAGTTTCTTTTCTCGCACTTTCCGTTTCGCGACTCCCTTTAGGCTCTGTGCCTTCCAGCCAACTTTAATCTTCAAAAATCTAAATGCAATGCCAGTCGCTATCTACTGTCCTCCTGATCACTCTTTTCTCTTTACACTCATTAATGTTTCTGTTCCTAATTCCTCCACACCCTGTAACCCCTTGCGTTTTAGTGGCTATACCGCCTTGCTTGGGGTGATACAGATTTGAAAAAAAAAACAAAAAAAAAAAACAAAACAAAAAACAAAAACAACATTTTAACTAGTAATTATTTACACCCTCTTCCTTCTGTTTGCATTTTCAAATTTTCCATCCAGTGATTACTTTCCTCTTTCGACATTATGTTCTTCTAGAATGCCGATTGAATGTATTTCCATTATTCCCCTTCTGAAGACATGTTCTTTTTTCCCCAATGTTTATGTTGTGACCAAGTAAATGGCTAAGTAATAAGAAAAACCAGGTTTGCAGATATATCGTATATTAAACAGTAAGTACACCAGAAGAGTATTACTCGATTAGTGAGAATGTATTGGAAGAACTAGCCCTCAATCTATTCACAGTTCATTGTTCCCCGTTCCCAGAACCTTCTCTCCCACTAAACATATAGTAGGCGTAAGAACCTAACAGTCTTAGAGGGAGGACACCACAACAGTTTATCAGTTTCCCATTATAGTGTTCTATGTAATTCAACATGTTTTATTATTATTATTTTATTTCTTTTCTGATGTGTACACATTTCGTTTCGGATCCCGTCCAGAGACTTAATGTTAGAAATGGCATCATGATATTTTCCACTGACCAATTAAAAAAAAATAAGACCACATATTTTACATAGATAAAACTTTTCATAAGGTGCGGACTGTACTCATGAGAACAATTTTTTTAATACTTTTTGGCATGTGCTACAAGAAATCCCTTCAATGCGTCTACAGGAATCTTTTCCAATCAAACCAATGGCTCCATCTACAACAGGGATAGGTACCGCATTTTTGAGATTTCGATTTCAAGGTCCTTGTATTTAAAATTTTTTTAAAAAGATCTTCAACGATTCATTGCAGTCTGCACAGACTGCCATATCAATAAGGAGGCATTTTTTTTGTCTGCGGTCTCTAATAGCAATGTCTGGGCGGTTAGATTTGATTTTGATTATTATTATTATTATTATTATTATAATTATTATTATTATTATTATTATTTCCTTTGATTTCTGGCGTTTACACATTTCTTTCCGGGTCCCGCCCAGGGACCTAAGGTTAGAAATGGCATCATGACACTTTCCACTGACAAAAAAAAAAAAAAAAAAAAAAAAAAAAAATTGCATAGATAAAGCCCTTCGTAAAGTGTGGGCTGTACTCGTCAGAAAATTTTTTTGTATTTCATTGAGGCATGGACTTCCCTTCACTTAATCTACTGGAATCTTTTCCAACCAATCCGAGGGCTCCAACTACAACAAGGATTGTTGATGTTCCCATGTGCCACATTTTTGAGATTTCTATTTCAAGGTCCTTGTAATTTGACAGCTTTTTGAATATCTTCAAAGATACATTGCAGTCGACAGTGACTGCCATATCAATAAAGAGGTACTTTTTTTGTTTGTGGTCTTTAATAACAATGTCTGGGCGGTTAGCTTTGATTGTTCTGTCAGTGTGTATTGTGTAGTCCCATAGAATTGTAACAGGTCCTATCTCCGTAACCGGGTCTGGGTGGTGTTCATACCAGTTTCTTTCAGTTTCCTTCCCGTAGAAGTTGCAGATTTTACAGTTCAGATATTGGTCCAGTTTGTCATGCCGGGTTTTATATTCAGTGGGTGCCAATATCGTGCAACCTGATGAGTTTCTGTGCAAATATGATAAACTTAAGTTCGGTTGCCGGATTTCGTCAAAATAAGCAAATTAAGAGTTGAACAGGTGCACGTATTTCAGGATGTGCAATCATGACATCAAGGAACTGTTATTTATGCCAGGCATTCTCTAGTTTAGTATACATCAATAAGCAACGGCAAAGTCTTTTAAACACGCGGTATCAGATCCATTAGCAAAGGAGGGACTGATAACATTTCGAACACCATTTTTCTACGCACACACTCACGCAGTCTCATACACACATAGTATATATATATATATATATATATATATATATATATATATATATATATATATATATATTGTGTATATTTACGCAGCAATTTTTCATTGATGCATGTTTCATTAAATAATATAGACAAGTTTTGTCTATTTTAAGTAAATTCCTTTCATATTGTCTGATAAGCTTAATAACATTATCATTGAAAGTCGAAAGGAAATCACCATATTGAGACATGTTTAAATCCAATCTAAGGTTTCGGCTTACATAAGCCATAAACAAAGATGACAATTACATTTCAATATTCCGAATAATGTAAATAATGTACATTTCAGTATATCAAACGATATAGTCCGAATAATGTAAATAATGTACATTTCAATATATCAAACAATACACGGACGAAACAATAATGATAGTCTGTTTTTGTTGCATGAAAAATTTCAAAACTACGACAAAATCGTGTATACGTGATGCAGAAGCGAAAATCGCATCGCAGCCCGTGACGTCACGCATGACCACGCGAGAGTGAAAACGAGAAGTATTATGTATGGGATGCCGTTGGTATAAACTAATCAGTTATCAATTAAAAGCATTTAAGAATATTTGTGGAGATTTCGTAGTTTATTTTGTTCAGGTTAGGTTTCAACTGTTTTATGAATATAGCTTCAAGAATTTTTAGTGTTTGTTCATTGTTTTCATGTTTAAGTATAGTTGTGTTTTCAACGAGGATTTTCCGGAATCGTGTATGCGACCAGGTATGTTGTTTTAAATGCCTAAAAATGTTAGGATGTCAATCGCAATCATATGTACCTAACAATACTTAAAAATGTAAAATAAAATATGAATTATCATAAAACTAAATTAGAATAATAATTATTCTATGTTTAAAACCATTTTTTGTGAAAAACTACATACTGATCCGATTGATTGCACATTTTATCAAACAAAAACAGTTTAATGACTGCGCAGTAGGCACACTGTAAGTATTTCCGTTTCCTTTTAGAATCGTGATGAATGAAAATTTTCATAAATATCTTCAATTACAGCTTTAAAAAAAGAGTAGGAATCGCTGGCCGTGAGGAAACTGGAGAGATACAATTTATAGGGTTTGATTACCAAACAAGGAGTGAGTATTATACGTGAGTAGAAGCATTTTCCCACACTGTCAGCATAATTTTCAGGGTATGTATTATAGATGAAGGCGTCTTATACATGGGGAATTATGGTACTTATTATTAATGAGATTACTTCAGAGTGACATAACCATTATTTTTTCAATTTTATATATACCAAAAAGGAAAAGGGACATTTATTCTCGCGCCCGCGTTGTAACCGAATGTGCTACGAAGTGCCATGAAAATAGCCGTATAGATGAAAATTGAGGGCGGCCAGAATTTCATGTCTGTAGAATTTGCTGTTAATCAAAGTTTATTTTCTCAAATCCATGAGAGTAGTCTTTTTGTAGAACTCCCAAAAATCTAGATGATCAGGATCCAGTAGCTAATATTTCCTCTGATCTAACAGCTCGTTTCAAGGTGTTGGGGGAGAAAATTAGTCTGTATCATTATTTACTCGCCCCGCCCCCAAAACCAAGCTTGTCACCTTCCAGCAAAATTTCTGCCATATCTCGACTGCTGCTGCCCGTTCCTCTCTTTCCAACCTTGACAGAATTCACAAGCTTGTATGCAGCCATGTAGGATATGAATTACCCTTTTTTCCGGCATACAAGACGCACGTTTTTCCCTAAAAATTCCCTGAAATATACGTGTGCGTCTTTCAAGACGAATGTAAGCCAACGCCCAGACTCACGTAAGCTTGGACGGTCACCGAATTGACTTGAATGAAGAGACGTGGATTTGTATGTTGAGTCATTGCACTATAACGTTATCTATCTATCTAATTTAGCCTTTTATATGATGTAACCTCACTGCTTAGTTGACACAAGTATTTCCATGACTATAAACCTTCCTCGAGCCAAGCCACAACCTTAAACATGCTCTGTTTACTAGCAGTGGCTGAAGCCTTTCTGCTCTTGACTAGTATGTCATTGGCATACAAAGAAAATTGCATGAGTGTTTAATGTAAACAATATGTGGCACCAGTATGTGAGGGACACATGGTGAATGTATTGTTGTATGCGAATCACTTGTTTTTTCTTACATATCTCTTTCCAATATTAGGGTGCGTCTTCCAAGCCGCAGCGTCTTGTAAACCGGAAAATACGGCAGCTAAAACGTATAGACGTAATGCTGTAAGCATTCCCATGGCAAATGTTCAGAAGAGCTACAGCCTTTAGTTCCAGCAGTTCACGAATTTACAGCTAGGATCCGCTATGTACATAGGGTTGAATCATTTTAATTTCCTTCGTATTCCGGTGGTTAAAAACAAGTTCTAATTAGCTCCTTCCTGAGAAACAACCAAAAGGATTATTCCTCGATCCTTACAATCTTAATTTCTTCAGGTCTAGGGTCAACCTTTGTATATCCTACATATCTTTATAATTTGCACTAACGTCCTCCTCTTGCGTCTTTGCAACAACCTCATTTATACCGGGAGTGGGTCTTGGATCTTTTATTGGTGAAAATTTAGACCAGAATATGAAAGAAAACCCCAGCAACTCTTTGTTCCGGACTGTCTGAATTTTAAAATCAGATCTATACATCGGCTCGGATTGAAGAATCGGAGAGCCGAGTTCGAATTCCAATCGAATCCATTAGATTCACTTACGTGCAAATATCTCTTGGGAGAGGTATGGATCCTCTTCTCCTGCCCCCGGCTAGGGGTAAACAGCAGGATAGACCAGGTTCTATAGCCTTGGATGGCAACTCGTCTACCGCAGAAAGAAATGGCAACCTACAGCGGGAAAATCTGCCTCGTCATTCATGTATCGAATGATTCATGATCGTCTAACATTTTTCTCTTTGAGACGGCTTGTGAGAATGTACTTAGTATTCAAATGATTACTGGCACCTCCTAAGTTTAGTCTAGCTTAAAGATAGATGCTTGTACTTTGCAGTAAGGATATAACTTTTGCTACCTTTATATTTTAGGTAATTGAGTGACTAAATGAGAAAAAAGAAAACTTCACATTATGCATTCTCTATCTCTTTACATTAATGATGCTTTAGGCTCGTAGAAAATAGCTGTACAGGATATGGACGTCTTAAAATTTTGGCTACACTTAGCTTTTCGGAAGTCGAAGAGAAAAAGAAAAAGGAAACGCAGGCCAGAGATGTTGAAGGTGGGAGAAGCAAGCTCCTTGAAGCATCGCTGGAAGGCGGTGACGACAGCGTTGAAGTTTGGCCCCGGGGATATGGAAGGTCACCTCATTAAGGGTAGTGTTCACTTGATATGATTTTAAGGAGAAATGTGTGCGTACACGTGTGCGATGGGGGACAGAGATAGACTGGTAGTGTCAATAGTTATTAGGGAGAAAGAGAAAGAGAGAGAGAGAGAGAGAGAGAGAGAGTGATGATGATGATGATGATGATGATGATGATAGAGGTGGGTATATGACCTATAATCAAAAGTTAAGAACATTATCAAGACCTGGCCTGCCTGAATGGCCAAACTGGCTAGCCATGGTGTGATCGTGGGCGGGTGGTCTCGAGGGTGTACTTGTGAATATTTCACTATAATAACCAGTAATTTGGATGTCCTTCTAAGTGCTCATAAAGTGATTTCGAATTCTTGAGGTGGTGTGTGATTGACCAGGCCATATGTTCTCTCAAAGATGTGAGGTTCAAACCCAGCCGTAAATTGATACTTTATTTCCAGTTGATGTAAAATTACATTATTTATAAAATTAATTAATTACACCGGCGACCTTTATGATAAATATCAAAAAATAAAAAGAAAGAAGACTAGACGAAAGTTAATTAACATGCACATAAACGGGAAAAATGGTCGATTAAGTGAGGCTAATTAATTAGTGGAAAAAATGTGCTTGTCTTGAAAATCAGCATCAGGCCAAAAATGGAGTCATACCCTCTGGGCGCGAGCTGCCCAATCTTTACTTTCCGGACGTGACAGAGTTCAAATGCATTTGCATAATTTTGTAAGCTAGAAATCATGTTCCACCCTGCAACCCCTTTTCCCACAGTCGAAACGTTGCTAAACTCTCCTTGTTATACTGCTATTTTCATGGCACATGTTCGGACGAACGGCATTTCGTGATTCGACCGGTCCCTAAATTTTCAGAGCCGGCTCATCTCAATGCCTTTCATATCCGATTATTAAGATGAAAGACTCACTCACTCAGTTTCTTTCCCAGAATTATTGCATTGTGAAACTGACTCCCGACAAGATGTTTCCCATACAATTATAATCTTAACCTCTTTAAGTCGAGAGTCAACCGTTATCTACCCTACATATCATTATAATATGCTCTACTTGATCCCTACTTGTACAACCTCCTTTAGTAAACGTCTATACTGAGTGGCTCTTGAGCCTTATATCAAATTAGTAATAGTACGATACGGTGGAGTAATGGATAGCGGGTCGGGTTGAGGAACCGGAGAGCCAAGTTCGAATTCCAGTCGAATCCATTACTTTCATCGTGCCGCATTGGCGGACGCTAAAACCATCAATATTAAAAAAAGGATAAAACATTTATTGTCATCAGATGTCTATATTTACTGAGAAATTGTTTTAAGAATATGATTTATAAATTGCAGCTAATTTTATCATTACGGTGGAGTAATCGATAGCGACTGGTCTATCGCAGAAAGAAATGACAACCTACTTCTTCTCCCCCCAGCTATAGGTAAATAGCAGGACCGGCCGGGTTCTATAGCCTTGAATGGCAGGTAAAAGAAATAGCAACCTACTGCGGGAAAAAATCTGCCTCGTCAGTCATGTATCGAAAAATACAAGATCCCCTAAGCGTGTATCACTTATAGATAACTGATTGAGTTCATCTCATTCTGTTAGTGTCGTCTCGATGTATTTGTTAAAGAAATCCAATGAGAAAACGCATCCTAGTCTTACTTCTTTATTTATTTTGATTAATAGGAACAGCAGGTAAAATGGATAACGCGTATATAATGACATAATAAAGACTTTATTCGTTTAACTGTTTTTCTTCTTCAAATAAAAGATCCGGAAAGAAACCCCATCAATACTGGAAAGAGCGATAACAGTTATTGGACTTGAGAAAACTGTTTTACTAAAAAATTGTTTATGAGAAAGTTTTTTTTACAAATTTTACCAGAAAGCAGTACTGGCTGCTCGGTCAATGAATGCCAATTTTTCCTTGTAAGGAAATGGCTAATAATACTATTAACATTATCCTTAATATGGCATATTTTTCACAAAAATGTAAAAGCAAGTTTTGTTCGTTTCCTTAGGTAAAATCCAAATTTTTCAAATTCTTCGCCCATAAGTAAAAACAATTTTGAAAGTTCTGAAACTTCAGGTATACAACGTGCAAAATTGTACTACTAACATGCAACTAACATTGTTGGTAATTAATAGTCATTTTAAATGACTGCTCTTATTTTGTCGACGATTATACGATACAGGAATCGAATATTTATTTATCTGTGTAATTCAGTTCTTGATTATTCTTGTTCGTTTTCCGGGATTACATTTATTCCTTTGAATTAAAACATTTACCCGGAGTTTAATGACTTGCATAAAAAAAAAAAAAAAAAAATCAAACAAACAAAAAAAACAAAACAAAACAAATGAAGCCAATAAAACAGTTCACAGGTTTCAAATATCTGTGCCATTTGCGATGTCTTGCCGGACACGAGCTGATCGTGAGGAGACATTGCATCAGTCATTGTTAGGTAATGATAAGCAACGACTGGGCAGTTGCACTATGGACGAATGTCAAGGTAGGATTAATGTCATGTTGATTAACAGACATTTGATAAAGGAACAAAGAAATCCGACAAAAAAAAAAATGAAAAATATAGTTAAACAATTTGGACAAAATTAATTTTAAATGTCGTCAAAGACACTGAAATGAATAGATAGATAGATAGATAGATAGATAGATAGATAGATAGATAGATAGATAGATAGATAGATAGATAATGAACAAACTGAGATAGATAGATAATGAACAAACTGAGATAGAAAGATAGATAGATAGATAGATATATAGATAGATAGACAATGAACAAACTGAGATAGATAGATAGATAGATAGATAGATAATGAACAAACTGAGATAGAAAGATAGATAGATAGATAGATAGATAGACAATGAACAAACTGAGATAGATAGATAGACAATGAACAAAATGAGATAGATAGATAGATAGATAGATAGATAGATAGATAATGAACAAACTGAGATAGATAGATAGACAATGAACAAACTGAGATAGATAGATAGATAGATAGATAGATAGATAGATAGATAGATAGATAGATAGATAATGAACAAACTGAGATATTAGGTTGGTGCAAAAATAATTTCGTTTTCTCACATAGTAACATATGTTAGAAAACGAAATTATTTTTGCACCAACCTAATAGATAGATAGATAATGGACAAACTGAGATAGATAGATAGATAGATAGATAATGGACAAACTGAGATAGATACATAAACACAACAGTTTTGCCTTCGACAACAATGAATACTATAATATTTATCTGGCAATAAACAATACCCTGATGATGACATTGTGCTATGTCGAAAGTACTTGGAATAAAAGAAATATGTAACAACACAGCGATTTTCTCTCGTCCTTCAATAACGACTCCAAAAAGATTATGAATATGAAACGATCCAACTGAAACTATGTAGACAGAACATGTCTAAATTATTCAACGAAACATGTCTCAATATATATATATATATATATATATATATATATATATATATATATAGAGAGAGAGAGAGAGAGAGAGAGAGAGAGAGAGAGAGAGAGGGGGGGGGAGAGAAAGATTGATAGTTAGATGGACATACAGAAAATGGTCTTTTGAATAGGAGAAGATTTTTATTCCCGTTCCCGGTTTAGAATTGGGTTCCCGGTTCCTTTTAAAGCCTTTTCATTTTCTTTCACTATCAGTAACCAATTCTGTCTTAGTGGAATTATCGCTTTCTTGTCAGAATTTATTAAAAAAAATATAGATATGAACAGAAGAAAACATTTAACTACTACAACAACTAAAATGGAGATCACATGAAAATCGAGGAAAGAACAATGATATAAGCATAACCGACGTTCCACACTACTTCAAACAGAAGTCAAGAGTGGAAACCGCCATTAATACTGGAATGATCAACAGCAGTTACTAGACCTTAGGAATTTATCCTCTGAGAAAATGTTTTAAGAGAAAGTTTTTATAAATTTCTACCGACAGCAAGTCTAACGTTTCGGTGATTAAATGCCGAATGTTTCCTTATGAGGAAACGGTCTAATATTACCCTTACCATTATCATAGAACCATATATTTCTATTAGATTAGGTTATCTGGAATAATACTCCTGCAACAGAACTTACCAGAAGATTCTAACGTCGGGGCAACACCTATTGAACAATAAAAGAAATTGGGACGTTTAGAGATTTCTGGTGCCAGCGAGATACTTATTACCAGAACCAGATAATCTTTGCTTTCACTCCTCGTGGATTCGTCTATATTAAAAAAAATATTTATACCATAACTGTACCCATTTTGCAGGCATAGTTAATATCTAATATCTGTTCGCACGACGAAATATATATATATATATATATATATATATATATATATATATATATATATATATATATATATATAAGATGTGCTATACTTATGGGATAAAGCGCTCAATATCAGAGATAGAGCGTGTGTAAATATATATATAGACATTCTTTTATGTTTATGCGTTCTTTTTATAGATGGTATTTATCAATCCACCCACGAGGATTGAATGTGGCACAAGGCCTTTTTAATGTGGGTATCTCCGAGCCCGTAGGCCCAGCCAAAAATAAATAACCATTCAAACCCCCCGAGGGGGGGTAGTTCCGTCAACCTCCCCCAACGAAACTCTACCCTTCGGCGGAGCTTCGTCAGGGTTCCTCCCTGCAAGCAGAGAGTTCGACAGACACCCGACCCGGCAGATCACAAAGCACAGATACTACACTTTGATCCTCGACACCGGGCCGAGCGGGTATTCTTTTTATAGTTGGTATTTATCAATCCACCCACGAGGATTGAATGTGGCACAAGGCCTTTTTAATGTGGGTATCTCCGAGCCCGTAGGCCCAGCCAAAAATAAATAACCATCCAAACCCCTCGAAGGGGGCCAGTTCCGTCAACCTCCCCCAACGAAACCCTACCCTTCGGCGGAGCTTCGTCAGGGTTCCTCTCTGCAAGCAGAGAGTTCGACAGACACCCGAACCGGCAGCTCACAAAGCACAGATACTACACTTTGATCCTAGCCACCGGGCCGAACGGGTATTCTTTCATAGAAAATATGTGTCTTCCGACAGGAATCGAACCTGTGTCCATTTCACAAAATATATATATATATATATATATATATATATATATATATATATATATATATATATATATATATATATATATATATATATATATATATATATATATATATATATATATATATATATATATATATATATATATATATATATATATATATATATATATATATATATATATATATATATATATATATATATAAGGTTAATGATCAGAGTTGAATCAGACCAGAAAAGAGTAGTATTAAAAATGCTCGATACACATGAGAAAATAAAAAAGAATAACATGGCGATTTTAACCTTTAAAATCACGAGGTCAGTTGAATTAGCGATCATGGTTTCAAACTTACAGTATCCTCAGGTTATTTTTATGAAATGACCTCACAACGTTTTCTTTTCTTTTTTTTTTAAATCTAATGAAACTATATTATTATTTTCAAAAATAATTAAACAAACGGACTGTGTTGGGTGTAATAGAAAGAAAGAAGGAGGATGTGAAGAAGATGATAATAATAATAATAATAATAATAATAATAATAATAATATAAAAGTATCTGTGAGGGTTGTTAATTGAAATATACATTTTTCTTTTTTTTCTCCCGCCCTATTATGTGTTTAAGAGGAATTTCCTGATACTACTCAATTCTTCGGATTTCTGGTTGAAAAGGTTCTTTATATATATATATATATATATATATATAAATAAAAATAAAATAATTGTAGGATTTTAATGGAACTTTTCGGAATTATTTACAAATAAATTATTTCAGAAATGTTTCTTCTTTAGAAAATGTTAGGAAAAACATTTCTTCACATTTTTTTTAACTCCCACCCAATCTACTTAGAGAATTTAAATCATCAATTTTTTTTTTTTTTTTGGAAAAGTAGACTCCTATTTACCAAATATCTCCTTTGAATTGTAAAATAAAAATGCAATAAAACTAATACATTATTTAATTAGAAAATTACTTTTATGAATCAGTTATATTATGGACATTATTGTTTTAAGAAAAAAAAACAGATGAATAACGAATTTTTACAGTAATATTTTTTCTTTTTTTTTTATATTTTAATTAGAATAATTTATAAAATTTTAAATCTTTTAATATTCTATATTGATTTGTACCGGTGAGATAATATGGTAATTAAATAAAAAATATATTTATTAATCATAAATTTAAAAGCTTTTTTGTATTACTGTGCCGATTTTTTAAACACGGACATCTATACACATCATCAGAAAATAAGATAGATGAATAGATAGATAGATATGAACCGACGTGTATATATATATATATATATATATATATATATATATATATATATATATATATATATATATATATATATTTTGATGTATGTTTGAGTATGTGGGTGCGCGAACGAGCGTGTGTGTGTGCACGCGAGCGTGTTTGTGTGTGTTTTGTGCGTACATGTGTGTGTGTGTAGATTGATAGATATCAAACAGTAAATAGTAAATTTAAATGTCAATAAAATATTAGATTACGTCGAATAATTTTCAAAAATTTAAGATTACTGGATAGTTAAAAAATAATTAAAAAAAGGCGCTCACTTTATATTCCTCAATTAATTTTTAAACATATTCCCCTCGTAAAAAAACAAACTATCAAGCTGTTAAGTCGACAACGCCTAATCAAACACCTACCACTGTTTTGAAAAAATGTGTTTCTGCAATATTTTAAATTAAAGTAATATTTGTTTCCATTCAGATTAATTAAACTTAAAACCAGCTAATATTCTTCATTTAAAGTTTCAGAAGAGTTCATTTTTTTCAAAGATTTTTTTAATAGGGAAAATAACATTGTGTAGACCGATTGGTAAAATGGTTAAAATAAGCGATTTTTAGCGATGCCTGCGCCAAAATAACACATTCCAGTCAATGTAAATAAGTTTTAAAAAAACAAAAAATATCTTACTTATTAAGTTTAATCTACGTACCTCGTTTCTTTGGCGGGAACTATATATATATATATATATATATATATATATATATATATATATATATATATATATATATACGAATGTAATGAGAACGAAAATAATATAAATTCTAAAGTTCACAGCATTAATTCAAAAGAGAGCTAAAAAACCAAGAGTAGAGCAATAAATATTTATTATAATTTCTACATTTCGGACAAAACAATTTCTTCACTACAAAGATGCATTCTTGTTTCGATGCGTGTACATCTCGACTGGTCAGAACAATTTTTGATTCTTACAAATCCAGATGCAGGTGCATCGTATAAAATATGCATTTTGTAATGAGTAAATTGTTTTGTCCCTATGTAAAAATTATATATATATATAT
>OZ010591.1:95475507-95478007 GCA_963932145.1 Acanthosepion lycidas
GGTTAGACTTTCTAACGGTTAGACCTTCTAACGGTTAAACATTTTAATAGATCTTGTAATAGACCTTCTAACGGTTAGACCTTCTAACGGTTAGACCTTCTAGCGGTTAGATCTTCTAAAAGTTAGAGCTTCTAGCGGTTAAACCTTCTAACGGTTAGACAATCGAACGATTATTTATATATACGGGTCAGTGGTGCATTGTGGGTAGTCTATTTTGGATGTTATTTTGATGCAAGTAGTTTATCTGTTTATTCATTTATTTGGGTTAGATTATCTAGGTCTGATTTTTGGGCGATTATGGCCATAATGCACCACTGCTCCGTATTTATAAATAGCCGAGAAAAAAAAACAACAATCGTGGTCTGATATAGCATGGAACAGCCTGTCGCCTCTAAGTGTTGACTTCAATGTTCAATTTTATATTTACACACGCTCTATATCTGATATTGAGCACTTTTCTCTCACTGGATCTAAATAACGCATTTATCCGTTGTGTCATGTGTCGTTAAAGGATTCAGTTCGACATTCCAACCACCTGAAGAAGGCCGGAGCGTACAACGACCGAAACGTTGTAATAAATATGGCAACAAAGATGAGGACAATAGTCCGAATAATGTAAATTGTGTACATAATATCTCATCTCAGAAATATAGACAGATACTGAAAGGCCGAAATGTTGCAATAAATATGGCGACAAAGATGAGTATAATGTAAATAGTGTACATAATAACTCATCTCAGAAATATAGACATGTACTGAAACATTCGGGATTCATTAACCTAGCAGACAGTGCTACCTTGGTTGAAATTTGTAAAATCTTTCTATGAAAACAATTTTTCAGGAATAGTCCAGTAGCTTTTATCGATCTTTTGAGTACTTGTGGAGATCTCCTTCCTTATCTTTTATTTGAAGTAGTGTGGAATATCAACATAAATAATCATATACTGCAATACAATTATATAATGCATAAAATTATACTGTCTTATGTGTCGGATAGAGAGTCCGTTCTTGATAGAGACTTTATAGGTGATTAACAATAATAACGAAACTAAATGATTAGAACAATATTCTGTAATAAAATAGCAATAATAGGCATAGAAGATCCGTTATTACCAGTATTGGATTCAATTGAGAGTATTTCTACTCCTTTTTGCCGGTAAAAAAAAAAAAAAAAAACATTTTCCAAAAATATATTGCAGTTAATATTTTTTCCCAAATAGTATTGCTGACACTATTGCTGTTAATAATTATTTTAAAAATGTATTGCTGGTATTAAATTTCATAGCCTTTTGACCCCAGTTTGGGAGTTTGGGAGTTTGCTCATGGCTGGGGCCCTAACAGATGCTACCATCCCGTGTCAGTGTGGACCTAGAAACACCAGCAATTAAGAGGTGGTTCCATGCTCCGCAAAACCTCCTGATCAGAGGCTTTGCTTTCGGATGTAGTTTAATGTTTAACCAGGACGCGGATGTAGTTTATCGTCATACCCAGGACGGTCATAGATAGATCTACACACGATATTATTTTATATTCAAATATACGTAATATGCCTAGCGCTTTTTGGCACCTGAGGTTAGCTTTCTGTAATCAAATTGTACTCAAAGTAAGTCAAAATTTAATTACGTAATCCTAGCTCAACATATATAAACAGTATTTGGAAGTAGTATGGAGTAGGTCCTCCATTTTCTATTTTCAGTGCTTGTATTCGATTGTTCATGGATTTGATCAAGTTATCAACAATCGTCTGAGCCATATTTTGCCACTCCTTTAACAATGTTTCTTTAAGGGTTGACACTGACGTGATTTTAGTTGCAAGCTCTCGATGTTTTTGGCCAAGGTGCCCCCAAACATACTCTATTGGATTCGTGTCACGAATTTGGGCTGCCTATGGAACTGACTTAATTCCTTGCAATTCCTTCCAGACCTTTGCTACTTTGCTCGTATGACATGGTGCTCCATCTTCTTGAAAAAGGTAGACATTCTTGTCAATCTGATTGGTTTCAAATACTGGGAGTAGTCCTTTCTCTAATATTTGAGAGTATTTTGGACAATTCAACAGCTCATCAACAAGAATCAGCTGATTTCCCTCCAAACTAGACAGCGCCCCACACCGTTACCCCAATCCCTCCATGTTTCACGCTCACATGCAGACATTGAATGTTCCAAGTCTCATTCTGATTTCTCCAAGCATAAACCTGTCTCGAATTCGAATATTGGTAGAATTTTCTTTCATCTGACTAAATTACAGACTGCCAAAATTCATAATCTTTGCTCTTGAATTCTTTTGTCCAGTCCATAATGTTTCCTGTTAACATCTGAAATCAAGTGCTTCTTTCTTGCAACTCTTATTTGATAGCCTAGCTCTTTCAGAGTCTTTCTCATCATATATGGCGACATTTCCACGCTGTTGGCAACATCTTTGACGCCCTGACAATGGTTTCTGATAACTTCCCTCTTCAGTGCCCTTTTCGTTCAGTCAGACACGATGTTTGGTCTTCTT
>OZ010591.1:95483007-95490507 GCA_963932145.1 Acanthosepion lycidas
GAATAAAACTCTTGCTCCCCCTCCAAGCTATGTGTTAATTACTACGAGTACTTTCACTAACACGTTTTCACCGAAAATATTATTACAATCTAAAAAATATTTTCTGTATTTCCATCATCTGCAAAGGTTTCATAAGCCTTGAAGACGAATCCGTCTGCCTGTTTGTCTATCTTCAAATCTATCTTTTCATATCTTATTACTCACTCTCTCTCTCTTTATCATCCGTGCTTATCTTGTATATTTTATCATGTTTAGCTATATCTCCTCCCTCCTATTTCTTTTCTCTCTTTCACATCTATTTTTCAGTCTATCTATCTATCTATCTATCTATCTATCTATCTATCTATCTATCTATCTATTCATATCGTTATCCCACTCTCTCTATTATCCGTGTTTGTCTCCCTCTCATTTCTCATATTGATCCATTTCTGCTTCTTTCTCCTCTTATTGCTTTTCTCTCTTCACATCTATCTATCTATTTCCCTTTTCAGTCTATTCACATTTCTCTATCTATTCATATCTACTTATCTCCCTCTCTCTATCATCCGTGCTCATCTTCCACACTTTCTTCATATTTATCTATATCTCCTTCCTCCTCCTCTTATTTCTTTTCTCTCTTCACATCTATATATCTATTCATATCTACTTATGCCCCTCTCTCTATCATCCGTACTTAACTCCCTCTCTTTCTTCATATTTCTTTTCTTTCAGTTCATTTCTGTCTTTATTACATTCTCTTCTTCATCTTCCCCTTCGACTCCGAGTCTGCTTTTAACTCTCTCCCAACAAATGGATTTCTTATCACAAGCTTTAAAAAAAAAAAAAAAAAAAAAACAATAAAGAAAAAAAAAACAACAAAAAAAAACATGAAACCCGTTTAATCAGCTACTTTAAAACAAGTGATGATACAGGACAACTAATGACATCACACAACATCAAGTACAAAAGACTTGCTCAACGTCTCAAAGTCTCCTTTCCGGACATCAACCTTTGCATGACATTTAATCAACTCTTTTTCAATGTCAAAACAACAAGAATCTCAAAACACGTTTGTTTGTTTCTTACAGAGTTTAGCTACTAAATAACTCTTGCTAAAACGCCAGTAAGTTTCAAAAGCTTCCATTCTTGGATTACATTTAAGAAGGAAGGCGTTTTTTAAATATTTCTTTATGGACAGACACATTTGTTAGCATGAGGTTAACTTTTTGACTTTTCTTTTGATTAAATAAATTTACTCAAATATTCCATGAAAGGAACGGCGACTAAATTCGGATAATATTTCTTGTAGACGTTCGGTAAGTAAAATATAATTTTTATGGGAAATCTACAAATGCATTTATTTTGTCCTAACAATGATGTCCCCAAGGGCCCAGATTGTGAACGACACAGCAATATGGAGGTTAAACCTATCAATTTATACAATTTATAATTTATAATTTAATTTTCTTAAAAAGAAAATATTTATGTAGGCGAATCGTAAAGATAGAAATTAAAATGAATAGCTTGCGAGTTTAGTTTTGATAACTTACACAATTAACGTCTTCATTTTTTAAAAGTTCACGTCTGCGAGAAATCTTTGGAAGTGAGGGAAATACACCATACTAAGAAAGGTGTCCCATCTCTATTCTCTATTCTCCATTCTCTATGTATGTGGGTGTGCAGTTGGTTTAATGGATATCAGCTAGGGATTAGAAATTAGAAAGTCAAGTACGAATCCCAGTGGAGTTCTTTACTTCCACACAGATCAGGCGGAAAATGTGTTGCTGTTGTCATATTTGGAAAGGAGCTGCCGAGTCCTCACTTTGCATTCTTGATAGAATTTAGAAGCGTCTCCGAGGCCTTGTCGGAGAAGAATCATTTCCCAACCTCCAACTTCTATCTCTCTCTCTCTCTCTCTCTCTCTCTCTCTCACACACATACAGGCGGGATGTGTTTAACCTTTCACTGCTCTATCGCTACTTCCACGGAAAGTGCTCAGCCGAACTACATTTCTTGGTTACGCCAGGTCTAAACTTCACCGCTAGGACCCGCCGTGACACTTACATAGAAGCAAGTCACACATATCCCCATATTCTATCGATGAGAAGTAAATTCTAATCAAAAAGCTTCTTCCCGCGAACCACTGCCTGTGGAAAAGGCACCCAAGTGGATGTTTCCACGATGACTACAATCTTAATCTGTTCAAGTCTAGTTATTTCCCCATCCTATCAATATAAACTAACCCTTAACGTAAGCCTTTACTTTACTATAAAAATATACGCAAAAAATATCTTCGAGATAGCTATGGATCCAACTCTTCCTTCCAGCTATGGGTTTAATATTAGGATTTTTATCAGGAAAATATTTTTATTTACTTATTAATAATTATTAATGGATTATTCACTCACAATAATAAAAAAAAAAGTGTCAAATATCAGGACAGATTGGGCTAGCTACTCGTTGTTGGAAATCAGTCTTGGAGATGGAAAACTCAGAATTCAAAACTGTAACCATAGATTTAACTTGCCAGCTATACCGTGTGTAACTGCGACATTGTCTAAATTGTGTAACAGCAAAATTGTCTAATTGTTAGATTAAGCTTTGAACCGTTCTATCTTAGAAATAATTAAAGATACCTTATTCGAATTTTCCGGGGAATTTTTTATAATGATATTGGACTCAACTTTGAGCAATAAGAATCTATAATTAATCTCCAAGATTAAAAACGCATCGTGATGAAATCGATCATGAATGAAAATCACATGTTCAGCATTAATTAATGAAAGCTATGGATCGGAAGCTCATGAAGTATTGAAATAAAGTTCAAATATATTATTCCAGGATCATTGTATAAATTATTCAAGATGATCTTCGGCCTCTCTAAGTTTCTAACTTTCTGTCCTGGAGTAACATGGTGTGTCACAAGTTTCATGTACGATTCCATTTGCAAGTCCTTTTCATTGTTCTTTGGACTGTTATAGCTGAAACTCCTCTCTCACCGGTCAAACCTCTTATGGATTGAATTTGATCATTTCTAATTGATCCCTTTAGATCTAAGTTGAAATGATGATCCCTCTTACTGTTGTGACTTTCTTAATTGGTTGTTCTCTCGACTGTTCAAAACTTATTCACCGTTCTATTGATGATTCCTGAGTGGACTTTAAAGATGAACGCCAGAGTATGAATGTCGGTACCATTACTGAATGCCTGAATGATCTTTTTCCTCTCAGCATTGCTCATTTAGGAAGACAGTGGGGCTGACACAAAACGATTTTATCTTGTTCTCTTTCTATATGATAAACTCAAAGAGTTTTTCAGTGATACTTATGGCAGATGGTGTCAAGATTGTTAAAAGTCTTATCTGAAAACCTGAAAAAAATTCAGTTAGCTTAAACATTTTGTGCGGTGGACAATCATGCTGTTACACAATTTGGAAAATTTTGCTTTTAACCGCCACCCCTGTATATATATAAAAAAGTAAATAAAAAATAGGCATAAAATAATATTGTATTTTTATTAAATAAGTATATTTTGTTTTAAACATTAAATTCTTTTTTAAAAAAAATAGTGGGAGTATTCGTATGTTAAATAATAAAACTTTTAATTTTTCCAAAAAAGTAAATAAGAAACAAGTTGCAATTTTTACTCCACTTACCTGTTGGTAATTTTTTTTCCAAAATTTGGTTTCGATGGGTCAATATTTGGCTATTTTAAAGGGTGTGACGGGCCGAGGACTAATGGTAGTCACATAATTTTACATATAGATAATTTCATGGTAATTTTTCTTATGGTAACTTTCTTCATGGTACCTTGACTTTATGAAGTTAACGATTTAGAGAATTTTTTTGTTACACCCGGTACATACATACATATATATATATATATATATATATATATATATATATATATATATATATATATATATATATATATATAATTCCAGTCGAATCCATTACATTCACTTACGCGCTAATACCGTTGGGAAAGTATGAATTCTCTTCTCCTCCCTCCAGCTATGGGTAAATAGCAGGACAGACTGGGTTCTATAGCCTTGGATGGCAACTGGTCTAAGAGAAGGACAACTCTGAATTCAAAACCTGCGGAGGGTCGTTTGGGGACGCTGTGGCACGTAGTGCACCAGGTCTCTGTGTTCAGCCCTTGTCTGGATGGTCCTGCACGAAACCTTTACAACTATAATCACTTCTGATGTGCTGTTGTCGGGGAACTGATCTGCTTGACTCTGATACGTCGAATTCGACGGGAGAGTCGAGTATATATATATATATATATATATATATATATATATATATATATATATATATATATATATATCGATAGATAGGTATCTAAGTTGCATCATATGTTCTCTATAGAACGGATGCTAGGCTAGTTTGCGAAGAGACGTCCGGTTTTCATTTAGCCTTCAAATACAATACTTTATGAATTCAGTTTACAAGTATTCCAAAGTGAATTCAGCGTGACTTCTTTTCACTGTAAATGAATCGATTGCATTGAAAGAGTTGGGTCGTTTCCTTTTCAAACTTTCACATTTGAAGAGGTCAATAGTCCCAGACCCGATGAAAATTTAAAAGCAAATGATCAAAGACAAGGAATTAAGTTTTAAACAATTTCAGCCAATACTAGAGATCAACTGTAATTTAAAGCTACTTCCATTATTTACATTATTCGGACTGTTATCCTCATCTTCATTGCCATATTCACAACGTTTCGACCGTTGTACGCTCCGGCTTTTTCCAGATGACTTGAATTTCGAACCGACTGTTTCAGTTTTTGCCCTTTGATTCAACTCTTCATATTTTGGTTCGCCACTTCTGTGGCCTGGTATAGAACTAGCAACTCTTCCGGAAGGGGCATGGCAAGTGGAACTAGAACAATCTACCCCAGTGGACGAAATAAAGGGTTCGGTTCGAAATCACAATCACCTGAAGAAGGCCGAAGCTTACAACGGCCGAAACGTTGTGAAAATGTCAATGAAGAATATTATAAATGACCAACAGTTCGAAAAATGTAAATAATGCAAGTAATCATAATAACTCATCTCAGAGATATAGACAGATCCTGAAGAAGGCCGGGACGTACAACGGTCGAAACGTTGTGAATATGGCAATGCAGATGAGGATAACAATCCGAATAATGTAAATAATGCAAGTAATCATAATACCTCATCTCAGAGATATAGACAGATATGGAATTTAAAAGTTGACATAGAAAATCTTTTCACAACTCCAAAATAACCTGACGAGGGTAGCGTCAGTTTTATTCCCTAATTTATTCTTTTTTAGTCTATATAAAAAAATAAATATATACAAAACATTTTTTATTTCTTAAATACTTGAATTAATATTCTCGTCTCGTTGTCATTTATTTTTTTTAACTATTTCTTTTCGCAGGCCGGAGATCTGCCTTCAAAACAACCATGATCCTGAGATAGATAGCTTAGCGCAGCCGGTCCGGAAGGATGGCGAACAGTCCCCTCAGCCATACGACGCCTACATCGAACCGACAACGCCTACGACGATTCTGTCTATGGATACAACGGAGACTACCATCACGACAAACACTCCCCTCAAGGATACCCAAGACGTCAACGAGAATATCAGAAACGGCGGACACCTAGTGGAATCGCAGGAATCCGTCGAAGAGGTAGATTCCCGCGTGCGGTGGAAACTTTGTCACTTGTTCGGCTGCTGCAATAAGAAGCCACATGGCGTTCAGGAGAAGAATTATGGTTGTTGCACCCGCAGATGTAAAAGTAACAATAGCAAAAAGACGCCAAAAGATAAGAAAGTCCTTATCGACTGGTCTCTGTTAAAAGATCCGCTGTTTCTAATATTCGGTTCAAGCCTCTGTCTTTTTACACTTGGCTCTCAGTCGTCGGCGGTCTTCGTTCCAGCTCTTGGGAAAGAGAAAGGACTTGGCAATATACAAGCTGCCTACCTAATCTCTATTCTGGGCGTTGCCGACGCCCTGGCGAAGATTAGCGCCGGCTTTATACTAGACTGTAAGCCTGTGCAAAAATATAGGCGCTTCATGTATAACATCAATGTATTCCTCATTGCTATTCTCATTATCCTTTGCCCGTTCATGGAAACTTTTACCGAATTCGGAATTCTCTGCGCAGTATATGGAGTTCTCAATGGAATCAATGTGTCACAAAAAGCAGTAATGCTTACAGAGCTTCTTGGACAAGATAGAATATCCAGTTCGTTTGGACTTACAATATGCTTTCAGGGCCTCGGAGCACTGAGTGGGCCTCCATTATCAGGTATGTTTGCTCTTGCACGTTATTTTTATCTTTTATTTTATATCTGTTGTGGGCCGGTGTACGCGTTGAGAGATAAAAATGTATGTCTCCTGAAATTCCCACAACAAACATGGCAGACTCGGGATGACTCCACCTAAAATATGTAAAGAAACGACAAGAACCGATATATATATATATATATATATATATATATATATATATATATATATATATATATATATATATATATATAAACAAATGATAATGTATTAACAAAAAAGGTTTATAAGTGACAAAAACAATAATTTGTGTAACAGATGAATGTGGAAACTTTTTGTCCAAAGTATGTGAATGAGTGAATGAGCGTAAGCATGTGTATATATGTATTGTTCATGCGTTTCCCAAGAAATTTACATGTTGTCGTATAAGAGGAAAATTAAGATTATATTGATAAAACAAAATCGCAGAGTATTTATAGAGTTTCAGAGAGTCCCCTACGAGTAGTTTCGAAAATTAGAAAGAGTTAACCCGACAATGCATTAGCAAGAAAGGTATACATTTTAAGCAAGAGAACTAATTCACGAATAATCATATTGGTGGATGCGACATGTCCTTCATTTTTACAACACTCGTCATAGTTAATATATTTATCTCTTTATTTTACCTGTCTTTTTACGACAGAGGTAAGTCTCCGATTCCGGCAGTCTTAAATTTTCAACCTCGTCAGTTTGAATAGATTATAATCCGTACATAAAATAAAAAAAAGGTCCGCGCTTACAAAATAATCCATTAATAATTCGTAGGTTTCTTTCACTGAGAATGAAGATATTTAGAGTAATGGGCACGAGAAATAAGAATCAGAGAATTAAATTCGAATTCTGATTGATAATGTTTATATATCTCCACCACTAATACCCTTGGGCAAGGCAAGAATACACATTCCACATCACTCTCACACAGACGTTCTATGGATCCACTCTGTCTTTTCTACAAGTATTTTCATTGTAACTGCTCCGGCGAGCTACTTAGGGAAGAATTTAAGCGGGCTACTGGGTTGGAATCTCAGTTCCAACCTTTCACTGTTGAAACAGTTAAATGTAACCATCTCTTCTACCCCAAAAGCTTATTCTCTCACGCTTCCCAACAGTGGAACTCTCTTCCTCTTACTTGATTCCCTGATAGCTAAAAATCTTCAAATATATAAATGTAATGCCCATCGTCATCTTCTGATGACTTGATATTTATCCCTGTCCTTC
>OZ010591.1:95498007-95520507 GCA_963932145.1 Acanthosepion lycidas
TCATTACGTGTATAACAATTAAATCTTCGTTTCTATGGTGATTTTCTAAGCGTAGCTCAGATGTGGCACAAGACCGAAAGCAGGGGCACCCGGTGAGGATAGAACTCACAACTCAGTCGTAAAAATCTCCATATATGATATTTTGCTTTTCATCGGCTGGTATTTTGCCAAATTTCTCAGTATTCAAATTTTCCCCATTAAATGCTAAAAACTTTTTAGATTTTTATTTTCCTATATTCATTTTTTGAAACAGTATTCAAAGAGATGTCTGAGTCTAACGACGCAAAAGGTATATTCTTTCTTTATTTATAAAGGGGTAAAATGCAGTACTGAATACTTGTCCTTTCAATCGGCTGAAAATTGTAAGACCGCTTTATAACGAACAGAGCGCCCACACGAAAAATTAAGCGTAGTGAAATCAGCATTATTTCAGTATCGGGTTTCATGTATTTCTTATACATGCTTATATATATATATATATTAGGTTGGTGCAAAAATAATGACATAATAATGTCGTTTTTTGACGTATTTTTAACGTCAAAAAACGACATTATTACGTCATTATTTTTGCACCAACCTAATATATATATATATATATATATATATATATATGACAGAGAGCAGATTTCGAATTTTAGTCGAATACATTATATTCACGTACGTAGAAAAAAGTGAAAACCTACTGCAGGAAAAATTCTGATTCGTGAGTCATGTATCGAAAGATACATGATCGTCTACGTGTGTATCCCGCATGGCGAATAACTAATTGAAATTCACTTACGTGCTAATATCCTTGGGAAAGGTATATATCCTTTTCTTCTCCCCCAGTTATGGGTAAATAGCAGAACAGACCAGGTTCTATAGCCTTGGATAGCAACTGGTCTACCGCAGGAAGAAATGGCGGGAAAAAATATGCCTCGTCAGTCATGTATCGAAAGATACATTATCGCCTAAGCGTGTATCACATAACTGACTGATATATATATATATATATATATATATATATATGTGTGTGTGTGTGTGTGTGTGTGTGTGTGTGTGTGTGTGTTTGTGTGTGTGTCAGTGGAGAATTTAAATGTTGGTAGAACAAAAAATCTTAGCAATAAATACAAAATCATTTTTGTATTTTTTTAAAATTTATAATCCCTACATTTTGAATATTGCACAGCAAATATCAGTGATTATGTAGAACTTAATTCTTTCCTTCTTCGACAAAAATTCTACAAAAGTCTGCGATCAGCCATTCATTCCTAAAGAAACTATTCCCATTCTATCAAAGAATATCTACTTCCGCAAAGAAACGTAAACAAAAACTGCTTAAAATGAAACGTATTTAAAAAAAAATATCAAAAACACAAACTCATATATGTTAGTTGGTTTACTTATCCCTTGGACTGGGTGTGATCTGTCAGGGTTGCTCAACAAGCCAAACATTAAGGGTTTGTAAATACAATCACTATGCAAGATAAACAGAGGGATGTGGATGTTCCTGTTGTCGGTGGCCATTTGAAAGGGACCAGACTGGCCAACCGTAACGTATATGCTTTAGATTATCCTTCCGTTTTCTTTTTAGACATCTACTACATTTTTCGTTACGAAAAATACTGATTTATTTTTCGCCATATTTATTGTTCGTTCTTTCGCTGACTCTTTGTCAATTCACACAATTATACAAGCAATGATCTTTCTCCAATTTCTCCTTTCTTCATTTCTCCTTTCTTCATTTCTCCTTTCTTCATTTCTCCTTTCTTTTCCGTTTTTCCAACTTTTTCCTTTTCTAATCCTTACATTTTTCATTCTTCTCTCTTTTCTTCCTTGCTTTCTTTCTTGTTCTTCTTTTCTTTCATATTTTCTTGTTTGTTTCTTTCTTTGTTTTATTCTTTCTTCGGTTCTTTCTTTCTTTCTCAATTTTCATTTATTTCACAATTTCTTTTTTATTATGCAAGCTTATCTCTCGTCTTTCTTTGGTTCTTTTTTCGAGTCTTTCTTTCTTCGATTCTTTCTTTCTAATTATTCCTTTCTTATATTTTCTTTATTACGAAAAGTTTTTGTCGCCTTTCTTGTTTCTTTATTTTTCGATTCTCTTCTTTATTTTTCTTCCTTTTTCTTCTTTATTCTTTCTTCGATTCTATCTTTCTTTTTTCTTTCTCATGTTTCTAGTTTTTCTTTTTTCCTTCTTCAATTCTTTTTTCGATTCTTTTTCTTTCTTTCTTTCTCTTTTCTCTTTCTCATTTTTCTCGTCTTTCTTTCCTTTAATTCTTTGTTTTTCGATTGTTTGTTCCTTTCTTTCTTTCTTTCTTTCATATTTTCCTTCTTTAATATGCAAGAATTTTTTTGTCTTTCTTTGTTTCTTCGATTCTTCGTTTGTTTCATTCTTTCATTCTTTTTATCGTTAGCTGCAAAAATATAAGGCTCTAAAAACAAGAAAATCTTTTTTAAATAAGCAACGGAAACATAACCAGTTGGTTTGCTGAAAGTGCATCCATAGTATATATATATATATATATATATATATATATATATATATATATATATATATATATATATAGTTTTAAGATGTGCTATATTTATGGGATAAAATGCTCAATATCAGAGATAGAGCGTGTGTAAATATAAAAGTGAACATTGAAGTCAGCACTAGGCGCAATCGTCAGGCGGCCTGATGATTGCGCATAGCATGAAACAACCTGTCACCTCTGAGTGTTGACTTCAATGTTCACTTTTATATTTATGTTTATATATATATATATATATATATATATATATGTGTGTGTGTGTGTGTGTGTGTGAAAAGTGTGTGTATATAAATATCAATATATATATATATATATATATATATATATGTGTGTGTGTGTGTGTGTGTATAATTATTTATATATTATATGCGCGGTACTTATTAGAAAGCGCTCAATATCAGAGATAGACCACCATTAGTAATCACTTTTTACCACTTTACAATAACTATTATCTAATAATATTATCATTACCACCAACACCCAGCACCATCACTTACACATCACACCTACTATTATAAATCCTCTACAATCTTTAACGCATATTACCCCACCCAAGCATATTTAACACCTTAAAACAATAAGATCAGATACAATTTCCATATATAACCATGAGAATAAACAACCATTACCAGGATTCATAATAAATAAAAATAAACAAATAAATATAAAATAAAATAAAATAAAATAAAACACCAACAACCACCCTTTAGCTAGCACCACAATAATTACATTTATAGGTTTTATTATTCTCCCACCAACATTACTAATCACTACTAACAATTTACAATAAATATTAACCACTTATATTATTATTGCCACCATCCACCTTACATATTACTATCACACCATATCTAACATTACCATATAATCCTGCCATAATTATTAACGTATACTACCCACTCTCCCAACATATTTAATACCACCATAAAAATAACCAATAAGGATTACAAACTGAAATTTCTACCAGCCACATATACACAGTCACAAATAAACAAGGAAATAGCGAGCTTTAATATAATAAACAATAATATTTTTGTAAATTAAAAATTAAATATTTAAAATATTATAGCAATCTTCAACTACCATAATTTTACACAGAATACCTATTATCAGGATTTATACCAAAATAAATTGATACATATAACAAAATAAAATAAAATAAAATAAAACACCAACAACCAGTCTTTAGCTACCACCACTATAACTACATTCATGGTTTCATCATTCTCCCACCACCGTTACTAATCATTTCTACCAATTTACAATTTCTACCAATTTACAATAACTATTAGCTAATTATATTATCATTGCCTCCAATCCCTTGCAACATTACTATCACATCATATCATATAGACCCGTTATTAAATCAAACTACCCTCTCACCCAGCATATTAAATATTAAACATCACCATATAAATAACCAATAAAGATTACAAATTTCTACCTGTTAGTTACATATACACAGTCAAAAACAAACAAATAACCAGCTTTAAATATAACAAATAAACCACCATTTTTTTTCAAAATTTGAAAAATAAATATAAATAATAATAATTTTTACCTATCATAATTTCAAACAAACTCCACCACACGTATATACATACATGCGAGGAAATATTATTCTGCGGAAAAGAAAATATATATATATATATATATATATATATATATATATATATATATATATATATATATATGACATGTATACATTCACGAGACATTCACGACACACAAATGCGTATGTATAGACACAACACCACCCGTATACATACATATGTCATATCCGAAACTGCCCACATATGTTTATATATGTATGAGTCCCGATGGACGACCAAGTATGTATATGTGTCTGCGTACATCGATGTTTGCGTCAGTACAATGAAAAAACGACGAAGTTTCTCCCACCACTTCCACAATAACACCAATACGCGCAATCTACATAAAACCAAAATTTAAAAAAAAATTAGTCAGTTTGTCTGACGATCGCTAAAGCGTGAAACCCAGGGTCACAAGCTCACATCTATCCAACCATATATATATATATATATATAATTATTTATTTAAAAATATGATTCCAACACGCTATTTTATTTAAATTAATAATTATATTTATGCTCTACTTTCGTATCCAGCACTATTTTTTAAAAATAATTACAAAAATACTAAGGAACATTGGATTATTTACCAAACCAGTTTCTTTCCTATTTTCTACAATATTTTCACACACACACACACACACACACACACACATATATATATATATATATATATATATGTGTGTGTGTGTGTGTGTGTTTGTGTGTGTGTGTGTTTGTGCCTGTGTGTGATTCTCATGCATATATCGAGCAAATAGAAATATAGCAACAATGACAATACTAAAACACAAAACAAAAATATGAATGGCGAACAAAATCAAATGTCCATTGGGAGGAAATTACTGTGAGGAAAATGTATTATATAAAGCGAAAGTGACAACAAAAGGAGGCACAGTGCTACAGAGGATGGACACCGGCGCAACTGGAAAAGGATTTAAAGGAAGTTATATAAACCATTTGCTAACATTCAAATATGAAATATATAGAAATAACACGATATTGACTAAACAGGTTTGGGAATGGAGAGGTAGAAATTGAAATTTATTTATAAAGGATGAACTGAAAATTAAGGACTTCAAGAACTCGAAGTTATTAAGAAACAATAGAAATTAAATTATTTCGAACTGTCGGCACACTTGATCATTCTTTTTGCAAAAGACGAAAAAGAATTATAGAACTCTGAGAACTGGAACGTCTATTTTGAAAATCGCACAGCATGAAAAACGCTGTTAATTTTTTTAAATAACGCAAAAGGGTGTTATTTTAATTTGTATTGGCAAACATAATGTCGTTTTCTCACATAGTAACATATTAGAGAAAACGACATTATTTTTTGCACCAACCTAATATTTACGTGTATATGTGAGGCTACGCTTAACATTCAATATATTTTGTAGTGAGAGAATTCTAAATGTCAAAGATAGAGAGTTTAGACACTGGGAATCAGCAGTGCATGCTGCCTGACACTTCCACGCCTCGACGCATTTTTCAGTCCATTTACTTTGTAGTCAACTTCTAATTTTATCACATTAAAAAGATATTAATTTATTTTAGCAATATTTACACTCCGTTATGATGCTGATTTCAATTTCCCACACAGTATCAAGAGAGGGAAAGAAAGAGAGAGAAAGAGAAAGGGAGAGAGAGAGTGAGTATGTGTGAAAGAGAGAGAGAGAGAATATGTTTGAAAGAGAGAGAGAGAGTGTGTATGTGTGAAAGAGAGAGAGATAGAGAGAGGGCGGGAGAGGTAAATAAACTGTGTATCAGGAAGGTATTGTCAGTCAAAAGAAATTACAACTCGCATTAATGACCGAATAGCGTTATTAATTGTAAAATATTTTGGGATTTGTGCGCGATTTAGCCCTCGAAATATATTGTAAATTGCTTTGACATAGAAATGCATTGATATATATATATATATATATATATATATATATATATATATATATATATACAAAGTTTCACGCTAACACGATTGTCAGGAAAGCAGAACGTTCTGGTCGCCTGACGATCACGGTAGCGTGAAACTTAAGTAGCGTATTTACGGCATCTTGTTCATTTAGTCACAGCGTGCAGTCTTTTACTTTTTAGGCAGGTGTTTCTCTTTGAATCATCTTCTTTTCAGTTGTCTCCTTTTTCTTTGTCTTGGGATTTTGATTTATTGGTTTTACTTTACTTTTTTATTTTCTTCAGTCACATGGCAGGCCTTGTGTGGCTTTTACCAATAATTTGGTTTACTGCTTTGTTGTACATACACACATATCATATATATATATATATATATATATATATATATATATATATATATATATATATATATATTATCATAAAGAAACAATTTGTACAAAGAATTAAATAGCAATGTTAATGTGATTAATTTCGAAATCACTTCACTAACAAGACTTAATGTGACATTAACGTATTATCAATTCGTTGAATAATGCAATCCTAATATTCAAGTTGTTGTCAGATGAAAAATACTTGCCAAGTACATTCGACAATTTCAAATTGTCAATAAATAGTATAATTAAAAAAAAAAACACCTTTCGGTCTAAACATATTTCGTCTTAGATTTTACCGATGTATGTGAAAAATTTCGCACTGAAGATGACAATTTCAAATTGTGAAAAGTACTTGGCAATTGTCTTCCATCTGCAAACAACACGAATATAAAAGAAATTGATAGTAAGTTAATATATATATATATATATATATATATATATATATATATATATATATATATATATATATATATATATATATACACTGTATGGGGAATCCTTAAAACTCCATCTAGTCAGGTTAGAATTTATTTCGTGGACTTCAAACGTCCATCTCTTCAAAACAGTTTTGAATTTAATAAATGGAGTCAATTTATTCAGACAAAAGGAAAACGAAAAGAAGAAATAAGAGAAAGAAGAGAGAGAAAAGAGAAAAAGGAAAAAAAAAGTTTAATATTAAAAGAGGAAAGAAAATAAGGGAGAAAGACAGAGATTTCAATATAAGTTGTTTTTAGGGGAAAGGGAAAGAGACATAGAGGCGAGGAGGAGAAAAGGAAAGAGAGTGAGAGAGGGAAATAAAAGAAAAGATGGAATTAAACAAGTCGATTGGGTGAACCAAATCATATTTTTTTCTTCCGAGACTTGACAAGTTAAAATACAGCGTTGTGGAAAGAAGTGATCATATTCAAAATAGAAACCTTGAAATTGTTTAAACATTTTAAGCATCGACAGTCTAATTATGTATTTGGGAAGTAATTCCTCTTTTATGCATGTTTCATTGAAGACGACTGACGTTTTATTTTGCATTCGTACAAGTGATTTCTTTTCTGGGCAGTGAGTATGTAAAAACATTCAAAATGGTCTGTAGATACGAAAGCTTTCGACTAATCTCTTAGGCATTATCAAGGTTCATTTTTGTTTAAAGCAATACGTAAATTATATATATATATATATATATATATATATATATATATATATATATATATATATATATATATATATATTGATGCATGTTTCATTAAATAATATAGACAAGTTGTGTGATAACATTTCGAATATCATTTTTCTAATCACGCAGTCTCATACACACATAGTATATATATATATATATATATATATATATATATATATATATATATATATGTGTGTATATTGGGTATATTTCGGCAGCAATTTTTCATTGATGCATGTTTCATTAAATAATATAGGCAAGTTTTGTCTATTTATTTTAAGTAAGTTCCTTTCATATTGTCTGATAAGCTTAATAACATTATCATTGAAAGACGAAAGGAAATCACCATATTGATACATGTTTAAATCCGATCTAAGCTTTCGGCTTGCATAGGCCATTATCAAAGATGACAATTAATTTTCAATATACCAAACAATACACGGACGAAACAATAATGATAGTCTGTTTTTGTTGAATGAAAAATTTCAAAACAACGTGTATACGAGACGCGGAAGCGAAAATCGCATCGCAGCTCGTGACGTCACACATGACCACGCGAGAGTGAAAACGAGAACTATTAAGTATGGGTAGCCGTTGGTATAAACCAATGGCTTCAATTATCAATTATAGGCATTTAATTATATTTGTGTAGATTTCGTAGTTTATTTTGTTCTGCTTAAGTTTCAACTGTTTTATGTATATAGCTTCAAGAATTTTTAGTTTTTGTTTATTGTTTTCATGTTTAGGTATAGTTGTATTTTCAACGACGATTTTTCGGAATTGTGTACGAGGCCAGGCATGTTGTTTTAAATGCCTAAAAATGTTAGAGTTATCATTCAAATGTAGAGTCAAGCGTCGTGTCAATGTTGCTAATCCGTTCCAATAGATCTTTGTGGCGTACTTTATTGAAGGCTTTTTTTATAATTTATAAAACACAGGCACACGTCCTTCTACATTTGCATTGCACTTTCTCGTACCATTACTAGCAGATTTACCAGCATTCATTGCCATATAGCTTTCTACAACCATTTCATTTTTTCATATGCTTTTGTGGCAGGACAAGCCGTGGCTGCATCACCATGACAATGCACTTGCTCACAACGCCCCGAGCATCCGGTAATTCCTGGCTGAAAAGAATCTTGCCGTATTGGAATAACCCCGCTATTTACCTGATCTTTTTTCTTTTTTATAGGTTCTTGATAATTTTAATATCCTTCTCAAATATGTCAAAGTCGCTTATCCGTTCCAATAGATCTTTGTGGCGTACTTTATTGAAGGCTTTTTGTATAAGTTATAAAACACAGGTACACTAGTGCCTAATTTTAACTTTCTGTAACCATTGCATTTTTCTAGCTGCTTTTGTGGCAGGACAAATCGTGTTTGCTTCACCATGGCAATGCACCTGCTCACAACGCACTAAACATTCAGTAGTTCAAGGCTGAAAAGAACAACTTCCCTATTCACCTGATCTTTTTTCTTTTCCCAAGCTTAACTGGATTATCAAGGCAATCCATTTTGAAGGCGTGTAGGACAAAATCAGGGCCGTAACAAGGGAGCTGAGGGGGCATCCAAGAAGAATCCTTCCAGCAGGATTTCTTCTATCAACACTATATCATCTGCATACCTTTTGTTGTTAAGATTCTGACCACCAATAATGAATCCTGGTAGGATTTCTAATTCTCTCAGAATCGCTTCGCTGTATAGGATGAATAAGTCCGGCGAGAAGATACATCCTTGTCTTACACCTCTTTTTTTTTGTATATCTGTTGAAATCATTTTCTATCCGTATGCAGGCAGTTTGCTACAAAGTATAGGATCTTGATAATTTTAATATCCTTCTCAAATATATCAAGGTTGCTAATTCGTTCTAATAGATCGTTGTGGCGTACTTTATCGAAGGCTTTTTACATAATTTATAAAACACGGGTACACGTTCTTCTACATTTGCATTGCACTTTCTGAAACTATTCCTAGCAGATTCACCAGCATTCGTTGCCATATAGGAGGACAGATATCACGTAACAAAGTGATTTTTTTTTCATTTTCTGATGTTTTGCTTAGCTTTTGGAAGGCATCTTTGGCTATCCCAATGTGCCTTCCGACTTTAATATCACACTTTCCGTTTCTGATTAGAAAACTTTCCAGATATTGACATTTTTGTACTTGTTTGATTTTGATATTTCCGATTTGCAATTTGCATTTTGGATTCACCCTTTTGCTAACAACCATGCATTCTATCTTCCTGCAGTTAATGATTAGTCCTTTCTTCACACTTTCCTTCACTCCCCTCTGAGGGAGTTTTTGAAGTTTTCTTTCCGTTTCTGCTATCAACACTATGTCACCTGCATAACTTGTGTTAAGAATGTGGCCGCCAATAATAAATACTCGTAGAACTTCTAGTTCTTTCAGAATCGCTTTACTGTATAGGTTGAATAAGTTTGAGAAAGAAAAACATGTTTTACGCTTCGGTTATGGCATCTTTTTAGGAAAAGCTAGGAAGTGCGTTATTTGAAGAAATGTGTCTTCCTCGTCGTTACAAATTTTTATGCTTAGGTATTCAATTTTTAAATTCAGCTTAACTGCTTGAACCAGAACATATGACGTAATATGAATTAATTTTAGACAGAGTACATTTATTTATCTATAATTTGTAACGCCAGACAACTAACTAGTTTTTTTTTCACTTTGCAGGTCAACGTGGGTTAGATTAGACGAGATTTTTATAAAACACACGTACACGTTCTTTGACATTTGTATTGCATTTTCTCATACCATTTTGCGCAGATTCACCAGCATTCATTGCCATAGAGGAGGGTAGATATCATGTAATGACCTTTTTCAGTTTTTTAATATTTTGCATTTAGAAGGCACGTTTCAATATCGTACTTTCCGTCTCAGATATTGAAATTTTTCTACTTGCTTGATTTTGGTATCCCCGATTTGCAATTTGCATTTTGGGCTCACCCTTTTGCTAGCAACCATGCATTCTATCTTCCTGCAGCTAATGATTAGTCATATCTTCACTACCCTATGAGGGAGTTTTTGTAGTTTTTTTTCCGTTTCTGCTATCAACACTATGTCATCTGCATAACTTGTGGCCACCACTAATAAATAATCGTAGTAGGTTGAATAAGTTTGAGAAAGAAAAATATGTCTCATTTTCATTTGAAAAAATATGGATATGTTTTACGCTTCAGTTACGGCATCTTTTTAAGAAAATAGAACAATCTGGGAAGAGCGTGATTTGAAGAAGTGTGTCTCCCATCGTTACACATTTTTACGCTTATGCAACCAATTTTTAAATTCAGCTTATCTGTTTGAACTAGAAAATATTACGTAACTTAAATTAATTTTAGGCAGAGTACATTTATTTATTTATAGTTTGTAACACCAGACAACTAACCATTTTTTTTTTACATTTTGCAGGTCAATGTGGGTTAGTTTAGAAGATAATTTTTTAATCGGTATAAAATCATGTAATATAGTAAAGCCACAAAGACACAAGAGATTGCAGGGTATCGAAGACTTAGTAACAGAAACATTAATAATGTGCAGGAACAGGAAAGAATAATCTGGAGCACAAGTAGACAGCGATTGACTCTACTGTCTTCTTGTCCTAGGTATGACGATAAACTACATCCGCGTCCTGGGTAAGACGATAAACTACCTCTAACAGCAAGGCCTCTGATCAGAAGGTTTTGAGGAGTGTGGAACCACCTCTTAATTGCTGGTGTTTCCAGGTCCGCCCTTACCCGGGGTGGTAGCACCTGTTAGGGTCCCAGCTATGGATGAATAGTTAACCCCGAAATTGAGGTAAAAAGCATTATAAAAGTGTTAAAAAGTGTGAAAATAGGTTTTAATATCAGAAATACTTTATAAAAAAATATTACCAGAAATAAATTTTTGAAGAAAAAAAAACTATTACCAGCAGTATATTTTTGAAAAAAAAAAAAAAATATTACCAGAAAAAAAAGGTTGTCGGCATTAAAAAACCCATTGAGGTTGATATACCGTAAAAAACAGCAAACCAAGCCTCTACTGAGATTGACGTTGCATTTAAATTACTGCAGATTAAAGTTGGCTGGAAAGCATAAAATCGGGAGTTCCACAAGCGATAAATGCGAGAAATAACCTGTTAGCATACAACTTACTGTTACAGCTAGAAAGGTCAACTGTAAATGGATGAGATCTAGTCGTTAGTCTAGTACTGCGCTTAAATTTGAAAAGTCTAGGTAACATAGCAAAGTGCTCATCCCAACAATTACCATGAACTAGAAAATACAAAGCGAGTTAACATTACGGTCGGTGGGAAAGATACTGAAGCCGAGACGCCAGATCAGGGCGAATGATATTGCTGATTCTTCTTTGGATTTTGCCAAGGGGCTCACAGTAAATAACAGGGACAACAGACCATATGTGGCAGCAATATTCTAAGCATTGACGAACGGTAGACTTATAGATATATGCATCATAGATTCTGGAGAGAAATGTTGTCTGGCACGACAGTGAAAAGGCTTATCAATTTTTGAAGAAAATGGAAGGAAAATATGAAATTAGACTTAACAAAAAGCTTCGTTGAACTTTACTGAACAGGAAACAGTAATCTGGAGGACAATAGAGAGAGACTGACATTGCATTTAAATTTTTGCGCATTAAAGTTGTCTGGAAAGGAACTAGAAGGGAGTTCCACAAGCGAGAAGTGCGAGGAATGAACGGTTAGCATAGAACTTACGGTTACATCTAGCATATATATATATATATATATATATATATATATATATATATATATATATATATATATATATATATTAGTTTCATATATAAATATATATATATATATATATATATTAGTTTCATATATAAATATATATATATATATATATATATATATATCAGTTTTCATATATACATATATATATGCATATATATGCATATATATATATATATATATCAATTTGATATATATATATATATATATATATATATATATATATATATATGTGTGTGTGTGTGTGTAATTATTTATTTAAAAATATGATTCCAACACGCTACATAATAGTTCTCATGTTTCAAAAGAAGAGCCGAAAACTTCAATATAATTATTTGAATTAAAGTAAGCTCTGTTCCATCTTCAAGAGCTTACTTTAATTCAATTTAATTCAAATAATTATATTGAAGTTTTCGGTTCTTTTGAAACATGAGAACTATTATGTAGCGTGTTGGAATCATATTTTTAAATAAATAATTATATTTATGCTCTACTTTTGTATCGAGCACTATTTTTAAAAAAATACTAAAAAAAATACTAAAGAACTTTGGATTATTTATCTAACCAGTTCTTTCCTATTTTCTATATATTTTCACACACACACACACACACACACACACACACACATATATATATATATATATATATATATATATATATAATCCGTATAAACTCATGTGCGGGAACAGGAAAGAGTAATCTGGAGGACAGTAGATAGCGATAGACATTGCACTTAAATTTATGCACACTGAAGTTAGCTGGAAAGGAACCAGAAGGGAGTTCCACAAGCGAGAAAAGAAACTATTTGCATAGAACTTACGGTTACATTAGCCTGCTCAACTGTAAAATGATATCTCAAGTTCAGTCTCCATCGTTGCTTATATTAAAAAAAAAAGTGTTGCTACCATTGTAAAGAGCTCATCCGAGCAATTACTATGAAAGTATCTATAGAAAAGACACAGAGAGGCAGGCTTACGAATGTGACTGAAGACGAGCTAGCAGGTCAGAACTACGAATATTGCTGATTCTTCTTTCGATTTTATCGAGGAGATCACGGTAAATATCAGGGGAACTAGACCATTATGTAGTATCAATATTCCAAGTATGGGTGAATGGTAGAGAATATGTCAGATAGAATTATGGAGAGAAAAATTGTCTCACATGACACAGTGAACCGTTTTTCTTAGCAGCAGACCTAGCAATGTATTCAATATAATCTTTTCACTTCATGTCAGCTGAGAACGTTAAGAGGAATCAACAAGCAAATGAGAAAAAAATCAGGTAAAAGAAAAATGCATAACGTTAATTTATATCAGAATCTACATAATATTCAAGTATATTAAAAAAATCATACATCAATATTTAGCGATAACAAGTATAATTTTATAATAAAAAATAGCCCAATAACTTGATTGTAGAAAAAAGCATATAACATACATTCAGAGTTAAATGAAAGATTATGTTAGTACAAGTTTTTAGCGCTTTTCAATAGGTGGCATTTGAGCATGTGATTTTGTTTTACAGGTGACTGAAATGCATATATATATATATATATATATATATATATATATATATATATATATATATATAACTGCTCTGAAACCTGTCATGTCAACGTGTTTTTCGATACAATTCGTGTGCGAATTTAATATTTAATGTTTTTTACGTTAAAAGTGAAAAATAGACTAAAATGAACATTATTCGGACTATTGTCCTCATCTTTGTCGCCATATTTATTACAACGTTTCAGCCGTTGTACGCTTCGGCCTTTTTCAGGTGGTTGGAACTGAACCATCACTGGGGTAGACTGTTCTAGTTCCACGGGGAAAGTCAGTTATCAGTTATCTCCTGTTAATTCCCTTCTGCAAATTCTCCACTGCATTTACCGTTTAACTCACACTCTTTGGGTTCTGTCACTGGATCTAACCAACGCCTTTATCCACTGTGCCATGTGTCCTTGAGGACATCTGTGTTCAGCAACCATTTTTTACCAGTGCTCATATTACAATTTTTTTGCTGTTATCATTGCATTTTTTACCAGACCTCATAGTGCAATTTTTGTTGTTGTTATCGCTTTTCTCTGGCACTCAATTCAATTGAATACAATATGGAAACCAGTAATGAGTAGTGTCAGAGAAAAACTATAATAACAACAAAAATTGCTATATGAGCTCTGGTAAAAACATATAATTTAATATATATAATATCTTTCTGTCTCTCGCTCTGTGTCTGTCTGTCTGTCTGTCTGCCTCTCTCTCGCTATCCAAATGTAAACAAATGACTTCACACATTATGAAATGGACAAAGTCCGACAATTATTTTAAGACGTCATTTGTTTACATTTGGATACGCTTCGATCAGATATGAATGTACGTGAGACACTCATGGAAAATTGAAGTTTAAAAACAGTAAAATCCGCTTAGCTAATCGAACGGTTCTCCGTGGCTCCATCGGTTAATGCACGTCAGGCTATATGACTGTTCCGTATAGGATACAGGTTCGATTCCTGTCGGAGAATGAGTACTTTCTATGAAAATTTCTCGGACATTCAAGCCGGTAAATGTTATTAATACTGTTTATTATAAAACAGAGCATTTTCTTAAATATTTGTATCTATAAAAAGAATGTATAAACATAAAAATGTCTTAATATATATATATATATATATATATATATATATATATATATATAATTCAGTTTTCAACTATCTATCAGTCTATATATGCGGTGCGGTGGATTAATTGTCGTTTAAATTACGCAAAAATGAGTTTAACACTGACATCTAATTTTAATATCAGTTTATCAAAAATTACACAAAAATATCTTGAAATGCTAAATAAGAGTAAATTAATTCACTAAAATGGCCATTGGCTTCAACCATGGACTCCAAACGACTTTAGAATCTCCTGCAACTCTTCTGGACGATCTTCTTGTTTAAACTGTTGAATGCTGCCATAATCTTTGCTCTCAGTTCATTTTTAGTGTTGGTCTCTCTCTCAACTGGATCCCACACATAATAATCAAGGGGTTTGCAGTCTGGGGACTTATGTGGCCAGATGTAAGGGTGGGTGTGACGCAGAAATTGTCTGAAAGATATGAACGGATTATCTGCATGTGTGGCATGATGCAGAGTCTTGATGCCAGACATAGGGTCTTCCAGCAGCCACCACCCTCGAACCAGGTTAGAAAGTCCTCCTCAAGTCACTTGATGTCGGTCTCTGTGATAAGTTTGAGGCCCTGTGGGAAGATGAATAGAGGCATAACGTTGCCATCACTAGTGATCACACCAATCACCTTCGTAATCACCATTAGACTCATCCAACTTTTTCCCAATCCTCTATACTGTCTTCAGATTGACACCCAAACACGCTGAAATGTTCGCATTGGAATTTTCAGCGCGAATGCCAAGCAGCACAACAGCGGTTTCAAAATATCTGGCTTCATGTTGCGATTTTCTCCAAGACGCTACTCAACTGACCTTACAGTACTCTGCAGTTGAGAAAAATAAAAATAAACATCGTGAATGCACGAAATAAAAAAAATACAAAATGGCGACAATTTACCCATCGCGCCATGTTTATAATTATATTCTTATCTATCTATCTATCTATCTATCTATCTATGTTCATTGTTTATCGCTGTTCATTATCTATCTATCTATCTATCTATCTATGACAGTCTGTTCATATCTATCTTTCTAACTAGCGAGCTAGCTATGGCTTTTTAAATCCGTTTATTTATTTTATCTGCTTCCTACCTTTCTGTCAATCTACCCATCAGATAAACACAAATTAATTTTAAAGTTACAAATCTTGTAGTGCTCGGAATGGTAATGTCACTCCCAGTCCTCCACACGCATTTCCGATTCGTCAACTGCTTCTTTATTCACCCAATTAAATATGAATACGTGCGCAGAATAAAAAAGAAAAGAGTAAAAAGAAAAACATTCCTAACGCGTTCTCTGGTGAATATAATTTTGTAGGCGTATCTCTACTTTCTAATTCTTTAATATCTAACTCTGTAAAATGTCTTCCGTCAGTAATGAATGGCGGAGAAATTATAAAATAAAATTAAAAGCTTTTGAAGAAATACATTATCTAAATGATAATTCAGAATTAAATATATCCTCTACCAGAGATTGTTCCAAATCTTCTCAGTCGAGGAATTCTCTTCATGCGAATGCTTTGCCTCTCGGAATTAAAACATGTTTAGTAGTTACCGTAATAAGAAGAAAGAAAGAAAGAAAGAAAGAAAGAAAGAAAGAAAGAAAAAGAAAGTGAAAGAGAGGAAAGATATATAAAAAAAAGGTGGCTGATGAAGAGTAGAAGGAAAGGTAAAAAGAATATAAAATACAGAGAAAAAGAGAGAGAGAGTAAAAGAAAAAAAAAGTGACAAGATATCAAAACGAGGCTGAACATGAGTAGAAGGAAAGTTAAAAGGAAAATAAAATAGAGAGTGATAGATAGATAGATAAAGAAAGAAAGAAAGAAAGAAAGAAAGATTATGAAGAATAGATAGTGAATTCGCCGGCTCAAAATAGAGAGATTTAAATGGATTTTGTATTAATTTTATTACCGCATATGCTCCTGCGCATGCGTACGTATGACACATTCGATTTAATTTCTTCTTTGTCTATAGCAAATGTTTGAGCTATGCTTAGTAATTTACTATAGCAATGTTTGTAAATGAGTAGGAATATATATTGTGAACACAGGCTTGTGAGTTTGTGTGCCACGGGAATTCTTTTTTTTAATCATTTCACCCCAAAGCAAGGCGATAATGCAACAAGACAGGGGTTTACACGGTTTGAGAAGACTTTAGAAGGAAGGACCGATGAAACGACAATGAAATAACAGGCTTCTAGGAGAAGAAAAATGGGGATTGACATTGCATTTAAATTTTTGAAGATGTAGGGAAGCAAGAAATCGGAAATGAGCTGCACGGGCTAGAAGTCAGAGAAATGAAACAAAGTAGAATTGGCAATTGCTTGCAGCTAATTCAGCAGTAAAACGGTGAGATCTAGTTGACAGTCTAGTAGCACGCTTAAATGCATGTATTCAGGGCACTAGGAAAAAAGTTATCAGAATAGTTAACATGAAAATATTTGTAGAAAAGACAGAGGGAAGACTCGTCATGTTGGTGTGAAAGTGATTGAAGTCGAGATGTTTGTTCGGGATCGATTACATTGCAGATCCTTCTTTGAATTTTGTCAAGAATCTCTAGATATGTAGCTGGAGCACCAGCCTCTTTCATTTACACAGGGACGTCTCGATTTAATGAAGTGGAATATTTTGGGTTGCTACTTAAATGTTTCTGCATTAATGTACGTGAAGATATCTCTCGGTATATTCAAATTTGTTAGAGAGGGAATGCAGTGGTGTTTATGCGTGGGGTCTGCGTTTGTGCGTGCGTTTTAAGAATCATTTTCATGACAAATGAGGAATAATCCGACATAAACAAATACTGAGATGAGCATTTGAATAAATTGCTAAGGGGAAGATCTCGTCTTATGTCGCTCCATATAATTTTTCTTGTTTAAAAACCCTGTCCTCCGACAGCACTTTATTGATTCATTCAAATTTTCTTTTTTACAAGGGAGAGATAAGAAAGGGGATGTAGAAAGAGTGTTTAGAAGGAGAAATGTGAAAGAAAAAAGAGAGGGAGAAAAAAAGAAAGAAATTGAAAGAGAGGGAGGATATCAAAACTGAGGCTGAAGGAGAGTAGAAGGAAAGGTAAAAGGAAAATAAAATAGAGTGATAGAGAAAGAAAGTAAAGAACAAAGAAAAAATGAAAGAAAGAAAGAAAGACGGAGAAAGAGAGAGAAGATATAAAAATGAAGGTTAACGAGAGTTGAAGGAGTGGTAAATGGAAAATGAAAGAGAAAGAAAAGAAAGAAAGAAAGAAAAAGAGGGAAGATATCAAAAATGTGTCTGTAGAAGAGTTGAAGGAAAGGTAAAAGGAAAATAAAATAGAGAGAAAGAAAGAAAGGCGGTCAAAGAGAGAGAAGATATAAAAAGAAGCTGAATAAGAGTAGAAAGAAAGGTAAAGGGCAAATGAAATAGAAAGAAAGTAAGATAGGAAGAAAGAAAAAAAGAGAGGAAGCTATCAAAAAATGTGGCTGAAGAATAGCAGAATGAAAGGTAATATAACATACTAGACATTCGTTGTCTGTTATATTTAACAATACTCACACATATATATATATATATATATATATATATATATATATATATATGTATACGACAAAGTGATTTTTTTAGTGTGTGGTGCGTTTTGTCCCTTAGGACTTAATCGAACAAGATCTGCTTACGTTGATGCGATTAAACTTGCACGCGAAAGGGAGACGCTGGAAATTTTAAATTCAGAATTAGTTTATGTGCTTTTTGTATATAATCTAACTGATTTTATACAGATTCTTTTTCTTGCTATCACCTTTGGGTTCAGTCTCGTTACATTGCATTTAAATTCGAGATTCTTGTATCGAAAAAAATTGTTCGAATTAATGATTCGAAAGACATTCATTTGAATTGTAAATTGTTTAAATGAAAATTAATCGAAAGGACAATTATATTAAATGATATTTATTCGAACTACCTATGTTGGAAATACGTATGTGGCCTCGTTTTGAGAGAATCAATTCACTTTAAGGCATAGAGCATTTATGCAGTATGTGTCATCTCATCATCCCACAATATGGAAATTTTAGCTGCTCTTAAAAGGGAATAGGACTTACAAGAAATTCATATTGCAAAAGTAAGAGCAGGTTGCCAAAATATCAAGAGCGCCAAGAAATACCGCGACGTAAATGAAAAAGTTAAACAAAATTATTGGCATCAATTAACGAGTAATCTTTAGTAGTTGACTAATTGTGTGCAGTATCATATAACTTAAGGTTATAAGGAGTTTTTCTTACTAAATTCTTTTATTAACAATATTTGTATTTTGAATAATTATCATATGTGTATTTCATCGCTTAATTTTCACATTTTTATTGCAATAACGCACATAGTCGCCTTTTAAACCGATACCTAATTATATAATAGGATACATATAAAATTCTTATCATTTTATGTTCAGAGACTTGTCAGGACTTAGGTAATCATGGCTCTCCACGAGCACATTCTCCTTGTTCTAAGAAACGTTTGAGCATTTGCCATTCTGCTTTGTCACGTTTTGTCATCTATTCCCTCAAAGTCATTAAAAAAAGTTACTCTGTTATTATCTTTGTCCATCTGACCTTCAATATTCTAATTTTAATATGCGATAAATATATTTTATGAAACACTTCTATAGGGATAATTGATAAGCAAGCATGAATTATTTTAGATTCTCGGTTAAATTAACGAAGAAATATTATTTCTGAACGGTGATAATAAAGCCACTGTACTTATCCAGAAAATTGTCCGAAAAGAATTATTCGAAAACAAATAAACGGAAAGACAATTATAGTAAATGATAATATGTATATGGCATTGCTTTTAAAGAATCAATATTGATTTAACTCGAACAAATAAAACCTTTGCAGGATGTCATAGGTCATTTTTGCAGCAAGTCTCATCCTATCAATCCGCCATATAGAAATTCTTAGATGCTCTTAAAAGGGAATAGGACTTGCAAGAAATTCATATTGCAAAAGTAAGAGCAGGTTGCCAAAATATCAAGAACACCAAGAAATACCGCGACGTAAATGGAAAACTTAAAAAAATATTTATTGGCATCCTTTAACGAGTAATCATCAGTAGTTGGTTTGGTTTGGTTTGGTTTGGTTTACGGCATATCAATCTCAATGGGTTATTTAATGCCGACAATTTTTATTGCTGGTAATATTTTGTTTTGCCAAAAATCTATTTCCGCTAATATTTTTTCTTCAAAAATGCATTGCTGGTCATATTTTTTCTTCATAAATGTATTGCTGGTAATAATTTTTTTTCAAAAAGTATTGCTGGTAATATTTTTTCTCAGAAATGTATTCCTGGTAAAATTTTTTTTCAAAAATGTATTGCTAGTAATATTAATTTTTTAACAGCATTGTTGGTAATATTTTTTTTAAAATGTATTGCTGGTAATAGTTTTTTTATTCTTAAAAAAATTATTGCTGGTAATTATTTTTTATAAAGTATTTCTGGTATTAAAACATATTTTTACACTTTCAAGTTTTTTTTTACCCTGTTTTGGGGTTAACTATTTGCCAATAGCTGGTGCTACCACCCCGGGTCAGGGCGGACCTGGGAACACCAGCAATTAGGAGGTGGTTCCACGCTCCTCAAAACCTCCTGATCAGAGGCCTTATCATTTGTAGATTTCCTCTTTTAACTTTTTAATTTGTATTGCGATGTAGAATTTTGCATTTCGAATAAATATCATTTATTATAATTGTCCCTTCGATTAATTTTCATTCAAACAATTAACAATTCGAATAATTGTTTTGAAACATAATCAAGCGAAAGCAGACTTTAGAAGGAACCGAAAACACAATCATTATATATATATATATATATATATATATATATAATTATTTATTTTTAAAGAAAAAAAAATTTATAACATAAATATGTTATAAAATCACAATCCATTTAAGTAGATGTTTTGTTTTTAATTAACCAGCATTAATTACAATTACCGGCCAAAATATAGGTTCGATTCCTTTCGGAGAAATCATATATTTTACGAAATTCCTCAAACATTCAAGTCGGTAAATGTAATTAATAGTTTACTTCAAAACAATGCAATAAATTGAACAATTTATATCTATAACAATAATGGATAAACGGAGAATACACTAAATAATTTTGGGATGTAATCCTTTTCATTATATATATATATATATATATATATATATATATATATATATATATATATATATATATAATTATTTATTTTTAAAGAAAAAAAAAAATTTATAACATAAATATGTTATAAAATCACTACAAAAATAGCCATTTTGTTTCAACACCTACGGTGTCTTATCAAGTGATGACGTTGAATGTAAAATAAATGGTTTTAAAAGTCTCAAATTAATTAATATTCTACGTAAGGGGAAAACGTTATTACAGAGGCTAGGTAGACCAATCAGAACACAATTACAGGAAAATTCAAAAAGCTCGATAACGAAGTCATGTTATAATATCTATTCAGATGTTTAGTATTAAAAAATAATTTATTCCAACGAATAATTACTAAATTATATGATAAAATTTAATATTAAAATTTAAAACTGCTAATTACAAAACCAAAATTTAACATTTATTCGCTATCAAGTTTACAACTATAAAATTACTGAGGAGAAAAGAAGAAATATATATGTTATTCAATTTATTTTTTCATTGAAGTTACTTTAGCTATATTTAATATCCGGTCTTTTTACAATGTATACATTTTAATCCTCATGATGTGTAAATGGGGTCCCAAACTCACGCGTAAAACAAACGCAGTCAGATTCTAATACATAAGCACCAAGACATATACACACACAAAAAAGGGGACAAGACAGAGAACATCTCCACCGTCTGTCATGAAAAAAAAAAAAAAAAAAAAAAAAAAGGGGGGAAAAATGGGAGAAGGGAAACCAACACACACGTACATACATACATAATTAAAAGTGGATGTGTTCTGTAGTCTATCTTAGTACTATCTCAACTATTGAGAATCCAAATATAAAGAAGTTTTACATTGGTAGCACAATGAATACATTCAAAGAACGCTGGCGGGGGCATATGCAATCTTTCAATAACTGTGACTATAGGTACATGACTTCATTGTCCAAGTACTTTTGGAACCTAAAAGAAAAGAACAAAACACCTACGGTTAATTGGACATTGATTAAGAAATCCCGGACATGTAAATCCCTATATTCCCCGTGTTACCTGTGTCTTAACGAAAAGTTTGAAATTATTAGATTTAAAAACAAGGCTGATCTCTTAAATCAGAGATATGAACTAACGGTTAATTGTAAACACCGTTATAAATTTAACTTATTATAGGGGTGGTATACTTTAAATGATAATGATACGTAGCTGTAAGTTGAATAGATTATAACTTTTATTACCTGATGGTCAATCTGACGATATGAATGTGTATGGTATAACTACATAATGTTACTCATTTTTCTGTATGTGTATGTATATATATGTATATATTTATGTGTAGTTATGTGTGTTTGTACTGCGAAATG
>OZ010591.1:95523007-95603007 GCA_963932145.1 Acanthosepion lycidas
ATTTGAGACTTTTAAAACCATTTATTTTACATTCAACGTCATCACTTGATAAGACACCGTAGGTGTTGAAACAAAATGGCTATTTTTGTAGTGATTTTATAACATATTTATGTTATAAATTTTTTTTTTCTTTAAAAATAAATAATTATATATATATATATATATATATATAATGAAAAGGATTACATCCCAAAATTATTTAGTGTATTCTCCGTTTATCCATTATTGTTATAGATATAAATTGTTCAATTTATTGCATTGTTTTGAAGTAAACTATTAATTACATTTACCGACTTGAATGTTTGAGGAATTTCGTAAAATATATGATTTCTCCGAAAGGAATCGAACCTATATTTTGGCCGGTAATTGTAATTAATGCTGGTTAATTAAAAACAAAACATCTACTTAAATGGATTGTGATTTTATAACATATTTATGTTATAAATTTTTTTTTCTTTAAAAATAAATAATTATATCTGCTCTACTTTGTATTGAGCACTCTTTTAAGAATAGTAATTGTTGGTTATTGGAATTCATTCCATATACACCAATCATATACTTGGGTATATATATATATATATATATATATATATATATATATATATATATATATATATATAAACTGACGGAGTTAAACAATAGTGCTTGTTGATAGCAGTTTGTTGAAGAATGGATTCGGTGTGTAATTTTGACTGGTCTGTGGAAATTTATTTCCCGATAAGCAATTGTTCTACTTCGCCCCCTATTTTTTTATGTATACTTTTCTTCTCAAACAAATGGAAAAAATGAAGTGACGTTTCACATACGGCTTGGCTACAAGCAGGACTTTTCATAGGCATTTTCGATTCTCACCCGTCGAAGTGCAGTTGAAATGCACCGAAACCAAGTTGCATCTTTTTAGTGCGTAAAATGGTTTTGTCTATATGATAAAATTATAATAAATAAATAATTATCGCTCTACTATCGGTATCGAGCCCTCTTTTGGATTAATGCTGTAAACGTTGGAATTTATATATTACTTTCGTTCTCATCGCATCGGATATATATATATATATATATATATATATATATATATATATATATATATATATATATATATGTATATATATATATATATATATATAAACACGCCTATCTGAGACACTTTCATGAAAGACGATCTTATAGAACACTTAATGACACAGTGTACGCACTTAGTTACTTAGATTATCACGCTGATCTACCATTTTGACCAGACTAAAACTCTCTTCTTACCGCCATGGTCATAGAAAAATCACTTTTAATCAGAGCTGATAATAAGAAGAAAGTTTTTTTCAATTCGAGCAAGAAAGACACTCAAGTAAGGGTCAGATGATTGGTTGTTATTTTTAATAGAAGAAAAACCATAAATTCTCATATAGATAATGGTTATTCCTTTTTTCTTGCTTTACTGCACTACCATATCTAAGAGTTCGTTTTAATTCTTAGACTGCCATTAACACAGTGACGAAAAATGTAAATAAATTTCATAGCCACTCGTATCGGAGGATGCCTGTCTACTAGGGCGGTTAGCTAATCCCCATTGTATTTATTCAACACCCAAAGAGCCCACTTACGGTTTATACTGCAACTATACTGAGTGGACCTTAGTTACAACTTCTGGGAGAGTGCGGGTTATCTAGCTTGATTAACAGTGTGAAGACTGCCAACACGCTCAGATCACTATGACTTGCGACTTCATGCTAGCACGACCATCGACGGCACCCAAGGATTCCGTCTATCCAATTTCGCTCATACTGTTTTCAGGCACTTTCTAAAGGTGCCGCCCGCTGGGATCGCCACTTCGAGACCGATATCACCAAGAAGACACTTCCTGACAAATGAGCCATTGTGAGTTTCGAAACCCGGGTCAGAATGCGAATGTTGTAACCATTCGGCCATAGTGAGCTAAGCCTCTGTCTCTGTCTGTCTGTCTGTCTGTCTGTCTGTCGGTCTCTCTTATTCTATCCCGCATCGTTTATCACTACTTTGCCATTTTTCTACTTAATAACACTCTAAATAATTGTGACTCTAATAGAAAGTTTATTATTCTCCTAACTGCGTTCGAGTTATCAAAAAAAATTGTTTTCGCAAACACCGGAATCCAGTTTAGATGTTTTAACTTAAAAAAAAACAAAAAAAACGAAGACATAAAATCCGAAATGGATTCATGACATTGTCCACTGAGCATTTTTGCAAAAAAAAAAAAAAATAAAAATAAAATAAATAAAAATAAATAAAAAAAAAAAAACCCCGGGAATTTCCATATTTGGGATTTTGTAAGAGCTTGTCTTATATTATTCTTGATTGTTATTATTATTATTATTATTATTATTATTGCTGCTGCTGTTGTTTTATTTCCTTTGATTTCTAGTGTTTATGTTGTTGTTGTTGTTATTATTATTATTATTTTCTTTGATTTCTGTTGGATGCTCATTTCTTTCCGGGTCACAACCAGAGACCAAAGGTAAGAAATGGCATCATGATGTTTGGCATCAATGAACATTTTAGTAAAAAAAAAAAGTAAAAAAAAAAAAAAAAAAGATTGCATATATTTTACAATGATAAACCCCTTCGTAAGTTGTGAGCTCTACCTGCGAGAAAAAATGTATTTCTTTAAGTCCAGGAATCCATTCAGTGAGTCTACCAGAACCATTTCCAATAGATATGAGGGCTCCAACTACAACTGAAATTATTGATGTCTTCATGTGCCACATTTGTGAGATTTCTACTTCACGATCATAAATATTTTGATAGTTTTTTGAAGATCTTCAACGATACATTATAATCTCCTGAGACTACTATGTCAATAAGAAACAAATTTAGCTTTTGTGGTCTTTGACCACTAGACCTAGGCGATTACTTTTGATCTGTGTGTTGTCTGTGTGTCTTGAACAGTCTTATTATTATTATTGTTTTATTTCCTTTGATTGCTGGTGTGTATTCATTTCTTTCCGGGTCCCGCCCAGAAACCTAATGTCAGAAATGGCATCATAACATTTTCCACTGAGCAATAAAAGAAAACCAAAAAACAACACACATATTTTACAAAGATAAAGCCCCTTCTAAAATCTGGGCTGTACTCGTGAAAACTATTTTTTATTTCTTTAAGGCATGAGCTACTAAGAATCCCTTCAATGAATCTGTTGGAATCTTTTACAATCAATCCAAGAGCTCCAACTAAAACAGGGTTTGTTGTTGTTCTCATGTGCCATATTTTTGAGATTTTGATTTCAAGGTCCTTGCATTTTCATAGATTTTGAAGATTTTCAACGATACATTGCAGTTTGCAGGGACTGCCATATCAATAAGGAGGCGATATTTTGTTTGCAGTCTCTAATAACGATGTCTGCCGATTAGCTTTGATTGTTCTGTCTGTGTTTATGGTGTAAGTCAATTAATTATTATTATTATTATTATTATTATTATTATTATTATTATTATTATTATTATTATTATTTATTTATTTATTTATTTATTTTGATTTCTGGCGTTTACTCATTTCTTTCCGGGTCCCGCCCAGAGACCTAAGGTTAGAAATGGCATCATGACACTCCCTTGATAGAAAAAAAAAAAAAAAATGACGTAGATAAAGCCCTCCGTAAAGTGTGGGCTGTACTTGTGAGAAATTTTTTTTGTATTTCTTTGAGGCATGGGCTTAATGTTGTTATTATTATTATTATTATTATTATTATTATTATTATTATTATTATTATTATTATTATTAAATTAATTAATTGATTAATTATTACATTTTACTTTCTCGTTACAGGTTTACTCAAGGATAAATTCCAGTCCTATAACGAACCTTTTTACTTCATAGCCTCCGTGGTGATTGCAGGGGCGTGTGTCATGGTGGCTGGAAATATGTATCATTCTTGCCAGTCTGTCGAAAAAGCATCACAGGCTGCCGCTGCTGCAGTGAGCATAAATATGGGGGATGAACAAGTTGAAGGGGAACATGTATAATAAAAATGAAACAAATAGATATATTTATCTTTATCGGCCGAATAATTAGAACGTATGCCTGTGTGTATCTTTGTATATATATATAAAAAAAAACAAGTTTTAAAATTATTCAATACTTGAAAAAAAAAAAAAAAAAAACGACAACCGAAAAAATCCAGATAAAATGAAAATATTTCATACAATCCGAATTACTTTCCATGCCACTTTCAGGACGTAGGCGATCATGGCTCTCCAAAGACTTCTTATTATCTGGGAATGGCCGTATTTTCTCGGGAAAGGTCATGGGGCGGTTTCCTTACCTCTATGGCTTTGAATTCTTTCTCTCGGAGTGGCTACCAAAGCACTATCTATGTGTTCATGCCTTTCCCCATTAGTGCGAAAGTAATTGCAACAGACTAGGCCGGAAGTTGAACTTGGCTCGGCAATTAACTATTCTGTGCCGACAAACTATCCGTGCATCCATTCGCGTACATTCAAAATTATTTTATCATAAACAAACGCACACACACGTACATACATACGCACGCCCCACACATGTTTGAGGGCTGAATAATAAGACTGAAAAAGTTATAAGCTGTAGTTTGATCTGAAGTTTTTCATTGTATAATGTGCGACCAGCATGGTTGTTACAGAAGATTTCGGTTAAATTCATTGACAAAAAATGAGATGAAGTTCAAAAATATTTTTGTTAATAATGAAGTTTAATTAATTATTAATATACGTGATATAAATAATTAAAAATAAAGAAGTAATATACCTGCATATATATATATATATATATATATATATATATATATATATATATATATATATATATATATATATATATATTAAGTGGGAAAAGTATGACAGAATAGAAAAATGTTTTCGTGTGAAGTTTTCTGGTTCTTCAGGCTCAATTTACGTTTTTCTTTCATGCGATTACGCAACGGAACGAACGCGAGAAGCTGACAAATTTAAATTTAAAAATAATTTATTTTTAATTTTACTATGTCTATTGGGTGTATAATTTACTCTTTTTCTTTATGTTTCCACCAATTATGTTATTAAATACCGGAATTCCCCATGTATAATACGCATTTTTTTCTAAAAGAAAAGAAGCAAAGCAAGTAGTGCGTATTATGCAGAGCTAGAAAAATCTTCAAAAAATTGCCGTTTCCTAGTTCGATTTCAGCTGCGAAATGACCACTCACCACAAACATACGACAATAAGATACAATCATTCGGCTAATGCCACCCCATAAGAATGTCAAATACAATCATAGTTACCTAACAATATCTACGAATATAAAATAAATCAAGACTTATCATACAGCTACATTAGAATAATATTATTATTATTTATTATTATTTTATTTATTATATAAATATTATATTTATTATTAGTTTAAATACATAGTCTGCGAAAAACTACATACAGACCCAATAGATTGAACATTTTATCGAACAAAAATAGGTTGATGAGTCTGCGCAGTAGACATAATATAGGTATTTCCGTTTCCTTTTAGAATCATGATGATCGGAAATTTTGATAAAATACATATTACAGGAAACGCTGTCCGTAATAAAATTGGAGAGGTAAAGTTTATAGGGTTTCATTACCAAAGAATGGGTGCGTATTATGCGTGAGTAGAAGCATTTTCCCACACTTTCAGCACAATTTTAGGTGTGCGTATTATAGATGAAGGTGTATTATACATGGGGAATAACGATATCCAAAATTGTCATAACAAGATCTGTCAAGGCAGGTGAATCCTGCGATTAAAACATTTTCTAAACATTTTCGTCTTGATAAATTGTTTTCTCTTTTCATTAGAGAAGAATTTTTAAAATCAAAATAGTCGTCAGTCTCGTTACGGTGAGCATTTAATGTGTTGTTTTGTAGAAGATCCCTTTTCTGTTCATATGAAATCGGCTAGATTACATACTCAAAAACAGATGTAGAAAACAGAATTAAAAAACAAATCAGATTAAAAATTCTCAGCGTCCTTCTTTCGTTCCTGCGAAAAAATTTCGTTCTTTGCATTAACGTAAACATAAACGTAAATAAAGACGAAACGAAATGCATTACACGATAATATTTTCAGCTTTGTCATACTTCTTTCCCCTGAAATTCGTCTTGTATAAATATATAAATATCGTTATCCCATATATATGTGGTACGAGAAAATGAAGGCAATATACAGACAGAAAAAAAAAAGAAAGCCTTTTCTATACCGACGCGTTTCGTCCTTTGCAGTAATGTATCAAGGCGAATATCATTTTCCTTATAAAGACCTTCGGAGGACGAAACGCTCCGACAAAGAAAAGTTTCCCTCTTGTCATTATTCGCATTTATTTTTCAAAATCAAATGGATTATCTTCTCAAATATTGGTATCCACTAAAAATAACGTTTAAAATGATAAAATCTGTCGGATTAATAAAAATCGATTACTTATACACACACACACACACACACACACACACATATATATATATAAATATATATATATATATATATGATATTAAGAAATATTCAAAAAATCTTAAATTAATTGCATAACTCCGAGTTTTATGCCGAAGCAATTTTCAAGTGCTGGAATTTCTATTTTTATCATTATTTTTATTTTGTTTTAACACCGTTTTTTTTTTTGTTTTTTTTTGTTTTTTTTAAATTCTGGTTCTTGCGAGATACTTTATACGCTCGGTCGTATACCTACGTATATTTACCCATTCGGTTATATATATATATATACCAAGTTTTAACCTAACGGTTCCTTAGGGTATTACTGAAGAACTGTTAGGTGAAACCTTGGTAGGAAGGTTCTGGCTCTCCAGATATATATATATATATATATATATATATATATATATATATATATATATATGCATGTATGTATTGTAAGGATATATATATGTATGTATTGTAAGGATTCAGGATTTCATTATATATAAACCCCACACACACATATTTTCCACTTTGTCTCAATATATATATATATATATATATATATATATATATATATATAGGGTGTCCCAAAATAATGTACACATTCACTGAATCGATAAAACTTATTCAATTTATGTATTTTGACTTGTAAATAATATTAATACAAGAGAAAGAATACACATTTAAAGAATTTCAGATTAGAATATACAAAAAAGAAACTTAAATTTAATAAGGTAAAAGCTACTAGCGGCTAAAGGCAGAATGTTCATATAATAATGAGTTGACATCAAGTGCTCAAACTGATTGCCGTTCTGTTCAATACACTTTTCATATCTTGAAGAAATAGACCTTCAAACGTCCAGTATCATTTCCGCTTGTATTTGAGCACATTCTTCTTCAATTTCTACTCTCATTTCAGCAATTGTTTCAGGTTTCCTGCTGCAAAATTCGTCTTTTAGAAACCCTTTCAAAAAGAAATCCAAGGGTGTCAAATCTGGTGATCTAGGTGGGTATTCAAATGTCCATCTACTTCCAATACATATTTACATATTTTCATCCATATAAGTTCTCACATCACGGTAATGTACTATTAACTATTAATATTTAAAGAGTATATACATTATTTTTGGCACCCTATATATATATATATATATATATATATATATATATATATATATATGTCTTGACTCAATACATACATACATACATATATATATATATACATATATATATATATATATATATATATATATATATATATATATATATATATCTTGATCAAAACATATATATATATATATCGAGACAAATATGAAAAATTTTATCAAAGACGCTTTTCGCTCGAGAAGCGCATGTCCTCTCTGGGTTCTTTTTCTCACACAGTTTTTTTTCTGTCTTTCATTTTAAACTGAGGAAGCCAAACAGAAAATATGTGTGTGTGCGTGTGTGTGTGTGTGTGTGTGTGTGATAGAGAGAGAGAGAGCGCGCACTAGCACGTACAGACAGAGATATAAATATATAATGAATACTCACACCTACACACATTTATATAGTGGATTCCGGTTAAATAGGACATCGGTTAAAAGGAATCGACACTTAAAAGGACCAATTGTGTGCGGACAAAATTAAACCTATGTATTATTTTCTTATTTTGAGCAGATATGTTTATAGGCAACAACTACTTATTGGGACCAAAATGTGTGGGGACCTTATGTAACGCGTTTAACCGGAATCCCCTCTCTCTCCCACCATTCTCTGAATCTCTCACTCTGTGTGTGTGTGTGTGTGTGTCTGTTTTGGATTAAAATGAAAGGTGATGCACGTCTGCTTATTATAATATGTAGATTTAATAGGCTGGTTAATAAAATTTTAAGAATAATAAGCCAACAAAAATGTTTCCAATAATGTTAATAAAATTGATATTTATTATATATTAATCTTTAATCTTGTGTTCAAGGTGGATTTTACTGCTTTTAAACTACAAATTACCCATGGTTTCACTTGTATCTGCTCGAGGTATATCCTAGCGTAAACAAATGAAGTCACACACTCTTTCGTAGCATAACTGGCACATCACATCAGGCTATATGACGGCTCCGTGTACGATACATGTTTGATTCCTGTCAGAGTACGCATAATTGCTATGAAATTTCACGGACATTCAGGCCGGTAAATGTTAATAATTTACTTAAATTGTTTATATAAATAACGTATAACAATGAAATATATTAAAATAATTTCGACAATTTCATATTAGCTTTTGATGACCCTGTTCGAAAATTCCGACATTAAAATCTTTCTCTTCGTTCTTCAAATCAGTCAAAAGATTGATATATAATAAATATCAATATTATTGACAATATTGGTATCATTTTGTTGGTTTTTCCTTCAAATTTTATTAACCGGTCAATAAAATCTACATGACAAAGTCGATAGTTTTTTCCTGTGACACGTTTCATCCTTGAGGCCTTCATCGAACAAAAATGACGTTTCCGTTGATGTGTTGTGACTACAAATCTTGTTCAATTTAACATTGAATTTCCTAATATTGTTTTGGTGTATAAAAATTTATACAGCTTCCAATATATATATATATATATATATATATATATATATATATATATATATATATATATATATAACGCATATATGCGTATATGTATTAAACAAAGCAGTTGTGAATAATTATTAAAATTGAATGCAAATTCGAATTGGAGCGATCTATCAAAATTAAATATCGCTAATATTCTCTATGAAAGTTGGCGCTTCATGGTCTTCCAAAGCGTCGCACAAACTTTTAAATGTGATTGGAAATTAATAAAAATTGCATGGAGCAAAGTGAATAAAAAATGTTACATGACCATAGCTGTTCAGATGCCAGATGAGAAATTAACATTAATAAAAGTATTGTTTCAAAAGAAATTAGAGACTTTGAAAGAAGTAAACAATGCATACACCAATATATATATATATATATATATATATATATATATATATATATATATATATATATATGCACGAAAATTTTATATATGTATATGTATATATTATATATATGTATTACGATAAACATTATATTTAGTGAGTGAGTCTATTAGCGTTTACGTAGACATCCCTGTTGTGACACCCGGCTTAGAAATTTAATAACTAAAATCTTCCTCTCGACCAGGACCGAACCAGATTTTCCCTTTTTATTTATCAAAGAAACCATTTTCAAGTTAATCAATTCAATGTGTGTGTGTAGAGCGTGCACGCGCATGCGCGTCTTTGTGAAAATTGGATTTTTATTGATCTGTCATTACTTCTTATTAATACAAATGCTCTTTTAGTGTGCACACATGTTTCAGTAGATATCCCTATTTGTATAGAAACAGAATAAACAGAAATGACTACACAAACACGTCTACCCGCTAAAAAGAAATACTATTGGAAAGGAATCCATTGATTACTTACATTACTTTGTTTATATTTTCGATACAAAAGTATGTCAGAATATATAAAGACTGAAAAACCCAACGAGCGATATAAATTTAAAACAGATAATATTAAACATAACTTTGTTGTTAGGAACACCGTGGTGAAAGCGGCAAAGACGTTCATGGCTTAAAGATGACATGATTGTATAAAGAAATGTGTCTTGTATCTCTTTCGAGAGCTGCTTTTACATTAATATGGCTCTCGATAGAGCCTTATCTGACTATATTGCACTGTTTGTAAATAAATAAAGATGTCTTCTGAGATACATGTACCAATAAAAATAATGTTTATAGTAATTATATATATATATATATATATATATATATATATTATTGCTTATGCTATGTTTATGGAAGTAGACACTAACCAATCATTGTCTCGTGGCTTGTCCATCGCCGATGGATTATTTGCAGTACAGAACATCCCCCTATCACACAGAAACACACATACGCATACAAAAACACACACGGACATATGTATATATAAATATATAGAGTTGGGTATTTGGGCAGCAATCCTCCTATAATTTGTTTCCTTGAAAATGTCTGATCAGTTACTTCTCTTACTTTTCTTAGTGTGTTTTACTTTAGCGCGAACAACAGTGTTCTTTTATCGGGAAACACGATGTACAAAAATAAAAGCTTTTGGTAAGACAGTAGAAAATAAAGAATTAACAGAGCATAGGTACTTTGCTCTGTCATTTTCAATATATATATATATATATATATATATATATATATGTATATATATATATATATATATATATATATATATATATATACTGGTCGTGAGGAAGGGTTGCGTGCTCCCGAACAATTTTGTGATATCCTGAATCTATGACGTAATTATGTACAATAACGTATCATATACAACATAGATGGGTAACTCAATTAGAAAAATTGAAAAAAAAATACATTGTATCTAGATAAAAATTAGAGACATGTCATAATACATCATTCCATCTTTAATAAATCAATAATGTAATTTTTAAGATCGACTTGAGATTTTTCATGTTCAAAAGAAAAGTTGAATAATTTAACACATTCAACACTGTCGATAACAATTGGTAATTATGTATAGTGCTTTTAAACATATATCAATATAAGTAGAACTAAGCAAATGTTGATATGATAGCGACTGTCACAAAGCTCCCAATCAGCTTTGCTCTCCTCCGGTCTGGAGCTTTGTGGGTAGTACACACATACCTTATATATATATATATATATATATATATATATATATATATATATATATATATATATATATATATATATATATATATATGTTTGCGTATGTGTATGTGCGAGTGAAGTACGTGAAAAGAGAACAAATGTTTTCACTTTTAATAATATATACACACAATAAAGAAACATGGAGATGGAATCAGTTGATATTTGAATAGAATATTAAATTATTCATGGGTATATTACGTTCTTTTAATTCATTATTTCTGATATTTATTTATAATATATGTATATATATATATATATATATATATATATATATATATATATATATACTAGCGAGAGTATATATATATATATATATATATACTAGCGAGAGTATATATATATATACTAGCGAGAGTATATATATATATATATATATATATATATACTAGCGAGAGTATATATATATATATATATATATATATATACTAGCGAGAGTATATATATATATATATATATACTAGCGAGAGTATATATATATATATATATATATACTAGCGAGAGTATATATATATATATATATATATATATATATATATATATATATATATATATATATATATATAACTTGTTCGCATTTAAAGTTAACAAAATGGTGATGGGAAAAATATTGAAGAAATATCTGCTGTAAATATTTTAATTAAATAAGTAAATTAAAACATACTTTGACGCAAATTATTATCATCCTTTTATTATTAAAAGACAAATTCACAAACCTGAATGAATGAGCGACTGAATGTTTAAATCGACAAAACAATTGTATAATAATCGTCCCACTGAAAGAATGTAATCCTACATATTTTGAGACAGACAAAAGACGAAATTGGGATCAGGTCAACGATGAAAAGCCCCAAAATAACAATTGGCCGTGAAGTTAAAGTTTTATTTTTTTTTTTTTGACTCGACGTCTGTTAGCCATTTTTATAACTTTTTTTTTTAATTCGTCTTCGCTCATTTACCAGATATGCATTTATCGATTGATTTTTGCCTAATTATAACTAATTTTCATCGATTTTTGTTCGATGCATTATAGAATCCACAGAACAGACGCTGGAAAAATTCGGTTCGTTTACCTTCAGTTTCCTGCAAACCGACAAGAATGGATAAGAAATTGTACTACACATCTATCTATCTATCTATCTATCTATCTATCTATCTATCTATCTATCTATCTATCTATCTACATATCAGTGGGCAACACATGATGAAAAACGTATAGCAAACTGAATAACATGTCTAATTTTTTCCAACAATTATATATTTGAGCATGCGCGCGAAAGTCCACATCTATAATATCAATTGCCATGCATCTTCCTGTGTATATACATTACGTAATTCTTTTTTCATGTAAGAGAATATTTTCCGAATAAAATTGTTATTAACCAACTGATATCAGTAAAATATTCAGAATACGCTTAAATCATATGTGTTGTATATTAAGTTATAAAATCGTTACTTATATATAAAAAAACGTTTTTATATTAATGTTTCTGTAAAAATGAAAGATAATAGGTAATATAAACGTATATTTGATTCAAATAATATCTCATATTTAAAAAGAAAAGCCATGTCTCTTCAGGATGTAAAGAAACGTTATTGTCCACAAATTTATTTTCATTATTTTATGTCAATTTCCATTAATTTCGTGGGAAAGTTAGTCGAGTAATCTCCCTTTCTTTTCTTCACGGATTTGAAGTCACATTTGTACTTCTATTGGACTAGTTGCCAACTCTGTCTACAGAGATCAGTCTACCCTACTATTTAACCCATAGATGGGAATACCGTATTCACCAGAATAAAGTATTTTATGACCTTACATATTAATAGGTATTCTTTAATGTTATAGTCTAAACGTCTTTCACCTCATTAATGTTCATGAGTTTTCTGTTGTTTTGACTTTAACATTACTTACAGTAAATTTTATTCTTTCCCAGATATGTCCCCATTGAATATATATATATATATATGTGTGTGTGTGTGTGTGTGTGTGTGTGTGTGTGTGAATAGAGTCCAAAAGCGTCTTCGAGTCCTTTAGGCTGACAAATTTATTTTCCACTCTCCAACCTCTCTATCCCAGGCGAGATGTATCAAGAACCCCCACTACTCTACCGCTACTTCTATGGAAAGGTGCTCGGGCGAATTACATTCCTTGTTTACGACTGTCCTAACCTTACAGGCTAGGACCGGCCATGCCACTCCCATCGTAGCAAACCACCCACATTTTCTCCGTATTCCATTGGTGAGACGTAAGTTCCATTTAAACAGCTTCTTCTCTGAATAACACTGCTCGGTGGAATCGAATCCCAAGAGAACGATTCCCTGATCACTGGAATCTTAACCTGTTCAAGTCGAAGGTTAGCTGTTACCTTGTGCTCTCTTATCCACATAAACAGCCTTTTAATGTAACCTTCTATCGAGAATGGCCCCCGCGCCTAGGACAGGGTGAAACTTACAGTTACATATATATATATATATATATACAGTTCTAACCATATTAATGCTCTGTAAATTTACATTGAGCACTATTTTATAAAGATAAAAATATCTATAAGAACACCGGATTATATATCTTACTGTTCTTTCTTTATATATATATATATATATATATATATATATATATATATATATATGTGTGTGTGTGTGTGTGTGTGTGTGTGTGTGTGTGTATATATATATATATATATTTATCTAGGTAAGATGAGAACGAACGGAGCATAATTCCAACGTTCGTAATCTAAAAGAGAGCTCAATACAATGTAAAGCATTATTCTTTATTTTAGGATATTACAATGAAAAAATGTCAAAATCGTTACAAAACTTCATTCGTGTTTCGATGCGTATCAACGCATCTCATCACGTGATTCTCTAATTGACATTCGGCTCATGACATGCTTTGATAACTGTGATTGTGTTGAGATTTTGACATCTTTACAATGTAATAACCTAAAATAAAGTATATATATATATATATATATATATATATATATATATGTGTGTCTGTGTGTGTGTGTGTTTAGGATGGAACACAATTTTCCTATTGATTTAATATATTGGGATAGCTGGCAAATTTGAAAACCTTTTATTTTATTAAGTCAAGAAATTGTTACCTTTATATAATTTCAGCGGCGTTATTCTCGCATGAATATAGACATTAGCATAAAGCTACTTGGTTGTGATTTATACAACTAATAATACATATGAAAACGTACAGTAATTATTTACAATTTCCTTGACACCATTGAAGAAGCTTAAGGTTTGCTGCCTACCAAACGCTCTCCAACATTTATACAACCACTGTTCTTTAAGTTTTGCATGTTAACAATTTCAACGACGAACCCACTTTTTAACCCAGCCAACAGTTTAAACTAATACAGCTTTACATTAATCAGTAAAAATAAGTATTGTCGAAAAGTAAGTTTACATATCTGTCTATATTTCTGAGATGAGGTCTTATGTACACTATTTACATTATTCAGACTATTGTCCTCATCTTTGTTGCCATATTTATCACATTTCGGCCGTTGTACGCTCCTGTCTTTTTCAGGTGGTTGGAATGTCGAACTGAACCTTTTATTTCCCTCACTGGTGTAGACTGTTCAAGTTCCACGTGCCATGCCTAATGGCTGTCAGTTATCTCTTGTTAATTCCCCTCTCCAAGTTCTCCACCGCCTATTGAACTCACACACTTTGGGCCCTGTCACTGGATCTAACTTTATCCACTGTGCCATGTGTCCTTGAGGACATCTGTGTATGAATTTCTGGGTATTATAAACCTAATGTCTTCAGCCATCATTTTTTTTTTACCAGTACTCATATTGCAATTTTTTAACTGTTATCATTATATGTTTTTTTTAGAGCTCATATTGCAATTTATTGTTTTTTCTGGCACTCCTTATTACTGGCTGCCATATTGTATTCATTTCTATGCTTAGTCGGCTTAGGTTATCACTAGACTACTACTTAGTGGTGTTGTAATACTAGTGTTAATGATGGCGGTTTTCCTGTGGTTGGGCAGTTTCGAAAGCGGAAGTCAAGGTGACATTATTAGGACTCTCGAATGCACAGGACGTTGGAAGTACATTTACAGTGTTTAAAAGACAGTGATGTTTACTCAAAAACGTTCAGCCACTAAATATAATGTTTAAAGTAATAATAAATGAATTTGGATTACAAATAAAATCAAAGTATCCCGTAAAGCTATAATTATTTTCATGGTAAGAAATACAATTCTTGCACAATAAAATCTCACACTTCCCAAAGAAGGAATATAAACATCTCTCATCAAAACGGATATTATAATCTGAAAGTCACATGGTGTATTTAACATAAAAATATATCTTAAATATCGGTTGGTTAGTCTCAATGTTACAGCGAAAATATTGATTTTCATAATAAAATCTGACATAGTGTACTTCCACAATTACACTTTCACTAATCAAGCATGTACATTTACATATCACACACACATACAATCACACTCACGCAATGCATATATATATATATATATATATATATATATATATATATATATATAATAAAAAGGCTTAAACACTAATATTCCATGCTCATAATTTATTCCATTGGAATCGTAAATACGATCCAATTCATCGGACCTACAAATTCAAAAAGAAATCAGAAAAGAACGACTCCGGAAATAAAATTTAGAGAGAGTGTGGAACGAATGTTAGAGCTAAAGAGAGGGTTAACATACGAGAGAAGGTAGGGGATTAAAACTTAACAGAGAGGGTTTTTTTTAACTAGAAGTGAGTGGAAGGGGGAAATATGAATGTTGTCGGATGTCTAATATATTAAAGATACATTTCGTGGTGACATACACACACCATAGACGATCTAATGTTAAAGATCAGAATAAGAGTGAGGGAGAGAAAAGGAAAGTTCTACCTGGATTCTATCCTCTCGGAATTTTTTATTCAAAAAATATACATGTATGTGTATGCACCTATGTATATATATTTATATATTTTGCATATGTATATGTATATTTACCACTAATATTATCTATCTATCTATCTATCTATCTATATATATATATATATATATATATATATATATATATATATATATATATATATATATATATCGAGAGTGAGTGTGTGTGTGTGTGTTAGCCTGCGTATTTACTCAGCACCAAAGCAGGAAGTTAATTTGCGAGTCATTTGTGAAAAGTCAGAATTAAGTATGGCTTCTGAGGTAGGCTGGTCCTCCTTACTTAGTTAATTGGCATATACAATCTTCTTATAATAATTAACATTATTTGGTATCCGCGCAAGATTAAACTATATATATATATATATATATATATATATATATATATATATATATATATATATATATATATGTGTGTGTGTGTGTGTGTGTGTTTGTTTGTTTGTTTGTGTGTGTGTGTAAAGCAAAGGAAAAACTATTTATTTGCAATTCTGCGACCCGGAATTTTTCAAATCTCTCCTTTCCAAATCCAGTTATATATATTTTTTAATTAAAAGAAAAGGTTTAAAACAAAACAAAACAAAACAAAAAAATCTTCTCTCATTTAAAATAAATAAATAAATTTAAAAAATCATTAAATTCAAATAATAATAATAACAATTACATTAATAATAAAAATATAAATATAAACAAATTAGAGAAATTCAACTTCAATAATAACATTTACTCACTTTCATTTATTATGAATTAAATTATATTACATCGCATCCCTCATAATTTACCTTGATTTTCACAGTTAGTCATAAGAATATTTTTGAGAGTTCTTCAATTTGAAACCTAAAGATATTTTTTATTTCTGTTACTAAACATATGTTGCAAAATAAATTTACATTTGCCTTGATAAAGCCCATCAGAGGACGAAACGCGTTGTTAAAGAATAGTATAGTTTTTGTCTTTACTATATCTTGTCTTTTTACAGACATTATTTTATTTATTTATTTCTGCTTTTTTTTTTTTTTTTTTTTTTTTTTACTTACATCTGAAATTTTAGACATCTCTACTATTTATTTTAAAATAGTGTAATAGAAATCTATCAGTTTGTGCAATCGAAAGACTTTTTCAAAATATGCCATTCGATAAGAACCGAACATAAATTTACTTCATCCTGGGCAACTCTCTTTAAACTAGACGTACCTTAACAGTCTAGCTATAAGAGAACCCATAAACTCTAACACCAAAAATGGATGCATGCCAGGAGTTGACAACAGCGTCGATGGCACGGCTGAAACCGATCTGGAATATAAATTGAGATTGTTGCATTCCCTTGTCTTGTCGGCTCTCCTGCATGCATGCAAGTCATGGACTCTAACAGGAGGAGAAACATTTGCAGGTTTCGTTCATGTCGAGAGGCTTTCCATTGCTCAGGATGACATGAAATTCATTACTTAAAATAAAAAAAAAAGAATATCTACTCAAATAGGTGTATCCCTTAAATATAACGCTAATAGTGATAAGTAATAATATCTGATTAAAAGATTCCATTGATATATATATATATATATATATATATATATATTAGGTTCGATTTAATTAGGATTGGAATAAAGGAATTTGTCCAGGTTTTGCAGCTGGTTTTTTTAAGGGGAAAGTCAAAGATTTAATTATATTCACTTCCAGTTTTAGCGTAAAGTATATATATATATATATATATATATATATATATATATATATATATATATATATATAGAGAGAGAGAGAGAGAGAGAGAGAGAGAGAGAGAGAGTATGCAGCAAAAAGCATTCTGTTTTTTAATCAGAGGAATAAAAAAAAACATTTATTTTTTGAGAATATAACAAAATCGGTCTTTAATGCCAAGAAACCTTTTAAAAATTTCTTGGTACTTCTGCGGATTATAGATTTAACGTCATAATGAATGAATCTTTTTCTTCCGGATCACTGATTTTCGGTGAAGTGATACTAATCTCCTTTGAGCAACTGCGTGCGAATAAAAATAGAAAGGAATGAAGTCACTTCGTTATTTTCCCATTAGAAAATGACGGAGTGACTTCATCCCCTTTATTTACAGAAAGTAAAGTCGTAATCTATTTACTAGCTTAGATAAGTCATAGAAAGATACGTCTTCATTTTAAGGGTTTGGAATATTTATTTAATATAAAGGTACGTAGTAAATACTCTTAAAAGCTTTTTATCAATAGATACTTCCTGAGTAATAGCTGAGTGAAATAAAAATACTCAAAAAAACTGCAAGTTTGTTTGTTCCTATTGGCAAATTTAAACTGCCTCACGGACCAAAAATGCAGAGAAATTAATAAACTATACCTGCTTTGTTCTTGCTTTTGAAATTTGCCTGAAAATAATTTCATGCCCTCATTGTTCAGGCACACAATTAACTAGAATCTATTGCATATATATATATATATATATATATATATATATATATATATATATATATATATATATGTATATGTATATATATATATATATATATATATATATATATATATATGTATATATATATATATATATATATATATATATATATATATATATAGAGAGAGAGAGAGAGAGAGAGAGAGGGGGGGAGAGAGAGCTTTTTAACGTATATTAATATAAGTATGACTAACAAAATGTTCATAGGATAGCGATGGTCAAAAAGGACTGGCCGGTGCTCCCAATCAAGTTTGCTTTCCCCCGGTCGGGATGTTTGGGGTAATACACACTTGTCTTATATATATATATATATATATATATATATATATATATATATATATATATATATATATATATATATATATAGCCATAGTTATAGCTATAGATATTGATATATGGATATATAGTGCTCATATATATTCAGTATATATTAATGAACATACATAATACCCGCGTCGATATCACGACTTGGAGTTTCATTCGGATAGGCAATCTGCAGGTGCAGAATAATCATTAAACGTTCATATTCATTAATATATATATATATATATATATATATATATATATATATATATATATATATATATATATATATATATATATATATATATATATATATATATATAATTTTAAGGTATGTTATATTTATGGGTAACGTGCTAAGCACTAATAGGCGACAGTCTCTTTCATGCTTCAACAAGATCTCCAGAGATGAAGATTATGTTGTATCATGAAATCATGAAGAAACTTAGTGCGACCTATGTCCGTATATATATATATATATATATATATATATATATATATATATATATATATATAAACATGTATGTGTGTTGAAATATGCATTTGTAAAGACACATGAAGCTAACACATCTATGTCTATGCATTTACATGTTTATAAATATATTTTCCTAAATATAAGGACACATGCTATCATCTGCATATGTAGATATAAATCCCTGGCAAAAAAAAAAAAAAAATGCGCGCACCCACATACACACTCCCAAACACAGAAATTTACTAGGGAGCCCCCACCTCCACTAATAAAAAGAAGGAAACCTGCCTTAACTTTACATCCATACACTTAATTGTGACTCTTTGGCTTGTAGCCATGAACATACCTTGTAGAATTTCGAAACGGGATTTCTTATATCCAAGATTACATCTTATGTCGGAATTTGTTAACTTTGCATTTCATTTTGCCTCAAAGAAAGGCTTGATGTGCCTGAGATTACCTCCCTTGAAATTGTAAATCATAATTTGATCGATTTCGTCTTGTCTTTTCTAGATCTGATCTCGTCCGGATTTTATCTGACCGAGGTTTTGTTTTCACTATCCATATAGGACGTATTTATTTTTCATTTGTTTTTAATATCACATATCGACACACTCACCATTACTTAACAAAAGCCATATCTCTTCTTCAGATATAGAAATTTAACAAAATAACAGATATTCATTTTCTCTTTCAGACATTATTTTTCAGAAAAAAATAAATCCTTGTCTTGTGAATCTCAACCTTGTAGAATTTGAACAAAGAAAAGAAAAATAAAATAAAAACACTTCTGGATAACGGATATAATATATATATATATATATATATATATATATATATATATATATATATATATATATATTATTATTATTATTATTATTATTATTATTATTATTTAAAGAATATCTAAGGCTTAAAATCCCACAGGTAATAATTTTTATTTTATGAGAACTCTAAAACACATCAGGATTTATTTGTAGGTTTTGAAGATTGAGAGCTACTGTTTTTTAAACTCTCAGGAAATAAAAATTATTACCTATGGGATTTGAACTGTTTGATATTCTTTACTTATTAATAATTTTACTCTGTCATCTGACATAGAGCTCTCCCCACTGGAAATTCCATACGGATTGCCATATTGTATCATTACTATATATATATATATATATATATATATATATATATATATATATATATATATATATATATATATTAAATTGTCACTTCCTACTCACTCAATAATATTTGGAGATGTATATTTTCCATGGATTATAAGTTGAAACGAACTTTATCGCTGTTAACTTTAACAAAAGGTCTGTGATGTTTAAACCAGCAAACAATTGTTAATACTGGTTGATGAAGAGAGGAGCGAGGTTTTTGAAAATAATAGACATTTCAAAATCGTCCGTCCTCTCTGCCTCACCCTGTATAAAGACTTACAGTAACCTGTGTGTGCTAAGATCAAATGGCATATCACCGGGGTATACACTGTCGGAAAGGAAGAATGGAAGAAAGCAATGAATATAACAAAGACGATAAAAAATAACATTATATGTACATAAATATCACAAAAAAAACATTTAGAAAAACGCATCACTCACAACATAAACAATACATACATATATATATATATATATATATATATATATATATATATATATATATGATCATCATTTGTAATTATTTTAACCGTTGTTAGACAGCCTTAACTAACATTTTTATCACTTGTAAATCGTAAATGAAAAAAACAAAAACAAAAAAAAAAAAAAAAAAATTGCGCAAAAGTCGACATTGGTTATAAATATTAAAAACAAAGTTATAAAAATATCGCAAATTAAAAAAAGACAAATCTGAAACCAATTTTTTTTTTACAAAATTGTAAAATTATTGAACTGCGTAAATATAATGATAAAAAAAAATTACAAACGAAGTTTTCGTTTCTTTAAAGAAAATAGCGAACAAAAATGTAAAAAAAAAAGAAACAAAAAAAGAAAGATTTTAAAAAACGAAAATACACAGAGAATGAATGATAAACGAAAATCTTTTAAAACTTTCTTGACTAGATTTATGTTTTTTTCCCTATTTTTATTTGATTTTTAAAAATTTTTATACAGATTTATTATTATTAATATTATTATTATTATTATTATAAATTTGTTTTCAAACATTTGTCACTTCAGTGGATACAATTTCAAATATGTAAATTGTGAATAAAAATAAAGATTAAAATATGTACAAAAATGATACAAAAGATTTTAAAATGTCGGTGAGATTGTAGCTGAAAACTTGATTGACATGAATGTGAAAAGTTTTAAGCATACAAAATGTCTGAAGCATTTGCCAATAAAAATAATGACGTTACTGTCTGCATTGATTTTTGATTGTATGAAATTTTCATTGTTTTTTGTAGCGATTAGTTTTTATGAATCTGTTGCCTTTTCTTTCATGTAAAAAACATCACATATTTCCGTTCTAGAATCATCGAACTTTACAAACGGTTGGATTCATACAAGATATAATAATAGAACTGAATTATTGTTGCCATGTTGATTGGAGCTCTCCAGTGTCCTCTTTCCAACCTTGGCAGTGTTCAAAAACGTTTACAGTCATTTTCTTTTTAAGCATTTCAAAGCGGCATTGCCACTGGTTTGCATAAAGGTGAGAGAAAAACGGTGTAAAGATGAACGGGTTTCAAGACATCAGAAGATGTCGATTGACGTTGCATTTAAATTTTTAAAGAATTTCTTTATCAGAGAAACAAATAAAATGAAGGGAGTTCCACAGGTGAGAAATGGGAGAGAAGAGGCTATTGGAGTAGCGATTACATTTAACTATTTCAAAGGTAAAAGGGTGGGACCGAGATTCCAGTCTAGACGCATGCTTAAAGATATATTCGGGGCAGCAGGGATAAAAGCCCGACAGAACAGTAGCCCTGGAAATATTTGTAGAAAAGACAGGAGGAAACAACGTCTTATCTGTGTTAAAATGACTGAAGTCGAGATGCCAAGTCATGATCGATTACATTGCAGATCCTTCTTTGGATTTTGTCGAGAACCTCAAGCGGTACCAGACCAAATATGGCAACAGTACTCAATGATCGGATGAATGGTAGATTTGTAGATATGGACTCTGACGAATATAACCTTTTGGCACGACACGATGAGCCAACTTTCCTTGCAGCAGATGCAGCTATTGACTCAATGAAATTGTTCCATTTCAAGTCATTCGAAAGCGCAAAGCCAATGAGGTGCAGTGAAACACTTTTTTGAAGTCTCGCAACAACCATGCTAATTGTCTTCTGGGCGCTTGATTTTTTCAACCCTACATCCTCTTGGATCTTGTTATTTTATTTTTGCGAGGGAATACCGTAAAAACATTTTCTGGGAATAACAATAACTTTTTTATCAGACACATGAATTACTATTTAATCCATAGGCGCGAAGAAGAAGATGAATTCCCGCCTTTTCCAAGAGTATCTGCTTCGGAAAGGCAGCACCCGCGCATTCATATATTATGAGGAAAGAAAGTACAGAGAATCTAACACTCAAAGGGCACAGGGAATACAAGAGAAATAAAAGGAAAACAGCAAGTCAGGTACTTAGCATGTTTGAATGTATGAATATCAGAACGAAGGCAAAAGGGCAGGGAGTAGGAGAGAGCCACGATGGCCAACATGTTTTAAGGGCATAGAAAATAAAAGTAGAATCCACGATTTAATTAACTTCACAAAAATCAGAGTTATTTCCCTCAAATATATAATGAATAAATATCATTAAAATTATTTGAAAACCAAATGGGAAATTAAGTTTGTGATTTTTCTGAGAGAGCACACGTAAGAGAAGTCGACTGAACAGAATTTTAGTTGAACAGCACCCCTCCTCCACCAGTGAAGACGATTTACATGACAATGCAATCGGTTAAATTTAACGGACAAATCAAGGATTATATTTAAAGTGAGACAAAGACAGCTTCAAATCTTAATACACTTGTTTCTCTAAACTTAAAAAGGAATTTCTGAAAATTATGAAACATTGCGAGTGGGTTTTATTTCAATTCCAGGAAAATCGTAAATAAACATAGTATTTTTTTTTCCGGGCGTAAAATTTGTGAGATATTTTTTGTTTGCTTTGCCTTCAAATCCGTATAAACTGCAGGTTTTACAATATTTTAATTTATTACCCCGTCTTAGTTTATAATTTGGTGGACAATGAACGACTTACAAATGAAATAGAGATGCTGATACGAAATATGATACAAAAAAAAAAAATCTAATCTACATATATAGTATTATTGGCGGAGTAGGTAAGGGCTACTTATTTAATTCGTAGCATACTAAGAAATACATCTTTGTTCATTGAAAAGCTTCTTGGACATCATATTTTGCGAATGGATCCGAAATGCCCAGCAAACAAAACCATGGAGTTTTACTTTGAAAAGACTAAATTCATAAAGTTCAGAGATCATCCAAGAACCACGATAGTCACAACACTGAACCGAGACTTTCAAAGAACAAAGCAGAAAGATCCCACTTTTCCTGTTGGAGAAGCATACAATCAAGGAAGATCTGCAACGAATCTGCAAACTCGCAGAGGACAGAGAAGGCTGGCAAAATGTTGTCGAATATAACCTTGTAGTGTGTACAGCTCCCTTAGGATAACCTTAGTATAGAGGACGAATAAAAATGTGGAGAAGACACATAATTATCTTAGGACCCTTTCCATTTTAGTGTAGCTATTCAATTCATTTTCTATATGTATGCAGGCGGTTTGCTCCTAATATAAGTTCTGGTTTATTCTAACAACCTTTCCAAATTGATGAAGTTTTCCTAGCACTTCAAATAGATCCGTTACCCTGTCAGCTGGAGCTTCAGAATACGCTAACTGCACCTCTGCAGAGGAGGTAAGACACCCACACACACCAAAAAATACAATGTCACTGAAGATGAGAGAACATGTTAATAATTCATGACCTCAAATGATGATGAAATCCGATAACATACTGTCTAATATGTTCTTCTCGGTCTAGTTTTCTGGTGATAATTAAATTGCATTAACAAGAAGGCTTTCCAAAAAAACACCTCGCCCAACTTCTGTTTGACAACTTGTTCCGCCATTTTATATTCACGATTCGTCGCCTAATATTGCCGTGTTTATCTTTGCAATGTTAACTTAAAGATGGTATTTTTGTTGATTTTATGTCTTTAACTAATTATCTTTAAAAGTAAAAGCAAACACAGTCCTGTCGGCTGGGGTTTCAGAATACGCCGACTGCACCTCTGCAGAGGGGGTAAGACCCCACCCACCATCACCAAAAAATATAATGTCACTGAAGCCAAGTATCATAATGCTTGTTTCGATGTCTGTGTCGTCACAGAAATAAACTGTTCGATGTTAAGGAGAAATAAGAGAAACATTACAAGAGTTGCCTTGTACCCATTTTTATGCATTTGCAAAATTGATAAATGAAAAGGAATCATTTTAATTTCAATTTCTATTTTCATACCATTTAATTACTTTTAGTCTTTTAAATGTTACATTGTTTCATGAGCAGAATCTTTCGTCACTTAGCAAACACTTTTTTTAAAAATAAGATTGGTTTCCATAAAACGGCATGTAAAGTGTTGTGAATTTGACGGATGTTTTCATGATATCAGGTCAAATTCCAAAACATGAATCAGCAATGCGAAACTACTCCAGTTTCTCTCGCCAAAATGCATGAAAATTCAGAGAAAATAAAGAAAAAACAATCTGTGGAGAACTGTGATCTCCAACTTCATGAAAGAGAATGATATTTAAAATTGGCGACCACAATCTTCACAACATAAGATACGAAGCCGGTGTTGATCACAGAAAAGAACCTGCAAGTAATCCTACAGAAAATATTGAAGAAAAGGGAAAAGAAAGGAATCTAGACTAAAATGGAATTTCCAGAAATTATGAAATACTGCCAATAGGTTTCATTCCATTCCCAAGAACATCGTAAATTAACACGGATGCAAAATTTGTGTTAAACTGCGGGTTTTACAATATCTTCATTTATTATCCTCATCTTGGCTTCTAATTTGGTGGAAAATCAACGACTAACAAGTGAAATAGATAGAAATGTTGATACGAAATATGAAAAGGAAGTAATATATCCATGTTTCGCTGTCTGTGTCGTCAGAGAAATATACTGTGATCTCCAACTTCGTGAAGTATGATGACATTTAATATTGGCGACCACAGTCTTAACAACATAAGATATGCACACGATACGGTGTTGATAGCAGCCACAGAAAAAAAAAACTACAAGAAATCCTAAAAAAATATTGAAAGAAAGCGAAAAGAAAGGACTTAACATCAATTGTAAGTAGATTGAATGTATGCTTGTTTGCAAAAGAACTACCTAACATGCAAATTGCAAATTGCTGATACCAAAATCAAAGAGGTGCTACAATGTATATATATCTTCGAAGTGTCTTAACAGAGAAAGGAAATTAGAAGGCACATTCGCATGAAGAAAAAGGCCTTCGAAAAGAAGAACAAAGTATTAAGAAACAGAAAGATAACGTTAGAAACGAAGAAAATAGTACTGAACTGTTAAATCGTATCTGTTTTCCTATATGGCAGTGAATGCTGAACAATTTCCTCACCGATGGAGAAGGGAGTTGAAGCAACAGAAACAAAGAAAAGAGTACTGAACTGTTACATAATAGCAGTCCTCCTATATGGCAGTAAATGCTGGACAATATCGTAACAGATGAAGAAGCGACTTGAAGCAACAGAAACAAAGAAAAGACTACTGAACTGTTACGTAATATCACTCCTCATGTATGGCAGTGAATGCTGGACAATATCCTGACAGATGAAGAAGAGACTTGAAGCAACAGAAACAAAGAAAAGTGTACTGAACTGTTACGTAATATCAGTCCTTCTATATGGCAGTAAATGCTGGACAATCTCCTCACAGATGAAGAAGTGACTTGAAGCAACAGAAACAAAGAAAAGACTACTGAACTGTTACGTAATATCACTCCTCATGTATGGCAGTGAATGCTGGACAATATCCTGACAGATGAAGAAGAGACTTGAAGCAACAGAAACAAAGAAAAGTGTACTGAACTGTTACGTAATATCAGTCCTTCTATATGGCAGTAAATGCTGGACAATCTCCTCACAGATGAAGAAGTGACTTGAAGCAACAGAAACAAAGAAAAGACTACTGAACTGTTACGTAATATCACTCCTCATGTATGGCAGTGAATGCTGGACAATATCCTGACAGATGAAGAAGAGACTTGAAGCAACAGAAACAAAGAAAAGTGTACTGAACTGTTACGTAATATTAGTCATCGTATATGGCAGTGAATGCGACACAATCTTCTCACAGATGAAGAAATAACTTGAAGCAAGAGAAATACAGTTCTACAGAAAGATGCTGAAAATTCCACGGACAGAACATGCGAGCAACAACAAAGTTCTGGAGACAATGGCAAATAAAAACACTTATGCTTAACATTAAGAATATACAGCTGAAATTTCTAAGACACATAATGATGAAAGATGGCTTCGAAAATGTTATGCTCACAGAATAGATTGAAAGTAAATGGGCCAGAGGAAAGCAACGTACAATCTACCTGCCGAGCTTCCGAGATTGGATGTTGGAATAGGGTTTTGGAAAGATAACAAAAACACAAATGAACTACAAAGAACAGGAAATTGTGATCACGGTACATAGAAGAGTGTTTTTATATTCACAACCCGAATTCTAAAGTCTCTCATGCTTGTAAAATCTATAGAGAAATTAGTATTTTTAGACTATTTGTATGATTTCTTTCATTGTAAGTAAATTAAACTGTTAGGACTTTGAAAATAAATTAAAACGAATTGGTCATCGACTTCAGGATTTTTATGTTTTTCTTATAGACAATGTTCTTTTATTCTGGTGCGTTGCGTTCAGAAAAAAAAGAAAACATTTCGTTTACTATGATAGCCTCTGAGTGATCAAATGTCACATCTGAAACTGGTTTTTGTATTAAATAAGTTAATGGCTTTTTCAGACACAAGTAGCGAGATATTGGGCCGTAAGTAGCGACCCAACGCGACGTCTGATGCGCTTTGCTTATCTGAAGAAGTGTCCGTAAAGTGGAATTGCCAGCTGTAGAAAATTTATGTGATGGGCAGCTGGATCTCGTATTAAGTTTGGTTCACGTCAAAGAAGACAGTGCAATATATATAGAAGGCGTATCTGTTAGAAGAATTAACACATTTGTTTTTTACACGGTTAATGAGTCCGGTATTTTTCATTAGATTTACAAAAGACAATTCCTTCCCATCTTTCTCTATCGTGCTAACTCATATAAAAACATTTAAAAATAAAAGAGAAAGAAAAAGATGTAATGTAGGTAAATCCAAAAATATTCATAAAAGGGCATACAGTGATGAAAAAAGACCCCAAACTTGATACAAACAACGTTTTATTGTCAAAATATTTATGTTATTGTTAAGAGGAAAGACCAAAGTATTTTTTAACCGTTTTTACCATGTTCGAAATTTTGTTACAAATCTTTTTTTTTTTTGCGTCAGCGGTGGGGATCAAACATTACTATAGGAATTTTTGCCTGGGTTTTGTTGTTAAAAACATATTAATTTGGAAATTCTTGTAAAAATGAAATAATCGTTAGATTTTAATGAAACTTCCAGGGCTTATTCACAAATGAATTAAATCATTTTTTAAATACGATTTTTGAGAAAGATATATTTTGTTTTATATCTGCTCCCCTCACTTATTTTATGAAATTTCATGAAGTTAAAATTTCAGCTTTTTCATATATATGTTAGTTAAAAGCAGGATTTCTTGGAGAATTTAAATCATCAACTTTATCAAACAAAAACACCATTTACTGAAAATCTGCTCTGAATCGTAAAATAAAAAACGTAATAAAATTATGACATTTAATTGAAAAACTTTTAATTGCTTTTATAAATAAGATATATTAAGAACACTATTGTCTTAAGAAAAAAATATTTTCGATGAATAATGAATTTTTACAAGGATTGTTTTTATCCTTTAAAATTATAATTACACAAATTTATTAAGTTTAAAACTTTGAAAATTCTGCATTAATTGCACCCTTTTAGTCATGTTATTATTTAGTGAAATCTATATTTGCTAATTATAAATGGAAAAAAACTTAATACAAATCATCAAATACCAATATTTTGAAAAGAATTTAATTTTCTTTTTGTGTACAAACGTGGCGATGTTTGTAAGTACGGTCGATCATACACGACATAATCAAAAAATAAGATCGATAACTATAGCAAATTTAAAATCAACATTTCTAAAATTTAATAAAGCATTAGATTATGGAGAATGTTTTCCTAAATTTTTAAAATTACTGAGTACTTAAAAGTTATATAAAAATGCGCTTGCTTCATTTCCTTAAATTATGTTTTACAGATAACGTGTCAGTAGAACAATATTAGGCCTCAGGCTGTCAACACGTCAAATCAGCTACTGTCACGTAAAATATGCAGATACTGTGGAGCTAAAAATGCATTTTTGCGAAATTTTAAACTTAAAGTGAATAAGATTTATTTCAGATGATATTAGTTATACGTAATTACTTTAAATTTCCTGAGAAAAAGTTTTAGAAAATAATACTTTATTTTTGGAAGAGTTTTAAACCGACAAATAATTTATGTTTACAAATATCTAAAAAATGGACAACTTTGTCGAAGTTAATGAAAAAAAAAATGAAAATCGATTCCAATCAATATTTTTGTTTGAAATATACCAGTGTATTTTCCTTACTATAAATAGTAAATTGAATTCCTTATCTTTCAATTAAAACTAAAAGGAAAGCTTGAAAAATGTTTTTCATCTTTTCATTTCTTCATCTGGCATTATAGAGCCGTTTACTAAGTTAAACCTTAGATTTCACGATTTTGGTGGACGTACCTAATTTAATATGATATAATGAAGTTTATATGTACGGATAATGAATTAAATATAAGTGCCCATCACAAATCATCTAATAAAATGATCTTGTTAATTCTATAACAATAAAATATAATCCATAATAATTACCGTATTGTTTTTAAATCATTCAGAATGTGTATGCCTCAATATTTGCATGAAGAGGAAAATAACACTGAAAATGCTTTTAATCTCCTACAATACTCTAATTATTTCATTTTCAACGTGAAAGAAAAAATAGAATACAAAATTATAAATAAAATATTCAAAAATTGCAGAGTGGCTATGTCTGACAAACCTAACGAATCTAAATATATTCTTCTACCTACAAACTCTATCACAATTACAACTGAAGAGAATTTCTCTAAGTTTAACATAAAATTTACTACAATACTAATTTATTACAATTAATGCAAAACAAAATAATAATATACTAAAATTTCAAAGAATAATTCACTATATCACCTGTAATTATTGTCACGAGGAATACATGTGAGAAACCTAAAGAAATTTAAATAGAAGATTATATAAACACAAAAGGATTTTTTACAAAACAGCACACTAAATGAATTCGTTGCTCATCGTAATGAGACTGGCCATGATTTTGGTTTTAAAAAAATAATTTAATTGAAAGAGAAAGTTATTTACTAAGACGAAAGTGTATAGAAAGTGACTTGATCGCTAGATCATCCACAAGAAATTTGCGTCTAATTTCTTACAAAATTTCTTATTTCTTAGTAGTATTAGTATAATTGCAATGTAGGATATTTAACAATAAAAATGATAATGCATTGCTTTAATGTTGAAGTATGTAAGACATATTTGTCGTCTTAATTTCTGGAGTTTCTCAATTCCATATGCTCTCCTTATGAGGGACCAGATAAAAAAAAGGTCTTTAAATTTCCAGCAGGTAAGATAATTTCCTTTTTTTTTCTATGGAATCATGAGAATTAGATTTTATTTTTTATTTCTCTTGCTTGTGAGATCCGTACAACTGAATGCTACAGACAAGGAATAATTTGTTAATTTATTTTAAATGTAGTTTCTCTTGTTTTCATCCAAGGCAACAAATGAGTTGTTCCACACAGTGCAGGAATTGCCTGTAGTTTTTATTGTCAGTTTTAAAAAAAATTTGTAAATTCTCTAGTATTCATCAGGAACAAAACATAGGAACGTTTTGGAAGATGAAATGATGAAATTAAACTGATAACTGAGAACATTATGCTGTAAATGAAGAAATCCTTTATTAAATTTTGGGGCAGATTTTCTATTATCACAAGGTGAGATAATTAATGATAAAGTAATGGAAAGAAGACATGGTGGAGTAATGTTTACCGGCTGGGACTGAGGAATCTGAGAGCCAACTTTGAATTTCAGTCGTGCTAATACCCTTGGGAAAGGTATGAATACTTTTCTTCTCACCCCACCCCCAGCTATGGGTGTATAGAAGGATAGGCCGGGTTCTATAGCCTTGGATGGTAATTGCTCTACCGTAGGAAGTAATGGCAACCTAATGCGAGAAAAAAATATCTGCCTCGTCAGTCATGTATCGAAAGATACATGATCACCTAAGCGTTTATCACGCATGGCACAAAACTGACTGAACGAAAAGAAATTAAACGGAATTGACTATATAGGCAAATAAATATTTAACAATTTTTTTTTTCATAATGAATGATTAATTTAATGTGGTTTTAATTACTGCCAGTTACAATTACAACCCGATATGCATGACTCATAAACATATCATCGGAAAATCTCTTCTTAATGCATTGGATTAATGCTGGGGGGCGGGTGTAAAATTTGTTGGTGGTCTATTTCAAAAGACTTAACATTTCTGTCTCGCGGTTCAGGGCTAGAGAGACAAGGGGTTCACTGATTATAAGTCAGCAACGTTCGACGAAACTGTTCGAAGGCTCTCAATAACTCAGCGTTAGAGAAGATTTCAGTATAGTAGCCTTGTTCAAACAAGTAATAACCCCAGATAATTCGTTCTGTCTAAGAAGCGATAACTAAAATCAGTTTAGCATAGGTGCAGTATGAATCAGGCTGGCTGTGTGTATGTTGAGCATATGTAATTGAACAGACGTCTCCAATAGGGATTAGCTAGCAATACTTGAAGACAGATATATTCAGATCAGAGAGGCTAGTCATGCGTGCATATATATATATATATATATATATATATATATATATATATATATATATATATATATATACATACTAGCAGCATGACCCGGCGTTTCCCGTGCTTGATTCAAAAATTGTACAACTCATACAGTAATCACTATCACTATTGACTTAAAATATTTTGCCCTTCCTTGCCTTTAAAGGAGTGCCCTTTGCCGTGCTGATGTTGCTATATGCCTTACTTCTTGCCTATCTCACACTGTGATTTTTTCTAAGCTCTATGCTAAACATTAAATCTGTTACGAAAAAAGAACTAAACAAAATGAACACAAAACGATCAGCTTTAAAAAAGGTCTCGTAACTGGAAAAACCGAATGAAAAAAAATATTAACAACAAATACTTTTTTACACTCAACCCAGTTCTGCGGAATCAGAATCAACGTTGAGTTTAAGCAAGTGAATGAGGCAATTGTATTAAAGTGCCATGCAGATTTAAATTTTTCCCATTTGTGACGAATGCAGCTATCGAGTTTTTGCATGCTACTGTTAACTGGAAATGGATTGTCGTGTATTTTATTTAGCATTATACAGTTAACAGTAAATATAATTCTTCCTTGATTATGGCTAATGGTATAGTCGAAAGCTCTTGGAAAAATAAAACATTTGGTCAGTTTTTGTATAATTTATCAACGGAAAAGAAAATATATAAGATCACATGAGAAATTATATAAAAAACTTAACCAAAGCAACTTGTCTCGCACACACCCACACACACACATATATATATATATATGGTGCAATCACGTTTCTTGATTCAAAACACAAAACGATAGCTATGACTAGAAACTTGCTGAATATGTCTGGAAGTTGAAAGGAAAAATAAAAGAATCCAGACGTAATGTGATGTATACTGAAAAAAATGAAATCAGGGCGAACTAGCGGCAGCAGCTGTAAATTGTGCTAAGAGGAAAAGTTAACTATCGTAAGACATCCGGACTGAAAACTACAGATCAGAAGTAATGTCAAAGTGTAGACATATACATGGATATATCGTTGGCATTTACGAACCCGGATGAAAATATTTTTTACAGACCCTCTCCCCTTCAGAAAATCGTCCGAAGGAATTACGAGAGCGCTAGAAAGCTAAATTAACTGCACCACCTGAGGACACCAACGGTAGAAACATCGATAATGATTAAGACTTTGCATTTTCACATTTTATAATTATATATATATATATATATGTGTATAGTAAAAAGAGAGATATCGGAAACGTTTTTAGGTTTTAATGTGGATTTTTAAAAAAAAAATATTATTCTTTATTTTCCATATATATATATATATATATATACACACACACACACACACACACACACACATATATATATATATATATATATATATATATATATATATATATATATATATATGTATTATACCAATAATTATAATCGGTAGGTAAAAAAAAAGCGGAAAGCACAATTTGCAAGTATATCAAAACAAATTACTATCCGAGGTTAAAATTGAAAAAAAGAAAAAAAACTAGAAATATCGGAATCGTCCAGTGCTTTAAATTTCTAGTTCAAAGGAAAAAACAACCCAAGCGAGTAACTAAGATAAAACGTAGAATGCTTAATACACTAAGTAGAACAAAGGTAAATACACTCTGAAAATAATTTACACACACATACATTTGGTTGCGTGTGCGTGTCTGTGTAATATTGCACATTGTGAGATTGTTTAAATAAAATAGTAATCGATGTAAAATAACAGAGGTTATTTCTTTGTCTTTGATTTCTTTGTCTTCAGTCAGAACCTGAAGAATATAATATGCATGAAACTCAAACTTCATTACTAATATATATATATATATATATATATATATATATATATATATATATATATGTGTGTGTGTGTGTGTGTTTGTCAATGAGTGTGTGTGTGTGTATAAATTATTTTCAACTAGAGTGTATCTGTAAAATAACAAAGTGAATAAAAATAGAAAAGGAAAACTATTATCACAGTAATTCTTTACCTTGATAAAATATCTCAGATTATATATATATATATATATATATATATATATATATATATGGTTGGACATTTAGCTCTATCTCTGATATTGAGGGCTTTCTAATTAGTACCGCGCATATAATATATAAATAATTATACATATATATATATATTATATTTATATACACACACTTTTCACACACACACACACACACAAATATATATATATATATATATATATATATATATATATATATATATATATATATATATATATATATATATATATATATATATTAATGAAAAGAAAGAACAGAAGATATATAATCCGGTGTTCTTATAGATATTTTTATTTTTACAAAATAGTGCTCAATGTAAATTTACAAAGCATTAATATTATAAGTTAATAGACTTAAAATATGGTTTTTCGAAAAACCATATTTTAAGTCTATTAACTTATAATATATATATATATAATAATTTTTTTGAAGTCGGGAACAAACGTATATCTATATACTTATTTGTCAAGAATATATATATCTATAAACTTACTTGTCAAGAATATATATATATATATATATATATATATATATATATATATATATATATATATATATATATATAATAAATTTTTTGAGGTCGGGAACAAACGTATATCTATATACTTATTTGTCAAGAATATATATATCTATAAACTTACTTGTCAAGAATATATATATATATATATATATATATATATATATATATATATACATATATATATACATATATATATATATATATATACATATATATATATATATATATATATATATACATATATATATATATATATATATATATATATATATATATACATATATATATATATATATATATTATAATTTTTTTTATGTTGGAAACAGGCGTATATCTATATACTTACTTGTCAAGAATGACATTACTGATTAATGTTATGGAATCGTCCCATTATCTTCACCAGAATGCCAAATATTCAAGAAGGATTTGCGTAACAGATTTAAGCGGAGAAATTACAAAGTAAATGGACATTTCTGAAATTCTCATATAATTTGATTGTTCAATCCAATTCGAAAGCTTTTCTTTCTCTGAAAAGCTTGGCTAAGACCGAGGTAGCCACTTTAAATGCTTTCTTTGTTGGGTGGAAACCATGCGTGGTGAACAAAATCCCTTCAAGCCGACATGATTTTAAGCACCTGACATCTGATTACTTATAAGACACGGCGCGGTGAATTCGCACCTGTAAAAAGTCGAGACAGGCAAGATGATGGCAGATAAATTGTTACGTTGGTCGGGACGTTAATGAAATGACAGACAGAAAATGAATAAGTGTGTGAATATATCCAAATAGTGAATTTACTTAATTCTATTAGGGGAACACATTAGCGAAACAAGAAGCAAAATCACACCTGTGGGTGGGATCTTCGAGATTAGATGAAAATCGGATATTTTTTAAAAATAAAACTCGTCCTGGGTAAGACGTTAAACTACATCTGCGTCCTGGGTAAGATTATAAACTATGTCCAACAGCAAGACCTCTGATCAGGAGGTTTTGAGGGGTGTGGAACTACCTCTTAATTGCTGTTGTTCCCAGGTCCACCCTGACCCAGGATGGTAGCATCTGTTGGGGCCCCAGCTATGGGCAAATAGTTAACTCCCAAACTGGGGTCAAAACGCTATGAAATGGTAAAAATAGATTTAATACCAGCAATACTATTTTGGAAATTATTATTACCAGTAATACTTTAGTATCAGCAATACTATTTTGGAAAAAATATTTCCTGCTAAATATTTTTTGATATTTTTTTTTTACCGCCAATACATTGGAAAAAAACTATCAGAAATACATTTTTAAAAAAAAGAAATTTTGCCAACAATACATTTAAAAAATATTACTAGTAATAGAAAACCTTGTCGGTATTAAATAACCCATTGATGTGTTGATATGCCGTAAAACAAAACAAACCGAGTCAATACATAGATAGATAGATAATGTTGAAGGAAATAGATTACCAGTAACAGATTTGACAAAACAAAAAATTACCATCAATAAAAATTTTTGTCGGCATTAAATAGCCCATTGAGGTTGATATGTCGTAAAACAAAATAAACCAAAATAAACCAAAATAAACCAAAGTAAGACTTTCAGTCACATTCCTCTTTTTCACGTGCATCATTCTTAATTTTCAATCACAAAATTTCTGTTAGAAACATTCGTATATCTTTATTTATTTATATTTTCTTTTTATCAACTGTAGAATTGTTTTTCTACAGTTCATTCTTAGAGTTTGTTTATATAAGGGAGATGTGGGAAATCAACAATTCGAAAATTCATTTTCAATTATGAATTATGCGGAGGAGTATCAAAATCTTCCTTTCTTTTGGATTTTTTTAATATAAATTTTGGCCTGGCAATTCCCCAGCCATTTTCGTTTTCTTTTCTTTTTTTTAATCATCAACAAAAAATAAATTATAAAAAACAGGCGCTTAAAGAAAGTAAAGCTTTTTTTCAACAGATTCTATAAATGAACAACTTTTAAACCAACTATTATTATTGTCATTATTATTTTATTTCCATTGATTTATGGTTTATACTCATTTCTTTCCGGGTCCCAACCAGGGACCTAAGATCATAAATGACATTAAGACAGTTTTCATCGAGCATTTTTTGGTCAAACGAAAAACCTAACATCACATATATTTCACATAGAGAAAGCCCTTCTTAAGTTATGGGCTGTACTTGTGGGTACAATTGTTTGTATTTCTTTAAGGCTTCGGCTACCCGGAATGCTTTCAATGAGTCTATTGGATTGTTTTACTATCAATCTGAGGGCTCCAACTACAACTGGAATTGTTGATGTCCTCACGGTACACATTTTTGCGATTTTGATTTCTTGCTCCTTCTACTTTGATAGTTGTTTGAAGTTCTTCAAGGACACATTATTATTATTATTATTATTATTATTATTATTATTATTATTATTATTTCCTTTGATTTTGTTATATACACTTTCCTAACTGTGTCTCAAACAGAGATCTAAGATCAGAAATGGCGTTATCATATTTCCCACTGATCGTTTTTGTAAAAAATTATTATTATTAGTAGTAGTAGTATTAATATTATTATTATTAGTATTATTATTATTATTATTATTATTATTATTATTATTATTATTATTATTATTATTGCTATTTTCTTAGATTTCTGGTATGTACTCATTTTTTCTGGGTCCCGATCAGAGACCTAAGTTTAGAGATGGCATCATGACACTTTCCACTGAGCAGTTTAAATAAATCACATATTTTACATAGATAAAGCCTTTCGTAAGGTTTGGGTTACCAGGATCCCTTTTTTGAATCTACTAGAATATTTTCCAATCAATCCTAAGGTTCCAACTATAACAGGGATTGTTGATGTTCTCATGTGCCACATTTTTGAGACTTCACTTTCAAGGTCCTTGCATTTTAATAGCTTTTTGAAGGTCTTCAAAGATACATTACATTTTACAGCGACTGACATATCAATAAGGGGGTATTTTTTGTTTGTTTGCTGTCTCTAATAATGATGTGATTAGATTTGGTTGTTCTGTCTGTGTGTATTGTGAAGTCCCATAAAATTGTAACAAGTCCTATCTCTGCAAACGCGTCTGAGTAGTGTTCATACCGATTTCTTTCAGTTTCCTTTCCGTAGAAGTTACAGATTTTCCAGTGCAGATATTGGCCCACTCTATCATGCCGGGTTTTATATTCATTGGGTGCCAATACTTTGCAACCTGATACAAGATGATCAATTGTTTCTGGATATTTATCAGATAATCTGCATTTTAGGCGAACACCATTTTTCAGTATGTGTGCTTGATAATTTCTAGTTAACAAGCATGGGTCCTGTGCAGCAAGAATAAAACCTTCAGTTTCGGCTTTTAAACCTGCACCACAAAGCCACTGATGGGTACGGGGATTGGTTGGTGTGGACAGAATATTGACCGTGAAGATGTTTATCTTGCCATCGTTTCATAGAGAAAGCCCTTCGTAAGTTATGGGCTGTACTTGTGGGTACAATTGTTTGTATTTCTTTAAGGCTTCGGCTACCCGTAATGCATTCAATGAGTCTACTGGAATGTTTTACTATCAATCTGAGGGCTCCAACTACAACCGGAATTGTTGATGTCCTCACGGTACACATTTTTGCGATTTTGATTTCTTGCTCTTTGTACTTTGATAGTTGTTTGAAGTTCTTCAAAGACACATTATTATTATTATTATTATTATTATTATTATTATTATTATTATTATTTCCTTTGATTTTTTTGATATACAATTTCCCTACTGTGTCTCAGAGATCTAAGATCAGAAATGACTTTATCATATTTCCCACTGATCGTTTTTGTAAAAGATTATTATTATTATTATTATTATTATTATTATTATTATTATTATTATTATTATTATTATTATATAATTGAGCTTGTCCCTGTCTACCTTAGCTTCTTAGTTCGCACGACCGTTTCGCCATGCCATTATCTCACAAGTAATGGAATACTCAGTTCTGATCACTTGGTTTCAGTGAGAAAATCAAAGAAAGAAAGAAGGGAAAATAGAAGTGGCGACAAAAAAAAATCAGATACTACACATTGATCTTAGCCAAAATCCGTGAAGTGATTGTATTTTCATGCCACTCATCACTAGCAGATTGTGACAAAAGGTCAGTTTAATATAGGGAGCAAAAAACTTGCATCCATGCCATGCCCCAAAATAACCCAGCCCCTGTAACCGTTGGTTGCGCTGGTATCGGCCTTACTACCGATCCCCGCTCATTGGTGCAATGAGGGGGGATAACGCGGGCAGCTGTTTCTTAAGACAGAGCACCTCTTGATAATATGTTCAGTTGTGACCTGTCCACAGGCAGAGACACAACTAAGAGATAACCTAAAATAGGTCATTTCGGTTCTATTTTTTTCCAATAGTAATATCAATATTATAATTGTGCTTGTCTCTTCCTTCGTTAGTTCCTTAGTTAGTTCGCACGATCATTACGCCCTGTCAATACTTAATAAATAATGAACTATTCCGTTTTGATAGCATTAAAAGAGGGGGAAAGTCACTATTAGATTTCAGTTGAAAAACAACAAAAAAAAAGAAGCAAGGAAGATACAAGTTTTTAAAGTCTTCCAATAACAATAACTCCTAAATAATGGACTATTCCGTTTTGATTGCGAGTAAAAACAAAAAAAACATATCAGGGACGCTACTTGGTTTCAATGAGAAAAAGAATGAAAGACAAAAGAAAGATTAGACGATAGAAGTGTTTTAGTGAAATGAAGAAGTAGTAATTTTCAAATATTTTGATTTCTATCCACTTAATTCATAAAATAACGACTAGCAGTTAGTCATGCTTGTTAATGCAATATCTTGTTAAAGTTAGGAAGCTAAAATATTCTAATGATGTGATAGGTGAATTTCTACAGATATTTTATTGTCACAGAACTCGCATTAACTTAGGTATTAAGATACATCTAAAAATTCAAATAGGAAAACCGTGAAATTTTTACGGGTCTTTTTAGTTATTATCATTATTATTATTATTATTATTATTATTATTATTATTATTATTATTAATATTATTATTATTATTAATGTTATTATTACACACATAAAATTATCGGAGTATCATTATCTATCTATCTTTATATAATAATACAAACGCTATATATAAGCCTTATATTTACACACACACACACACACACACACACAAAAGCACACATATATATTTAATTATTTATTCGAAAATTATAACATAAATATATTATAAAATCACGACAAAAATAGCCATCTTCTTTCAACACTTCTGGTGTCTTATCATTCGATGGTGTTGAATGTATAATACATTATACATTCAACACCATCACTTGATAAGATACCATAAGTGTTGAAACAAAATGGCTATTTTTGTAGTGATTTTATAACATATTTGCTCTACTCTGTATTGAGCATTCTTTTAAGAATAGTATTTTTTGGTTATTGGAAGTTATTCCGTATACACCAATCCTATATATATATATATATATATATATATATATATAAAGCATAATTGCATATAAGGATTTTTGTTTGTTTTTTTCCGTATATTTTTCTTCATACTGTCGGATCTATATCCATATATTTGCTTACATATATATATATATATATATATATATATATATATGTGTGTGTGTAATCAAATATATGGTCCGACAGTATGAAGAAAAATATACGGAAAAAACAAACAAAAATTCTTATATGCAATTATGCTGTTTTAATGTTAATATAATGTCAACGTCGGACGTTTCGGTCTAATAAACCATCTTCAGGACATATTCATAAAATATAATTAACATTATCCATTCAACATATTAGATGCGAGACGAAATCGTCAGACCACCCTGATTGCATCTAGTATGAAACAGACTGTCGCCTCTAAGTGTTGACTTCAAAGTTCACTATTATTTTTACACACGCTCTATCCCTGGTATTGAGAACTTTATCCCATAAATATAGCACACCTTAAAACTATATTTCTTCATATATATATATATATATATATATATATATATATATATGTACGTATGTATAAGGGATTTTTCAGGATTGTCTTTACTTATTATTATTAATATATGTATGTATGTATGTATGTATGTATGTATGTGCGTGTATATGCCTGTGTGTGTGTAATTGAGTTGCCATTGTGTTTGTATTATCCGTGTTAAGAACTAATTATTATGGTAGCCATGCCATCCACTTTGGACTATTTTGCCACCTGTTCAGTGAAAAAGTGATCCATCGCAGTTACCCTATCTGTAAACACCACATTCTACTTATGTCTACACAGATATATGTTGATTAGAAAATGACTTCAGCACTTATTGAAATAAAGAACTCAAAACCGGACAAAACTTTGTTAAACCAAATTGATTTTACAAGTATTTCACGTTTCACTCATTTATTTGGCCGTTCTCATTACTCGTAGAATCTTGTATAAGGAACGAATGCTGCTCATAATAACATTTCTGAACTGAATTTGAATAATGTCGTCAATAATTAAGGCATGTAATTTTAGCAATGGCTAAATGAATAATTGAAATTGCTTTATAAAAAAGTTTGAGACAATTCTTACACAGGGTAGCCATTGAAGTATTTTCATTCTTATGGAAACGAGAAATTTCAAGAAAATTAATTAAACATAAATTAATTTAATGATGACTTCCTACCTAAGTAACGATAACACACATACACACACAAATATAAAGGAAAAGGAAAGGTATTAATCCTCTTCTTTTTATCTAGTTATGGGTAAATAGCAGGACAGACTGGGTTTTATACCCTTGAATGGTAACTAGTCTAGAAGGAAAACTCTGACTCCCAAACCAACGAAGGGTTTGTTTGAAGAACTTGTGAAACGTAGTGCATCAGGTCTATCTATGAGGCATTTCAAAATGTGTGGTTGGTTCTGCACAAAGCCTTCATCACTATAATCAAATCAAATGTTTGTCTCTGGCTGTCGGTTCCTGCTTGGCCCTCCTACTTCGAATAAGACGGGAGAGTCCATTTTATAATGTAATATGCATATATATATATATATATATATATATATATAGATAGATAGATAGATAGATAGATAGATAGATATGTGTTTGTGTGTACGTGCATGTGCTTGTTTGGATGAGAGTGCTTTCGTGTGTGTTAATCTCTGAAGAAATTTGATAAATCAAAGACATCAGAAGTGCTATCAAGCAAGTAAAAATACAGACGGAAATTCATTAAATGATTCCATTAGTGAAATAACACACACATCTCCGTCTCGCTCTTTCTCTCTCGTTTTTTTTTCTCTCTCTCTTTATATTATATATCATTCGTATCTGTAATAAGAACAATGGTATTAAGAGTTTTTTCTTAATATTTAAAGAATTATAAAACTTTAAGGAATGTAAACGGTTATGTCCTAGGCTGTTTGGATAAACAAAAAATATAAAATAAAAGAACAATTGTATTTTAAATACAAACCCTATTTATTTTTTGCCTCGCCTTACTTGATTCAGGTGAATGAAAAAGAATTAAAATCAATCCACGGCAGACATCTTGTTTCTGTACCTGCCCAGAAGTATTCTGTCCGGAAGTAATTTTCTGTACTAAAAGTACAAAATTCTGTCTTGAGTAAAGTTATCTCCGTTAACATAAACGAAGTGTTAAGTAGAGAGAACAAAGGGTCAGTCTACCTCCCCGAACGAGACTCTGCCCTTCGACAGAGCCTCGGAAGGGTTCCTCTATGCCCGAAGGCAGAGAGTTCGACTGTGTAGCCGAAAAAGATTTCGGCTAGAATATTTACCCCCCCACCCCCTACGAGGGTTGCATGTGGCACAAGGCCGTGTTTAATGTGAGTTCTTCGAGCCCATAGGCTCGGTCAAAAAATACCCGTAGAACCCGCATAACGGGATCAGGTTGGTCAACCTCCCCAAATGAGAGACTGCTCTTTGGCTGAGCCTCGTCCGGCAGAGAGTTCGACCGTCGTAGCGGAAAATATTTCGGGTAGACAATATTTATGCATCCCAACCCCAACGATTGTTGCACATGGCACAAGGCCGAGTTTAACGTGAGTTCCCCGAGCCCCTAGGCCAAAAAGTGCCCGTAGAACCCGCATAGCGGGATCGGGTTGGTCAACCTCCCCTAACGAGACTCTGTCCTTCGGCAGAGCCTCGTCCGGGTTCCTCTCTGCTCAGATGCAGAGAGTTCGAGCGTCTAGCCGTAAAGATTTCGGGTAGACAATATTTATCCACCCAGCCACAAGGGTTGCATGTGGCACTAGGCCGGGTTTAACGTGGTTTCGAGTCTGTACACTCGGCCAAAAATACTCGTAGAATCCGGATAACGGGATCGGGTTGGTCAACCGCCCCGAACGAGACTCTGTCCTTCGGCAGAGCCTCGTCCGGGTTCCTCTCTGCTCAGAGAGTGTTTAGTCCGTTGCATTACGTTGCCTTCTTTTTTCATCCCCCCACATTACTATGTGTATTATTATTTTGTTTCCTAATATTTTACTATTTTTTTATTTCATTCTTTTGAATATTCTCTTAATATTTGCCACAGCACGTGTAACTACATATATATATATATATATATATATATATATATATATATATATATATATATCAACATAAAATGTTAAGGGTCTCGTTTGGGTTGAATTGAACCAGGAAACATCAGTATTAAATTGTGCTCAATACACATGTGAAAAAAAAAATTAAAAAAAAAATAACATCTATAGCTTTTAACTTTAAAAATTAAGAAATCAGTTGATTTCGCTACCTTATGGTTTCCTCGGGCGATTTTTAGCAATTCTGATTATCTATTGACAAAAATCGACTGAGGATACCGTAAGATTGAAACGATGATAGCGAAATCAACTGATCACCTCATTTTAAAACACACACACACACACACATATATATATATATATATATATATATATATATATATATATATATAACGACTCTACGTTGATTGTACAACACGGAGTTTCATACCATTTGAAAAAGGCATGAAAATCAGAGTTGTACAATCAACGTAGGCTATTATGTATACGTTTTTGAATATATTAAATATCTCTTTTGTACTTACACTATATATATATATATATATATATATATATATATATATATATATATAACTATATAAGCTCAACCGGTTTTTATCAATTCTGATAATCTATTGACAAAAATCGCCTGAGGATACCGTAAGATTGAAACGATTGTAGCGGAATCAACTGATCACCTAATTTCTAAGTATATATATATATATATATATATATATATATATATATATATATATATAACCCTCTACGTTGAAAGTACCATTTGAAAATTGCATGAAGTTCAGTGTTGTACAATCAAAGTAGGGTATTATCTATTTATTTTAATATATTAAATAGCTCATTGAGCATTGTTTTTTTCTTATACTATAAGGTATATATATATATATATATATATATATATATATATATATATATATATATATATATTATCCTATTAAGTATATATATATATATATATATATATATATATATATATATATATATATATATATGTATTTGGATGCGAACGCATACTCGTGCATTTACCAATATTTATCAATTTGATGATGATGATGATGATATATATATATATATATATATATATATATATATATATGTTTGATAATTCTCGGGACCGTTACATTTAATGCAAGTCTTTCAGCGTGGTAAACCTAGCTTCGGGTTTGCCTTTCCACTTTCCAGGAATGTGCATATTGGAACTTATACTAAACTAAAACTTCATCCCAGTCCACAATCCCTCCTTTGATCCACAATGCTTCTCCTTCGTACGCTACAATTATTTTCTATCATAGGTAACTTGCCTATTGCATACCCCAGCTAGACATGATCGCCCATAACTTGAAGAAACACAGCACATGGAAAAAGAAGGTACTTCATATGGAATAATCTAAAACCTGACACAAAAACTTAAGTCATTGTCATTGAGGTTTAGACACACTACATTTGTAATGTTCTATGTGTCAAGCTTACTAAACATTTTATCACTGGAGTCGCCAAGAAGTACTAAATTTGGCCAGTGTGTTTTAATATTTGATCACCAACTGTTTATTAAATTTGCTACATTAGAAACGGTCGATGTGTCGTACTTGTTAAAACTTATATCACTGAAAGTGACGAAGAATTACTAAACTTGGTTAAGCTGGCACAAGGTCTTAAATTTTGAGCACTCAAATTCAATATTGTAATAAATATCGATTAGACCCGCTTGCTTGATATGATGTCTCTATAGGGTTTTAATACAGACTAAGCTTCGTTTGTGTGATACAAGGCTCAAATTGTGGGCCACCCAGTGAGAATGAAATTTGCTATATTAAAAACGGTCTGCTACACTACGTTCCCTCAGCAGCCCCCCACCGTAAAGTGACTTAATTATGGCGGCGCCAACAAGAACGTCATTGGCATTTCCCGATCGCTTCTCGTTTGATCCCTGTGTCTTGTGAAATTTCATAATTCGCTTTAAGAACAAACAACTTCATTGTCGCTTAATCTTGTTATCTGGTGTCCGTCCATTCTCAGCGTCGATTAAAGCAATAACGGCGTTTCATTGGAGTTCTGGGATGTGACTCAGTCGGTTTCGCAAGTCCAAGAGAAGCTGTACTCGAGATATTCCCTCGCTCCCTCTTCACCAACCAGCCACAATTCGACATGCCGTAGATTTTCTATCGCTAGCGACCCGTGGAATAAAAGTTTGGTAACTGCTATTGACAAATTAGTTATTTCTTACGTAGATATCAGATGAAATTATGGATAAGACGACTACATTTTCCATACTTTGGATGTGATAAATATTTTCTTCTACTCTTTCTATATGACACGTGCCATCAGAGCATACGTAATCATGGCTCTCCTCCACTTCCAATAACTCTTTGTAACATTTATCCCTTTGACATTACTTCCACTCCCGGTTTCGTTATCTAAGATTTTATTCAATTTTTTTTTTAGTCCGTTTTCTTTATGATGATCTCCTAAACGTAATAATGCTTTCATATTATCCATTATTACCAGTAGCTAGATTGGAACCATCAGATAAGAGTCGAATTAAAAACAACAGTTGTGGATATTAAAAGCAAAAGTGGGTAAAAACTGAGTCAGAAGACTATAGTTTAGTCAAATCTATTTAATTCCCTGAGGGATGGCGTACTCGGGCGTTTATTTTTTGACTAGGCTAAATTATACCCGGGTATCTCCAGGTAGGTGATTAATATGGACTACATTGAGTGTGATGATAACGAAAAATGAACCTGCTATAGTGGACCTAGTTGTGATGGCGGACCAGAGAATAAACCTGAATAAGGGTGATAAATTAAAGAAATACCAGCACCTAGCCTGAGAGCTGAAAAAAATTGAATTTGATGATTAGACTTAATCGTATAATATTAAGGCCACTTGGAAGTGTGATGAATCACGGGAATTGAGATTGTACGAGTTGAAAATCTGTTAAAGGCTGTAAATAATATGACATTACCGAGGCCTCCTTATCCCTGCTATCAATGACCACCGGATATTTCTTGTGAACATATAAAGCCATGAAATATTACTAATAACGATAAAAATAATATTGTCAGATCACTCCAGAAGTTTAACTGTTGACACGTAACCCATTACCATCTGTCGCATGGTCATGTTATCATCTATTAAAACTCTTCCCCATCAGGCTTTTCTGACGAGGTGGTTTGCTAGGCACGGAACAGGATAAAAAACAAGACCTTATTATAAAAGGAATAATACATCAAAGTTTTAATAAAGTTTTAGTGGATACAGGGCCGAAAGTACTGGTCACCCATTGAGAAAGAAACACACTATTCAGTCGGAATTGATCAAGCGAAACAAGCTTGTTAATATTACACCACGTCGAAGTTTCCAACGTGTTTATTATGTCCAGAAAAAAATACTTATACGAATACAAGAAAAATTGGATAAGAATCATGTGTGTGCCTATATCTCTCAGATGAGGTATTATGTTTATTTGCGCTATTGGGGCTGTTATCCTCATTTTCATTGCCGTATTCGCAACTTTTCGGCCGTTGTACGCTTCGGCTTGCTTCAGGTGTTTGGAATTTCGAACCAAACCCTTTATGGTAGATTGTCCTAGTTATTTCCCTTTAACTCTTCGAATTTTAGTTGACCACTGCTGGTATTGAACTCAAATCTCTTTTGGTCTAGTCACTGGATCTTACCAACGTCTTTATTCACTGGGTCATGTGTCCTTATGATTCTTATTGAAAGTTTTAGTTTCCAATCACCTAAAGAAAGCCGGAGCGCACAACAGCCGAAACTTTCTAAATATTTCTATGAAGATGGAGATAACAGTCCGAATAATGTAAATAATGCATGTAATATTATATATATATATATATATATATATATATATATATATATATATATATATATATATATATATATATATACAAGTATAGGATTGGTGTATACGGAATAAATTCCAATAACCAACAATTACTATTCTTAAAAGAGTGTTCAATGCAGAGTAGAGCGAATATGATTATTTATTCCAAAATTATAACATATGTTATAAACTCACTACAAAAATAGCCATTGTGTTTCAACACCTCTGGTGTCTTATCAAGTGATGATGTTCAATGTAGAATAAAGGGTTTTAAAAGGCTCAGATCAATTAACCACCCTTCACAAGAGGAAACGCTGTTACATAAGCTGGAATGACCAATCAAAATACAAGTATACGAGTTGGTTAATTGATTGGAGCCTTTGAAAATCCTTTATTCTACATTCAAGGTCATCACTTGACAAGACACCAGAGGTGTTGAAACAAAATGGCTATTTTTGTAGTGATTTTATAACATATTTATGTTATAATTTTCGAATATATATATATATATATATATATATATATATATATATATATATATGTAAGTGTGTGTTTATGTGTGTCCCCAATGATAGTTATTAACTGAAAGCTACATAACCCAGAATAAATTGTTTGTATTAAAAAAGCACAAATATGTTTTCGGTATTCATCGGCTTGACAAGAAGTAACCCAATATCCAATCCGCCAGAAAAATATTAACTTACACAAAGGATTAGAGTAAAGAAATAAATAAACAAATCATTTTTTATCAAAACAAGAAAGATGGCGTCAACGAGTGTCCAAAAATTAATGTTAAAAGCAGACGTGATTATCGCGACGATGAAGACAAATTGGATGACGTAAATAAAAAAAATGGCGAAGATGGAACAATTTGTACTTCGCTAGAATGGCTCCGAACGAACATTAATAACGATTTGTGCTTTTGATTTTGTTTTGCTCGCGAGCATTTTTGCAAAGAGACTTGTATTTCTTCCAAAGGGTATGACGGAAGAAGCATTTGATGCGGACCAAAATAAGTCTGATCTTCTTTCTCTCTCAGAGATACAGGAGTGTTCTTTACATCATTGGAAAGCAAGTCAAAAGAATTCTCTGATACATCTTAACCAATACGTTATTCTTTGATCTTTCAAGTAAAACGTGAAGGAATGTAAGCCCTAAAGCACTATTATTATTATTATTATTATTATTATTAGGTTGGCGCAAAAAATAATGACGTAATAATGTCGTTTTTTGACGTTAAAAAATACGTCAAAAAACGACATTATTACGTCATTATTTTTGCACCAACCTAATATTATTATGATTATTAAATGAGATTGCCGCTCACCAACAAAGCCTCGCCGTGGCAAACATATACGAAACCTAATATACCTATCGTGACACCCAGTCTGATAATATATACCGGGTACATGCATCACAGCCAAATGTGCGTGCTATGGCGATTTTACTAGCTCTTAGGCTTCCACAGAAGGCCCAAGAAGAAATATCTTAATCTCGGGTAACGCAGTCGGCCCAGACGGTACCCAATTGAGGATCTCCCCAAATATCTTGATGTTATTCCAAAATCGTCTTGAATAAGACAAAAGAAACTTAACCTTTTCAGTAGAAGTCCATGATCTTCCCCGATTGCGTTTCATTCATATACAGAGATACGCAATGCCATAGTTCCTAGAAATCATGCGTAGATGGTTATTATCTGGCAACTGGCAAGCAAATCCTTTCGTAATGAACGGGACGTTTACTGCTACTCATAATTTAACGAAAAAAGAAAAGAAAACAAAAATATAAGTTAACACCGCCAATCATTTAAGATCAGTAGATAGCTTCCCATCTCTTCCGGTTCAAACATCCCCCCATGTCTTTTGGACAAGAGTAGGCGTTTGTCCCTTCTTTTTTATTTACGATTGGATTTCCAGTTCCGTCTAAAGTCTATTTCTGTATAAACTGTATACTCCTAACGTCTCCACATAATATCTGCCCATATTTCTGAGAAATGTATTTATTTATATAACTTACATTATTCGGACTGTTGTCCTCATTTTTACTGCCATATCCACGAAGTTTCGGTCGTTGTACGCTCCGGCCTTCTTCGGGTGATTGGAATTTCGAACCGAACCCTTTATTTCTTCCAAAGCGGTACATTTTCTAGTTCCATGTGCCATGCCTCGTCTGGATGTCCCAGTTATCAACAAAAGGAGAGACATGCCGCCCCCTTAAGGTAAGACTGCAAGAACATCGGAAAGCCGTAATACGAGGGGAAATAAAAAAAAATCAGGCGTAGATGACCATATATGGAGTGAAAAGGGAGATTATCATCTTCTGTGGGATGAGACTGAGATAATAGACTGGAAAATACAAAAATTGGAAAATACGAAAATTTAAGGAATCAGCACATATGCTTGGTGATAAAAATCTCCTAATTCGGTTAAGCATAGAGATGAATACAATATGGGAATCAGTAATACAGAGTGCCAGAGAAAGGCAATAATAAAGTAAAAAATAATTGCAATATGAGCTCTGGTAAAAAAAAAAAGTTACTGAGACATTAAGTTCATAAATATCCAAAATTCGTTCGCTGAAGTCCTCACAGACACATGAACCTGTGGATAAAAGTGGATAAAAGTGTTGGTTGGATCCAGTGACTTGACTGTAGGAGTTGTGAGTTTAATACATAGCTACTGCAGTGAACAAAAAAGTAGAGAGTTAAGTTAAAATAACAGAGATATCCGGGAGTGGTATGAACTGTGAAACTAAAACAATCTACCACGTTGGATGAAATAAAGAGTTAAGTTTGAGATTCCAATCACTTGAAGAATGCCGGGATGTAGATGGACCGAATTGTCGTGGAACTGGCAATAAAGAGGAGGACCAGTGTAAGAATAATGTAAATAGTCTCCACCTAAACTTTGAAATTTAATTTTGTTTTATATCAATAAGAGTAGATAGTTTTACCTATTGTCTGGTTCGCACACTTTTCCGGACATTTGAAAAGGAGTTTCCTGTTCACGATTGGGTTACCCGGCTTCTTCTAAAGTCTACTCTATACTTCTAACGTCTCCACCTAAACTTTGAAATTTAATTTTGTTTCATATCAATAAGAGTAGATAGTTTTACCTATTGTCTGGTTCGCACACTTTTCCGGACATTTGAAAAGGAGTTTCCTGTTCACGATTGGGTTACCCGGCTTCTTCTAACGTCTACTCTATACTTCTAACGTCTCCACCTAAACTTTGAAATTTAATTTTGTTTCATATCAATAAGAGTAGATAGTTTTACCTATTGTCTGGTTCGCACACTTTTCCGGACATTTGAAAAGGAGTTTCCTGTTCACGATTGGGTTACCCGGCTTCTTCTAAAGTCTACTCTATACTTCTAACGTCTCCACCTAAACTTTGAAATTTAATTTTGTTTCATATCAATAAGAGTAGATAGTTTTACCTATTGTCTGGTTCGCACACTTTTCCGGACATTTGAAAAGGAGTTTCCTGTTCACGATTGGGTTACCCGGCTTCTTCTAAAGTCTACTCTATACTTCTAACGTCTCCACCTAAACCCTGAAATTTAATTTTGTTTTATATCAATAAGAGTAGATAGTTTTACCTATTGTCTGGTTCGCACACTTTTCCGGACATTTGAAAAGGAGTTTCCTGTTCACGATTGGGTTACCCGGCTTCTTCTAAAGTCTACTCTATACTTCTAACGTCTCCACCTAAACCCTGAAATTTAATTTTGTTTTATATCAATAAGAGTAGATAGTTTTACCTATTGTCTGGTTCGCACACTTTTCCGGACATTTGAAAAGGAGTTTCCTGTTCACGATTGGGTTACCCGGCTTCTTCTAAAGTCTACTCTATACTTCTAACGTCTCCACCTAAACTTTGAAATTTAATTTTGTTTCATATCAATAAGAGTAGATAGTTTTACCTATTGTCTGGTTCGCACACTTTTCCGGACATTTGAAAAGGAGTTTCCTGTTCACGATTGGGTTACCCGGCTTCTTCTAAAGTCTACTCTATACTTCTAACGTCTCCACCTAAACTTTGAAATTTAATTTTGTTTCATATCAATAAGAGTAGATAGTTTTACCTATTGTCTGGTTCGCACACTTTTCCGGACATTTGAAAAGGAGTTTCCTGTTCACGATTGGGTTACCCGGCTTCTTCTAAAGTCTACTCTATACTTCTAACGTCTCCACCTAAACTTTGAAATTTAATTTTGTTTCATATCAATAAGAGTAGATAGTTTTACCTATTGTCTGGTTCGCACACTTTTCCGGACATTTGAAAAGGAGTTTCCTGTTCACGATTGGGTTACCCGGCTTCTTCTAAAGTCTACTCTATACTTCTAACGTCTCCACCTAAACCCTGAAATTTAATTTTGTTTTATATCAATAAGAGTAGATAGTTTTACCTATTGTCTGGTTCGCACACTTTTCCGGACATTTGAAAAGGAGTTTCCTGTTCACGATTGGGTTACCCGGCTTCTTCTAAAGTCTACTCTATACTTCTAACGTCTCCACCTAAACCCTGAAATTTAATTTTGTTTTATATCAATAAGAGTAGATAGTTTTACCTATTGTCTGGTTCGCACACTTTTCCGGACATTTGAAAAGGAGTTTCCTGTTCACGATTGGGTTACCCGGCTTCTTCTAAAGTCTACTCTATACTTCTAACGTCTCCACCTAAACTTTGAAATTTAATTTTGTTTCATATCAATAAGAGTAGATAGTTTTACCTATTGTCTGGTTCGCACACTTTTCCGGACATTTGAAAAGGAGTTTCCTGTTCACGATTGGGTTACCCGGCTTCTTCTAAAGTCTACTCTATACTTCTAACGTCTCCACCTAAACTTTGAAATTTAATTTTGTTTCATATCAATAAGAGTAGATAGTTTTACCTATTGTCTGGTTCGCACACTTTTCCGGACATTTGAAAAGGAGTTTCCTGTTCACGATTGGGTTACCCGGCTTCTTCTAAAGTCTACTCTATACTTCTAACGTCTCCACCTAAACTCTGAAATTTAATTTACTATTTATGTTTGTATGATTTGTGGTTTATTCAATGTTTACTGTTCACAAGTGAATTTCTTGTTCTTTTTAACATTTTTCTCATTCTCTTTCACTTCCCTTGAATTTTAATGGCATTATGCCTTACTTTGGGTGAAATAATAAAAAACAAAGCCATGTTGTAGCTTGAAGGCATTTATTATCAATCGATTACTATTATTATTATTATTATTATTATTATTATTAGTAGTAGTAGTAGTAGTAGTAGTAGTAGTAATTGTAGTAACAAACCTTGGAATGTAAACAAGGCAACCTGAGTTCAAATTTCGGTTTTGTCTGTTACACAAGTGCCATCGAGAAAAGCATAAAACTAACGCTTTTTTTTAGCGTTTCACCCAAAGCAATGCGGGAAGCCATTAGCACGCAATGGATTACAGTTTCTGCCAATCTTGATTTTGAGGTTTCAAACCTGATTATAGATTATCAATTAGTAAAGTTTGATTTGATAAAGTAGCTGGATTTTCCGAAACATTATGAAGAGAAAGCATTTATGAACATGCGTTGAAGCTACAGCAAATAGGTGTGATAGTGGAAAGGATGAAGAGAACGATAGGTGATCAAGGCATCTGGAGACGTCGATTGACATTACATTTGAATAGTTGGAGATTATAGCTATCAGGGAAACAGGAAAAGGAGAGGGAGTTCCACAGGCCAGAAGTGCGAGGCATGAAGCTATTGGAGCAGAAGAGACGGCTACATTTAACAGTTTCGACAGTGAAAGGGTGAGAGCGAGATGCCATCCTAGTAGAACGCTTAAATTCATGAAGTCTGGGAACCAGCGAAAGCAGCTCATCGGAGCAGTTACTATGAAAGTATTTGTAAAAAAGACAGAGGGAGGCGACGGCCCGTCTGTGAGAGAGCGGATGCCAGATCAGGGCCAATTACATTGCATATCCGTCTCTGGATCTTATCAAGAACCTTGAGACAAACATAAAGGGCACCAGACCATATATGGCATCAATACTTCCCTTCCCCAAATAGTAAGGTAGACTGAAACCTCTAGCTTTGATTGGCAGTCAGTGTAGGCGAAAGACTACTCTGTAATCGAAACCATGAAGAAATAATGGGAAACCATTCCACTATCTTTCCTAAGAATTTATCACAATTCATTCATAATATAGTAAAGGAAGCCGTGGAAAGCCTAGATCAAATATGTCCTGAATGGACATGGTATTTAAATTAGTAAAGTAATTGTCATAGTTGTTTTTATACTAGTAAAATTTTTAAAAAAGAATTCTTTTGGGACAATTAACAGTAAGTATTTTCATTATTCAAATATAGTTTCAGTTTGTATTATTTACGATTTTATTAATACTCTTATCTCAGCATGATAGTCCTAATTTCTGTGACATAACGCATCACACTCTTACATTAATAGTGTGTAATAGGCAATGAAATTTAATCAGGTCTATGAGGCCTTCTTGAATTTTATTGCTGTCAACGTAGATATAAAAAGTTCTAGAAAGGAGGAATTAATTTCTTTTAAAAATGGTATACATTTCAAAAGTATTAAATAATCAACAGAAACGGTCGTTCCAAACATTAACTCAACATATATATGGCAATGTTCACTGTCATCATTTATTTATTTTTTGTGTCGTGTTCCTTCCGGCAATCATGGCTCTCCACAACTTTCAATCCATCTTCAACCATCCTTTTACATAACATCATGTGTTCGGTTACTTATATGCCTCATTCTTGCTTTAATATATCCTGTGTATTGGCGACCATAATCTTGACAAAATAAAATATGCTGACGACACAGTGTTGATAGAATCGATATAATGGAAGCTACAAGAAATCCTACAGTAGATAGTGAACGAAAGTGAGAAGAAAAATTTAAGAAGATAGAATGCATGGTTATTGACAAAAGGGACAGCCCAACATGCAAGTTACAGATTGGAGATATCAAATCAGTGTAACAATTTTGATATCTGGGGGATGCTTATTAACAGAGAATGGAAAGTGTAGCACCGAAATACAAAGGTGAATTGGGGTAGCAAAATATGCCTTCCAAAACCTAAGTAAAGTAAAAGGAAAATACAGTAAACAGGAAAAAATATCGTTAGAAACAAAGAAAAGATTACTGAACGGTTACGTTATATCAGTTATCCTAAATGGCAGTGAATTCTGGACAATCTCCTCACAGAAGAAGAAACTTGAAGCAACAGAAACAAAGAAAAGTGTACTGAATTGTTAGGTAATATCAATCCTCCTATATGGCAGTGAATGCTGGACAATATCCTCACAGATAAAGAAGTGACTTGAAGCAACAGTAACAAAGAAAAGAGTACTGAACTGTTACATAATATCAGCTCCCATATATGGCAGTGAATGAGAAGAAGAGAATTAAAGCTACAGAAACAAAATAATAGTACTGAACTGTTATATAATATCAGTTCACCTATATGGCAGTGAATGCTGGACCAGCTCCTCAAAGATTAAGAAGAGACTTAACGCAACAGAACTAAAATAATAATAATAATAATAATAATAATAATAATAATAATAATAATAATAATAATAATACTGAACTGTTATGTAATATCAGTCCTCCTAGGAGGACTGGTATTACATACAGTTCAGTATTATTATTATTATTATAGTGAATATACTGAATGCTGGAGAAACTACTCAAAGATAAAAAAGATACGAAGCAACATAAATATGGTTCTACCGGAGGATTCTGAGAGTATTATAGACCGAACATAAGACCAATGACAAAGTTGTATTGTCAATATCAACAATAGGACACGTATGCATAACATTTGGAATAGGCAGTCGAGGTTTCTGAGACATATAATGAGGAAAGAGGATTTGGAAAATGTGATACTCACAAGAGAGATTGAAATTAAGCGAGACAGTTGAATGCAAGTGGTGTTCTTGAGTGAATGGATGGTGGAGCAGGAAATGCTGGTAATACCAAAAAGTTGAAAATTATTAAGTGCTTCAAAAGATAATGAAATGTGGAGAGCCATGATCGCCAACAACCTGAATGGACGCGACACATAGATGAAGAAACGTGTCAAATTATCGAAGCCCTTCCTCTTTCCTTTGTTGATTAATATTTTAGCTTGCATAAAAGTTGAGACTTTGTTTACTGAATTTTAATGGCACAAGCCAATCTCATTTCAATTTAGAAGCGAAATTTAATATATAGACATATATATATATATATATATATATATATATATATATATATATATATATATATATATATTGACTTTAGCATGTCTGATGAATAAAATTTAAACATTGTGTTTATTTATTTTCAATAATTTCCTTTCGTAATCATGCATAAGCTTTGTTGTTTCATGATTAATGAGAGTAAAGAAGGTACCGTGGTTGCTTTTATTCATTTTTATTTTTCCGAGTACTTTCGACAATACCCGTATATTTAGGCGACAATACCCGTATATTTCACCAAGAACGTAATAAGCAGAAACTAAAATTCTTGAAGATATCTTTATTAAAAAAAAATTAAACCAACACGTCAAAAATTAAAAAAAAAAAATTATTAATATACTACAAATGTTTAGAAATACTTATACCATAGAGTTCTTTAGAAATAATGGCGTTACAACTAAACATTTTTTTAAAATCTAGCAAACTACAACCTCCTAAGGAATTCAAATCTTAACTAAGATGTCTCCCTTACATTAAAATATTTACAATCTGAATTTTTTTTTTTAAGTCACTGTTTGTAACTTTGCGTATGACCGGAAATGCTAACGGTTTAATCACAAAAGCAAAAATTTACTTCGGACACACTATTTGTCTTAGCAATCATAACCCTGAAGATGATAGTAAAATATATCGAATGTTCTTGAAAGAGTAAAAATGAATAAATACAACGACAGAACCTTTCTTGCTCTCTTTAATCATTACACACACAAAAAAAAGAAAGTAAAAACTAAATACAAATTTTGGCCTCAACACAAAATTTGGTCGAAAATTTGAATTAATTTATTTTGATAAGGTATTTTGTAAGAAGTTAGTCATCCACTTCACTTACAAAAATCCTTGTTTTACCCACATTTTTTTTTTGTTGTTCATTTATTGAGCAGGTGATTTTTTATAGTAAATATTCATTCATTGCAAGAACCAAGAATCACTAAAATTATAAATGAACTTGTTATAAGGATGTAAGCAGAGGAAATAAGTGTAGATTATGAGGATATGTAGATGAGATAACGGTTAATCGTCAATTTGAAGAGATTATGATTATAGTCATCGTGAAAACATCCGCTCAGGACTTGGTTGGTTGATTTTGTTTAGCGGCATATCAACATCTCTATGTGTTATTTAATGCCGAAATCTAAATATTCGAACAAAATTTTATGTCTTCAACGACACATAAAGGTATTGTTGGTCATTTTTCTATAAAATGTATTGTTGGTAATTGTACCAAAAAATGTATTGTTGGTCATTTTGTTATAAAATTTATTGTTGGTCATTTTGCTATAAAATGTATTGTTGGTAATTCTACCAAAAAATGTATTGTTGGTCATTTTGCTATAAAATGTATTTTTATACTTTCATAGTTTTTTTTTTAATTTTTGATGGACGGCTCACTATTTTCCGATAGCTGGGGCTCTAACAGTTACTACAACCCCGGAAAACCTAGGAGGTTCTTCTCAAAGTTGCAGTTCTCGTAAAGGAGCTGTCTGAGTTGAACTTGCTTCATACAAATAGAATAGAAAGGGAAATAAAATGGTTCAACTATGTGGACGTGGCATGACGTGTACGATTATCAAGGTTGGAATTGATGGAAATAAAAAACTTAACTCGTCGTGAAAAGGTATAATAATAAACATACATCTAGAATAATTTGTTTGGGGAATATTTTTGTACCAATAACATCTATCAAAAACGAATTCATTATTTAATGTCCAATATCTATGAATAATGTTCACTTTCTAAATTCGAAAAAAAAGAAGAACGCTGCTCACAACACAAGTTGAGAACGAACAGGAAGTGAGGTTATCTATACTCAAACAACGAGTGAAGATCTTTGAAGTAGCAGAGTCTACTGCAGGATGTGCATAAACTTCTATTCGTACGTTGAGATTTAATATATTTCTTGGCTTACAAGTCTGTGTTTTTGGCACTTTAATCGAATACTTTTACGAATATTTTTTCACACACTGGAGATTGAATTCATAGATGATCCGTAATATCATATTGCGTCGTGTGAAATATCAGCTTCTGATAGGAGAAAAGTAAAACTCTCTGTTTTAAACAAACAGAACGACCATGAGATATGAATATGAGATTAATATAAATTTTCCCTGTTTCAGCGCAATGAAGTGTCGAACTGGTCTGTACTTAGATGGGAAACCCTATTGCTGTAGGCAATCTCCTAAAATTTGAAATATGTCTCGGCTTTAAGCTGTAAAAGAAATTAATGTTATATATAAGAAATGTATGATTGTCAGCAGGAGGAACATCTATCATATGAAATGAGAGTTGGAATATCAAAACCACACAAGTACAGAAATATAAATATCTAGGAAGTGTTTTAACAAACGTTGGGACATCGAAACCTGAAGCGAAAGAAGCCTTCTAAAAGCTAAGCAAAGTATTAAGAAACAAGAAAATTTTATTAAAAACAGATATAAGAGATCTGTCTGTATATATGAGATAAGGTATTATGATTACTTACATTATTTACATTAATCTCATCTCCATTGCCACTACGTTTCAGCCGTTGTACGCTCCGGTCTTACATAGATATGTAATTATGAGATTTATTAATTGTTTTAAAATGAACATAATGCAATGACTACAAAAGACAGTTATTTCTTTTCGTTGATTTAATAAATGTCTATTTTTAAGAAACTTAATAATGCATAATTTTCATGCAGGCACAAAGGACATGGGTCATTTAAAGACCTACAAGTTCTCGTTCTTTTAATTTCAATTTTACTGTGGTAGGCGTTTTATTTGTGTTTTTTATTTCTTTTTATTTTGATATATATATATATATATATATATCGCTTACACGTTTTCGACTGAATTGTATTCAGTCTACTTTCTGACTATCTATCTATCTATCTAGTCTCTTCATTATCTATCTATCTATCTATCTATCTATCTATCTATCTATCTATCTATCTATCCCGTCTCTTCATTATCTATCTATCTATCTATCTATCTATCTATCTATCTATCTATCTATCTATTCTCTTCATTATCTATCTATCTATCTATCTCGGTTTGTTGATTATACATCATTATATACCAATCAATCGTTACTCTCTCGTATGGTTACATCTTCAGCTTCAGCAAGTTTTTTTCCCCGCAGAAATGTCACAAGTAATTCATGTTAATTGTCACCGAAGTCTTCTTTCAGTTGCCCAACTGTCAACATTGATTTGTAGAGAAAACTGCGAGGCTTCTTCCTCGATCCGTGAAAAAGTTTCCGATGTCGTCTTTAGGAAATTGGGTTTAACTTCGAGAATCATCTTCCTCGCCGTTCAACACTCGCTGATATTAATATTTTCCATGACGTAAGAGACGAAAAGAGATCTGACCATCAAAAAGATGCAGACGAAATGAAAGAACAGACAGACTAAATTTGAAAAACAAGAAAAAGAAATTCAATGTTGAAATACCAGGTAAAATATTCAATTAAACAAAAAAAAAAAAAAAAGAAGAAAAATAAGCTTAGGCCACATGCAAAGTCTATAAGAGGAAGTCGATAAGAGGAAGTCGATAAGAGGTTATCGGTATCGATGTAGTAATGGAATTCCTGAAATCTCTCCGAAAAATTTAAAAATAATTTTGTTTTCTTTGCCTTGTTTACACTTTCTAAATACACTCAACATCTTCAAGACGTACCATTTACATTGTTCTGACTGTTATCATATTCACGACGTTTCGGCCTTTGTACGCATAGGTCTTCTTCCGGTGATTGGAATTTCAAGCCGAACTGTGTATTTCGTCCACTGGGGTAGATTGTTCTAGTTCCATGTGCCATGTCTCTTCTGGATATCGCAGTTTCAGTTATTAGTAACTCAACTCTCCAAGTTATTGTTCATCATTTATGGGGCCAGGTATTGAACTCACAACTCATGGGATCAAGTCACTTACTTCATCCGTGAATATGACAATAAAGGTAAATGCAACAGAAATATAGACAGATCTTAATCTCAGGTGTTAAAAAATTGTAGCAGTTGATAGATTCCCTCAAGAAATATGGTAAAAGGTGAGTCCTGCCCGTTATACAAAGTTTTTCAGATATCTGTGTTCGGTGCCTATTAAGCTCCAGAAAAAATCTGACTTTTTCTAAAATACTTTGTCTTTATAAGACCTAGATCCGACCAAAGATAGACTATTACTGAAACCGCTAGGCTGGAGCTGCCAAATCAAAAGTGTTTGAGGGGCCTTGTGGGTGATGATTTATTTTCCATCCTACATAATCTTGCGGACTTTCTGTCCTGTAGTAACAAGCTACCTCACACGTTTCACGTACCATTTCATTTTCAAACCTTTTTTCACGGTTCTTTCGATTTTCAACTTTGAACTCCTCTTTCAAATGCCAAACGTCTTATGAGTTGGATCTTTTCTAATTGATCTCTTTATCTCTAAGTTGAAAAGATGATCCCTCTTCCTGTTGTGACCTCCTGATCCATTTTCCCTTTCAAATGTTCCCTCTTTTTAGACCTATTCACCGTTCTCTTGATGGTTCCTGAATGGACTTTGAAGGCGGAAGCCAGAGTATGAATGTTGGTACCATTACTGAAGACCTGAATGATCATTTCCCTCTCACCATTGCTCATTTGGGAAGACATAGGGTACAACGGCGGAAACGTTGCGAATGTGACGATAAAGATGTGGACAACAGTCCAAACAATGTAAATAGTGTAAATAGTTACAACACCTCATCTCAAAAATATAGACAGATTTTAAACTCAGGTGTTGCAAAAGCGTAGCAGTTGATAGAGTCCCTCAAGAAATATGGTAAAAGGTGAGTCCTGCTCGTTATACAATGTTTTTCAAGCATCTGTGGTTGGTCCCTTTTACTGCTCCAGAAAGATTCTGACTCTTCCTAAAATACTGTCTTTATAAGACCAAATATAGACCAAATATAGACTATTACTGAAACCGCTAGGTTGGAGCTGCCCAATCCTGAATTTCTATGGATTGAACTCATTCAAGTCATTTTTGGGATCAATCAACCAACGCTTTTATCCACTAAGTCCCATGTTGATGCGTGGGATTAGAACAATCTACCGCCGTGGACTAAATAAAATGTTGGTTTCAAAATTAGAACAATGTGTATAGTATAAATAATTACAATGCCTCATCTCAGGAAGAAGGCCTGAGCATACAACTGCCTAAATGTCGTGAATGTGACAATAAAGATGAGAATAACAGTCCAAACAATGTAAATAGTGTAAATAATTAAAATGCCCCGTCTCAGAAATATAGACAGATCCGGAAGAAGGCTCGAGCGTACAACTGCCGAAACGTCGTGAATGTGGCAATAAAGATGAGGATAACAGCCTGAACAATATAAATAGTGTAAATAGGTTAATCTATTGTAATCACTCAAAAAAAGTAAGTCGCCTGATACACGAGATACATGATAAAATCATTTTCTTTTTAAGTGAAAATTTGGGGGTCGCACGATACGCGAGATCGCGCGATGCACGATTAAATACGGTATATGAAGATTATTGTCCTCATCTTTATTGCTATTATCCGATTTTCATAAGATGTATATCGATCTCAGTAAACAACAGCGAATTCCGAACTGAACCCTTTATTTAATCTTTGCTTCTCTGCCCATGTCAAGGGATATCCTGTCTAGTTCTTACTGCTTGAGGTTACAACAGTTGATAATTGTCATGAGGTCAGTTATCCAGAGGTAAATAATACAAGTAATGATAACTCCTTATCCTAGAAATTCTGATAGAAAATTATTCATCTTCTTTATCTATAAATAAACCACTAACTCTTGTGAATAAACTTGAACGTTCTGCTTTTTATTTTTTAAAAAGAGAAAACATTCTATAACAGTTTTTTGATTTCCAAATGTATCCAGTGGGGTTAATAGTTTTAATAGAAAACAATGGTTGGGAAAGGACAAAAATCATCATCAAATCTAAAATCTGTTTATTGTTTATAGGTAAAACAAACAAGCTGAACATTTTTTTTAAAAATTCTAACTAATGTTTTTAAACTTAATTTAGAACAGGAATTAGATTTTCATTGACCGTCGTATTATTCTGATGGTCTGCCATCAGTCCTCTAAAATTTGTGTTAGAAGAATTTTGGTATTGATAACTTTCTTGTTAAAAGATGTTTCCGTGTTTGCTATAAAAAAATTCCTTAAATAATTCAAATCAACAGAATGTTATGAATTATTGTTGATAATGGCAATTGGCGCGTTCCATTCACAAAACATGCGGCCTTCATTGACCAAAGATTTTACTCTTCCCGTCGCTTAAAATTTGTAAAGTTTTCGTCGTAATACGATCTATAAGGAAAATAAGTTTCACCAGCCACTGTTATTGCTTATTTCTCGTATTAATGAGAGTTTTCTTTCTAACCTTTAATTTAAGGTAATGTGGAAAGTTAAAATCTTTATCATTTCATTATTTTTTTCTGGTGACATATGTTATCAATTTTAGATAATGTTGTTGTTGTTGTTGCTGCTGCAGGTCTTCAAGTGATGTGGTTTTCTTATTTGGTAAAGTTTATTGTGATACTGTAGCACCATTTCGTAACATCTGATGATGGGCTATACATTTTAGTTGTTGCTGCTGTTGGAAGACTTCAAGTAATTTTTTATTTGGTAAAGCTCTTTGTTTATAATACTTTAGCGCCATTTCATGAGATCTGATGAAATGCTATCAATTTTAGTAGTTGCTGCTACTTTTGCGAGGTTTCAAGTGATTTTGGTTTTGTTATTTGGTAAAACTCTTTGTGATACTGTAGCGCCATTTCGTGAGATCTAATGAAGGGCTAACCATTTTATTTGTTGCTGCTGTTAGAAGGTTTCAAGTGTTGTTTTTCTTATTTAGTAAAGCTCATTGTGATACTGGAGCGCCATTTCCCAAGATCAGGTCAAGGCTTATCCATTTTAGTTATTGCTTCTGTTGGAAGACTTCAAGTAATGTTGGTTTTGTTATTTAGTAAAACTCACTGTGATACTGTATCGCCATTTTATGAGATCTGATGGACGGTCATCCATTTTGGTTTTTGCTGCTGTTGGAAAGTTTCAATTGTCGTGGTTTTGTTATTTGGTAAAGTTCCTTTTTTGTGATACTGTAGCACCATTTCCTAAGATGTGATGAAGTATTATTTTTCTTGAAGATCTAGAGGATGTATGTGCTTTAAGCCATTTTAATGCGTGATTTGGAAAAAAAGCAACAGATGTATGTAGCTAAGTGTATAGATATTTCTGAAGGAAGGGATACAATGTATGACACCCTCTCTTGTGCTCAAGTTTCATATCTTTTGTATTACAATTGTTATAATTGATCCATACACTGAGGTATTTGAAGTATTTAGAGAGCTTCTCATTCGTAGGTAACCCTCCTGATAAAAAATGATGTTTATAGTAAGAAAGATTGTCCATATTATTTTTCTTCTTCTTCTTCTTCTTCTTCTTCTTCTTCTTCTTCTTCTGTATCCTTTCACGATGTTGTTGATCATGACTCTCCACAATTTCTTATCCCGGTTAGCTCTTAATAATTTTCGCTTTTTGCCATCTCTCCCATAATCTGCTCCGCCATCCATTCACTTAAGATTGGCAGGTTGTTTCCGCGTTACATTAAATCTATCTCTCTTGTTTCAATTTGCCTTCTAAGTATCACATTTTCCGAACCCTTCTTCCTCGTTATATATCCCAGAAAAATCGACTGTCTCTTTCTGTTACGTGTCATTTTCGCTGCCATTGTCTCTTGAATGTGGTCGGTGGTCACATGTCAGTCCATGGTATTCTCTTTATCCTTCATTAGAATGATATATATGTTGTTTCAGGTTTCATCTTCATCTGTGAAGAAATTGTCCAGCATTCACTACTATAAAGGAAGACTGATACTACACAACTATGTAGTAGCCATTCCATCTTTCTAGAATAACTAAACACTGACTGGCATGGAACTCAATGGCCAATCATTGTTTCTGAATCCAGTTGAGAGGATTTGGAGTTTGTTACAATCATTATTAAGAGATTGGATATTTTTTTAAATAAATTGATAGTTGAGTTTTGAAAGACGTTCAGCGATTCAATGATTGCCAGGCATGAACAACTAAATGGTGAGAAAGTAGATCATATTAAGCATTAATCTATCGTATTTAATGTTTTTCTCTTGCGAATATGTGAAACATTATTGGCGTATTAATTTGGAAGAAATATGCAAAAAGAGAAAAATTAATTAAATCTGAATTATTTGTTTCATTTAATAGAGTCTGTGTTGTAACCTAGGAAGAGTTACTGAATGAGGAATAGCCAAAACTGAGGCTGGAAATGAAATGGTAATTTTTATAACATCGACAAAATAAAATACTCGCCAGTGGCGCGAAGTAGGTAAACCGCTGCTAGTGGTGGATGATTAGACAGCATATTACGCCGACTTGCAATAGTGTCCATCATATTTATCAGGATTGGGATATATACATTAGTGTTCAATGGTACGGTATATAACAGTCTGTAAGATAAAAAAAATGTAGTATTCATTGCAGTCATTTTGATACCAGATCATCAAGGAAGACATGACATTGACCAGTCGGTAAATGCAGAGTCACGTAAGCCCACAACTCAAACGTGGAAACGAGATACGTGATATAAATATAAATATATATATATATATATATATATATATATATATATATACATATATATATATATATATATATATATATATATATATATATATATATATATATATATATACTCGACTCTCCCGTCGAATTCGACGTATGAGGGTCAAGCAGATCATTTCCTAGGAAACCGACAGCCCGACAACAGCACATGAGATTTGATTATCGTGGGGAAGGTTTCGTGCAGGACCATCCACACTCTTTGAAGGGCCGAATACAGAGAACTGGTGCATTACGTACCACAAGGTTCCCTGCTATTTTCCCATAGCTGGAGGGAGAAGAAGAGGATTCATACCTTTCCCAAGGGTATTAGCCCGTAAGTGAATGTAATGGATTCGACTGGAATTCGAACTCGGCACTCCAATTCCTGAATCCAAGCCACTATCCATTACTCCTCCGTTACTTTGCTTTCAACCTTACGATCTCTTCAGGCGAATATTTTAATTTTTTATAAAAACGCCGGAGGATACCGCAAGGTTGAAACCAAGGTTGGTGATTCAACTCATCTCCTGATTTTTAAATTTAAAAGCTCTACATATTATTTTTACTTTGATTTATTTATTTATTTTTACACGTGTTTTGGCGACTTTTTAAAAACACTGCTTACTGGTCTGATTGAACTCTGGCCATTAACATTTTATTTTACATATATATATATATATATATATATATATATATATATATATATATATATATATATATATATAACAGGATGTCTCAAAATAATTGACATCATTTCAAAAGTGAATATTTGTGTAACTACATGTCCAAGGCAAACGAAATTAAATAGAATATACTTCATATTGAAAAATATAAAAGTTTTATTTACCAAACTTCGAACAACATACTCAAAGGGAGGTCGATTTTATAACTCATTTCATAAAGCTTCACAAATGTTCAATAGGCGCGCCACCTGTGGCACGACACACGTCAAGTCGCTAATCCAGTTCCTGCCAAGCACGCTGTAGCATGTCTTGCGTAGCGTTCTCCAGCGCCTTAATGGTTCTCTGCTTAATTTCATCTAGGCTTGTAGGAAGAGGGAACTATAGAACTGTCCTTTCACATAACCTCATAGAAAAAAATCACATGGTGTCAAATCTGGTGAACGTAGTGGCCATTTCTTTATCACTGGCACGCCCGATCCATCTTCCTGCTGGATTCTCATTGAGATTCGTCCATACAGTCAACATTTTGTTTAACTTGAGATCATTTGAACAAGACAAGGCTATGTTATTAGATTACATAATGATGTCAGATTTTGGGAGATACACTGTACATATACAAGCAAACACAGACATCATAGCCAAGAATGTAAGGTCTACGCATTTGGCACGTAAGAGCGAGCGCATAAGCCGCCACAGACATCCACACTCACACACACGCACAGAGGCTGAGAGTGACAGAGGAAAAATTTTAAGGAATAAAATGAATTGCTATATATGAAAGAAAATTTAAAAATCTAACCAGGCCATCCATGTTATCGAAACACCAGTTTAAATGTGTGAAGAAGTTTTCTGTTATATTCTTCGCATAAAAATTATGACGTCGGGACCCTAACACACAGAGTCCAACCTTGATAGGCTAGGCCATGTAAAAATTTATTTTAAAATGTAGGGAACGTCACTCGCATATTGTACATGTTCACTCCTGGAGAATTAAAGACTCTAGGAGTGAACAGCCAACAGGGATACATTCTCAAAATTTGAATTCGCAACGCTTAACCCTAATAAACACACACACACACAAAAACACACAGGATCGGTGCGTGATGCCCCGAACACCCCGGCCAGGGATGCCCAAGCCTGATCGGGGGCCTCGGGCAGTGCATTGTGATTCTTGCTATAATATCAACATACGCTTTTTTCTACCTACGTTTATATACGTTAGAAATTAAACACAGGACAGCTATTAAAGGATTAAACTTTTTCGTGGCGTTATTCTTGGGTCTTTTTTTTTTATCCAAATTCATCAATTTTTTTTTCTGATGCCAATTCTCGAAAAAACAGTATATAAAATTCATTATTTTTTTTTTCCATAAACTTGAATGTTTTATATTTATTTAAATTTTAACAAGAAAAAGTTCAAGCTGATGTTAAAAATTGCCGCAAAACATTTTTGATTTATTTAAGATAGAATGATTTATTATGACATATCTCTAAATTTTATTTAGATACATTGTAGTTACTTTCAATTTTTCTTCTTGAATTGTTTACCTATATTGCATATGATCCATTGTTGAAGATAATTATGTAACGAAACATTTTATATTTTGTATGAATACTGGCCTATGACAATTGAGATTTAGTAGAGTGGTTGGGGCGGATCATAGATTCAGGAAAACACGAGATCCTTTCACCAGCCTGGAACACGCATGTTATTAATTAGTATGAATTTTATATTTAGCGGGTAAATGTTAATATATAGGAATTCGTCATGGCTTTGTGTAATAGATTATCCTAGATTAAAGATAAAGCACACCGGACTTGAATGTTCATTTTTTTCTCAGATTAAAAATAAAAGACATAAGAAATTGATTCCGATTGCCTTTCTTTAGATTTTGCCGATAATCTCAAGATATATTACAGGAGATGCAAACCAGATACCTAATGTACGGACGATATGGTAAATAAAAACAGCGATATGATATATGAGATATGAGATATATATTACAAGACATAGATAGATAGATAGATAGATAGATAGATAGATAGATAGATAGATAGATAGATGGACGGACGGACGGACAGACAGACAGACAGACAGAGAGGGCGGGCAGACAGACAGATTACCAGACCGAGATAAATAGAGAAAAACCTTAAGATAGATAAATAAGGCATTTACGTAGATATAAATAGAGATATATAATGAATTGACATTGACGTGAACATAGATATGAACATGCTGAGATAGATAGATAGATAGAATTGAATAGACATAGATAGATAGATAGATAGATAGATAGATAGATAGATAGATAGATAGATCATGAACAGAAAGTGATAGATAGATATGAACATGCTGATATATATATATATATATATATATATATATATAGATAGATAGATAGATAGATAGATAGATAGATAGATAGAAGGATTTACGTAGTGAGATAGAGAGACTTAAATAGGTAGATAGAAAAGAATCGACTTATAAATATTTGAACCTAGATAGTAAGATAATGAATCTGCTTAGCAGTGAACAGAGACAGACAGACAGACAGACGGTTAGATAGATAGATAGATAGATAGATAGATAGATAGATAGATAGATCAACGACATGTGATCGCCACATTTCAGTGAGGCCTAACTTGATAATAGCGTTGCATTTAAAACTCCTTGAGAAAAATCAATACTGCCGCATTGCAGCACAAGATTTGCCGCCTGACACTTCTTTCTCTGTCTCTCTCCGCTACCCTCTCTCCTTGTTTTACGCCAGAACTTCACTCACTAAATGGTCATTTCTTGCGTAATTTCATATCTAGTATTGCATAAAGCTATATCCTTTCAACTTCTTGAAGAACGAATTGCGCTTACCAAACTACAAGTGTGCAACTCGATACAAAGTTGTTTTTTTGTTTTTTTTTACCTTGCATATGTTTTCATCAAGAGATGCATTGGCTGTCAAGTTGTTTCCGCATACATTAAGAAAAATCACAGATCGTCTTTAAATTTAATCAATCGGAAACAAATGCAAAATACGCAACACGAGACGGAAAAACTGAAAATAAAATTAGCAAATAGAATTTTCTGTTTTTCAGCTTGCACGACATTAGCAATCATGGCCCTCCACAACATCCTATTCTCTGTAAACTTTAGCAGTTTTTCTCCACTTACTATCCCTCCCACTCTCCAGTTTGCTCTCCAATCGCACAAGCTCGGTAGCTAGGTTATTCGATCTTTACCTTTCTTTCTATTGCCTTCAGTATCTCCTGTGAGTGTCTAATTATCCAAGTCGTCTTTCCTCATTATATGTCTCAGTAATTTCTACTGTCTCTTGCTGATTCTAAGCATACGTATCCTCAGCCTTTTTCTATTTCTATAGCCTAATTTCTCCTCTATATCTACGACTAAATTATCCAACATTCGCTGTCATTTTGGAGGAAAGAGAGTACAAATGAATTTAACACTCTGTTTCTAACGAAATTATATTGCATTTTTATTTCTGAGATAAAGTATTTAACTATTTACACGATTTATCTCATTCCGACTGTTGTCCTCATCTTTATTGTCATATTCACGGCGTTTCAGCCGTTGTACGCCCCGGCTTTCTTCAGGATCTGTCTATAAATCTGAGATGAGCTGTTGTAACTATTTACACGATTTACATCGTTTATTCTGATGCCCTCATCGTTATTGCCATATTCACAGCATTTCGGCCGTTGTACACTCCGGCTTTCTTCAGAGTTTGTTTATATTTCTGAGATCAGCTATTTACACAATTTACATCGTTTATACTGGTGTCCTTATCTTTATTGCCATATTTACAGCGTTTCAGTCGTTGTACGCCCAGGCTTTTTTTAGGATCTGTCTATATCTCTGAGATGAGGTATTGTAACTATTTACCACATGTGGCCGGCGGGGCGAACTTTGCCCATCACTGATCTAAACTTTCTTACAGGCTTCTTTTTACATGTGAAATTCGTATACCGCATCTTGGAATATCATTCATGCTAACTACAATCTTCCGCCTTCTTATAATTGATGCTTAGTACTTTATTCCGACTTTCCATTATTACGTTGTCTAGATGTCCCAGCAGGTTTCTGTCTGTTTTCAAACATCAAAGCTTTCCTTGCATATCTTAATGTTGTTAAGGCTGTGTTCACTTATAATAAATCATGATAGGACTTCTAGTCAACTTTAACATTGAATAGATCCGTTGAGAAAGTGTATTCTGATTTTTGTCTTTTGCTCAAGTAGTTTCCCATCCAGATGCAGAGAATTTGCGCCCCAAATATGTGCCAGATTATTCTGATATACTTTCCAATTTTTTTTTTTTATTTCATCCCAAGCAAGGCAGTAAAGCCACTAAGACAGAAGCGGTTACTGGCTGGGGATGAAGTAGAAACGGAAAGACTACTAAGAAGCGAAGATAGCGATTGATATTGCATTTAAATTTTTGAAGATTAAAGTTGGCTGGAAAGCATGGAGCCGTAAGGGAGTTCACAAGTAAGAAGTGCGAGAAAATAAAATGTTTGCATAGAACTTAGGGTTGCATCTAACTAGCTCAAATTTATTAGTGAGGCCTTAACGGCAACCTAGTATTGCACTTAAAGTCAAAAAGTTCAGGTACCCTACCGAAGAGCGGCCCCCGAACAATTACCATGAAAATATTTATAGAAAAGACACAGAGAAGCAACATTACATTGGGGAAGTGACTGAAGCCGTTTATTTAATTCAATGATGAGTCATGCTGTGACACAAGGTCGGTTTTTAACGTGGGGACCCGAGTGTTTTCACCAAGCTGGTCTTAGCTGGTCATAGCTTGTCCAAGCTGGTCAGAGCTGGTCTAAGCTAGTCATAGCTGATCTCGGCTTGTCCTAGCTGGTTCAGACCCGAGCCGGTCCAAGCTAAGCCTAGCCGTGATCGAATCTCAGCCAAAAGGCGGAGAAGCGATGGGAAGTGACTGAAGCCGAGTCGCCAGATAATACTACTGACCAGTAATATGGTTGATTCTTATTTTATCAAGGAGTTCAAGATAAATAGCAGGGGCACCGGACCATATATCGAAGCAATATTCTAAAAATGGATGAATACATATATATATACAGTCAGACATATAGATATGTAAGATAGATTCAGAAGATAAATATTATTAGGTTGGTGCAAAAATAATGACGCAATAATGTCGTTTTTTGACGTATTTTTTAACGTCAAAAAACGACATTATTACGTCATTATTTTTGCACCAACCTAATATCTCGCTCAATATAGTGAATCAACGTTCTTAGCAGCTGACCTAGTAATGCATCTAATATAGTCTTTCCACTTCATATCAGCCTAGAATTCTAACCAAAGAAGGCGCAACGAATCAATTTCCCTGGGTAATAGCATCAACCATGCTGAAGGAAACAGAGAGAAATCTATCAGATGATTAATGCAGAAAAAATTAGTTTTGGGAACGTTAAAATTAACAAGCCATCCTTTGCTTATGTTAGTAAAGTTCATTATTTAGATTATTCGGACTATTGTCCTCATCTTTGTCGCCATATTTATTACAACGTTTCGTTGTACGCTCCGGCCTTCTTCAGGTGTTTGGAATGTCGAACAGAACCCTTTATTTCGCTCACTGGGGTAGACTGTTCTAGTTCCACATGCCATATTCAATGGATGTTATCAGTTATCACCTGGTAATTTCCCTTTGAAAGTTCTCCACCGCGTTAGCCGGGTATTGAACTCACACACTTTGGGTCCAGTCACTGGATCTAACTAACGTCTTTATCCACTGTGCCATGTGTAATTGAGGACATCTGTGTTTCTGAGTATTATAAACCTAATGTCTTCAGCAACTATTTTTTACCAGTGCTCATATTGCAATTTTTGCTGTTATTATCGCTTTTCTCTGGCACTCCTTATTACTGGTTCCTATATTGTATTCATTTCTATGCTTGGTCGGCTCAGGATATTTTTGTGGCCTAGCATATGTGCTGATTACGAATTTTCCAATGGTGTTCTTTGTCTATGATCTCAAACTGAAGTAAAGTTTTATATCTACGATTTTACAATATCAGGAAAATTGTCAGTATTTAGAATGCATTCATTTCTATTCAATGATGATACATCGCTAATCTCCTCTGGGTATTTCTTTAAGAAATCTCATGCTGTATGAAGACCCCCAATGTTCCAGTCCAAAACGAAATAACTGCAGGAGTTATGGTCTCGCTTGTTAACTCCTGTTCCACTTTTAGGTTTTCTCTAAGTAGTACATCTCGTGTGGAATCGAAAACAGCAATTAGGTATTGGAGATTGCTGACAGGCAGAGATTTCGCAGGCGACCAGTTTCACTTGATCGATCCACAGGCTTAGGGCAAAGGGGAAGAGACACAATATAAATCTAGTGTTCTTTCCAAACCATTAGTACCCCAACTTCGTACTCACAGTGGATAAATCTTTATGTCTAACATGGGTCTTGTCCGTCATAGGCTAGAGTATACAGACAAGGAGAGATTATAATCCTGACATTTTGACAGATTTTGGGATATGGTTTGGGACGATCATTTCATTATCCGTGTATATATATATATATATATATATATATATATATATATATATATATATATATATATATATATGTCAGCAAAATAATTTAACACAAATAAATAAATAAACAAATAAACGACTTTCGGTAAAATAACCGCCAAAATAGACTACCCACAATGCACCACTGACCCGTATATATATAAATAGCCGAGAAAAATAACAGCACTCGTTGCCTGACGATTGCATATAGCATGAAACAGACTGTCACCTCTAAGTGTTGACTTCTATGTTCACTTTTATATTTACACACGCTCTATCTCTGATATTGAGCACTTTATCCGATAAATATAGCATATCTTAAAACTATATATATATATATATATATATATATATATATATATATATATATAACAACAAAATAAAAAAATAAGCTATGATTATTCTAAGAGTACTCAAAATTTGTAATTTTTACACGAAGAGGAGAAATACATTGAAAATAACTTACAGCTTCTTCAGTGCCCTAATCATTTTATAATCAATGTGAAACAAACATCTTATGAAATAGTGAAAATAACGTCCCCTCCTGAAAACCCGATCAATAAAAAATGACATTATCCAACCAAGAAACTCTATCACGACTACAATTGAAAATAACTTATCTAAACTCATCATAATATCCGTTATTACTACATCTAAAACAATAAAACTTTTGAGAGCAATTTACTCAATCATCCGTAATAACTGTTTAAAAAATAGATAGAAGACACCTCAAGGAATCTAAATAAAACTTTATATGAACAGAAAAGGGGCATTTTACAAAATAATACATTAATTTCATTAGTTGCTCACCTAAGAAGAAAATGGCTAGAGAGTGTCTTGATTACAAGGTCATCCACAGTAAATTTTCAACCTGGTTCTTACATTTTGTTATTCCTGGCAGGTCTTCTATGACCACAGTGTCTGATATCCAATAACAAGCATCAAAAAGAAAAAAAATCTAAATGAAATCGCCTAGATTATATACATCCCACCAAAAAAAGAAAGAAAAGAGAAAAACATTAAAAAATTCCCAGTATCCATCGTTCGTAAACGTAAACAATTTAGTCTGATAAAGTCCCAAAGGACGATACCTATCACACGAAATTTTTCACACACACACACACACACACACACACACACATATATATATATATATATATATATATATAATTTCACTCCCAAGCAAGGTAATAAAAAAATCATTCAGAGGCAAGGGGTTACTGAGTGGGAAAACATTTTTAAGGAGCGAGAACAATAAAATAAAAGTAATCAGAAGGCAGATGAAAACGATTGATATTGCATTTAAATTTGTGAAGTTCAAAGTCGATAGTGAAGCAGGAAGTAGGAAGCAGGAAGAGAGTTCCACAAGCGAGAAGTGCGATAGAAGAAACTGATAACATTGAACTTCCGGTTACATTAACCCATTTCAACTGTAAGTTGATGAGAACTTGCCGATAATCTCGTAGTGTGCTAAAACTCATAAAGTCCAGCGACCGTATAGAAAAGTTCATCAGGACAATTACAATGAAAATATTTATAGAAAATTCACAGAGCAGCTACGTTACGATTGTGGGAGAAGAGTTTGAAGCCGGAATACCAGATCAGGACCAATAATATCGTAGAATCATTTTAGATTCCCTAAATATATATCTGGTGCACCAGACTAGATGTAGTAGTAATATTCAATGGATGAAAGTCTGGTAGACTTATAAATATCTAAGATAGATTCTGGCGACAAAAATTTTCTAGCACAACACAGTGAACCAACCTTCGTGTCCTCAGGCGTGGCAATTGATTCAATATACACTTTTCACTTCATGTGAGCGGCAAACGTTCGCCTGGGAAGGGGAATTGAGTCATTCATCTAGAGATTAGGGTTCTCTAAGACGATAATTAGGGAACTGCTTCGTTTGAGGCGTCAAAATTAACAAGTCATTATTTATCCCAATTAAGCCGTAATTAACTTTTCAGAATAAAACAAACGCCTAAACAAAATATTTCCAAAAACAGACACGAAAAGATACACACTAGAATTCAGAAAACGTTCATCGTTATATTGAAAAATAATAATCAAGCGTGCATATATATATATATAATATATATATATATATATATATATATATATATATATATATATGTAACATATATATATATATATATATATATATATATGAAATATATATATATATGAAACATATATATATATATATGAAACATATATATATATATATGAAACATATATATATATATATATATATGAAACATATATATATATATATGAAATAATATATTACTAGGTTTATATAAAAGATAAAAGTTTACTAGATCAGTGAAATTAATTAGCTATTTTTGCCATCATTGTCATAAATTTTAAACTAAACACCCTCCAAAAATCTTTCAATATACAAATAGAAAATACCGTAAGAATTTTTGCCGTTAACAATAATATTTTTAAAAAGTCCAGACGACATGCATTTAACGGATGTCAGATTTCATTGAAAAATACATCACTACCTCTACGAAAACGTAACTAATAACTGATACATCAAAATACAGACATAATGAACACGCAAACACCCCTCTTCTGGTTGAAGTGGATTTCTCTGTATCCTTGGAAACGTGAATTATGATTTTTGCTGTGTCTTTAAAACCCAGTAATTTTAAAAGTTACACCAAAATTCGCTTGAGGATGAAATGGAACTAATGTCTTTAATTTAATTACAAAATTAAATTAGGAGCTTTTAGCTTACATTTTTGAAACATGGTTAGAACTGTGTAGCGAAAAAACATATTCTAAATCAATTAATTTATAGTACGTATATATATATATATATATATATATATATATATATATATATATATATATATATACTGTTGTGGCCTTTTTGGGGCCAGAAATAAAGACACAAGGAGAAGAACTGAGTTAACAAATATATTAACAGAAAAAAACAGTAATACAATCATATACAAACTAGAGAGAATGTTACATCCGACTGCCAGAGCTGACTGCGTGAAACTACCACTTTCTAAAAAGCAAAATCTGCTTTTATTTGTAACTTGAGACATTCCATCTGTGATTGGGTAATTTACCATAACACACAAACACACAGATATATATATATATATATATATATATATATATATATATATATATATATATATATATAAGCAGCATATCTTCATCTTCATTAAATCATGTTTCGTTGAATAATCTAGACATATTATGTCTGTTTTATTTTAATACTCTCAAATTCGCGGATCCATTTCTTAATGTTCCTATTAAGATCATTGAAGAAGTCGCCGTAGTTTTTTTTCCATTTGTTTTAGTTTCCCAAGTAAATTCAATCTCATCCAAGATCATTTTCTGGACGGAATTGCTAAAACAAAAATTAATGTAATTCATAGTTGTGGTTTTTTTTTGTAAATGCGCATGGAACGCGCGATGTTAATTAAAAAAAAAGAAAGGTAACTTAATTTATATCTGTAATTTTTAAAAAAAAATTACAATTTAAGTATTTTGAAACATTGTTATAAATGTAATTAAAAAAAAATACAATTTAGTTAGTTTAAAACCTTGATGTTATAGACATTTAAAAATATTGTTGCTATAATCACATTTAATCTTATTTTGTTTTGCTTGTATTTTCTGCCTCCAAGTACTTCATTTTTTTCTTATTTTCATGATGGCGTATACTTGTATTGTCAATTAATATTTTCTCTAAATTCTGAATGTGAACTTGAATGTTCCTTTAAATGTTGGGTTATGATACTTGAATCTGTTATGTGGAAAATTAAACCTTCTTGATAATGTTACTGTGAAACCAACATATATATTAACTTTTTGTCAGATATAAATCTCTCAAATTATTTAGTATAGGATATAATTAGTTTATTTTTTTTACTGGGATAAGTATTATTAATTATTATTTTTTTAAGGATTTTTTCATCTTATTTGTAGTTAGAGTGCATTTGATTACGGTATAGTAGGTTGATATGTTTAAGGTTATTTGAGGAAGTATCATGTTCTTTTTCATTTAAGTTAATATTTTTTATAGCTCGCCTAATTTGTCCATCAACAATGTAATTAGGAAAGTCATTATTAATTAGATTTTTTCAATTTTTTTTAATTCAGTGTTGAAATTCCTTTTCCATGAAACAATTAGCTTTTGCACGGTTTATTAGATTTTGTATAATCGCTATTTTGGAGTAGTCAGGACATTCACTTTTATATTAGGTTGGTGCAAAAATAATGACGTAATAATGTCGTTTTTTGACCTTAAAAATACGTTAAAAAACGACATTATTTTTGCACTAACCTAATAGTTGAGAGTGCACGTGTTTATGTTAGTCATTTTTTTTTATATGGGGAGGAAGTAAATGTATTATTATTGGTGTCTATCAATATATTAAGAAAAGGAATTTTATTGTTATTGTTAGGTTCACATGTGAATTTAAGGACGGAGTTTTTTCGTTTTTTTTGTAGTTCATGTATTTCATCGAGGTCTTTAACTAAGATAAGAATATTATCTTCATATCTGAGGTAGATGGAGGTTATTTTACTGTTAAATATCATATTTTCAATGTTAACCATGTAGAAGTTACTAAATGTTGGTCCTAGAATGGAACCCGTGAAAACGCCCTTACGTTGTATCTATATATTATTTTGATTGTCATAGAAGGCAACCTCTGTAGTTAGGTTTACTTTTCAATGTGGGGAAAGATGGATTGTTGTAAATATTCTTTATAATTGTATCATTCGTCTCTCTGACTGGGACATTGGTAAATAAACTTTCAACATCAAGTGAGGCTTGTAAGATTTGGATTAATTCGTGATTTGATTAATAATGTATTTACTAGATATGTATGGTGTAATGAGTTGGTTAATGATTTCGATTAATTAATAAAGTGAAGTAGGGATTTCAGATATGATAGAATGGAGATAGAAGTTAGGTTTATGTATTTTATGGTTCCCTACATGTATCTTGGTTTGTAGTCACCAATTATTCTGGGAAGTTTTAAGTTGTCTTGTTCTGCATTGTTGGCTTTGATTAGTTTACTTATTTTCAATTTCTGTTGCTTAATAGAATTTCTGTTGACTTTTCTCAATATGGTGTGATCGTCAAGCATTTGCTGAAATTTTGAAAATTAATCAGATTTATTTAATAAAACGCGTGTATTGTTTTTTTTCTGCTTTTTTTATAAGATTTATATGAGTAGATATATACATATATATCAGGATGTTTATGCTATTTTATTTTTTGAACCAAACTTTTTTCCATCAACATGATTTCGAAAATTCTATTTTACAATTATTTGTGTTATATTCTTAATACTCTATAAAATAATGTGTCACAGATGTATTTCTTAGGTATGTATGGAGTAATGTGCTGGCTAATGAGTTTGGTTAATTGAGAAACCGGAGTGGGAATTTGCGATATAATATGACGGAGAGGGAAGTTAGATTAATGTATTTTTATATTTCCATATATGTATCCTGGTTTGTAGTCACCAATTATTTTAGGAAGTTTTAATTTCTCTTGTTCTGTGTTGTTGACCCTGATCAGTTTGTTGATTTTCAATTTCACTTGGTTAATAGGATTTTATTTTAATTTGCGGTGATTGTTGTAATTTTGAATTGTAATCAGATTTATTTAATACAATAAAGATATTCGTTTTATCTGCTTTTTAAAAAGTTTATGAGTATGGTTGTCTATCTCCTTGACAGCGATTTTTGATTGTTTTCTTAGGAGCTTCAATAAGTTTTTTCCTTTGTTATGTCTGCCTTTTATGGCTACGGTTTTGAGTAGGTCCTTAATTTCTGCTTTTGTTTTTGTTAATTGTTGTTCTTTAAGTTTTTTGTATGTTTTGATTACATTACAATTTCAGTTTTTTTTTTTTTTTTTTTATCCAATCTATTGTATTTTCTGTAAAGACGAGTAAGGTCCCACGTTGAGTAATTCCATTTGGTGTTTTTTAGTACCTAAATAGTGATGTTGATGAATGTATCGTTTTATTTGAGAGATGAATAGTTCCTTTGTATAGTGTATTAAATTTTTTTCAATGTTCAGACGGTGTTGAATTTCAAATTCATTAGCAATTTCTACAAGACTATGTAGGGTTTCTTCAAACTGTCCAGGAGTGGATGTTGCCAGTTTTAGTCTGCTGTGGATGACTTGTGCTCTTTTACGAAGAGTTTCTAAGTTGCATTTTGTTATTGCAATCTGCCTCTTCACAAGGTTAAGTTTAAATTGCCAAGTGTTAGTATGATAAGCTGTTGGATCATGTAATTTAAAATATGCATACTTAGGCAGCATATCTTCATTCAAGTATGGTTGGTTGATTAATTTACACATATGTCTATTTATTTTAACTTTAATCCTCTCAAATTCACGTTTACATTACATAACTTGTAATTAAGAAAATAACAGTAATGTTATAAAATAATTAAATTGTAATTTTTTAAAAATTACAAATATAAATTAAGGAACCTCCCTTAGATAACGTTAATTTTTTAATTAACAGGGTGAGTTTAACCACATTTAAAAAAAATCACAACTTTCAGTTAGATTAAATTGTATCTTTGCAATTCACCCCTGGAAAAAAAAAAAGAAATGAATAAAACATCGATAAATTGATCCGTGAATTTGAGAGGATTAAATATGATAATATGTCTAAATTATTCAATCATATATATATATATATATATATATATATATTTAAAAATATGATTCCAACGCTACATAAGAGTTCTCATGTTTCAAAACAAGAGCCGAAAACTTCAATATAATTATTTCAATTAAATTGAATTAAAGTACCAAGCTCTGTTCCATCTTCAAGCGATTTTTTTTTTAATAACTTATTCCTGAAATTTATGCGTTTTATAAGTATATTCATTATTGAAATTAGAATTACTATGGTAACGGCTAGAGCAATTGTTTAAAGAAAAGGGGCATAAGGGTTAATAATTTGTATCAATATCTCAGTTACATTCAAAGATGTCAAGTCAGGGTAAGGTTGGGGTGTCTAAATTTAAAGCGGAAGATGACATCGTCTAGTCTGGTTAAGTGTCTATGGAGATTTATTTATTTTTTATTTTTTTATTTTATTTTTTTCTTAAAGAGTTTTGTGTATATAAAAAAATTCCTAGCTTTAATTGAAAAACACTTTCCTACCAATAGTAGACTTAGTAAAATATTTAATAAAAACACCCTAAAATTAAGTTACAGCTGCACTGAAAATCTAGAAAGTATAATAAAAAACACAATAATAAAATCCTGAATAAACCACTATGCCAGAATAGTATTAATAAAAACCCTACACTTAAATTAGACAAAAATAGTGAAAAATTATGTGATTGTAGAAACCCAGAAGACTGCCCATTGAAAAATAAATGCCACGTAAAATCTGTGGTATACCAATGTACTATCTCATCCATTGAGAGTCCTAATACTATTATGATATCCAAACAAACAATAAAATAATTTTTAAATTCCATAGTCTAAATAAATAGTTTAAATTCACTACAAAAAAAAGATAACCCTTTATGAAGTCGTCAAAATCAAATGTTAGTGACTTATGAAATTTTTTTTTATATACACAAAACCCTTTCAGAAAAAAATAAAAAATAAAATAAAAAAATAAATAAATAAATAAATCTCCATGACATCAATGTTTATTCAGGATTTCATAGAGATCAAATTTACTTGTCAAAAAATCCACGGAAATATCTCGTGCAACAGTTCTGCATCAAATTGGTCGTGTGTTCGAGAACACCTTGAGTGAAAACATGGCTGGCTTTCAAATGCGGTGGGCAACCAGTGCAACACATCTCTCTCCAAAATTTGCTGGTAAACTCTGCTATTCACTCTGCCTCCTTTTTCAATGAACACCAAGTTCGATTTAGAAACATCAAAAATTAGAACAACCCAAACCATAACACGAGTTGGTTTCTATCGCTTGAAATACATTCTGACACATTTTGGAATGTTACCTGCTGAAGTAGATTAACACCGTTATTTATATACGTGGAGGAAGACATATATTCATAAGTCCAGAGTGTCAGGATCGAACCTCGATGTCGGTAGTTACTCATTTTCTTCCTATATCACACAAAATGTCTAATTATCTAATATTTATTAAGGGTATTAACTTTTTTTTTTGTGCTATTTCAAATATTGCCTGTTCGCGTGGCATCTCAGTTTTATGTATTGCGTTTACATGTGACAGTTCGCGTTGTTTTCACCACCCCATATATATATATATATATATATATATATATATATATATATATATATATATATATATATATATATATATATATATATATATATATATATATATATATATATATATATATATATATATATATATTACGAAATGGACAAAGTCTGACAATTTATTTATTAAAGACATTTTTTTTTTTATGTTTAACATTCTTTTTATAGATACAAGTATTTAAGTAAATTCTCTGATTATAATAAACTATTAAATAACATTTACCGGCCTGAATGTCCGAGAAATGTTCATAGAAAAAATTCGTCCTTGGACAGGATTCGAACCTGCATCCTATACGGAACCGTCAAGGCACTTCAGCGTAAATGACGTTTCCGTATAGGATGCAGGTTCGAATCCTGTCCAAGGACGAATATTTTCTATGAAAATTTCTCGGACATTCAGGCCGGTAAATGTTATTTAATACTGTTTATTATAAACAGAGCATTTACTTAAATACTTGTATCTATAAAAAAGAATGTTAAACATAAAAAGAAAAATGTCTTTAATATATATATATATATATATATATATTAAAGACATTTTTTTATGATTGGCATATGTGGCCTGACGATTGCATATAGCATGAAACAGACTGTCGCCTCTAAGTGTTGAGTTCTATGTTCACTTTTATATTTTCACACGCTCTATCTCTGATATTGAGCATTTTATTCCATAAATATAGCACACCTTAAGACTATATTTCTTTATATATATATATATATATATATATATATGCAAGACTTCTGTCCACCCGGAAATCAACATTTAACAACACTTGGGTGCAACTGATGCACCGCGCCAAATGGGCGGTGGGTGTGATGGCCCGGAAAAGGGCCGTTTTTGAGTTCTCAGTCTTGCAAAGTAGGAACCACTTCCATGGACTGTTACGGCGGAAGTAGAGAAATGAAGGAGGAATGTTTCTTCAGGATGTAGATTTATTTACTCTTGCCATTCAGTGTGCTGGAAATTATACCATTTCAAGGCGCAGACGATGCGGTTGAAGTTGACATGTGGAAGGAGAGAGAGAAGCATTGATTGGCATAAAGAAGAGTGTCGGGGTTTGTAATGGAATGCCTGGTTTAAACAACAGCAATTGCTGATCGTTGGCATGCCACGCTGAGCATCCCTCCGTGTGCTATTGGCGTTCAGTTTATTTTGACGAGTAGCAAAGGGCTCAGCTGACCGCGCGTTAACAGTAGAAGTAGCAT
>OZ010591.1:95608007-95628007 GCA_963932145.1 Acanthosepion lycidas
TTACACCCACGGAGCATAGAGCATAGAGGACACTAGACATTAGTGCACATTTTACTTGATAAGCTTATGCAAATCGATGGCGGAGCGGGTGGTTTGGTAATGTTGCTAAGTACTATAAGGGATAGGTTGTTGTGGAGAGTTACAATCCCTCATATCCTGAAAGGACGCGGCCCGTAGAAAAATTGAGCGACAGCTAGTGACTATTAACAGTGTGGAATATTATATTCCATTGGAGAATATTTGTATTCATGTCGTACCTGGAAGCTTGGGACGCAGATGATTTCCTTTCTCTCCATCTGTGGCGGACTTAAATATGTTTACCAGAAGACAAAGAGAGCTTATCCGAAAAAAAGAATTCAATTATTTAATTTTCATAACGAACAAATAAAGTTTTTAAAAAAATAATTGTAGGAAAATGGGTCAATTAATGGAAATATGTGTATATATTAGTAATTACAGTATACATTTTCTGCACTTATTACTGCTAGTAATTTAAACATAGAATGATATAACTTATTTTATTTTAATTTTAAGTAATTAGGTCATATTTTTAAATAGTTTTCTGCATAATTTACACATTAATACATAGTTAAAAGCACAACAGAGCATTGCATGTCGTCGACTATATTATGGCAAATCATTTGGTTTCACTGCATGATTGTGCGAATCTGCCAATAATTGCTTCTGCATCCAATTCATCTAAAAATTCCTTTTCAATGAATAGCATCCTGTATGATTCCTAATTTTTCTTAAACAGCGAATTTCTTAACCTTGTCTGTACGATATTTAGCTTTAAAAATATCCTCTCACATTGAACTTGAGTAACTTATGGTGTACAGATAACTTCATAATTTTTCTTATTAGGAAAACGGTTGTGTTTGTTTCTTTATTGTAGTTTTATTTGATATAGGAAGCCCAGTGTATATCCCACTTGTGATCGGACAAGCTGACATCTTGGCCTGTCCGCTAATGTATCTATCGGCGAAGTAGCAGGAGAACTAACCTCTTTAGATGGCGACGAGCGAATGTGGTGGATAGTTTTGTTGGGGACGTGCAGAATTAATTAATTATACTTGAAAGAATCAGAAGGAATTTGTGTAGGTTGCGTGACTTTCTGCATCCACAACAAATAAATAAACGAAATTTAAAATACGATTAAGAACAAGACATATTCAATTAGAAACTAATAAAACATTTATATATAATTCAAAACAATATACAAGCAGGATAATTGGTATATGTTATGTTGGCAAAATGTGTATGATGTTTTAGGTTTCAGAATGTCTCTCTTTGTAATCGTTCGTTCATTTGCAGTCCGTTTTAGATTTGTGTTTCTATTAGAATTGTCAATTTTTTTTTGTCCTTTTTAGAAGGAGTTCTTAAGGAGTGATCTACCTATGACTGTAATGTTTTTAAGGTCGTTCGCACATGGATGTTTACTTAATAGGTACTGAATATAATTCACTTTGGATAAGCAATGTTCGAGAATCGATGTTCACAGAGTTGGTTGATTTTAAATTGTGAGTGAGTCAGCGTTGATGTACCTTTGCGCGGTAAAATCGTGATTTCGAGTGACGTGGAGTATGTTGACAATTTCTCTGTGGGAGTTCGTCACTGACTGCTTGGGTCAGTTGACGTTTTCTTTTATAAGTTCTGAAAGTCCGAAATCGGCTCACGGAGTTTTGGCGCAATTTCGCTTTTGCACGTGAACTTTCAAATTATCGTGTCATTAACCAATGAGATTGGTTGATTCGCCTAGTACGGTTTTTATTGGTTGAAGTTTTCCGTACGTAGGCGTAAGAAATAGACTGTTCAGTTGCTAGGGGTGATAGGTAAGAAAAAGTCTAGTCTACAGTTTAAAATCCAAACCCGTGTAGATATTAACATGCCTTATCTTTCACAAGAGTAATCATCACTAGGCGTTGTTTATAAATAATAAACAAAATGGGAGGTTGGGGAGAGTTATGATTGATAAAAATAAAAGCTAATGGTTACATTTGAAGTATTTTAATTATGTTTTTTTTTACTGTCATTCTATCATTTATGATAGAGAAAAATTGGAAAAAGAAAAATATTCTAGAGAAGAGAGAATTATTAGGTTGGTGCAAAAATAATGACGTAGTAATGTCGTTTTTTGACGTTAAAAATACGTTAAAAAAACGACATTATTACGTCATTATTTTTGCACCAACCTAATACTTCCTCATCGTTCTTCGTCCTCTTTATGGTTGTTCGGAACTTTATTCACAATCCCTTTCCACATTTTTCGGTCCTATATTGCTGTCCCCAGGTCCTCAATGTCCAACCCTGAGTCACGAGCTATCATATCTGGGAAAGTCAGTTTTTGTGAGGAGACACTTACAGAAGGATGCCACAGGAGTAAGGATGAAACGATTTACGGTGGCAGCGTCCGGCAAACTGTGGCCTTTTTTGCTTGAGCTTAGGAGAGAGATTGGTCTCAATTCTCTGTAAATCGGGTTAAGTTTTGCATGGGATCTCCAACTGATATTCTGGATATTTTATTAGTGGATTTACATATACTTCATCCAGTCGAATTTTACGGCGAACTTATAATGTCTAAGTTTCTAATCCATACTACGACTGGTTCAATCAGTATTTGAAAAGTTTGGAAGTTTTAAGCATTACTTAGTGATGAAGAACGGTGGCTGAATTGATTAAGAAGCTGTCCATGTTAAATGGAATCTTCAGATGCGTTTTCAAATATTGTCGCAAGATCTTTTTTTTTATTATTCTGATTTCACACTCATCCTCGAGGCTTAGGACAACTGGAATAGACAAATATACCTTCCAAAAACTTAGAAAAGTATTAAAAAGCAGGAAAAATTCGTTAAAAAGAAAGATAAAAATGCTGAGTTGTTATGTCCTCTTACATGACAGTCAATGCTGGACAATTTTTCTACAAATGAAGAGAAACCTGAAGACAACATAAATGTGGTTCTACAGCAGGAGTATGAGAATACCAGGAACTTAACATGTGAGCAATAAGGAAATTTTAAGGACGAGAAAAACAAAAAAAGGCTCTTATACTCAGAAGCAAAAGTGTCAGCTGAAATATCTGAGATACACAGGAAAGAGTGTTTGGGGTAGCTAATGAGTTAATTCTGTCGCTTCACTTTTCAGTCTTGATAGAGCTCATAAGCGTCTCCATGTCCTTGTTCGAGAACGGTTATTTTCCACCGTTCAACGTCTCTCTCTCACAGGCGGGATGTGGGTAGTCTCTCGCTGGTCTGTTGCTACTCCCATGGAAAGTACACAGACGAACTACATTCCTTGGTTTCGCCAGGTCTAACCTTCACTTATATTGTAGCAGACCACCCACGTTCTCTCCGTATTCCATCGGCGAGAAGTTACCCTCAAACAGCTTATTCCTGAAAACAAGTGCCCTGTGGAACCGACTCCTACGGGAATGTTGCCCCAATCTCTAAAATCTTAAGCTGTTCAAGTCTAAAATTAACCGTTATCTCACCCTCCTATCGATACAAACTACTCCTTTACGGGCCTTGTTCAGGGTGTCAGTCAGTTATATGCCAAGCGAGATACACGCTTTAGTGATCATGTATCTGTCGACGATGCAGATTTTTTCCCGCAGCAGTTGCCATTTCTTTCTGCGGGAGACCATCCAAGACTATACAACCCAGTTTGCCCTGCTATTTACCCATAGAGAAGAAGATTCGTAAACTTCCAGTTGTGAGTGGAGGTAAAGAAGGAGATGCATAGCTTTCCCAAGGGTATTAGCACGTAAGTGAATGTAATGGATTTGACCGGAATTCGAACTCGGCTCTCTGATTCCTCAATCCGAGCCGCTATCCATTACATCATGCTTCTCTACAGGTACAGGGTATACATTGCTATAAAAAAATCGATAAAAAGAATAGATAAGAGTCAAGAGTCCATAAGACAACAAAATTCAGGAAAATTGTGGAGAGTCATGATCCTCAAAGGACATGGTATATAAAAGAAGTGAAAGGAGAATGTCTATGGCGAATATAATTCTTGGAGGTCACTTGTTGACAAATTATGGTAAATTTTTATAAAGCAAATCACCACCCCCAACAAAAAAGACTACTGATGTCTTTTTTTTATGCTGGAGTTAGTTTCGATGATATCTAAATTCGTTTTCATGATGAGTAGAATCAAATCATTTGGGGTGTTAGTGACTACGTTTATAAATATGTATTCGTGTGAAGTTGTGTATCGTTGTTTGTAAAAAGATACCAATCCTTGTTGAAGTTAATGTGCGTGCTCTATCTGAATGTGATGACTTGCGAACGTGTTTTTTTCATGGTTGTTTTCCTACAAATGCGACAACTTCTACACATATATTCAGTCAATGTTAATATTCTTGGTCTCACTGGGACAAATGTTTTCTTATGCTGATCTAAGATAAACGCAGGTTCACGGAACCGAAACTATTACAGCGTTAAGTACATTTGCAAAAGTAATGTCGCCTTCTCTTCTTTAAATAGTCACCTTACGCCTGTTGGAATGCATATTTTTAATTTGTGGCTGATGTTGCATATTTTATAAAACCAGTATTTTTGCAACATGCTCACGCGTGTTAAAATCCTCACAATAATTAGTATTTCTAACATTTTTTTGTCGAGATTTACAAACTATGTTTCGTTCAATTTCGCATACCAATCGATGAAAGCTGATTTGTTTGGTAAAATAAATTGACAAAAATCCTATTTCACGGTTTTTATGCACCCTAGTAAAACTAACTGTACTTTGTATCCCATTACGTGTTTGCACTTCTCCGCCATGTTTAATGGATGTCAGTTATCTCCTGTTAATTCCCCTCTCCAAGTTCTCCACCGCCTTAACCGGGTATTCAACTCACACTCTTTGGTTCCTGTCACTGGTTCTAACTAACGCCTTTATCCACTGTGCAATGTGTCTTTGATAACTGACATCCATTAGACATGGCACGTGGAACTAGAACAGCCTACCCCAGTGAGCGAAATAAAAGGTCCAGTTCGACATTCCAACTCCCTGAAGAAGGCCGCAGCATACAACGGCCGAAACGTTGTAATAAATATGGCGACAAAGTTGAGAACAATAGTCCGAATAATGTAAATAGTGTACATAATACCTGATCTCAGATATATAGACAGATACATATTTACACCACTGTGCAAATTAATTGAAACAAAACGAATAATTACGATATTATTTCCTTTTTTTGTCACATTTTTCAAATGAAGCATGACACAGAGCACATTTTAATACTTCGTATGTCCATTCCACGATGTCATTTGTTGCAGATTGACCACAGATTCTCGATTGGATTTAAATCAAGAGACTTTCCCGTCCAGTCTAGTACTTTGATTTGCTCACTGGTAATGTTTGCCATGGAGTGTTACAATGTTCGTACGCTTCCTTGGAGTAACGTCCATCGCAGACAATGGCTGTGAGACAACTAATCGACAGTCGGGACAATAGTATCTGGGCTTGATAAAAATCTGGTGCAATCACGTATGACGCAATATTTTTCAAGGCCAAACAAATTTCATCAGACACCCCGAAAATATGTTCATATTACTGCACACCAATGCAAATGAATTAATCTAGGGAAAAAATAGAAATCGATTTCACTTTGTTACTCCAGTGACCGTATGTTGAAAGAAAGGAAACTAAAGCGGTTGTTTCAATTAATTTGCAAAAGGGTGTAAAGCAAAATGACTTGCAATACTTTCGTGCTGATAAAGATTGTTTGCCAATATTCTAAACCTAGTTCACTATATAATTACTATCGCAATAGTTTCTAATTTGTCAATGACAAAATGTTTCTGATCTCAAATCATCTATGAAAAATGGATGATGCAATAAAATATCGATTGCAACATGTAAAAAATAAAAAAAATAAAAAATATATATTACCTGCAATATATTTTGGAAATAAAAAAATAAAAACATATTACCAGTAATACATATTGTTAATAAAAAAATTAAAAAAAAAAATTTCCAGCAAAAGATTTTTGAAAAAAAATATAACCAGCAATACACTTTTGAAAAAAATATTCTCAATAATACATTTTGGAAAAAAAAAAAGAAAGAAAAAAAATTCCCAGTGCTATATATTGAAAAAAAAGAAAAGAAAAAAAAAAAGAAAAAGAAAAAGGAAAAGAACAAATATTACCAGCAATAAATTTTTTGAAAAAAAAAGAATGAAAAAATTTCCAGCAATACATATTGAAAAAAAAAAGAAAAAATAGAAAAAGAAAAGAAAGAAATATTACCAGCAATACATTTTTGAAAAAAAAAACAAACAAAAAATATTCCCAGCCATACTTTTTGAAAAAAAAAAGGAGAAAGAAAAAAATAAACATTATCCAGCAATACTCATTAAAAAAAAAACAAAAAAAAACATATAACCAGCATATAACTTCGACGGGTCGAACACCTTGCTCGAATGCCAGACACCCGCCTACTCAAACAAATCCTCTTCTGCAAACTCGCATCTGGCAAGAGACCACATGGGGCCCCACGTCGTCGATTTTAGGATCAGCTCAAAACCACTTTGCTGAAGACAGAAATCGATTCGGTGAATTGGGAGACGAAAGCTGCAGAAAGATCCAATTGGAAATAAGCAGTCGCCGAATAAAAAATCCTTCGAAAACACCAGAAGACAAATAGAAGAAGAGAAGAGAACCCAAAGAAAAGCCTGAATACTCTATCCCCTGAACACACCCACCCTACCATGTGGTTGTTTCATATTTCGTCTCTTCAGATTCAACAGCCGACTGATTTCGCAAAGAAGGGAATATCGATGAGCACCCCTATACTCAGCAACGAGTCCCGCCAATGACGAAGATATATTTCTTATATAATCATAATATAATTATTGTTATCCACAGACAAACTGTTTCATTGCATCACAGCTCATCAGTATGGCTAGACATCAGACTGCCTCCAGCCAGGATCGAAACCCAACTGATTTGGCAATCAGTCGGAGATTTTTCACCTAAGCTATCAGCTCCGGGTGAGGAAGGTGAATTTTTACGTATTTAACTTTTCATAATCACGCCAGTGACTCAGAGTGCTCGATTCATGGAAGAGCTTTGCATTATCAGCAGTAGCAGTCGCCTCATACAAATTCACGCTTTCTCTCTAAAGTGCTCGACTGAATTTTATTTTCTTTGTAGGGGGGGCGTATATATTGTCATCCACATACTCATGTAAGAGGTTATCAGCATTAGCAGTCACTGTTTAAAAATTCGCGATTTCCCTCTAAAGTGTTCGACCGAATTTTATTCATGTATAATTATATTTATATTAATTTTATTCATGTATAATTATATATTTTTCACTGTATATTTATCAGGGAATTAGGGTGTCAAAAACGGGTGTTTCAGTACGCGGGTCAGACAAAACCCAATCACCGACAGTACAAGACGTACATCTAGTGAATATTTAAAAAATAAATAAATAAAAAAAAAAAACGCAACGTAAAAAGAATGAAGCCTACGAGGTTAATACATGTGCATGCATCGCTGTTACTAATGACGATGATGATGATATTATTGTCGATCATCATAACCACAAGAATAAAAGACAGAAGGAGTATAAATTAAACATTAAATCAACTTTCCTTTTCGCCAATATTTATTCATATTCTGTTTCAGGAGGATGGATTCGTTAAGCTCTATAGACATTTGGAATTAAAATGCGAAGAATTCTAAATATTTTCTTTGCCATTTTCTGTAACAGTAATAAAAGAAAAACAAACATTATCATTCTTAAACTTGTCACGTTCAATCAAGGTTCTTTTCAAATTGATTTAATGGTTTTATTTGGCTATACATTTTATTTATTGATTTGCTTAATTCACCCTTTTTAATATTTTTCTTTACACTTGCGATGCAGAAAGCTTAACAAATATGGCGCTGTTAGAGCCACAGTGAATATTATAGATTTCACGTCTGCAGCGGAATTAAAACTTCGAAAGTCGACACTTAAGAGATGACACAACCTTGGTTAAGCAACGTGACTGGAATTAATCGTAAATAGGGCTGAATTAATTGCCAATTTCTAAAAGTTGTTTTGACTCTCATAATCACGATTAAAACTAGCGTCAAAACTGAGATGCTTGATCGTAAATACTGACAGACGCCCATATAAAATTTCTGCTAATGAATGAAATGTGTTGTATTTGTTTTTGAATCAAAAAAAAAAAATTCGGATGACAAATAAGGAGATTAAATGGAATTTTTTTAAAAATCCCATTTTCTTTTTAAATTTAAGGAAATGAAAATATTTCTCCTTGATGTTCACTTAAATGAACCGGGGGCGAGGGTGAGGAAACAGGGGGCAGGGTTAATAGAGAAAATCGTTTTAATGTATGAAAACCCTCTGACTTATATTTCGTGAGCAATGCGACAAAAACTGTAGGACTGTCGTACAAAATCAATTAAAAATTTAAGGAGGAGGAAACACTTAAGAAAATACACACACACACACACATAACACACACACACACAGGCACACACACATATATATATAAGATTAAAGATACAAACATTAAATTTAATTAATAATAGAAATTAGCAAATGTTACAAATTAAAATTATGACATAACAACAACTTCTATATAAAGCATAAAAAATTAATTTCAAAGAAAATTTGAATTTACAACTGGAAGAAAAAATCTACAGCTGAAAAAATGAAGACGTAAACAAAAGCAAAAATTCTCCTGTAAAGGAACGTTACATTCTGGAATACACATGTGTACAAGACGGAGTAAAAACGGATTGCAAAAGACGCTGAACAAATTGAAAAATATGGAAATATTATTTAACGCAACAACCCCCTGAAGAAAGGAAATTTACCAAGAAACTTCAAAGTTGGGGAAAACAACAAAAATAATTTGTATTTAAATATTAAGTGATATATATATATATATATATATATATATATATATATATATATATATATATATATATATATATACGTTTTGCAGTTTGTAACTGGACAGGATAATTGCGAGGATAAATCCAGGGAGAGCTCAATGTAGAATACAGAGCATTAAATTGATAAGAAGAAGACGGAGACTAATTTTCCATTTCGTTTATAATTTTTATTTCGTGAACAACACAAATTTTCGGAGAAGTTTTCCTTTTGATGAGCTGAACATCTCGGTGTTCACGAAATAAAAATTCTAAACGAAATGAATAATTAAAGTTTCCGTTTCACCTAATCATATATATATATATATATATATATATATATATATATATATATATATATGTATATATGTGTGTGTGTGTGTAGTGTGTCCATAAATTTCGTGTGCACTTTAAAAATATTATAATTTTAAAGTGCACACGAACTTTATGGACACCCTGTATGTGCGTGTGTGCGCGTGTGTGCGCACGCGCGTGTGTCTGTGTGTGGGTGTCTCTCTCTCTCTCTCGCTGTGTGTGTGTGTGTCTGTGTGCGTGTGTCTGTGTGTGTGTGTCTCAGACCTGATAGTTTGGCAAAAAAACAACGAGATTTTTTTTGTTAAGATTTTTTTCTATGTTCGGAAATATTTTCTTGAATTCCGGTACATGTTTGAATATAAATTGTCCAGTGTCTCAGTAATCCGGAATTTCATATCTTGTTAGATAAGCGAGTACTGTTTAATTTGTGATATATCAGTTTTATCGTTTTTCAAATTTCGCGTCACCACGTAACTTACCATTTCCTTAACACACATACACACATACACACAAACATATATTTTGATATGTCCACTTGGTTTTATATATGTATATATATATATGCTTGTGTGTATGCTTCTGTTTGCGTGTATTTGGTATTTGGACAGTAGCACATAAGCACATGCGAAAGGATATTCGTACGTCAGAAAAATGATAATTACATATAACAGACAATTTGTTTTCAAGAATATCTATGTTTTAGTCACCTGAAGATCGTGAGAGGGTGAAACTTGAGTAATCCACACTGCTGTGTGTTTAAATTTGCAAGGGTTTTTTGTGAGACGAGTTTCGTCCTGTAGGACTCAATCGGACTAGGTTTGATTATGTTGATACGACTACAGATGCGCCCGAATGAGAGATCCTGGGAATTTTCAATTTTGAAATATATATATATATATGTATATATATATATATATATATATATATATATATATATATATATATATGTGTGTGTGTGTGTGTGTGTGTGTGTGTGTGTATTTTAGGTATATACGATTCCTTTTAGATTATTTTTTCTCTCCGTCATCTTTGTTGCTAAAAATCCATCATTGTGATAACAGATGATCTCCTAAGAAACGTTGTAAACGTTGTAATAATTTGCTTCCAAATTTAATGTGCTGATTAAATATATACTTACCTGTAAACGACAGGGAAGTATATATATATATATATATATATATATATATATATATATATATATATATATATATATTAATGTGTGGTATTCATACATGTCTCGGAGAACTGTCATATTAACGGTTTAGCTACTTCCAGTAAAAAGTAAACATGTAAGTCAAGAAGAAATGTTCTTAGACAAATATCCTTAGAGAACTATTCACTTCATTTATATATACTTATCTCTAAACGACAGGAAAGTATATATATATATATATATATATATATATATATATATATATATATATATATATACTTTCCTGTCGTTTAGATATATATATATATATATATATATATATATATATATATTGATCCTTTCTTCCGTGGTTCTTTCATTGAAAAGAACCGACAAGGAAGATTTAATTAATCTTTTATTGAATTTTTCCAGCAATCAGTCACTTGTCAAAAAACGATGAACTACTGCGTAGACGTCTTACATGCCACCCGTCGCAACAGAGTACAATAAATAAACATTTATTACCACATAATTTCCAAGAATCTTTAAGGAAAATTCTACTTGTCAATACAAGGATCCTTCTCAGGTCACATACTAGTACACAGCACGTCATTAGGGAGGATCTACTTAGTAAACTTTATTTTCTCACTAACAATGTCACACTATTTAGTGTCTTTGACAATAATGAACGGTATAATACTTATCTTGTAATAAACAATTCCCTGATGATGACATCGTACTATGTCGAAAGTACTCGGAAATAAAAGAAATATGTCAGCACGACGATTTTCTCTCAATAGAGACACTAAAAAGTTTATCCGTGAATATGAAAGGACCCTATTGAAATTAAGTAGACAGAACATGTCTAAATTATTCAACGAAACATGTCTCATTGAAAACATGCAACGAAATCTATCTATCTATCTATCTATCTATCTATCTATCTATATATATATATATATATATATATATATATATATTATAAATTTACTAATTTAAAAATATGGCTCCATCACCACACAGGAATTACCACGTTTCAAAAACAGAAACATAAAAACAGCAAATTCATCTATAGAATTAAATTAAAGTCCCTAGTCCTGTTTCATTTTCAATCGAATTTTGGAATTTACACACTTTACTAAATAGTGTGTGAATTCCAATATGGCGTATTCGACATCAAAAAAATAATTGGACTATTCAGCACTGTTTCGACGTCACTGTCTTTGACCGGAGGCAACAACCCACTTTATATGCATTTATATCCATCGTGTATCACTTATTTGCCATTTGGAATAAAAAGGGTTTTGACGACTGAAAAATATGAAGTTGCACTGAAGGAAATATAATATATAAAAATGCCTCCATCTATACTTTTTCTTAAATTGGACTATTCGAGCATATGACGCCGACGTATTGATTTGACTACTAAACAAGAGAGAGCGGGAGGGAGCGGTCGAGATAACGAGAGAGAGAGAGAGAGAGAGAGAGAGAGAGAGAGAGAGAGAGAGAGAGAGAGCTAATTTCACTATTACGACGAATTAGTAATTTGACGCCTAATCCTCCCTCTGCTGAAAAATTCCTATGTCGAATCGGCCACCCCGAATCAGCGACGCCAAATGAGCTACGCCGAAACATACCATTTCCAATATATTGGTATATAAATATATCGTTCTAAAAAGTATTGCAACAAATGTTTTATCATCGTGCCAGAGTCAACTACGTGTTGGAAATAACATTTAGTCATTTTGAGATGAAGTTAGCTGTCAGTATAAATGTTTGATCATTTCATAAGGAGATAATATTAAGTGAAAGACTTGTTTCTTCTTTTTGTTTTTTTTAAAAAAAAAACACAGTTGGAAAAGCATACCAGAAGATATTTTATTTTAAAAAGTGTAAGCTTTAGCAAACAAGTAATAATTAACAAATTTGACAATATGAATATTACTGTAGGTTTTACCAAGCTTGTCTGCGTAGAGGCCCTCTAGAGAGCGTTCTATTCGGCACTAAAAAAAGGAAAGGAATCACTCTCTTCACTTTTTTTGTGCTGTGACCGAGTATCGACAATACAGAAATTGTTTCCGACTCGTTAATTTCAAACCAACCACCTGGGCACGCATACAGGTACACATAATACGGCTTAGTACAAAATATTTTCTTTCCTTTTTAAAGTTGTATTTAGTGAGTAAGAATTATTGTTCTCCGTAATTTTCTGTTTTATTGAATTTACGTAATCTGGCATTAAATTACGGAGAACATTTTCCTAAATTTTTAAGATAACTGGGCAGTTAAAAGTTATATGAAAAAACCGCTCATGTTATATTCCTGAAGTAAATTTTACAGATATGTCCCTTGTAGAAAAAAAAATAGATAAACTTCCGGCTTTCAATCAAGCTGTCAACCTGTCAGCACCTTAAATAAACACCGACCTCTATTAAAAATCAATTTTTGCGTTATCTAAATTTAAAAGTAATTAATATTTATTTCAAATCATATTAATTCAAATTTCAATAAGTTAATATTCCTCAAATAAAGCTTGAGGTAGTATATTTTATTTTTGAAAGTTGTTTGAATAAAGAGAAGAACATTGTACTGGCAAATCGCTAAAAATGACTAAAACAGCGGCTTTTATTGATGTAAACAAGAAGAAAAATAAACTACTTCCAGTCAATTTAAATTATTTTTAAATGCAAGAAAGCAGTTTGCTTATTGGAAATGATAAATTTAATCTATTAGTTTGAAATTAAATGTAATTAAATTAAAGCTTCAAGAAAGATTAATTATCGTTGAAAATTCATTTTAAAACTGAGGTATCACGTTTCTACTGTGGCAGCTAGTATTAAAGTATCCTATATAATTATGGATGAAATTGCTTAATATCGAGGATAGAACGTGTGTGGAAGAGAGAAGATTGAATTTAACACCGAATGACGACCATTTAATTCCATGGGCTGAGGCTTGAGTCCAATCATCGAAACAGACTGTCGCCACTCGGTTTTTACCTCAGTCTTCACTGAAAAGAAATACTTTTTGAATTTGTAGATCTGTTGAATTGGATCGTGATTACGATTCCAGTGTAATAAATTATAACCATAGAATATTAGTGTTTGAGCCTTTTATATTATATTATATTATATTATATATATATATATATATATATATATATATATATATATATATATATATATATATATGTAATTAGTTTTTTATAATTAGGATATTTTTTTATAATTTGGGCTGTACTTTTGTATTGAGCACTTTTTTTAAAAAATAAAAAAAATACTAAAGAACATCGGATTATTTACCTATCATGTTCTTTCCTATTTTTCTACATATTTGCACACACGCGCACGCACAAACACACACACATACACACATACACACATATATATATATAATGAAATGGACAAGTTCGGCAATTATTTTGCTATATTTTATTGGTAGGCCGGTAAATGTTGTTAATACTGTTTGTTGTATACAATACATAACATTTACTTAAATATTTGGGTCTATATAAATAACGTATAACAATAAAATATATTAATATATATATAAATATATATATATATATATATATATATATATATATATATATATATATATATATATATATATGCATGTATATTACAATTTTATCATATAGAAAAAAGCAGTTTACTCACTACAAAGATACATATGTGTATATATACTTATATTTGTTTGTGTGTATGCGTGTGATAATATAACTTATAATTGTGTACATAAATACATAGACACAAAAACCTATACACAGATACATACATATATCTTCCCTTTAACAGCGCAACTTTCCTACATTTTACCTGAAGATATATGAATTAGTTGATTTACAAGCAACACATTTTGAAACTGTTTCTCCGATGCCTCGCCAGTTAAAAAGGAGTCTATGAATGTTTTCACATCAATAAATCTTTTCATCGCTCAAGTTATAAAAAGAGAAGGAAAAGAAATCCCTCCATCTATTGATCTTTCTCTTTCTTTCTCTGTCTTTCTAGCACTCTTTCTTCTATAGTTGACCCCAGAAAGAGTCTAAGTCCAAGATCAGAAACAGTTTGACACCTTCGTTTTGCCGCCCAGAAAACTGACGTAAATTTAATTTTATTTGTGTATCGTGAGTCTATGGACGACAGTCTACAAATTAGGTCAGAATTGCTGTGTTGATTAGTTCATATATAAGGAAACTTGGTTTTCGCTGGGTTTACTAAAAAAAAAAAAAATTAATTTGATTTAATGGGATCATGTGAAGTTAGGTATATTGTGGGTGCGACCACGAAAGCTCGAACTTTATTGTCCCCTACAATATTCCAGTCGATATTGAATACAATAACGTCTAACGCCATTGAGATAAAACTTCTGAACAGGGCTATATTCTTGCCTGCAAAAAGACGCTATTTTGTATCTAAGCCGCATTCTCCTTTTATATGCCGTGTCCCATTAGGACGTACGAGGATCATATATCCTTCCCCATCTTCTTGTCCGTTGTAATATTAGGTTGGTGAAAAAATAATGACGTAATAATGTCGTTTTTTGACGTACTGTTTAACGTCAAAAACGACATTATTACGTCATTATTTTTCCACCAACCTAATACTTAATAATTTTTTTTTCTTATTTCTCCCAAACCTTCTTCTGCCATCCATTTACAAAAGCCCATCAAGTATGTTACGTGCTGCTTTCCTCTGTCCCATTTTCCCTCAATCTGTCCTATGAGTATCAAATTTTCCAAGCCCTCCGTCCTCATTTCGTGCGCCAGACATTTCAACCGGCTCTTCCATTTGTTAAGTATAAGTTTCCTTTGTGTTTACATTGTTTTCAAAACCTCATTGTTGTTCACATATTCACCCCATAGTATCCTCATCATCTTCCTGTAGAACCACATTTCTGTTGCTTCAAGTCTTCTCTCCATCTTTAAGGAGATTGTGCAGCATTCGCTGCCATAAAGAAGGTCAGATATCACATAACAATTAAAAGTTTAAAAAATAGTGTAAATGCAATTTTTACTCGAAACCAAGAAATGGCGATAGTCTGGTTAGTATGACGCTTTTCATTATAGCCCGCAAAGATCAAAGAGCAGAAGTTTCTGTCATATATATATATATATATATATATATATATATATATATATATATATATATATATATATACTAGCAGTGGCCCTGAAAAGGGAACTGTATAATGATAAATAATATTATTGTAATATTTTAAATTATTCATTTTTTATTAAAACTTTTATGAAAGATATATATCCAAGAACAGATAGTAAATAGTAAGACGTTGTTAAGAGTTATAATGGGCAGGAAGTAGTGGAGAACCATTGTCGCCAACAATTTGGACTCAAAACCGGCACTGAAGAATTATCTATCAAACAAAAGAAATTTCATCAAAATCGGATGAAAACTGAGGAAATTCATAAACAACATCCGATCATACACACAGACATATTTTGAGAGTTTTAGATATAGATATAATTAATCATATAAATTTAACTCTATAATAATAAATATTGTTGTAATAATGTAAACTATTTATTTTTATTAAAGTTTTTATGAAAGATATATATCCAAGAACAGACGGTAAATAGTAAAACGTTGCTGAGAGTTATAATGGACAGGAAGTAGTGGAGAGCCATTGTCGCCAACAATTTGGACGCATTGAAGAATTATCTATCAAAGAAAAGAACATTCATCGAAATCGGATGAAAACTGGAAATGCATAAGCAACATATCCGATCACACGCACACACATACATACACACACACACATTTTGAGAATTATATATCGATTATCATAGAGCAGCAGTTTCCAGCATTTCCCACTGAATTTTGATCTGTGCGATAATCTTATTTTGTCTGTTTTGATCCTTGATCCATTCCTTCTTGAGTGTCACGACATTTCCTTATGACTATTGAAATGGATTTCTTTTATTCGGTATCACACTAAGCTAGCGTTTCTCAATATTTTTACCCTTCTGTAAAGATTAAAATTAATTACATACCTCAAGGAACCTCTGTGCAAAAACAAAATTATATGCCATATCTTTCTCGTTTTATTTCCATTGTAATTCATGTGGCAAATATCATAGTATATATTTTTGAATAACTGGTTTAAGGAAAAATTAATACTTCTTTGTCAGATGTTTCGGCAATGCTAACTGAATTTCATACTGTTCGTTTATAGTACTTCATCAGGGAGTTTCATTAGATAGGATGATGTCTATATTACAATATTACAATAACCAAGAATATATTGTGTGTGTTTAGTAATATTACGTATATGAAATTAAATAAAAAGTCAAAAGTGCGTTAGCTTGTCTCACCTATTCTCGCGAAACCCTTGGGGATCTTTTGTGGAACCTTAGGGTTCTGGGGAAGCCCGGTTGAGAAACGCTGCCCTAAGCAATGCAGTAAAGCCTCTAAAACACAAGCGGTTACAGCGTGTGGAAGAATTAGAAACAGAAACATTAATAATAGACGGAAAAAGAAAAGTGTAATCAGGAGGTGCGGATATAACGATTGACATTGCATTTAAATTTTTGCAGCTTTATTTTTAAAATAATAAAGAGTAGGTGATAGAAACTTCAGATTATAACGATAAGATAAGGACTAGCATTAACATGAAATGGTTAAAATCGTAATGTTCTATCAAGTGTCCACGCGTTAAGGTTACAGTTCTTTGGGAAAGAGTTTCTGCGTCTGGAATACCGGGGAAATTAGGCTGATTCGATTCCGTGGAAGTAGTAAGGCGAATCCTAGCTGTAAATGTTTGAACTAAAGAACGAAATACATCGTAACTATACAGGGACTTTCAAAGTTGCATATAGGTAAGAGATTATGAGGTAGAAAATAAGTTTTCCCCTATAAGACCGCGTGAACGATTCTAACCCAAACTCAAGGTTGGAAAATGAGGATTAACCAGCGCCAGGCCAGAATGATAGAAATAGCGGACCAATAAGCATTGATTTGCTGTTTTTAATCGCTATCACCCTAAGCAAGACAATAAAACCACTAAGACACAAGGGGGTACAGTGTGTAAGATAATTAGGAACAGAAACATTAATAATGAGCGGGAAAAGAAAAGGGTAATCAGGAAGACAGTAGATAGCGATTGATATTTGCATTTAAATTTTTGCAGATTAAAGTTGACTGGAAATCATGGAGCCAGATGGGAGTTCCACAAGCGAGAAGTGCGAGAAAATAAACTGTTAGCATAGAACATTGCCTACATCTAATCAGCTCAAGTGTCAATTGATGAGATCTCGACGACAGTCGAATTCTGCGTTTAAATTTGAAAACTATAGGTACCATATCTAAGTGCTCATCTGAACAATTACCATGAGAATATTTATAGAAATGACAAAGGGGGGCAATTTTATGTCGTTAGGAAAGTGACTGAAGCTGAACTGCCAGATCAGGACCAATTATATTTCTAATATTTCCTTGGATTTTATCAAGGAGCTTAAGGGTCATATGTGGCAGCCATATTTATATTTGTTTTTTTTACAAATATTCACGTAATGAAAGGCTCAAGACCCAATCAAGGTAGATTACTGAATGATGTGTATGATATGAATGTAAGAGTAGGAAGCGTGGATTATGTAGATATGGTGGATAGGTAATGAAGAGGTCAAAATTGAAGGGTTAACGGAAGTAAACATGCGGGAGCTTCTTACACAAAAGAGCGCTACTTGGAAAAATACTGCCTAAGTGGAACTACCTTCTTACAGTCGGAGGGGATAAGGGTGGCGCGATTTATGGATGGTCTTAACTTTGAAGTCTGAACTGTTAGAAATATGGAATGGAGCTCCTCATAACATTTGCCATGGAAATAGCGATAGATTAACGACATACTTTCGACATTGCGTCTGCGTTTGTGTTTATGTGGTGGGGTATATAATCCTTCAAAAAACCGCGTAAATGAGTTAAACTCTGTCAAGTTTGGGAAGTTAATATCGTGCTGCTCAAGTTTTTTTTTCTTTTTATGTGGCATGTCCTTTCAGGACGTAGGCGATCATGGCTCTCCACCTCCCTCTATCCCTTGAAGCTCTCAACAAGTTCCTTCACTCTGTTTCCTCCCCCAGACCACGTTCTGTTATCCCTCTTGCTTAAGTCAGCTTGGTATGTCATACGTTGTTTTCCCTTTACTCTCTTTCTTTCTATTCGACCTGTGAGTATCAGATCCTCCAAGCCATCCTTCCTTACAATGTGTCCCAGAAACTTCAGCTGCTTCTTCCTGGTATTAAGTATAAGCCTCTTCCTTGTTTGCAACCTTTCTAATACCTCATCGTTGCACACAAGCTCGGTCCATGATATCCTTAGCATCCTTCTGTAGAACAATAACTCCGTCGTCTCGAGTCTCTTCTTCATCTTTGAGGAAATCGTCCAACATTAGCTGCCGTAAAGAAGGACAGATGCCATGTCACAGCTCAAATCACCTACAGAAGATAGAGACGGAGAGCGAATACAAGGGACAAGCATAAAGTATAAGAAGACAGAATGCATGATCATCATTAAAAGGATGAGCCCCAAAATGCGATTTGCAGGCCGGGGACACTAAAATCAAGCAGGCGCGAAAGTTTGAATATCTGGGAAGCGTTTTGACAAAGGGCGTTAAATGCGACACTAAAATCTGTAGACGTATTGGGATAGCCAAGGACACATTCCAAAAGTTGGACAGAGTATTGCGAGACAGGAGGATTTCTTTGGTAACAAAGAAAAGAATACTGAGCTGCTCCAGTACAGATATGATAATATTATTTACATTATTCGGACTATTTTCCTCATCTTTGTCGCCATATTTATTACAACGGTTCGGCCGTTGTACGCTCCGGCTTTCTTCAGGTGTTTGAAATGTCGACCTGAACCCTTTATTTCGCTAACTGGGGTAGACAATTCTAGTTCAACGTGCCATGTTTAATGGATGTCAGTTATCAGTTATCTCCTGTTAATTGCCCTCTGAAAGTTCTCCACTGCCTTAACCGGGTATTGGGTCCTGTCACTGGATCTAACTAACGCCTTTATCCACTGTGCCATGTGTCCTTGTAAACGTTGTAATAAATATGGAGACAAAGATGAGAGCAATAGTCCGAATAATGTAAATAATGTACATAATGCCTCATCAGAAATATAGACAGATACTGAAAGGCCGAAACGTTGTAATAAATATGGCGACAAAGATGAGGACAATAGTTCAAATAATGTAAATAATGTACATAATACCACATCTCAGAAATATTGACAGATATTGAAGGGCCGAAACGTTGTAATGAATATGGCAACAAAGATGAGAACAATAGTCCGAATAATGTAAATAATGTACATAATGCCTCATCTCAGAAATATAGACAGATACTGAAAGGCCGAAACGTTGTAATAAATATGGCGAAAAAGATGAGGACAATAGTCCAGATATTGTAAATAATGTACATAATACCTCATCTCAGAAATGTAGACAGATACAGATATAACATTATTTCGCTTTTGGTCTGATATGAATCTCGTCATAATAAATCATAACAGGAAAATTTAAATACTTTCCGAAGCCATACACTCACCCGATCATTGTCTTTTGCAATGGATAATATATCTAAGTTTCACTTGAGATCTAGAATGATCTTGGGTCGCAAAAGATTGTCA
>OZ010591.1:95630507-95653007 GCA_963932145.1 Acanthosepion lycidas
GTAGTTTATAGTCATACCCCGGACGGTTTTGTGGTATGGTGCAGCGTCCTGTTACCAGCAGCCATCCTCTTGATTCATTCTCAAGGCGCTTCATGTCGGCCTCTGTTTTGAGTCTGAGGCCATGTAAGAGGATAAATGCAGGTATAACGTCGCCATCACTAGTAATCTCTCCAAACACCGTCGTAATCAACATTAGACTCATCCAACTCTTTCCGAATCCACTAATAACACTGTTCTCACATTGAGAGCCAAAAACTGTTCCTATTGGAGCTTCCACACTAATGCCAAGAACATCATGCCATTTCCAAATTTCTGCTTTTTGCTACGAAACAGTGCACAAATGACCCTAAATTCTGTGTAGTAGACAATATGGGAAATAAACAACGCGCATGCGCATGCGCTAAATTAAAGGTATAAAATGGCGGAAATTTACCTATTCCACCATGTATATATAGACGTATTAAATTCTATTTAATGAATAAATCAGTAAAATTGAGGCGTATATTTCAAATATGAAGTATCCATCAATCATGCTTGAGATAATAAAAATGACGGATTGAAAATAAATCAATTATATATATAGAAAGACATTTTATCTTTATACATTCTTTTTAGATACAAATATTTAAGTAAATGCTCTGTTTATAATACACAGTATTAAATAGCATTTACCCGCCTGAATGTCCAAGAAATTTTCATAGAAAATATGCGTCCTCCGACAGGAATCGAACCTGTATCATATACGGAACCGTCATATAGCCTGACGTGTCTTTTTTAACCGATTCGTTTACATTGGATACGCCATGAGCAGATATGAATGTACGTGAGAGACTCCTGGATGATTGAAGTTTAAAAGCAGTAAATTCAACTGTATTTTTATTTATTTTCGTCTAATGAACTGAATATAGCAGAAATCTTAGAGAAAAATATGCGTCCTCCGGCAGGATTCGAACCTGGGTTTCCCTCAGGGAATCGATCATTAACAAAGCAAATTTGAATAACAGAAATACATCTATTCAAATAGGAGCAAACACTAAAAGTTATATATATATATAAAATGTCATCCACAGACAGACTGTTTCGCTGTATCACAGCTCATCAGTGCGGCTAGACATCCGGTTGCCTCTAGCTAGGATCGAAACCAGACTGAATTGGTATCAGGCTGATATTCTACCACTAAGCTGTCGGCGCACGGTTGGAATGAAGGTGGATTTATGGCGTATTTATTTTAGGAAACACGCCCAGTGACCGACAGTGACTCAATTCGGCTATGGATTTAAAATTTATTTTATTGTATGCGTGTTTTTAGCTAGTTATTCAGAGCGTTAGCCCATATACATAGTTTTAAAACCCTACAAAAATTGATAACCCTTTATGAAGTCGTCAAATAACAAACGTTACGGCCTTTTTATATACACAAATCCCTTTCATAAAGAGATATAATAAAAGAATAAAATAAAAATAAATAAATAAATCTCCGTAGACGCTCAAGCCAGACTATGCGAAAACTTCCTCCGTCGTAAATTTAGCCACCCCCAACTTACCCTGACCCGGCATCTATGAAAGTAACTCTATACTGATACAAATTGTTAACACCCCACCTCTGCCGATTCTAAACAATCCGCCCTTGATGTTACCATGAAAATTTTTTATTTCAATTCTGACCATACTATTAAAACTCGTAAATTTCAGAAATAAGTCATTCTCCAAAACAATTTCGCTTGAAGATGGAACAGAGCCTACTCTAAGTCAAGTTAATTCAAATATTATTTTGAAGTTTTCGGCTCTTGTTTTGAAACATGAGACCTCTTATGTAGCGAGTTCGAGTCATATTTTTAAATATAATATATATATATATATATATATATATATATATATATATATATATATATATATATACGCGCGGGGGACGCATATTTTTCTCTCATAAGATTTCTGCTATATTCAGTTCGGTAGACGAAAATAAATAAAAATACAGTTTAATAAATAAAAGGAGCCTCTAATCAAATTCGATGTTCTCTAAAACATCGTAGTTACTCATATATTCAGTCCATATTATTCTCAGTATCCATCTGTGGATCCATATTTCTGTCTTTTCTTCATGTGTGACTGCCATATAGGAGGACTGATATTACGTATCAGTACTCTTTTCTTTGTTTCTGTTGCTTCAAGTCACTTCTTCATCTGTGAGGAGATTGTTCAGCATTCACTGCCAGATAGGAGGAGAGCCTGACTTACTATTTTTAAAACAAAGATAGTGATGTCTCACTGAGCAGACGCTGAATTTTCTGCTATGAGGGTTATTTTATAAGCATAGCTTAGATGTGGCATAAGGCCGAAAATATGTGGCACATAGTTAGAATCGAACTCACTTTTCAGTCGTAATTGATCTAGCGAGACAACGCTGCTAACCATTACACCACGCCGGGGTGCACAAAGCGATTTTCCAAGCGTAGCATAGATGTGACACAAGGCCGAAGTTATTCAGATTATTGTCCTCGTCTTTGTTGCCATATTTATTACAATGTTTCGGCCGATGTACGCCCCGGCCTTCTTCGGCTGGTTGGAATGTCGAACATAACCTTTTATTTCGCTCACTGGGGTAGACTGTTCGTTCCATGTTTAACGGATGTCAGTTATCAGTTGTCTCCTGTTAATTTCCCTCTTAACCGGGTATTGAACTGACACTGTTTGGGTCCTGTCACTGGATCTAACCAACGCCTTTATCCACTGTACCATGTGTCCTCGAGGACATCTGTGTATAAATTTCTAGGTATTATAAACCTAATGTGTTCAGCAACCATTTTTACCAGTGCTCATATTGCAATTTTTGTTCTTATCATTAGATATTTTTACCAGAGCTCATATTGCAACTTTTGTTGGTATCATCGCTTTTCTCTGGTACTCCTTATTACTGGTTCCCATATTGTGTTCATTTCTATATTTGGTCGGCTCAGGAGATTTTTGTGACCTATGTGCTGATTCCTTAGGTTTACGAATTTTCCAATGAATAATTTTCTGAATAATATAAATAGTGTACATAATAACTCATCTCTGTAATATACACAGATACTGAAAGGCCAAAACGTTGTAATAAATATGGAGACAAAGATGAGGACAATAGTCCAAAAAATGTAAATAGTGTACATAATACCTCATCTCAGAAATATAGAAAGATACTGAAAGGCCGAAACTTTCTAATAAATATGGCGACAAAGATAAGGACAATAGTCCGAATAATGTAAATAGTGCACATAATACCTCATCTCAGAAATATAGACAGATTCTGAAAGGCCGAAACGTTGTAATAAATATGGCGACAAAGATGAGGACAATAGTCCGAATAATGTAAATAATGTACATAATACCTCATCTCAGAAATATAGACAGATATGAGGCGCATATGTAGGATCGACCTCACTTTTCGGTCGTAATTGTTCTAGCAAGACAAGCTTGCTAACCATTGCACCGCCTTGAGATGCCCAATGTTTTTTCTACTGTGATGATGAAACGCATTACATTGGAAGTCTGTTTACATTCATCCAGGCCTTTTGTCAGAAAATACCGCTAGTCAAGCTATAAATTCCAGGTAGAGAAAAGAGTAACTACAGAAATACGAGAACACTGAGAAGGTGTGCTGTCACTTGATCTCTGTTGAAAACTATTAGTGACCCTTGGTGTTAAGATGTAAAATAATAAAACTGTCATTTTTGCCAAGATAAAACCTATTTATATCACTCTATAATGACAGACAGTCAGATATTATCAGGTTTTATTTTTTTTTATCGTTTTTTTTAATCGTCCTCTTTAAACACAAAATCCTTCTTTTATGAACAAAATTCGGACAGGCAACACGTGTGTGGTGAATTTATCTGTTGGAGTTATTCCGGGAAAATAAGAAGTACGCTGTCATTTTTTTTTTACAAGAGCTTCTTAGAAATAGAAGAGCAAAAATCTATTTCTTCATAAACAACACGAAAGGAAGTTAATTGTTCTTTTTTTCATGTGCCGTCCCTTCACAATTTAGGCGATCATGGCTCTCCCCTTCCCTTAATCCGTTGTAGCTCTCAATAGGTTTTGTTCCTTTGTTACCTCCCCCAGGCACTTGCTTAAGCCCACAAGGTATATCATGCGTTGCTTTTCCTTGTCACTCTTTCCCTCTACTCGACCTATGAGTATCAGATTCTCCAAGTCATCTTTTCTCATTACTCTTCCGAGAAATTTCAGCTGCCTCTTCCTGATGTTAATTATAAGCTTCTGCCTTGTTGCGTCCCCTCTAAAACCTCATCGTTGCTCACACGTTCAGTCCATGATATACTTAGCATTCATCTGTAGAACCAGACTTCCGTTGCTTCGAGTTAATGAAAGTATTAACAATCTTGACAACGATTATTGGCGCGGAAAATGAAATCAGTGAGCAGAGTTCGAATTCAAGTCTGACCTTCTATGTTCACCTTCTCACAAATACCTTTAAGAAAATATTCATATATAAATATTTTATGGTAATTGTTCGGATGATCTCTTCGCTATGTTACCCAAACATATTTAAAAATTTAAGCACAGTACTAAAATATCGTCGATATCTCATCAAATTCTATGCTCACAGTTTCTTTTCTCGCTTGTTGAACTCCCTTCCGGCTCCATGCTTTCCAGCCAACTGCAAAAATTTTAATGCAATGTTAGTGGATATCTACTGTCCTCCTGACTACTCTTTACATTTCCCGCTCATTACACTGGCCTGCGTTAATTTTTTTTTTTTAAATCGTTCTCTTTAAACAGAAAATCTACTTTTATGAACCAAAATTCGGGCATGCATGTGTGTGTGCCTGTGTGTGTGTATGTTTGTGGCATATATTGCGATATACAGGATGCCATGGATAAATTGTCGTCTAAATTACGTAAAAATGAAAATAACAGACATATCGTTTTAACAGATGCATTTGAAATACGAGTGGGTGAATTTATTCAGTAAATCGCCATTGGCATCAACCACGGCCTCCAGAAAACTTCGGAATCTCCTGCAACTTTTCTGGACTGTCTCCATGTTTAAGTTCGTGAATACTGCTATAATGCTTGCCTTCAGGTCATCTTTAGTGTTACAACTACGCCCCACATATCACTTATCATTTGGAATTAGTTCGGGAATATAAGAACAAGGCTGCCATTTCTTTCTTCTTTTTTACAAGAGCTTCCTAGAAAAAGGAGAGAGCAAAAAGCCATTTCTTCATATAATACCTTCAAAACGGAACAGTTCTTATTTACGCGCCAGGGAGAACCCTCCCTATATCCCAGCAGAATGGCTGATGTCCAACTCCACGAGAGCACTTCTCTGCGTCTGCTTGGTCTCAAGCTGACCGCCAACCTGAGATGGAACAAATACATTGGATCAGTAGTTGCATCTACCGCAAGGAAAGTTGGTTCTCTGTGTCGTGCTATAATCTATAAATGAACCATTCATCCTTGCATGGAATATTGCTGACATTTATGGTCTGGTGCCCCCGCTGAGTACTGGTTGGTTGTCCTCTTTTGGCTTGTATACGTCACCCTCAGCTACAACAGTCATGTCACTATGTTCCGTATCAGAGCTATATTCAATGTTATCTCGCTTAAGAACAGAGAGGTCTGAGCCATGATGGATTGGTCTTATGGCAGAAGGAACGTCGGGGTATTGGGCATGGTGCTTGTTCTTGCAATTTATTCATTTTAGATTTATCATTCAGAAATACCAGTCCGTAATGTGATTCGGCATTAACTAAAGCATATCGGTTGAAATGCCGCTAAGCAAACATCTTTCTAGATCAGATGCTGACATATCTCAGATTTTTTTTTTTTACTTTTTAGTTCCTGGATAGTTGATAAAATATCTGTCAAAAAATTTTGCTTTATTTCATTTTATTTTTTTTCCCTGCAGCGGCTTACGACATATCTCGGCATATTTTTTTTTTTTTTTTTTTTTTTAATCCTGCAGCAGTTTACGATATATCTCGCAATGTTTTTTCATATTACTTTGTGCGGCTAACGAGAGATGTCACAAGAATTTTTTTTCTTGCTTCAAGAGCTGCTTACAGCATAGCTCAGGAGAAATTTATTTCTGCTCTTGGAGTTGTTCACGAGATATCTCACAAGAAGTTTCTCTATGCTTTTTGCCATCATACGAGATACCTAGTTTTTTTTTGTCTTTTTGTTCGTGGTGTAATTTAAGAGTTATCCCGCAAGGTTTTCTTTGATTTTGGTACGCCTAAAGAGATATTCCGCAAGAAGTGTCTCTATCCTTTTGACCATCATAATAGTTATGTAGGTAGATTTTTTCTATTTTTGGTTTGTTCGTGGAATAATATCCTGCAAGATTTGCCTTTATTTTTGATACGCCTAGCGAGATATCTCACGAGAAGTTTTCTCCTTTTGTGTTGCTGATTTTTTTTCTAGACTGGCTCAAGAGAAATATATTCTTATAAATTTCTCTTTTTCGGGAATGGCTTACAAGTTATATCGCAATAAATTTGTTTCTATAACAGATGTGATGACATCTCGTAAGTAAAAATGAAGTGGCTGATGAGATGTATATCAACTTAAATACCTTTGCTTCTGAGTCACCTGACAAGATATCTCACGATAAATATCTTTATCCAGCAGAAAAGCCGAGGAGATAACTTGCACATTCCTAGTTATTTCCTCCTTCCTGACGCAGTTAAATCTGATCACAATCCTCAGCTTCTGGTGAAGGAAAATGGTTTTCATGGAATTTTCCTGACTAGTTATATATTTGTCACCGAAAATATCGGAATACCATGTGACTAGAAGATTACACACACACGCACGCATATACATATATATATATATATATATATATATATATATATATATATATATATATATATATATATATAATATGAATCAAATAATATCGAAGGAAACTTTGTAACATTACGTTGTTACGTTATAATGTGTTTTACGTTTAAACCTTGTCTTATTATAATGTGTTTAACATTTAAAGTTTGTCACGTTATATCCGTTTTCTTATAGAACAGGTTTGAAGTTTGGAATTAATTATCTTTTTTTTTTTTACCTGGCACATATAGATATGATATCTGTTAAGGAGTTCATTTGATTAATATCACCCAGAAGAACGGAATATCTGCGCAACTTAAAGTCGGAAGATAAGTCATGTGAAACTATATATATATATATATATATATATATATATATATATATATAAAGACATCGTAATATCGATTAAAGAAGACGCCGTAATTTTGTTTATTTCTGTTATTAAATATTAATTGATAATGCAAGTATACTCCACGATGAAAATAAAAATCAATCTTGAAGCGCTCTATATAAAAATATGCAACCAAAACCGAATAAAATTAATTATAGGTATAACGACAATCATTTAAAATGTAGATAAAAGCAATGTTTTGGGATGTTCAAATGGTAATTTTTTTTAAATTTCGTGTTGAGTTTTTTTTAAAAATATCAAAGAAATATAAATTAAGTTACCTCATTACAAATTCCTAATTTACAAAATTTCACATCTATCAATGGCATTAATTTTATATCTTAGAAATTAATTCCTGAAGATGACCTTGGATGAGATTGAAAATACTTGGGAAAATAAAAGAAATGATGCTTGAATTAAGATATGCTATATATATATATATATATATATATATATATATATATATATATATATATATATATATATATATATTATATATATATATATATATATATATATATATATATATATATATATATATATATTGTCATCCACTGACAGACTGTTTCGCTGTATCACAGCTCTTCAATATGGCATTAATTAGAGATCCTACCCGGTAGCAAGGCAGTGAGAAAGGGGAATTTTAAAGTTTTCTATACGAAATACAATTCAGTTGAAGAGTAATGCGTTAATACCAGTAGGGGCCATTGTTTTTAAAATTACCCTTTTCTCAAGAGAGCTTAACCGGGAGCAGATATATTGTCATCCACAGACATACTGTTCGCTCATCAGTGAAGCTAGACGTCTGATTGCTTGAAGCTGGGATCGAAACCCGACCGATTTGACATCAGTCAGAGATCCTACCCCTAGGTTATCGTCGTAGAGAGAAAGGGAAATTTTAACGTTTTCTATACGAAATTTTAACGTTTTCTATACGAAATACGCCAGTAGCCAGGAGAGCTTCATTCAGTTGAAGAGCCATGCGTTAAGAGCAGTAGGAAATTTTAAATTTCCCTTTTCTCAAGAGAAAGCTCAATCGGGACTGCTAGTATTTTTTTAAATGTATTGCTGGTAAAATTTTCTTCAAAAATGTATTGCTGATAAGATTTTTTCAAAAATGTATTGCTGTTAATAATTTTTTCTTCAATATTAATGGCTGGGTCAGGGTGGACCTGGGAACATCAGCAATCAAGAGGGGTTCCACACTCCTCAAAACCTCCTGATCAGAAGCCTTGCTGCCGGTTGTAGTTTATCGTCTTACCCAGGACGCGACAATATTAATTTTGATCTAACTATTTCTTCCATACTGACGGTTATTTCGAAGTTAATGGAAATAAACGGTGGGTTTTATTTATCTTTCATTTTTAAATACATTTGAACTAAGCTGTATGCAATTTACCCTGTATGCAATATCATGAAGTAATACCCTAAGAAGTATCCAGAAATTATTCTACATGGACTAAATTTATATCTCACTTGTTAAATACTTATAAAATCGAAGACATATAACGAAATTAATCTATTATCTGTTCCATAGCGCGGGGTACTTTATTTAAAGAATGTCTTCTATCGTCAAAACAACTCTTGGTATGATAATCAATCATCTTAGAATTATAGAAGAAATCTTCACCCGAATAAACGGCGTTGGAACAACTTTTGGAATGATAATGAATCATCTCAGACCAGTAGAAGGGTTTAGTCTACCGGTGGAAGAAAATGAGGCAGCGATTGTTAATATGCCACCCCTTCCATCCAACAAACGCGCCGTTGGTCCTACTGCGAAAGACAAAAACTGACTTTTATCACGCGGGTTTTATATAACGCAGGCGAACCTATGGATGACAGGTATGGATTCAGTCTTGAATCTTCGTTCTCGTAGCAAACACACACACACACACACACACATATATATATATATATATATATATATATATATATATATATATATTCCAACCACCTGAAGAATGCCGGATAATGTCGTTTTTTGACGTTAAAAATTTATTTTTGCACCAACTCTTTCTTTTTTAGAAAATCTTGCGAAAGTAATCATAATACCTCATTTCAGAGATATAGGCAGATCCTGAAGAAGGCCGGGGCTTTCTCCGACCGAAACGTTGTCAATATGGCAATGAAGATGAGGATAGCAGTCCGAATAATGCAAATAATGTAAATAATGTAAGTATTTTGAATATTTTTTTCTAAATTTTTAAGATCACTGTGTAGTTAAAAATTATATAAAAAAGGAGCATATTTTAATTCTTGAAGTAATTTCTAACAGATATGTCAACCGTAGAAAGCAAATTAGACAAGTTTCCTGCTATCAGTGAAACAGTCAACCTGCTAACACATTAAAGAAACATTTATTTCAGTGTGAAACATGCTTTTTAGCAATATTTAATAAAGTAATTGATTTGTTTAAAATCAGATTAATTAAACTTTAAATGAGCTAATCTTTATAAAGTTTCAGAAAATATATTTTATTTTTGAAAATCTTTTTTTAATAAAATGAATTACATTGGTCTGACAGATGTCTAAAAATGACTAGAATCTTCGATTTTTAGCGATTTTCCTCCATCAAAAGACATTGCTTCCAGGCAATTTAAATAAGTATTGCAATTCATCAAAGTATTTTTCCTTATGGGAAATATTAAACCTAAAATGAAAGCTTGAAGAAAGAGTTTTCATTTTTAAATTTCATTTTAAACTTTAGGTATATTTTTATATTTTTAATATCGCGCTTGTGTGTTGCCTGTTTTCAATTTTGTCGGCGACAGAGTAGTATGAGTTGGGAACCGTCTGTGAGAAAAAGAACACGATGACGCAACTGAGTTCCCCCAGAAATTTGTAAGCGGATTCACGGCGGAGGCACCAGTACGAATATTTGGTTGTAAATCTAAGGACAGTGCAGAATATTCGGAAAGAGTTGGATGAGTCTAATTTTGATTACGAAGGTGTTTTGGTGCGATCAGTAGTGAAAGCGACGTTATGTGTCCATTTATCTTTCCACAGGGCATCAGACTCGACACGGCGGCTTGCATCAAGCGCCTTGGGGAGATAGTGCTCTTCTGCCTCAAGTGAGTGGCTGTTTACAGACTCTATTTCTGGCAACAGGACTCTGCACCATAGCACACAAGCAGAAGAACACAGTAATGGCTGTCAGACAATTCTGCAACCACATCAACCCTTACATCTGGACACCTAACTCCTCACACTGCAACCCGTTTGATTATTATGCGTGGGACGCATTTGAGCAAGAGACCAGCAAAATTCATTTAACATCAAAGACGAGCTGAACGCAAGGGTTACGGTAACATTTACCAATTTAAACAAAGGAGAACATCCATAGTAGTTGCAGGAGATCCCTAAGACGTCTAGAGATCATGGTTGATGCAAATGGCGATTTTATTAAATGAATTTGCTCTTTAGTATTTCAAAATATTTTTGTGTAATTCTGGTAAATATGTCTGTTAAAATGAGACGCAACTATTATTTTCATTTTTGTGTTATTGAGACGAAAATTTATCCATCGCTCCAAACTCACACACACACACACACACACGCACACACACACACACACACACACACACACACATATATATATATATATATATATATGGCTATATATATATATATTCCATAATTTTGCTACACGGGTTTCCGGTCTCGCGGCCGTCATCAGGCAAAGGGTGGAGATTCCCACATATTATTAAAAATAATAATTTTTTTTCTCGTGTTTTTTGATGTTAAATATTCTCGATATCAGACATTCTCTTTTTTTATCTGTTAGTGACCCAAATGTCTTTCTTGAACTATATATGTGTGTGTGTGTGTTTTTATGTGTGTGTGTTTGTATGTGTGTATTTGTGTGTTCTTAAGAGCTTTAATGTTTCTGCCGCGTTGATAAGAATATATTTTAGCGCAAACATCAATCATTTTAAAAAAAATAGACTGAGATTATCTTTGTAAAAGGAAACATTCAATCAACGCTTTTGCAAAAGAGGGCAGACTGATTATTGTTTGAAATTAATAATAAACAACTTCAAAGGCTGATAATATCCTTTCTGCTCTGCGGTTGCTCTTCAAACTAATAAATGTTCACTTCGATATTTCTGTCCTGATAAAAGATTAGTAAATTACAGTTTATTGACTCAGGAAACATTTCTTTTTGCTGAAAAGCACAAATGGTGGGATTTAAACTATCTTGGTTTCAGAAATTAATTACATTAGTTCTGAGGTATAAATATTCAAGTGGACATTATTCAAGTGAACCATATCTCCCTGGTATTGAATGGAAGTTCATTTCTTCTATGAGTTTTGTCCTTTCAAGGTGTGGTCAATCAAGGCTCTCCATAGATTCCCATCCTTTGCAGCTTTTATGAAATTTTGTCCTTTTGCTATCTACCCTTACCACTGTTTTTCCAACCTGTAAGTTGTTTCTAAAACATTGTGATGGTATTTTGATATTTATTAAGCGAAGAATGATTTGTTAAATGGACAGATTAGAGAGTATGAACATTGGTCTACACCGCTTACTAGTTGATGTGTCCCTTAAAGTCATGGGCGATCATTGTTTTCCGCAACTTCCTATCTTTTGTAAATCTTACGAATATTTATTATTATTAAAACAACAGTAATAACAATAGATTTTCCCATATTCTCTAACACTCAGTAACCCCTTGCGTCCTAGTGGCTTTGTTGCCTTGCTTGGTGTGAAATGATTAAAAAGGATTTCCCCCTCTTTATTTGTTCTAACATCCATTTGCACAAACTACTTAGTTTAATGTTTTCACTGTTCTTCTTGCTTTCAGCATGTCTTGTGTGCATCATATTCCTCAAGCCGTCTTTCCTCCTAATGTATCACCGAATTATAAAATGTCTCTTTCTGGTTCAAAATAAAAGAGTTCTTTTTATTTCCATTTTCTTAAAAAAACGTCTTTGACAGCAGGTTCAGTCCATGTTGTGCCGAACGTCATTCTGTAGAACCACTTTTCGGTTGCCTCAAATCTCTAATCTGTAAGGAAAATTGTTCAGTGTTCACTCACGTATATAAGAGGATTGTTAATACACGGCAGCTCATCACTCTTTTCTTTATTTCTAAAGAAAATTACCCGTCTGTTAAGAAACTGTTTCGTATTTCAGCGTCATATCTTCCGGCTTCCAATGTTAAATCTGCTTTTTCAGAAAATCAGAAATTCGGAATGTTGGCTTTTTTTAGATCAGCTTTTTCAGAAAATCAGAAATTCAGAATGTTCGCTTATTTTTAGATCTGCTTTTTCAGAAAACCAGAAATTCGGAATGTTGGCTTTTTTTTTAGATCTGCTTCTGCAGAAATCAGAAATTTGGAATGTTGTTTTTTTAGATCTGCTTCTTTAGATCTGCTTTTTCAGAAAACCAGAAATTCGGAATGTTGTCTTTTTTAGATCTGCTTTTTTAGAAAATCAGAAATTCGTAATGTTGGCTTTTTTAAAATCTGCTACTTCAGAAAATCTGAAATTCGGAATGTTGGCTTTTTTTTTAGATCAGCTTTTTCAGAAAATCAAGAATTCGGTATTTTGCTTTTTTTTAAGATCTGCTTTTTCAGAAAATCTGAAATTCGGAATGTTGGCTTTTTTTTTAGATCTGCTTCTTCAGAAAATCTGAAATTCGGATAGTTGGCTTTTTTTTAGTTCTGCTTCTTCAGAAAATCAGAAGTTCGGAATGTTGCCTTTTTCACGTATCTCTACGAATTGCATTAGTATTTCAGACAAGACATATTTTCGCATATGATATTAATCTAAAATTAAACCTTAATTCAAATAAGGGGACAAGACGATTGTCTTACACACAAGTTATGCAGGTAGAGACATTTTTAAGGCAATTTACACACGCAAGGCAGGAGTGCCACTAGCATGCAAGGAGTTTGAGAGGATTGAGAGCAAGGGTAAAGAGGCATGTTTGGGGAAAGGATACAGAGAAGGATGGAAAACAAGCTCAGGTGGTTAGATATCGATTGACATTACACTTGAATATTTGAAGATTATGGTCATCGGGGAAACAACTAAGGGGAAGGGAGTTCTACAGACGGGAACTGCGGGAGGAGAAACACTTTGAGAAGAAGAGATGGTTACATTTAACCGTTTTGACAGTGAAAGGGTGGGACCAAGATGCCAGCCTTGTAGCTCGCTTAAATTCATGCAGTCTGCGAACCAGCGTAAGTAGCTTGTCTGAACAGTCGCCGTGAAAATACTTATAGAAGAGACAGGCGGCGTGCACGGCACGTCTGTTGGATAGCGATTGTAGACTAGATGCCAGATCATGACCTATCATCTTGCATATTTGTCTCTGGATTTTGTCGCGGACCTCGAGACGTACAGCGAGAGCACAGTTTTGCCGGGATTACATAATTACATCAACCATGATTTTGACCTACTATACATTTAACAAATTTAGTAGTAATGAGAGATTACTTGAGTAACAATCAATATTCCATTTCTGTCTATAAACCGTTTCGATTCTTTGTCCTCTGACGAACACACATCTACCGCAAAGAGATCGACCACTCTTTAGATTAGATACAAAACTTTCATTTTCAACTTTTTCGAAAAAAAAATCTATGGTGAACAATATAGTAAGAATTTTTCTTTTTTGTTTTTTTTAAAGATCACCAAATACAAGGCTCGAGAGCAACTCAATGCAGAGGTTTACTGAATTCGGCGTGTGAAACGAATGTCAGAAGAGGTAGAATGAAGTAGAGATATCAGGGAAAAGAAATGTTGATAACTTTTTTAATCATTTCACCCCAAGGTAGGCAATAAAGCTGCTAGATTGCAAAGGGTTACTGAGTATTAGAAAATAAAAAAAAATATTTAAGAGAGAGAACAATAAAAGAACAGGAATTAAGAAGACACAAGATAATGATTTATATTGCATTGCAATTTTTGAAGATCAAAGTTGACTGGGATGTAATAAACCGGGAGAGAGTTCCACAAGGGAGAGCTGCGATAGAAGAAACTTTTAGCATAGAACTTGCGGTTACATTTAGTCAGTTTAACTATAAGATGAGACCTTACCGTCAATCTAATACGGCACTTAAATTGATAAAGTGTAACTACCATAAAATTAAGTTCATCAGAAAAATTACCATGAAAGTATTCAAAGAAAAGGGACAAGGAAGATACATTATGGCGGTGGGAAAGTAACTGATGATGAGATGCAAATCCTTCTTTGGATTTTATCAAGAATCTCAGAACTCATAGCTGAAGAACCAGACCAGACCAGAAGTGGCAGCAATATTAAATATTAAAGCTATGTAACTTAATATTTTGTGTACATTATTATGAAAATCAGGAAATTGAAATATCAACTGTGTAAGGTTTTATTATACAATTATTCGCAATGAACATGGAAAGATCAGGAAAACCCCTCAGGATATAGATTCATATAAGCAATACTACAATTACTATTACTACTACTACTACTACTACTACTACTACTACTACTACTACTAATACTACTACAAATAATAATATAGGGCCTGTAATAATTTACTGAATAACAGAAAATGACACAAAATATTTAAGAGAGAGAAACTTTAGAAAACGAATCCATCAATTTATCTAATATTTTCATACTGCCTTTGCCCTTGAATAGAATTGAGAAATTTCCATAATAAAAGCTAGCAACACCAAAACAGGTTATGATCAATTTTCTTAATAAGGATGGATATTATAAACTGAAACTAATACATTACATATATAAATATAAGTATATTCTAAGCATTTTACCAACATCAGTTCAACGTATTGATTCTATCTAATTTGGTTTACAGCCATATCATGTTGAAACTCCAGTTCCCATAAAATCCCTGAAGTTAAGCAACGTTGAGCCTGATTAGTACCTAGATAGGTGACTGCTTGGGAATACCAGGTGATGTAAACTTGGATGTGTGGGTCATGTAATGGATAATGGCTTGGAATTGTTAATCGGAGAGTTGATTTCCAATTCTACTTGGAATTGTTATATTTACTTATGTGAAATTTGGAGCTGTTAACTTTTTAGACATTAGCACCTCTTCAAGTCATTGAATCAAAAGTGATGCTTTCTTTACATTCATCAAAATTATAATTGCTTTGAAGATAAAATATGATAAAGAGTTAAGCAGAGAAACTTCAATAATGATTCAGGAGGGAAATAGGAAACTAACAAATACTTGTGTTCAAATTTTCTAAGAAAGGTAAGTGTGTTTAGTTTATTTCTTTAATCATTTCAACCCAAACAAAGTAATAAAACCACTAAGACACAAATTGGGTTACTGAGTGTGAGAGAATGAGAAAAAATAGAATTAAGAAGAGAGCAATAAAAAAAAATAGGAATTAAGAAGACAAAAGATAACGATTGATATTGCTTTTAAATTTTTGAAGGTAAATGTGTTTAATTTATTTCTTTAATCATTTCAGTCCAAACAAGGCAATAAAGACACTAAGACACAAGTGGCTTACTGAGTGCGAATGAATATGAGAAAAAAAAGCATTATTAAGGAGAGATAACACTGAAAAAACGGGAGTTATGAAGACAAAAGATAAAGATTGATATTACACTGAAAGTTTTGAAGATCAAAATTGACTGGAATTTCCACAAGCGAGAAGTGCGAGAGAAGAAACTGTTAGCATAGAAGTTACTTCATAAGATCTAAGCACTATGAAAGAAATACATTGATCTTCAATGATTTAAATACATTGTCAATCGTTATGTTCTGTTTTCCTAATTCCTATTCTTTTATTGTTCTCTCCTTAAGAGTGATTTTTGTCTCATATTCTCTAACACCAAATAACGCCATGCGTCTTGGCTTTATTGCGTTGCTTGGGTCGAAATAATTAAAAAAAAAGTATCTGTTTATGCCTGATATGGTGACCCCATATGGATTACAGCATTAGTTATTACGAGAGAAAAGTGATATTTAGGTATCTGATATTATGAGCGGCCATATTTGTCGTCATCAGTTTCAAGTTTTGAATTTTTTTAATGACGCTCAAAAACACTTTCAACCTCATAAAACTTCCAAGTATTCTGATGCCGTTTTCCTACAATTCATTGCTCAATCTTCCTGGCTGAAAATTGAAAGAGATTGGGAATTAATTAATCTGCTTTTTGGTCCCCACATACTAATTAAAGAATGTTGTACGAATAAATTTATATCACAAGAAAGGCATAACTGAATGAATATCCTTTACTAGAGCTGAAAATAATATTCACATTATTTACGTTTTAACTAATATCTACGTCTTTGTTGTTATCATCGGCCATTCTACCCTACAGGCACCTTTAGGTGTTTGCCCACATCCGTGTATATTGCTTGATCACATAATGCGATAAAGCTTCAAGGAATTTCAAAGTGAACATTCATCGGAAAGATTGTTCTTGTTCTGCCGTCCATGTCTTAGGATACCACTTTTTTTTTCACCACTGCTCTGTTTTTGTTCACCCTGACTGCGCTGAGTAAATCTCTATTCTCTGGCCCGGAGATTCCCTTGAAATTCAGGAACCAGCGTTTTAATAGACTAGGCTATTGATTGGTGGGACAATACTTAACATAGAAACTAATATTCTTATTGTTTGCCTGTTGCTGCTGCGGTCACGCTTGACCACATTGACCGAAGATTTTTTTATTTTTTACTGCTGCTGTAGAAGCCTTTATGTCAACTCTTTTCAAAAGTTAATTTTATATTATGTCCAGAAAAGAAAACAGTTCTATCCAGACATAAAAATATAAAACAAAAAACAATCGGATTTACATTATTTTGTTAAGTAAAACATGTATTAAAGACGGATTGGTGCCAAAATGCACAAATATATATATATATATATATATATATATATATATATATATATATATATGCGTGTGTGTGTGTGTGTGCGCGCGCGTGCGTAAAATGTGTGTTATTTGTTGCGTTCAACCAAGAGGCCTTCCTAACAAAATCTAATATTTGGCCTTTTGTTCAACTTTTGGGAGTTATTTCGGATCGAGAACGCACTCACACACACACACACGCGCGCCTATATATATATATATATATATATATATATATATATATATATATATATATGACCTGAAGCCTGCCTGACGATTGTGTTTAAGCATGTAATTGACAGTCACCGCCTCAGTGTATATATATATATATATATATATATATATATATATATGTGTGTGTGTGTTTGTGCGTATGTGTGTGTGTGTGTGTATGTGTGTATGTGTATGTGTGTTAAATGAAAACGGAGTGTTTAATATATTGTGAGCATTTTTGCGTGGCATTGCAGACTGTCAAATCAAGGAATGTGCTCTCTATTGAAGAAGGGACAAAAAAGGATAAAAACAAATGAGAAATTCTCCCACTCACACCGTCGTCTCGGTTATGAAGTGGCAACTTATCAACTTCTTAATCAAAAACGAATGCCAGCAGTTGACAAGTGGCCTAATATTCCAAGAGAACGGCCAAATGCAGACAAGGCAGGCTCAAATTATGACGAAATAAATTTCCTAAAACGATAGCTTGATGCTTCTTACACATAGAGACCGTTGGCGATTTTAAAAGCACGGAAATATAGTAAAACTTTGTGAATTAAAAGTTCTACTAAGCATTTCTTTCTTCCTGATCATCTTTGTAATTTTATAGCAAAACCATTGTTTCATTCGAAGTTTCTTTTTTTACCTTTGGGATACGAAACGATGTAGATATGACTATTTCGAGAATATTTGAAGAAATTTGAGCTTAAGGCAATATTCAGATTTGCTAGACTAGCGAGACTTTTCATGGTCAAGCTGGTCTAAAACACGGCAAATCTAACGACGGTTTCTTTCTGCCTGAGTGGTGACGCAGGTTCGAATCTTGCTGAATCTTTTCTTTAATACGATGTCTTGAATATTCAGGCCAGTAGACGAAAATAAATAAGTATACTGTATAATAAATAAACGGAGCATCTACTCAAATATGAGTATCCACTAAAAATAACTTTTAAAGTTATAAAAACAAATTTAAAAATATCCATTATTTTTTCAGAAAAATGACTTTCTTTATGTTTGGATACGAAACTAAGCAGATATGATAATTTCGAGGAATATATGACGAGAAGTAGGTTGCTCAGTGGCATTGTTCAGACGTTGCTTGATCGGAAAAGCTTTTTCGTTGCTTAGTCAGTTAAAACACGTCAGATCTAACGACGATTTATTCCGTCCAGGGAGACGGAGGGTCGAATCCTGTTGGAGAGCGCATATTTTTCCTTAATACGGTAGACGAAAACAAATAAATATATTGTTTAATAAATAAACGGAGCATCTACTCAAATATGAGTATACACTAAAAATACCTTTTAAAGTTATAAAAATAAATTCAAAATCATAAATAAAAATATCCGATAGTTCTTCAGAAAAAATACTTTTTTACGTATGGATACGAAAATATGAGTATCACCAAAAAAATTATGTTTATGTTGTCGTCTGCTTTATCTCGTATCCAAGAATTTATTTTCTTCTTTGTTCATTACTTTAACTATGATGATGGTGTTAATAACTAAATTCACCGCCAATGTGCATGTTCAGAATTAGAAGCTTCAGGTTTCACTAAAACCTGCTCCCGTCATCCATTCCCTATCGCTGTTAGGCTTTCCAAGAGTTGGTTGCAGGTGAAAGAAAATCAGCGCAGAAGAATGTACCGATGGCGTGAATTTGTTTAAGGTGGACATCAACTTGCCAGGAAGTGAGTCACACACTTGATTTCATGACCTTCCTAAGCGGCATATGTGGAATGAGACATGCAGAATTCATTTATGAAACTGCAACGGACTGACGCTGACTATCTTATAATTTCGAGTGGCGCCTTCTGTAGCATGTCCCTTATGCGTAGCCCTTTTCATCCGCAGGTTCAACCATTTAAATCTTTGAGGTTGGTTGCGCTTAGTCTACGTTCTCGTCTTTGTTTAAGGCGGCCCTCAACTTGTTCGGAAGTGAGCCAGATACTTGATTTCATGTCCTTCCTCTGCGGCACATATGGAATAAGATATGCAGAATTCAGTTATGAAACTGAAAGGGACGGCCTTTATGATTTCGAGTGGTGCCTTCTGTAGCATGTCCATCATGCGTAACCCTCTTCCTCCTCTTGTTCCACCGTTGAGATCGTTCGTTTGGTTACAAAAATGGATCATACGCAATATAGGTGAACAATTCAATTCGAAAAATTGGAAAATAAATACAATATCGTCGTCGACTCTATCTCGTATTCAAGAATTTGATTTCTGCTTTGCCGATAAAATTCGACAACTACACACAAGTTCAGGACTAGAAGCTTCCAGTTTCCATTCCGTATCGCCGTTTGGCTTTATAAGGGTTGCCTGAGGTGAAAGAGAATCAGAGTAGACGAAATTGCCGATTAAGGAGGACATAAACTTGCCAGGAAGTGATCCATACTCTTGATTTCATGACTTTCATCTCCGGCATATATGGAATGAGACATGCAGAATCCAGTTAGGAAACTATAACGGACAGCCTTCTGTAGCCTGTCCGTTAGGCAGAGCGTCCTTCATCCGCTGGTTCAACCGTTGAGATCTTTCGGGTTGGTTGCGCTTAGTATGGTTCCTTGTCTTCAGTGGTCCTACCAGGAATCTAGAACTCCCGGCAGCATAATTTTCAGAGACATTGGAACATGAAAGCCTGTTAAGCACGTTAAGGAGCGACCATCAGCGGTATGCACATAGAAACATATACGCATAGATACACATATATATTTTACACTGGATGTCGGGGTAAACAGTTCCTGATCAAAAATAAAAAAAAAATAAAAAAAAAAAAACTGGTAATTTATTGATGAACTTTGAAAATAAATAAAAATAAATATACCAAAAGCTACATTAAATAGAAATCAGTCAATATATTCCACATGCGATGATCAATTATTGGGGTTCAATTTCGCTAAAACTACCAACGATCGGCAGCAAAAACTTTTATATGATCCAATAGTCAGAGAAAATAATTATCAAAGCAGATAAGACGGGTAGTTTAGTTTGGTTTAGATTTTTCCTTCTACTTGTACTGTTAGGGGAGACACAGTCGTCTGTCAGCGGCAAGGCGAATGGCCTGGAGCAGAGATATCTCGTGGGCTCTGCAACTGAGTCGCTCCAGCGTCTTCTTGGTCTGCCTCTCGCTCTCCAGCCAGAGTACCGGAGGGTGTATGCTCGTAGGGTTGGTTGGTTGATAGGCATACGAGTAAAGTGTCCGAACCACTTGATCTGTTGTTCGATGTGTTGTATGATTGGTATTACTCCTACCATATCTCTTATTGCCTCATTCTTGATCTTGTCTCGCCTGGTCTTGTTCACTACTGTCCTCAAGCATTTCATCTCACAAGTGATCAGTTGCCTCTCAAGAGTTTTTGTTAGAGGTCTGTCTGGCACTGGTATCTCAACGTTGGTAGGAAAATGGCGTCGACATACAAAAAACGGAGTGTATACTCAAATATGAGTAGACACTAAAAATAAGGTTTAAATTGATAACATCTCTCGGATGAATAAATTATATTAATGAAAAATATATGAGCTCTCTAATAAAACAAAACGGAGTAGTTTATTTATTTTTTAGTTTTTCCTTCCGCTTGTGCTGTTAGGCGTCGCGGGGGGACACAGTTGTCTGTCAGCGGCAAGGCTAGTGGTCTGGAGGAGAGATATTTCGTGGGCTTTGAGAATGTCTACCACTGGGTCGCTTCAGCATCTTCTTGGTCTACCTCTCGCTCTCCAGCCAGAGTACCTAAGGGCGCATTCTTGTAGGAGTGGTTGGTATGTCAGAGTTGGTAAGGAAATGGCGTTGATGAGATTTGCCTTGTTGCTCATGGAAATGCTTGGATGTTTTAGAAGAGGAGCAAGTTGGTAACTTACTGTGTTAGCTTTCTGAAATCTGGTCTTAATTTCTTTGTCTAGTTTGCCGTTTTCAGTAAAGATGCTGCCCAGATATTTGTATTCACTGGTTTGCTTGAGCTGGGTACCATTGATATTAATGTCCAGTTTTTCTGGTCGCTTTCTGACTGCCATGACCTCAGTCTTACTTCTTCATTAAGACGGGTAACCATTACACAATCGATGCGGATATGTACCATAAAGCTATTAACAAAGAATTTAAAAATGTTTTATAAAAAGGCGCGCAGCATATGGAAAAATAACATCTATAGTGAAACCAAGAAGATAGCCACTGATCTAAAAATTGATGATAGGATCTAGAAATTACACAAAAAACAAACATCCATCGAAGTTAAATACCAGAAGGCAAATATACTAAACAACCCTCAATACCGATTAATCAACCCAACTAAAAATAACATCGGTAAATTCAGGGAAAAAAAAAATCCTTGAAAATCAGGAAAATACACGAAAATTGTTCCAGGAATATATATTTAAGAGATTTTTTATGAATATACGTTCTTTTTATAGATACAAATATTTAAGTAAATGCTCTGTTTATAATAAATAGTATTAACATTAAAAAATGTCTTAAATAATGGTCGGACTTTGTCCATTTCATAATGTATGACGTCATTTGTTTACATTTGGATAAGCATTGAGCAGATATCAAGGATGAGAAAATCATGGAGAATTGTGTATAAAAACAGTAAAATCGACCTTGCTAACCGAACGCTCTTCTGTGGCCCTATTGGTTAAGACACGTCAGGCTATATGACAGTGCCGTGTAGGATACAGATTCGATTCCTGTCGGATGACGCATATTGTCTATGACATCCAGGCCGGTAAATGTTGTTAATACTGTTAATATATATATATATATATATATATATATATATATATATATATATATATATATATATATATAATGTGTCTGTGTATTTTGTTGTACATGTAATAGTACTTTTTCCAGAAGGAAATGGTTCACTTCTATATGGCTCCTGTGTCGCTGGAAGTATTAGAGGAGGATTTTCCCAATCACCCAACGCACACACACGCACGCACACACACACACACACACACACACACACACACACATACACACATATATATATATATATATATATATATATATCGAGAGAGAGAGAGACAGAGAGAGAGGGGGGTGACGTGAACCAATGGCGCAGAATATAATAGGGCCTGTCAAAATTTGTGATCTTAATAATTTTCTATCAAATCAAATACTTTTTCGATGAATTTATATCCAAACACTAATTGTATCCGACATATAGGAACACATGAATGGGCTTAGTTGGGCATCCATTATCAATATTCAGACAAAAGGAAAGAGGTGAGTCAGTGTAAAG
>OZ010591.1:95665507-95703007 GCA_963932145.1 Acanthosepion lycidas
TATATATATATTTAACGAGAAACAGAACACTTTAAGGCACCATTGTAATAATTTATTTCACCAGAGACTTATATTTTTCTCTGGATCTTCAGACATCACTTTCAAAAGGTGAAACGAAAAATGAAATTAAAATTTACACTTTTGACGGACAGTATTAAGCTTATATAAGTGGACATAGAAGGTAGCGATAGATGGTGTGAAAGACATGGTCTAGTTTAGAGAGGGAAGGGAGAGATTTAAAATTTATTAAAGTTGTCTGTTTCTCTTTAAATTATTCGCTCGGAATTAACATTGCGCTCTCAGGATTTTATCCTCCTTGAGATTATCCACACGGATTACCAAGATTTTCGTTACTTAACTATATATATATATATATATATATATATATATATATATATATATATATATATATATATATATATATATATATATATATATGTCAGAAAAATAACTTTCGGAGTTATATAATTTCGTTATCAGTTATATCTCTATTTCTCTTCCTCTTACATTTTCTTTGTCTTTCCACCCCCACACGCAAAAACACACACTGATATATATATATATATATATATATATATATATATATATATATATATATATATATATATATATACAGTGCGTTCTGCTTGATTATGTAAAGTTAATTTTTGTCCAAAAATATCCAAGTTAAGCAATATATTCTGAAAAATAGGAGCTAAAGTATTGTTCATACTAATTTATTATTTTGTCAATCATTTAAGTTGTCAAAATATACAAATCGTGCTTCTTTTTAATGATTTATGAACTTAAGCCCTAATTTAGTGTTCACTTTCATTATGCAAATGGAAAATAAAACAAGAAAAACACATTTTATATTAAATTTTATTAATTGAATTGTGGCGCATATGACAATACATCGTGCGTTCTAAGTCCTACATTACATAATACATATGTATAGCATGTTAAACAAAACAAAACAAGTCTGTTAATGTGGCTACAAACAAACATGGCATCCTCCATTCTTCAAAACCGTTATGAGGCATCTGTCCACTGCTGACGTCAATGTTTCAATTTCAGAAGATTTGATTGATCGGCAAGCACTTACAATTGCTTTCCACAGGACTTCTAAGCTGGTGAATTGCGTGTTTTCAGCATTAATCCGCCTCTTGACTATAGACCACAAATTTTCTATTGGATTTAAATCAGGGCTGTTTGGAGGCTATACCATTAAATTTTGCCCTTTGAACCCATGGTCTGATAGCCAATTGGTGGTGCTTCTTGATCTATGCGCTGGAGAATTATCCTGCTGAAATATCAACGATCATCTTTTCTGAATTGGTTGTTCATCAAGCCAGGGCAGAAAGGCATCTTCCAAAAGCCTACAATATGCATTTGAATTTAGCTTAAGCCCTTTGGCTACTTTCTGTGGGCCTATTAGTTCATTTCCGCGAATCCCAGCCCAAAACATCACTCCTCTGCCACCCTGTTGTCGACGAATGCGTACTCCTGCCAGTCGACCACTTAACACCCATCCAGATGACCACTCATCAGGCCCATCAAGGGTAGCACGGCAGTTGTCGGTGAAAATCACATTGCTAAATTTGGTCTTTATGTAACTGTGTGCCCATTCAACTCTTTTCATCTTGTTTGCTTTGCTCAATGGGGGCCTCTTGATGGGACTCTTCACTTTGGCATGGTCTTGAGGACCTCACAACGGGTAGTTTTACCAACTTTGGGCACTCCAGCGCTTTCAAATTTTTTTCTAGTTTTATGCGGTTTCTTCGAGACTTCATATTTAATTTTACGAAGATCTCTGGCAGTTAACTTTCGCAAATGCGATTGTTTAGGTGTCTTTCTGCATGATTTACTGCCTAAGACGAATGCTTTGATTGTACGGTGGTCTCTATGTAACTTTTTTGAAATTTCTAGCGTTGACAGACCACTTCCAAGCATGCGAGTAATTTCAGCATGATCGTTTTCAGTAAGACCCTTTTTTCTTACCCATATTAAGGATTTATATGATGATTGCTTAATCAGACCGAACACTTGAAACTGTGCCTTTTTACATACTTTGAGAAAAATAACCCTGTTACTATACAACATTTTTTTTCATTGATCATATTCTCTTGTCTGAAAGTAGAATTTAATCTGCAAGAAGCACAAAGTCTGAAAAAAAAAACAGAATTTATTGACACGTTAGATGAAAACATTACTTTGCATAATCAAGCAGAACGCACTGTATATATATATATATATATATATATATATATATATATATATATATATATTGGTAATTCCAAATCAAATCACCTAATGGTCTCATGGGCGTGATCTCAGATTTTGATGATATTTCCCTGACACCTTGTCTCGTGACAAATCAACCTGAAAACTTTACTTTAATCGGACGGACAGTTCTGCAGTTATAATAAATCGAAAATTTGTTTAAACGTACGCGCCATTAGTATTAAGCGTAATTTTTTTTTCAAATTCAGCACACCATGACCTTGTTAATTCAGAAGATGTCTCGCCACTACTTCGGCCTCTGTTTATTTTGTGACACATAAATAAGCCAATTCTGACTCTTATCTCTTCTTAGGGATTCGGAAAGTATTAAAATTACTAAAATCTGTTCTCTATTAATCACCACAGAGATCCTTCCCTGCCATCCATTAGAATGTCTGACGCTCAACTTCTCGAGAGCAATTCGCTGCGTCTGCTCGGTCTCACGTTGACTACTGACCTGAGATGGAACAAATACATTGAGCTAATTGGTTATTCCACCGCAAGGAAAGTTGGCTCCCTGTGCCGTGCCAGGAAATTTTTCTCCCCGGAATCGATCCTTCAAATCTACAAATCAACCATTCGCACTTGCATGGAGTATTGCTGCCATATATGGTTTGGAGCCCCTTCTGTTTGCCTCGGGGTCCTTGATAAGATCCAGAGACGGATATACAATGTAATTAGCCCTTATCTGGCACCTCGTCTGCAGTCTCTCTCTCACAGACGCGCCGTTGCCTCTCTCTCTCTGTCATTTTTACAAATACTTTCATGGAAATTGCTCCGATGAGCTGCTTTCGCCGGTTCCCAGATTTCATGAATTCAAGCGTCCTACGAGGCTGGATTCCCGCTCTCACTCTTTCACTGTTGAAACTGTTAAATGTAGCCGTCTCTTCTATTCCAATAGCTTCATGTCTCGCACCTCTCGCCTGTGGAACTCATTTCCCTATTCCTGTTTCCCTGACAGCTATAATCTCCAAGTATTCAGATGTAATGTTAATCGACATCTCCGGTTGCCTTGATCTATCCACTATCCTTATACTCATCCTTTCCTCTATCACTCCTATCTGCTCTCACTCCAAATCTTCTGTAAGCCCTTGCGTACTAGTGGCTTCCCGCCTTGCTTGGAGTGAATAGATTAAAAAAAAAAGAAAAAAAAAAAGATGATACATGGGAAAACGATATATAAACTTTTTTTTATATATCATGAAAAATCTTAGGAGAAAGAATTGCGACAAATGACAAATATTTTCGTGTGACCTGTTTCGTCCTTCAGAACATCATCGAACTAAATGATATATATATATATATATATATATATATATATATATATATATATATATATATATATATATGAAATATATATAGAAATTATATATATATATATATATATATATATATATATATATATATATACGTATAATGACAAGAGGGAAACTTTTGGGGTCGGCGCGTTTCGTCCTCCGAAGGACTTTATTATTTGCCTTGATACATTACTTCAAAGGACGAAACGCGTCGGTATAGAAAATGCTTTCTTTTTTTTTTTCTGTCTGTATATTGCCTTCATTTTCTCGTACCACATATATATGGGATAACGATATTTATATATTTATACAAGACGAATTTCAGGGGAAACAAGTATGACAAAGCTGAAAATATTATCGTGTGATGCATTTCGTTTCGTCTTTATTTACGTTTATGCTTACGTTAATGCAAAGAACGAAATGTTTTCGCAGGAACGAAAGAAGGACACTGAGAATTTATTCAATCAGACATACCTGAAAGAGCTTCCGCTCGAATTTTACTAAATACAAATATATATATATATATATATATATATATATATATAGATAGATAGATAGATAGATAGAGAGAGAGAGAGAGAGAGAGAAATTAATACAATATGGGAACCAGTAATAAGGAGTGCCAGAGATTCATTTTCATTTTGTTTATGTTTCCATAATCTTTGATATTAAATATCCCACATTTTAATAACACAAGATGTCAGTGGTTTATTTAATGCAGACAATAATTTTTCAAAAAATGTATTGGTGGTAATATTTTTTCCTTCAAAAATGCATTTCTGGTAATTTTTTCCCTTCCAAAATGTATTGCTAGTAATGTTTTTTCATTCAAAACTGTATTGCTAGTAATGTTTTTTTCCTTCCAAAATGTATTGCTAGTAAAGTTTTATCAAAAAATGTATTGCGGGTCAGGCTGGACAGCAACAATTAAGAGGTGGTTCCACACTCCTCAAAGTTTTCTGCTCACAGTCCTTGGTGTTGGATGAGGTTTATCGTCTTAACCAGGGCGCCAGAAGATCTGTCAAGAATGGTGAAATTTGTAAGAACATAAAAGAAATCTCGATTATATGCTAAAAACATACATTGAATTAAAAAAAAGAATTTAAATTAAAATTTTTCAGTGATCACTTCGTTTTCTTTCTTGCGTATTTGGTTTTCCGACTATATATATATATATATATATATATATATATATATATATATATATATATATATATATATATATACACTTTTCAACTAGTACACACACATATATATATATATATATATATATATATATATACACACGTTTGAACCAGTACGTATATATATACTTTAAAACTAGTATGTATATATATATATATATATATATATATATACACTTTTGAACTAGTATGTATATATACTTTTGAACTAGTATATATGTATATATACATAATTTTAAACTTGTATATATATATATATATATATATATATATATATACACACTTTTGAACTAGTATACACATATATATATATATATATATATATACTTTGAACTAGTATATATATATATATATATATATATATATATATATATATATATATATATATATATATATATTGAATATAGAATTGGTAAAAATCTATCAGGTCAGGTTATAAAATTTATATCATGGACCACGTCCTTCTCTTCAGACCAGTTTATCATTAATAAATGGAGTTCACATTATCCAAAAAGACAAGGAAACGGAAAAAGAAAGAAAGTAAAAAGATGGAAAATAGAAAAAGGAAACATTTTTTTATATTAAGAGGAAGAAAAAAATATTATAAGTTTATTTTTCTTTTTTTTTTGTGAGGAAAGAGAGAAAGATATACTTGTCAAGATGGAAAGAGAGGGTGATAGAGATTGATGGATTTTTAAGGATTCTGTATTTATTATTATTATTGCTTTGTTCTTACTGCGAGCTCTCTTTGGATTTATATACTCTTTGGAATTGTCCTTACTAATTATTAATCGATATCATATATATATATATATATATATATATATATATATATATATATTCACTTTGTTATTCTTTGTCCATTACTTCATTTATTTATCTATCTATCTATCTATCTATCTATCTATCTATCTATCTATCTATTTATCTTTCTGTCTATCTATCTATCTATCTATCTCAAGAAACTGCTTGTTGATTATTCTCATCAGAATTCTCTCGAAATATTGTCTGTTCCTATTCTTTCCTGTGACTGACATCAAAGGCTGATAATTTATAACGTCTTTTAAATTTCTCCTTCTTTTTATTTATTTTATATTTTAATGTGTCTTATCACCATTAAAACCTAATTTCCTCCTCTTATTTTCGAGTGTTCTGCTTAAAAAATATTAAAGATTCAAAACAAAACGTGTTCTAAATAGTTTAAAAAGTTCAAGCAAGTACCTAAAAAATCGTTTACTCTTTCTTTTTTTTCGTTAGTTTTTTTCTATCTTTGTTTTCCAATCAATACATCATCAGTAAATCACCACTAAAGACTGGATTCTTTTTGTTGTTGCTTGGGTCATCGTCATAAACCAGTTCGTATAGAATTGAATTATTAATCTTCAAAAGAGTAATGTTAATGATTAGAATGTGCAATGAATATAGGTCGCCTTTCTTTCCAGCTGAGTCCAATCACGCAGAAAATAATAGGTTTTCTGCCGAAGAAATATATATATATATATTAGAAAAAAAAATAATCACAATATGGAGAAAGGCTTAAAAAAGAAGAGCAAAATAGAATAATAAAAACAGGAATACATAAACAAATAAAAAATAGTAATAAAAACAATGAAATGAAAAACATTTGGAAGACAATATTTACACTGACACAGACACACATTCAAATAGATACACACTGATAGAGACACACACTCACACAGTCACAAACCCTCACACGCATGTACACACATAATACATTCACATCCATACACATAAAATCTCATTCGCATACACACAGCCCCTGAAAATTCACATACCCATACTTTCTCTTATACATACGCACAACTAATTAGTGATACACGCATACACATTCATACGTGCAGCGATACAAACTCACAGCCACAGAGGCAAATCGAAACACATTCACACACATCACATATACACACAGCAACACACACAAACACACTCAAACATACAATCATTCAAACAAACCCCAATTCTTGCATGATCAACAAAGTTAAGCAACGTCGAACCTGGTCAGTACCTAGATCTGTGACCGTTTAGAAATAGCAGTTGCAGTAAGCTTAGATGTGCGGGTGGTGTAATGGATAACATGGTTAGAAATCGGAGGGCCGTGTTCAAATTCCTGTTGGGTTCGTTATATTCATTAACGAACAAATAGCTTGGGGAAAAGTATGAACCCCCTACTTCTCCCCACCCCAGTTATGGATTAATTACGTCTTGCATCAGTAAATCATTGTCTGAATATAATTTACAGCCTGGATATAATTTCTGGCTGTAAATAACCTGCAAAAGGTTGATAAGCCGTAAAAAATACAACTCAATCAGAAAGAAACCCACAACCACGTATTCACACGCACATTTACAATCCTGTACACTAAATATTATATAGCTGGATACTAGTATTCAAGGACACCCATCTACTAGAGCGGCTAGCCAATTCCTGTTGCAGACTCTTTCTCAGGCGCATTTGTGTTTATTCAATACCCACAGCACCCACTTGTGCTTTATACTGTAACTATACTGAGCAGGCTTTAGTTACAGTTTTTGGGAAAGGGCGTGTCATCTAGCGTGATCAAGAATTTGAACAAGGTCAGCATGCTCAAGACCTCGGCCACGATGACTTGTGACTTCATGCTAGTACAGCTATCGACAGGCCCTAAGTGTTCTGTTTACCCAATTTTTCTCACGAGGCTTGGGTTAACACGTGGTATGGTTTTCAGGCACTTTCCATAGGTGTCACACGCTGGAATCGACCCCTCCAGTCTGATAACATCAAGAAGTCTTCTTCCTGATAAATCGACCATGGTCAGATTTGAAACCGGGTCTCATGGTCAGGATCACTAACCACCCGGCCATGTGCCTATTCACTAAATATTATCACACTCATATTAGCTTAGTCTGGGTCAAGGCCCGATTCATAAGCCACCTTATGAGGGTCGAATTCATTACAGGCGTAATGGCGTGCGAGACAATGAGACTATCCATTATGGGGTCGCATTCAATAAACTTATCGATGTGTCTTTCAAGACAATTATTGATCAATATCGATATTCGATCATATAACTGAATATGCAACTCTTAAACTGATCATGGGCGATTTAATGAGAAGTCAGGTCATAATTCCAAACGGAAATCAATTCAATGAACTGATTATGGCAGACAAACCATTCATCTGTATTTGCAAATAATGTTTTGATTAAAAAAAATAGTTTTACACATTAATTTATCTTTTCAATGTTTTTAAAACAAACACATTTATTTATCTTAAACAAAGTATATATAAACAAAAACAAAATGTGTTTTTTCATTTTTTTTTTTTCAATTTTTTTCATTTTTTTTTTTTCTATCCTTTGCCAGCCGCGCAATGATGGAGAAAGCATTACCTCGTATCATTGCCAGTGAGACATGTTGCAAGAGCCACTCCGATTCACAAGGCTCGTCCCTTAATCGAGACGCAATCCCGCCAATCCTCCGAAGGAACGCCATCGAACGAGGGCCAATAACCCCAGAAGTCTCCACAGACACTGGAGTAATAAATAAATCTGTTCCTAAGAGAACTATATTTAACTATTTTTTTTTTATCTCCGCGTCCCGGGCGACGGACCCCAGCTCAACCGCGGACCTGATCAAATTACCCGTCGAAAATGTATGGGCATAGGCCGAATCCCAAATCGACGACTTCGTCATTTTAAACGGCAAAAAGGTAATCGCATCCGGCTGCTTTCCATCAACACGTTCGACGCTTACGATTTTAAATATTAATTATTTTCAGAATTTTATGTGAATCTCTTGAGAATAATTTAGTTTCTGATATCCTTTCTATTTGCAGATGTATCCAGCACCTCGTTGTTAGCATACACCAGGTTCGCCCGAGAAAGGATAAGCTATATATTGTTAGCTGTAAAGAGTGTTTCATTAAGACGGATCAAAGTCAGCAGTAAATAAATCAGTGTTACTGGTGAAAATTTATTTAATTCTCTATTGCATCATGTTATGTAAGACATGGAAGTTATGTGTGAAAAATATTATCGCCCAAATGTCAGCCAACTCTGAAAGAAAAAGATAAAAAAAACATTAGACGCTAAAACTTAATTCACATTTAAAATCGGTGCAATTTATTGGAATATATTTTTTTATTTATTTTTCCCAGTTTTTGTTTATATTTCCGTCTGCATTTTTTGAAGAATTTTAGCAAAACTTTGTATTCGTTCTTTCTTGGAAAAACTCATAGACTTCTCTTTATTAATGTTTTGGCCTTTAATCTTCAATTTATTTCGAGTATTTTTACCTTATTTTCTAAAGTTTTCATTGTATTTCTCTTATCAGGTGTCCTCTTTTCAATTAGCTTTACGTAATGTTGACATATATCTCGATTTCAGGGATCGTTTTCTAATAACACAAGAATCCTTAGTACTTTATGATAGAGCACAAAATGTTTTAATCTACAAGATATCATCTCTTCCTTGTTTGCTTACATTTTTATACGGTGCTTTCTTTTTTCTACGATTGTTTTTCTTTCTTTCGTTATTCCTTTTCTACGGCAGTTTTTTTTTTTTTTTTTTTTTTTTTTTTACTTTTACTGCTGTTTTTTTTATCTTTCATTCTATGATTGTTTACTTTATTTTTCTCTTTCTACAATTTCTTTTTCTCTTTCATTTTTTTCTTCCTTGTTTGCATGACTTCTCGCTTTCCACGATTGTTTTCTTTGTTTCAAGGCTTATTTTCTTCCTACGGTTGTTTGTGCGTTTGGACATTTCTACAGGTGCTTGCTTTTTTTACTTTCTTCAAACGATTGCTTTATTTCTTCGACTTCTTTCTTTCTTTCTTTCTTTCTTTCTTTCTACCAGATGAGATTTTTTCGTCCTTTCTTTCTATGTTCTCTTTTTTTCTTGTTTGCTTTCTTTCTTTCTACGATTGTTTCTTTCCTTTTTCTCTGATTGTTTTCCTTCTTTCATTATTTGATTGTGTGTTTCTTTCTTTATACGATTTTTTTTAATATGATTGTTTCTTTTTCTTTATATTATTGTTTCTTTTTTATTTCTTTATACTATTGTTTCTTTTTTCTTTGCTTCATTAAGCGATTGTTTCTTTCTTTTTTTATGCTATTGTTTCTTGTTTTTCTTTCTTTATACGATTGTTTCTTTATTTATTTCATTGACTATACAGTTATTTTTTGTTTCTTTCTAACTACGATTGTTTTCTTCCTTTCTTTATAACAAGAATGTCCTTTTTCTTTCTTTCTTTCTTTCTTTCTTTCTTTCTTTTTAAGATTGTTTTCTTTCCTTTATACAATTTTTTCTTACTCTATTTATATGATTCTTCCTTTCTTTATGCAAGTGTTTCTTTATTTCTGTGTAAGATTGTTTCTTTCTTTATTTATACGGTTGTTTGTTTCTGTCTTTCTTTATACGTTTGCTTTCTTTCCACGATTTTTGTTTGTTTCTTTCTTTATACACTTGTTTTTACTTCCTTTCTTTATACGATTGTTTTTTTCTTGCTTTATATGATTGTTTCTTTCTTTCTTTCTTTATGTCTCTGTTTCCTTACTACGATTTTTTCTTTCTTTATACAAATGTTTTCTTTTTTCTACGATTGATTCTTTCTTTCAGTCTTTCTTTATTTCAAAATGTTTTCTCCATCTTTCTTTCCAGTTGAGATTGTTTTCTTTTTTATACGATTCTTTCTTTCGTTTTTTCTTTCTTTGTAAGATTGTTTCTTTTTTTTGTTATCCGATTCTTTCTTTCATTCTAAGATTGTTTCTTTCTTTATACGATTGTTTGTTTGTTTGTTTCTTTCTTTCTATAATTGTTTCTTTCTGTCTGTTTCTTTCTTTCTTATATCATTTTTCTCTTTATTTATACGATTGTTTCTTTCATTATACGATTACTTTTTCTTTATAAGATTCTTTCTTTCTTTCTACAATTGTTTCTTTCTTTCTTTATACGATTGTTTCTTTTTTTATACGATTGTTTTTTTTATACGATCGTTTCTGTCTTTATACGATTCTTTCTTTCTTCTTTCTACAATTGTTTCTTTCTTTATACGATTCTTTCTTTCTTTATAAGATTGTTTCTTTTTTTATACGATTGTTTCTTTTTTTATACGATTGTTTTTTTCATACGATTGTTTTTTTATACGATTGTTTCTTTTTTATACGATTCTTTCTTTTTTTATACGATTGTTTTTTTATACGATTGTTTTTTATACGATTCTTTCTTTCTTCTTTCTACAATTGTGTCTTTTTTTCTACGATTTTTTACTTTTGTTGAATAATTTCTTTCGTTACTCTTTAATTTTTCACTCTATCTTACCTTGAGTAATCATTTAGTATGTTTCTATCTTTCTTTCATTCCTTTCTATTAAATTTTACTTTTTTTTTCTTTTCAGTCTTACCCTTTTCCGTTCATTGTTCCCATCGCCCGGAACTCACCACTCACTGGATATATCCTGACCCGCCATTCATTTTCACAACACTTGAGTCGCCCATCAACACGCATCTATCGACAGGAATTCCCGCAGGAAGAAATTCTACGAAAATAAAATAAAATAAAAAGATAGAAACGATTTTACCGTCGCTGCTACAGCCCTTTACAGGGCTTACAATGTTTTCAAATGCCCCTCAAAACAACCAAGAAATAAAACAAGAAAAAAGAAACAAAGAGGAAACAATAAACCGAAAGAAAAAAACACCCGTCCCTTTAACGACTTCCTTCTGTGAATAACAGAATTTACAATCGTTGTTCGACATTATTTGGACATTTTCTCCGCTTCTCTTACCCCAACCGAAGACTTTTCCGTAAAACATACCTTTCTTTTTATTTTATCCGTTTTAATTATTTTTTAAGTAATAAAAAAAAAGAAAGAACTTTTATTTCCAACATTTGTAAAGCAAAACTATTGCCCCCATTTCAAGTGCTTTTAAGCCTCTTTACGACTTATTTAAATGTGTTTCGGGAGGAAAAAAAAAGATATTGTGTGTGGTCGGCTTACTATCAAGGCGGTCTCACTTATTGGTTGTCTTATTTATTGTTCGAGGAATTGAAGGGAATGGGTCATCTGTAAAGACTTTGTCTGTGGGGCTTTGTATTTCTTTATTTGCGTGCGTTGTGTGTAAGTTAATTTCACTTTTTCAATTACACTTTTCGCTATGTTTCCTTTCAGCACCTTTCTTAATCTTATTACTTTTCTGTTAATATCTATCTATCTATCTATCTATCTATCTATCTATCTATCTATCTATCTATCTATCTAAGTCTATTCATTATCTCTTTACGTATCTAAGTCTAATCTATCTATCTATCTATCTATCTATCTCAGTCTATTCATTATCTATCTATCTATCTATCTATCTTTTGTAAATTCACAAACCGACGCTTTCATCCACTAGATATAATTGTCTCGTAGTTATGTAGAGAGCTTGGAGCCTTAAATCTAACCTGTCTGCTGATACTACGGCGAATGAAGTCAAGCATGACAATCAGCAGTGGCAGTACTCATCAGCAGGAAGACTATGTGATTTGGCTGAACGATAGAGACTTATTAGTATTTGCAATGACCATGACCAGTGTTTCCGTTGCTTTGTTTATCTGTCTGTTACTACAGTCATTCTATTAGAATAATCTGTAATATTTATTTAGAACAATACGCCCGCATAAGTGAAAAAAAGGAATAAAGACAAGGATAAGTCTTCTCACTAGATTTATTCACCCTCCTCGGTCAGAGGCTTGGAAGAGGACTAGATGTTCCATCAACATTTCTTTCCACTGATATCTAAAAACATACATCATAGTGCAAATTAATTGAAGCAACCACTTTAGTTTCCTTTCTTTTATTATACAGTCAGTTTTAGATCCACTGGAATGGCAGGGTGTAATCGATTTCTGTTCTTTCCTCATATTAAGTCATTTCCGGTTGTGTGCAGTAATATGAATCTATTTTCGGGGTGTGTAATGAAATTTGTTTGATCTTGATGAATATTGTGTCATCCGTGATTGCATGAGTTTTTATTTTTATCACACCCAGACACTATTGTCACGACTGTCGATTAGTTGTCCTACGGTCGTCGTCTGCGATGGATGTTACTCCAATGAAGGGAACGAAAATTTGTAACGCTGCACGAACACACTGGCAAGTCTTACCAGTGTGCAAATCAAAGAACTATAGACGGACCTTGATGATTTAATTTCAATCGAGAATCTGTGGTCAATCTGCAAGGAACGACATCGTGGAATACACATAAGAAGTAGTAACATGTCCACTTGGTGATGTTTCATTGGAAAAATACGAAAAAAAGTAAATAATAAAGGAATTATTCGTTTTGTTTCAATTAATTTGCACAAGGGTGTAAGTCATGAGGATAGCGCTGTGTTGAGGGCAAATTCAGAAAAGAAACTTCAAGAACCTCCAGACAATGCAATAAAGGAAAGAAAGAAAATTGAATGAATATTAATTATGAGAAGACAGATGAGATAGTCGTCAGTATGATAGTTAGCCAAAGTGAGTGCTGCAAATTTGATACATCAGCATCATGAAGATAAAGATGTTCAACTATGTGGGTAATGTGCTAACAGAAGGTTGAAAATATGACACTGGGATCCGAAAAGACAAGGAGCAGCATAACCTTAAGAGAAAGAGCAATTAGTTTGAAACAAAGAAAAGAACGATGAAAGGTTAATGAAATGTTTAAAATCAAAGGTGAATTAGAACAGACAAAGATGCTATCCAAAAGAAGAGACCAAGATTTAATTAGTGGATAACATTTTAGAGTTCAGGCAGAGACGTTATAAGTATAGCGTGGAAGTATACTTTAAAAGAAACCGGGAACCCAATCCTAAAGAGGAAACAAGGGATAAACTTCTACTCATGTTCAAAATAAGAGGGAGGTGTGTAAACCGGGCGATAGGCGAATCTATCTACTCATATTGAGGATAGAAAAAATAACATAATTACTAAATGAAGTTTCAGAGTTCAAGAGGAGACTTTAGAAGTATAGTGTGGAAGTAAACTTTAATAGGAACAGGGAACCCAATCCTAAAGAAGAAAGAAGTCATAAACCTCGACTCCTGTTCAAATTAAGAGGTGCGTGAACCTTATGATAGGCGAACCTATCTACTCCGGTTCAGCAAAAAAAGCACATTTTGATAGTCTCTGACTACTTTTCAATTCTCACTCTTATTCCTTCGCAGCCGGGGAGAGCATCTAAACGATTTAGTTACGTAGAGCTCAAATCAGTCAAAATTTAAATGTCTTCATAGTCTTCCTTATCCGATATTCGCCGCAATAAAAGCTAATACCATATATATATATATATATATATATATATATATATATATATATATATATATATATATATATTAAATAAAAACAGAACACTTTAAGGTTCCATGTAATATATTATATCACCACAGCCCTTTTATTTAAATTATTTGCTCTGGATTTACATTGAGCTCCCTGCATTCTATCCACCTTAGGTTTTCCCATACAGATTAGCTAGTTTTTCATAAACTATATATATATATATATATATATATATATATATATATATATATATATATATATAACGTCACACATTATGCAATGGACAAAGTCCGACTATTATTTAAGATATTTTTTTTATGTTTATACATCCTTTTTATGAACTTCAATCTTCCATTCTTCAATTTTCAATTACGCTTTGAGCAGATATGAATTTACGTGAGAGATTCATGGAAGATTGAAGTTTAAAAGCAGTAAAATCAACCTTGGCAATCGAACGATCCTCCGTGGCTCGATCGGTTAAGGCACATCGTGCTAAATGACGGTTCCGTATAGGATACAGGTTTGATTCCTGTCGGACAACGAATATCTTCTATGAAAATTTCTCGGATATTCAGGCCGGTAAATGTTATCAATACAGTTTATTATAGGTACCTCCACGAAATCGCTAAAAAATAGAGCATAGTCTGATGAAAAAGACGCCAAACTTCATGAAAACAAAATTTTATCGTCTAAATGCTTATGTTTTTATGAAGAGGATAGACCAAATTTTTTTTTAATTATTTTTTAAAAAATTTTCCATCTTTTTAGAATATTCTAAATTTTGATTTAAAAACCTTGTTTCTCTTTGTTCCATAGATAATTTTTAGCGCGTTTTTTTTTTGTATTACACACATTAATTTGGAAAATCTTGCAAAAATAAAAGTATTTGTCAGATGTTAATGAAACTTTCAGAAACTATTCACAGAATATCAAAATTATTATAAATATGTTTTTTTTTTATTAAAGTCATGGCAGAAATATTTTTTTATATTTATTAACACCCCCATAACTAATTTTATGAAAAACTCTAGAAATTCGAGCCCATCAACCTTAAAAGCACAAGGCTTTGAAGAATGCAAATCATGTTGTTTTTTTTTTTTAATTGGAGCCAACGTACCTGAATATCAGCTCTGAATTGTAACATACTAAACTCAATAAAACAAATACATTATTTAATTTCAAATGCTTTTATTTGTTTTTAGTTGTTTTTATGGATATGGACAATATTTTCTAAAAGCAAAAAAATTTTTCAATAAAAATTGAATTTTTAATACAATTATTTGTTATTTCTTTAATCATAATAGATTTTTACATTAAGTTTTTAAAAATAATATAACATTAGTTAAAAGCACCATAAACCTTTCAAAGTGTCCATATGAGATTGTCATTGTCTAGCACTTTGAAAATTGTACCGTTTGGACCAATCAGAAGAGCCATGGTAATTAAAAAATGTAATTTTGTCCTTATAATCGGGCGGTAATTATAAAGTACGGAAGACCAACCAGAATACAATTTAGTTGCATTATTTGAGTTCAGCATTGTTCTCCGCTGTTAAGGCCTTTACTTTTGCGAAACACGTATGGAGAAGTTAATTTGATTTTTCAATTTCAACTGAGAAGGGTACCTATACGTATCAGTATCATCTTATGAAATTTAATTACTGCTAAACTTTAATTTATATGATCTTATTTTTATATTAATCTCAGTTATGACATTTTTCCATAAATGAAATATCAAAATTAATAATAAAATGAATGGAAATACAAATAACACATTAAAATGTAATAATTGTACATAAAATTATAGTATTTTATGTACACTTCTGATAAAATTTCATAAGAAATATACCTATAAATTAATTAGATACCTTTTTCTTATGAAATTTAATCTCACTCTTAACAGTCTTATTTTTTAATTTCTTTATATTTTCCATAAGGCATCTTGGTTGAAAGCTAAGTACAAAAAAAAAAAAAAAAAATGAAAAATTAGAGCGCTGAAAGTTTTCCTTAAAAGTAACGAGGTAAATAATTTGTTCACTTAAATCTAAATAATTTCACTTCCTTCCATCCGTAGAAAGAATTATCCTCCCGTAAGTTATCTAAACGTCATGAATGTGTCTTTCGTCACCTGTCAAGCTACGCGAAAGGTTATGACCTGCTTTGTTTTATTTTCAAATTACATTTTTTCGGCGCTGAAGCTAAGTTAAGCTTGGTTCAAAATATTTTAAATAAGCATTATAATTTCTGATTTTATGAAAATCAGTTTTGAAGAAATGATAATTGATTTTTAAAAGAATATCAAAGTCAGATTTTCATCTTTTTTATCAAATGATTGAAAATGATTATCTGTCCTTTTTTTTGACAAAAAAAAAGAGACTTTTAACGAAAATTTCGGACGTGCTAGGAATGATTAAAAAATGTAAAAAAAATACCCCAAAAATACTTTGATCTTTCCTCTTGAATAATAATATGAACATTAGACGATAAAAAGTTGTTTTTGTCAAGTTCGGCGTCTTTTTCATCATGCTATCTCTGTTTGTTTACATTTTCGTGGAGGTACCTAGTTTATTATAAAACAGAGCATTTACTTAAATATTTGTATCTATAAAAAGAATATATATATATATATATATATATATATATATATATATATATATATATATATATATATTATATGTGTGTGTGTGTATGCAAAAGCTATCGAATTTTATACCTGAGGGGACAATCGGTGTAACATATGCTCACTCGGGCCAGAGACATTTCAGATATCGCTGTTATCATCAGCGACCATAAAATTTAATCGTTCGATAAATCAATCGATCAGCGTTTTATTACACTTTTGTCAGATGGAAATAGAAAACTGGACAATTGATTCTTACTGTCTATTCAATCATCAGACAAAAAAATACAACTGGCTAACCGGGTACGAAAAATAGATCTGATCAATAAACTAATGTGTAACGGTCGCAAAACAGAAAAAAAACAGGATTAAATGATAGGGACATGGCTTGCTAGCTGAGGGACTTCTGTGTCTAATTATAAGCAATCCCCATTTGAATTAAAAGCTTTTTCCTTATGCCAGGATTTAATATGGATGGGATGATTAAATGTTCTTGCCGTGACCCACTTTTCAAAATCTTAGCATTTTACCAAAGATCAGAGTGTCAGGAAATCTCTTCTTGGTTTAGTTGGTAAGAATACAATTGGAGCCTCACACAGCTTTCCAATTATGAGCCCACGTTGAATCTCGATTCTCGTTAGCATCAGTATACATAAAAAACTAGGAAAGGTCCACTGCACGTTCACAAGGAAACGAAAGATAAAAAACAAACACCATGACTAGAAATGAGAATCTGGACTTTGTTTCCAATAATATTTTTGTGAGCCGTATGGGTGTCCGCTAATGATAATCTACAATTCAAGAATTCATTGTTAAATAAAAAGTATATAATTACACTACAAATAAATACGTAAAACAAAGGAAGTAAGAGTCAATCAAGCTTGTTAAGAAATTCAGTGAATATCTACTGAGTAGGGCGGCATTGCTTAACGTCCGATAGTCACTTAATAATCAACTGATAATCAACTAGTAATCCACTCATAAGCAACACTCGTAGTCAACTAATCATCGACCGTAGTCCAACCAATATTCATCCCGTAGTCCAAGATTCATTGTATATAAAATATGAAATTGTGGGGACCTAAAAGGGGAAATGGATTGAGGTTAGTCGTCACTTACTATCTTATACCTAGCTAATCCAGGACGCGGATGTAGTTTAGCGTCTTACCCAGGACGGATAATTGAAAGTAACGAACACGACTGGAATACGAACTCGGCTCTCCGAGTTGTCATTCCGAGCCGATATCCATTACACCACAATGTACGCCGAAATGAACTTATTTTACCGCAAACAGAGGCAGCTTCATTAGAATTACCAAGCGTATCCGGATGCTGCTTAATGTAGTTTATCGTCTTACCCAGGACGCGGATGTAGTTTATCGTCTTACCCAGGACGGACAATTACTTGGTATTTTGAAGAAAAAATTTATTTCGTCAATTCACAAAGTTTTAGAGATATTTTAAACAGGATTAAAAAAAATCACATAGGCTTTGTGTTTAATTAAATAATATAAATCAAAAACTCATTATTTGACCAGTATAAATGGCCATTAATGATGAAGTACAACTTAAAACTTCAGTGTTAAATAAACAGTATTTAATTGCAAAATTCAAATTAATAAGTAAAACAAACAAAAGAAGTAAGACAATCAAGCTTGTTTAGAAATACATTGAATAACTATTTAGCAGCATTACTCTCCTTAACGTCGGATAGTCACTCAGTCACAATGGAGTAATGGAGAGGAGGCACGATGGAGTAATGGAGGGGAGACACGATAGAGTAATGGAGGGGAGACACGATGGAGTAATGGAGAGGAGGCATGGTGAAGTAATGGAGTGGAGGAAAGATGGAGTAATTGAGAGGAGCAGTGATGGAATAGTAGAGAGGAGGAACGATGGAGTTATGGAGAGGAGGCACGGTTGAGTAATGGAGAGGAGGTACTAGAGAGTAATAGAGAGGAGGAACGATGGGGTAATGGAGAGGAGGCAGTATGGAGTAATGGTATTAAGGAGAAATGGAGAAGAGGAACGATGGAGTAATGGAAAGGAGGCACGGTTGAGTAATGGAGAGGAGTTACTAGGGAGTAATGGAGAGGAGGAACGATGGGGTAATGGAGAGGAGGAACAATGGAGTAATGGAAAGGAGGCACGGTTGAGTAATGGAGATGGGGTACTATGGAGTAATGGAGAGGAGGAACGATGGATTAATGGAGAGGAGGCACTATGGAGTAATGGAGAGGAGGAACGATTGAGTAATGGAGAGGAGGAACGATTGAGTAATGAAGAGGAGGCACTATGGTGTAATGGAGAGGAAGTACGAGGGAGTAATGGAGAGGAGGAACGATGCAGTAATGGAGAGGAGGCACGATGGAATAGTAGAGAGGAGGTACGAGGGAGTAATGAAGAGCAGGAACAATGTAGTAATGTAGTGGAGACACGGTTGAGTAATGGAGAGGAGGTACTAGGGGGTAATGGAGAGGAGGAACTATGGAGTAATGGAGAGGAGGTAATAGGGAGTAATGGGGAGGAGGAGCTATGGAGTAATGGAGAGGAGGTACGATGGAGTAATGGAGAGGAGGAACGATGGAGTAATGGAGAGGAGGAACTATGGAGTAATGGAAAGGAGGTAATAGGGAGTAATGGAGAGGAGGAACTATGGAGTAATGGAGAGGAGGTACGAGGGAGTAATGTCGAGGAGGAACGGTGGAGCAATGGAGAGGAGGCACGATGGAATAGTAGAGAGGAGTTACGTGGAAATAATGGAGAGGAGGAACGATGGAGTAGTGGAGAGAAGGCACTATGGAGTAATGGAGAGGAGGTACTAGGGAGTAATGGAGAGGACGAACGATGGACTAATGGAGTGGAGGTACGAGGGAGTAATAGAGAGGAAGCACAATGGAGTAATGTGGAAAAGGCACGATGGAGTAATGGAGAAGAGGAACTATGAAATAATTGTGAGGAGGAAGGATGAAGTAATTGAGTGGAGGCACGGTTGCATAATGGATTGGAGGCATGATGGAGTAATGGAGAGAAGGCACGGTGGAGTAATGGAGAGGAGGCACGGTGGCGTAATTGAGAGGAAGCACAATGGAGTAATAGAGAGGTGGCACGGTGGAATAATGGATAGCGGCTAGGAGTGAGGAATCGGTGAGCTGAATTCGTATCCGTTACATTCACTCAAGTGCTAATACCCTTGGAAAACGTATGAGTCCTCCACTCCCCAGCAGTGTCAACTGGATCCGCAGAACGACATGGTACCCTACTGCGGGAAAAAAACTGCCTTGTCAGTCATGTACCGAAAGATACATTGATCGCCTAAGCGTCTATCACGCATGGCACTGACAACAATCAACCGGTAATCAACTAATAATCTACACTTAAGCAACACTCGGACTCAACTAATCACCAATAATCAACCCGTGGCCCGAGATTTACTTAGCATCCCCACTGTACCTGGTTGTGAAACAAGGTTTTTAACGTGAGACATGGCCCGCTGATCTAAGCTGATCAGAGCTCGTCTAAGGTAGTCACAGCCGGTCCTACCACCTGTACGTAAAGAAACCGCGTGAGTGAACGCAAGGGAGGAGAATAGGCCTCCAGCACGGAACAGATACTACATCTGCAGCATCTATCCCGATGGGAGAATACTCTTCTCCTCCCCTGCCAATCCCTCCGAAAGTATCCGGAAGGAAAGACGCAAGTCAACCCGTAGCCTGACTCCACTATTTATACACGTGGCGGAAAACATATTCATAAGACCAGTGTGTCACGCTCGAACCTCGGTGTAGGCAGCTAACTTTTTCTTCCTATACGACAATTATAAAAATAGCTGTTTTTATTCAGAGCTTCGGTTGTGTAGGTAGTTTTTTTGGGTTGATTTTATTTGGAGTCATATCATCCTCTTTGGGTTTAATGCCAAAATCTAAATATTTTGCAAATAATTCTTTTTCTTCCATTGCAGATAAAATATATTGTTGCTAATTCTGCAATAAAATCGTATTACTGCTTATTTTACTATAAATAATTATTGTTGCTAATTTTACTCTAAATTGCTATTGTTGCTAATTTCACTATAGACAAGTACTGTTGGTAATTTTAGTACAAAGAGGTATTGTTGGTAATTTATTTGTATTAAATGTATTGCTGGTAATTTTACTATAAAATGTATGTTTATACTTACACAGTGTTTTGTTTTATTTGGGGTTTCAGTTGTTGCCCATAGCTGGAATAATAATAAAAAAAATCAGAAGATTGTTATTGCATTAAAAGTTTTGAAGATTAAAGTGGACTGGAAAGGAAGAAGCCAGAAGAGATATCCACAAGTAAAAATTGTCATAGAAGAAACTATTAACATAGAAATTACGGTTACATCTAGCAATTTCAACTGGAAAATGATGAGACCAAGCTACCAATCCCGTACTGCGCTTACATTCTTGGTAAGCTCGAAAAAGGAAAATTAATATTTATTTTTTTTAATAAGAAAATATGCCACAAGGCCAAAAGTGGGGGACAGGGAAAGGCTGGTCTTCAGTCTGTCTAAACTTAAACATAGCTACCCGCGATTACTGACCCAAACATACCACAGTATTCCTTACACCGAAACAACAGATTTTTATTTGATATTCTTACTACAGTCACCATAAAACCACAAGTCTCTATGTACCATTAACTAGTTCCCATATGGATAATTTGTCTCGGAGTGGGGATAAAATAACATTTAAAAATAAAACCCCAATGAATATTTACAAAGAATACAATTTATATACAAGAAACTAAACAAAATAGTGTTAGTAATAAAAACCACCAGAATCCTTAATTGTAGCAGAGAAAATCAGTTAACTGGATGAAAATAATGCGAGACTAGGTAATTAACAACAATCATTTGAATAATTACTCACTCGAAAAAACGAAAACGGTTACGCATCTATCAGAAAACTGACATCTGTCACCTATCCAGGAAGAGGAGGGAAATTAAACTCAAAAATATGGGGACAGAAATAAAAGAAGCCTTGCTTTTCAGACAAATTTGATCTTCAAAAATTTAGATTCATTGTCAATCGTTAACTTTTTCCTTCCTAATTACACGTATGTTATTGTTCTCGGATAATAGTAGTCTTTCTCTTTTTCTTATTATTCTGCACTCACTAACACTTTGTGACTTAGTGGCTTTATTGCTTTTCTTGGGATGAGATGATTACAAAAAAAAAAGAGTTTCGTGGATGAAATCCAGTAACAAGATGAATTTTGGAAGATTTTTTAAAATCGACATGTTTTTACAACCTATAAAAACGGCATCTGTTTCTATTTCTGAGATGAGGTATTTTAACTATTTACACTATTTACATCATTCTAACTGTTGTCCTCGTCTTTATTGCCATTTTCACACCGTTTCAACCGTTTTATGCTCCGGCCTTTCTCAAGATCTGTCTATATTTCTGAGATGAGGTATTGTAATTATTTACATTATTCACATTGTTCGGACTGTTGTCCTCATCTTTATTGCCATATTTAATTTTCGGCCGTTGTACCCTCCGGCCTTCTTTAGGATCTGTCTATATTTCTGAGATGAGGTATTGTAATTATTTACATCATTTACATTTTTCGGACTGTTGGCCTCATCTTTATTGCCATATTCACGACGTTTTGGCTGTTGTACGCTCCGGCCTTCTTCAGGTGACTGGAATTTCGAATTGAACCCTTTATTTCGTCCACAGGAGTAGATTGTTCCAGTTTACTACCAGAAAATAACATCTTTAGAGACGAGAGGTGATATCTATATCATTAAGCCGTACAACGGCACTTGTGTGGTTATCTATAACAGACACTACTATATTAATAAAATGGGGTTCAATTTGAACGATTCTTCTAAACTTCGTAGAATTATTCCTGTAAATTCATGCGACAGTACCGTCAAAATGGTGACCTGAGTGCAGAGAAGGTTAAACTCTGTAAAAGAAACATTATTTCCAGAATGGTGTAAGATCGCATTAGGCCTGCAGGATCTTCAATGTCCTCTCATATATGGTTTTTCTAAGTTTCACAAGGAGAATATGCACCCTTAGATCCACTTTGTTCATGGTGAGATCTTTTCCATGAGTTGATCAAGTGGCATGCTGAATTATTTCAGCCGATGTCTTGTCTGTTTTCCACTTGCTGTGTTCCTGACTCACTTTGGATTTCCAGCTTTATTAGAAATTCCGATGTGTTCTGAGAACAAACACAGGGTGCCCTTTGACATTGTCAGTCTGTACATTAATGTTCTCCTCCAGGACACTTTATAGATCTATACTGATGTGGTCACTTAGGGTAGAGAGAGAAAAGAGATAGATTTAAAGGTTTCCCAAAAGGATTAGCGGAAAAGTGAATGAAAGAGACTAAGCCGGAAATTGAAAACGGATCAATTTCCGTTATGATCCAAATTACACGAGCATCTCACAAAGTACGTTTAGTCCTGATTATTATACATTTTCTGATGCAACTCTCATCACAGTTCTAATCTTCTGACTCTATTTGAAGCTACTATGAAAAGTGAAGATTTCGTCACTAATTATTCCTACTCACTAACACTTTCGCTAATATATCTCTTGGCTGTTATCATGTGATACAGTTTCAAAAGATTTTATTTATATTAGTGATAAAGCAATGACTTTTTTCCAATTTTCTGCGTTAAATTTGTTTGTTTTCAATTGAAAATCAGGAAGAAACTAAGTTTGATAATTCTGATAAAATAATGTCGGCAGTTGATGAAAAAAACGACCTCCTGTTGTTAATGGGGCAAGAATTACTCTTCCACTGTTGAAACTGTTAAATGTAGCCGTCTCTTCTAGTCCAACAGTTTCATATCTCGAACCTCTCGCCTGTGGAACACCCTCCCCTTTTCTTGTTTCCCTGATAGCTATAATCTCCAACTATTCAAATGTAATGTCAATCGACATCTCAAGTTGCCTTGATCTATCCACTATCCTTCTCTTCATCCTTTACTCTATCACTCCTATTTGCTCACGCTCCAAATCCTCTGTAGCCCCTAGTGTGCTAGTGGCTTCCCGCCTTGCTTGGGGTGAAATAGTAAAAAAAAAATTGTTTATAAATAGTAAAAAAAAAAATTGTTTATAAATTTTAAAGCTTCCAAAATTAAACAGCTATCTTTTCATCGTCATAAAGATCTACCTTTGCCCTCCATCAAAATGGCTGATGCTAACCTCCAGGAAAGCAAATCATTGCACCTTTTTGGTCTCTCCTTTTCCACTGACATGAAGTGGAGTGATTATTAGATCAATTACTAGTTCTACTGCTATAAAAGTTTGTTTATGTCGTGACAGGCAATTTTTCTCACCAGTCTCCTTCTTGAACGTTTACAAATCTACCATTTCTCCGTGCATTCAATATTGCTGCCCTATCTGGTATAGTGCTTCTGCTATATATCCTGTCATTCTCGACAAAATGTTAAGGGTTTGTAATGTTATCGGTCTTGAACTGGCATTTCGATTTCACTCACTTTCACTCAGACATGGCTTCCCTCCGCCTTTTCTATAAATATTTTCATCGCAATTGTTCTGATGAGCTTTTCTCCTTGGAAGTCCTCGACTGCATGAATTTAAGTGTACGATTAGGTTGGCAAATGGGTCTCACCATTTTACTGTTGAACTAGCTAGCTGCAACCGCAAGTTCTATTCTAATATTTCCTTCTCTCGCACTTCTTGCCTGCGGAACTCTCCCGGTTTCTTCATTTCCTGCCACCTACAATTTTCAAAAATGTAAATACAACGTCAATCGCTATGTCCTGTTTTCCTGAACGTTGTTCTTTTGTTGTCCTAACGGGTCAAGAAATGTATGTAAATTTTAAAGCTTTCAAAATTAAACTGTTATCATTTAATCGTCATAGAGATCTGCCTGGCTGATGCTAACCTCCGGGAGAGCAAATCATTGCGCCTTTTTGGCCTCTCCTTTTCCACTGACAGGAAGTGGAACAATTATATTACATCAATTACTAGGTCTACTGCTAGAAAATTTGTTTATGTAGCGCCAGGCAATTTTTCTCACCAGTCTCCTTCTTGAACGTTGACAAATCTAACATTTTTACGGTGCATTGAATATTGCTACCCTATCCGGTATAGAGCTTCTGCTATATATCCTAAGATTCTCGACAAAATACTAAGGGTTTGCAATGTTTAATTAAAAGAAAAAAATTTATAGTTCCAACGAATGATTTATTTTATGGAAATATTTCGACTAGCAAATGCTAGCCTTGGTCACTCCTTATTTTTTCTTTTAATTATGCAACTACCAACGGAGATGTGCATCCTAAGTTTGATTTGCAATGTTATTGATCTTTACCTGGCATCTCCATTTCATTCCCTTTCCAAATGCCGTGACGTAGTTTCCCCTTCTGTCTTTTATAGAAATATTCTCACGGCAATTGTTCTGATGATCTTTCCTCCTTGGTACCTCTACTGCATGAATTTAAGCGTTCTACTTGATTGGCAATTAGGTCTCACCATTTTTACTGTTAAAAATACCTAGATATAAATGTAATTTCTATTCTAATAGTTTCTTCACTCTCATTTTTCGCCTCTGGAACTCTCCTCTGGTTTCATGCTTTTCATGCTACACACATTCTTCAAAAGATTTATATGCAACGTCGATCACCATTTGCTGTCTTTTTGATACCTATTCTATTATTGCTCTTTCTCCTGTCTATCGTCTACATATTTTCTTTCACTCTCAGAAATCCCTTGCGTCATAGTGGCTTTATCGCCTTACTGGTGTGAAACAATTTACAAAAAAGAAAATCATTATCAGTACAGCGCTACTGTATGCAAAATATAAGTGCATTAGCTATTATTTTATGATAGAAACCTATTTAAAATATCGAAAAAGTTGTTTCATAGGGGCTTGCTAAACAAACACTCCACCTATAGTATCTCTGGTACAGCCTTCTTAATTATCAAGTATTTTCTACTGTCCTGAGTATGACGATAAACTATACCCGCATCCTGGGCAAGACGATAAACTACATCTAACAGCAAGGTCTCTGATCAGGAGGCTTTGAAATGCGTGGAACCACCTCTTAATTGCTGATGCTCCCAGGTACACCCTGACCTGGGGTTGTAACACCTTTTAGGGTCCCAGCTATGGGCAAATAGTTAGCCCCCAAAGTGGGTTCAAAATACTATGAAAGTAGATTTTAATACCAGAAATACGTTTTTGTAAAAAAAAAGTTACCAGCAATAAATTTTTGGAATAAAAACTTTAACAGCAACACATTTTTGGAAAAAAAAAATCTTACCAGCAATACATATTTGAAGAAAAAATATTACCAACAATACATTTTGAAAGACAAAAAAAAATATTACCAATAATACATTTTGGAAAAAAAATCTTGTTCGCATTCAATATCCAATTGAGGTTGACATATCGTAAAACAAAGTAAAACAAACCAAATATTTCCACTCAATTAGGTACCTGAATGTCCTTGGTAATAATCACTCTCAATGGAATCACTCTCCCTGCTTCTACCTGTTTTATATTATCGACCAGCCTATGAATACACTCAGGTTGTTATTAAATATCTTTAAAGATGATACCTCAATGTATGGGTCATCCTCTAAAAATCAAGATGATCAGAGCGTGACAGCCGATCTCTTCACTGAACAAGATCGAATAGGTCATTGGGGGAGCAACTGGCTAGTAAATTCCAATACTCCCAAAAGGAAGCTAGTGACGTTTTCATCAAAACTGAGCAAAGTCTGAAATTCCTGCAGTCATAATGAAAGCTTGAACACTCCATTAGATTCCTTGACTTGAATATCTATTGCGACTCAAGTACGACCCAGACATCAACTCCTTTAACCCCCACCCCAGAAAGTATTTGACGATTTCTGTCATTCTTTATCTTTACAAGAGTCCGATGACAGTAAAAAAAAAAAAAGTACATTACCAAATCACGTCTGCAGCGGTCCAATACTCATTTTCCGGCCTTGATAGGGTTCGTAGGGGATAACATTTTACAACCTACACCGCCTTTTCCCACAGAAAATACATCGCAGACTCATCGCTATTATATATCTATTTGCTTGGTAAATGTTCAGAAGAAACTCATTCTTTAGTAGCACAGACCTTTACAAACAAAAGCTGTCTTGCTGAATCCCTAGAGATGAATCACCCACATTTCCTACGTATTCCGTTGGTAAGAAAGGCGTTGCACTCCGAAACTTCTTCAAAAGATCCCTTGTAGAACAGAATTTTGCGCAGATATTTCCGCGAACACTACAATCTTAACCCCTACACAGCTATCACCCATATTCATGTAATCATCACTTCCTACTACCGCCATGAGCCAATGGAAAGAAGTGATGATTAGGAGAGATGGTAACAAAAGAAAAAGATGAAATAGGCTAGAATGTATGCAAACATTTTTTTCTGTATTTTCAAACTAGAAACCTCTCTCGTTAGTACGTATGTCTAGTTACAGGAATATAAACAAACCCAGTCCGATGAAGTCCTATTTGATGAAACACGTCACAGAAACTTTTTCCAATTTCTCATACATCTTCCCGCTATTTTACGGCTGCTACTGCTTTATTGCATCGCTCTTCGTAAGAACTGAGCGTAATAGATGCCGGTATGACGTTTATATAGCACGTACATAATGCGTCAAAAATCCCCTATCTCTGCCATGCGACGATAGCCTAAGAGTCTCAAACTGATGTCAAATTGGTCGAGTTTCGATCCCGGCTTGAAGCAATCGGATATCTAGTCACACTGTGATACAGCGAAACAGGTTGTCTGTGTATGACACACACACACAGACACACACATACACACACACACACACACACACACATATATATATATATATATATATATATATATATATATATATATTTCACAATGAAGTTTACACTTTACGAGGACCGGGGGGCACTTTATATACAAGGGTTCGTTTGGAGGTCATTTGTGTTTACAGAAGTGTAAGAAAACGGTTAAACATATCCTTGAACAGATTAAGATTGTAGTGATCGTGTAAACATTCTGTTCGGAGTTGATTCCATATTGTAGTGATTCGCGTGAAGAAGCTGCTCGAGTGGAACTTACTTCTCACCGATGGAATACGAGGGAATGTGAGTGGTTTGCTGCTCTGTAAGAGGAAAGTCTTGTTCATGCTGTGAAGGTTTCGTATACCTCATTTAGTAACTCTCTATATTGCGTGGTTCTAGGTCCTTCAGTATAATAAATAAAAGAAAAAAAGAAGAAAACAATATGTTATCGGCCTTTCTCTTTCGTACTGCATTGTCTGCTGAAATATTAGAAATTCACTACAAGTGTAATAAGAACTGTTTCTTTATTGGCAGTCAAGCAATATCAAATCCGCTGTATTAGAGAGAATGTAACTTTGAAAAACAACAATTTTGGGAACAATCTAAGTGGAAAAGGTTTTCGTGTGACGTGTTAAGTCCTTTAGAACTTTATCAGAATAAAGTGATATATAAGAACTGATATATCGTCTTCCCACAATCAACAATCTAAAAGATCTCCAACTAATTTCTAAACTTCTCTCCCGTGTGATGGAGGGAATAGGCCATGAATGAACTGTCAAGAAAACTAAATCAATGAAAATTGACGAAGAACAACCACCACTTATCCAAATAAACGGAATCAAAAACTGATCAAGTGACTTCTTTTGTATATTTTAGACAGAGGTTATCTCGCAAAAGACAGCCAAGAAGTTACTTTAAATAAAGTACAAAAAAACTTGGGTGGGCTGCTTTTAGGAAACGTAAGGCTATACTGAAATCAACGAGAGTTCAAATCTACACAAAACGGAAGATATGTTTTTAATAATTTAACCCTAAGCAAGGTAATAATGCCACTACGACGCATAGGATAACAGGGAGTGAAAGTGAATAAGAAGAAATTAGTGGGGAAAAATGAAGAAATGACAATAATGGAACAGGTTTCAGAAAGACTGTTGTAACCTATGGAAGGTTACTGAATAGAATAATCAAACGAAGGCTGGTAATGAACGATAATATTTAGGACACGAACGACGCATATAAGATTCGCCAGCGGAGCGTAGAAGTCGTCAACTGCTAAAAGTGATTCAAGTGAATTCTACAATGAATCTCAAATTGCAGGATATCTACTAATCACCCCATGCGGTCAGATGTGGCACAAGGCCGAATTTAATGTGGGGTATCCGAGGCCCGTAAGCTAGGTTAAAATTTCGGCGTAGACAGCGTATAAAAGGGAGTGAAGTAGCTGTTTCACGAGACGAGACAGATCCTCTCTGCCCGGAGGTAGACCAGCACAGCTGGAGACGGATCTCTAACTGCAGACCAACATACAGTAGATACAACTGTATTTATTTGAATGGGGACATACGCATTATTGTCCGTAGGTATACTACAACAAAAACAGAAAAAGACTATTGACGTTGCATTTACATTTCTGAGAAATATACGTATCAGAGGAGCAAGAAATCTGAAAGGAGTTCCACAGGTGAGAAGTGCGAGAAAATAAACAATTAGAATAGAATTGGCGGTTGTATGTAGCTAGGTCAACAGTAAAACGGTGAGACCTTGTATCCAATTGAGTAGAACGCTTATATTAATTAAATTCAGTTGCCATGAAAATATTAGTACAAAAGCAGAGAGAATCCACGTCAATGAGAAAGTAACTGAAGTTAAGATGTCAAGTCAGGTAATGTTCAATTATATTACAGTCATTTCTGATATACATTATGTATATATATTCTTCCAGTAGTTTTATATGATTTAGATTGTGACGTGAACTCAGAAACTTTCAGCTGAAATTAAAACATTACGAAACCATCATCACAGATCACAAACGAATGAACAGAAAAGACCAAAATTGGAAACGGTATGCTGTACTGCTTGGAATTCACGCCGGAAGCTCCTCTTTGTACATTATAGAGTGTTTGAGTGTCAATCTGTGGACAGAGCAGATCATTCGGAAAGAGCTCGATGAAGCTAATGGTGATTAAGAATGTATGGTATCACGGGAAACTCACTCTGATCGAGCCTCCAAGAGGCATTGCTACTCTGGGTCAAGAGAAAGAGCCTATGTCTGGCAACAAGACTCTGGAAGATCCTATGTCTGGTAACAAGACTCTGTGCCATATCACACAAGCAACAGTCATGTTTGTCAGAAAATTTCTGCCCTCACACAACTCCTTACATCTGGCCATCTAACTCATCAGACTGCAACCCCTTCGATTATTATGTGTGGGATTGCAGTTGAGCGAGAGGCCAAAAAAATTCCTTGTACCAGGAAAGATAAACTGAAGGCAAGGATTATGGCAACATTCACCAAATCTTCTGGACGGTCTATTAGTTTAAGGAGTAAATTCGGAAGATAATTCTGTGTTCAGTAATGACTAATAAGTGACAGGCATTAAATAATCTTGGTGAAGATTGTAATAAATGAGAGGAAATAAATCGTGTGAGTTCGAAATATGCCGTAGGCGAAAACACATCAACTAATGATGAATGATGACGTATAATTACGACAAAATTATTATATTGATATTGTACTGTAAAGTGGGAAGTGAGTAATATTCAGGGCCCAGGAATTAAGGCAACATTTACTGGCAGAAAGATTAATATATGATAATATTTAAACATATAGATAGAACGATTTCCACACAGACGTATGTGAATAAGTAGTTACAATAAGGTAAATTATATTAGGTTGGTGCAAAAATAATGACGTAATAATGTCGTTTTTTGACGTATTTTTAACGTCAAAAAACGACATTATTACGTCATTATTTTTGCACCAACCTAATACATTCATATATATATATATATATATATATATATATATATATATATATATATATATGTTTGCGCGCATGTGTGTGTGAGTAAATATTCTTAGATGGAGTGTATCTATACAAGATTGTCTCTTTTTATTCATATATGTGTGTGTGTGTGTGGAGAGAGAGAGGGAGAGGGAGAGAGAAAGAGAAATAAAGAGAGAGAGAGATAAATATATGATAGATACGTGCTACCATCAAAAATATCGAGAAGCTTAATAGCTTCAACAAAAGTTGATTGAAAATAAGTTTCATTATTTGATTATTCTGACAGGATGATTTCTATAAATATGGTTATATATATATATATATATATATATATATATATATATATATATATATATATATGTGTGTGTGTGTGTGTGTGTGTGTGTGTGTGTGTTCAGATGGACTGTAGCTATACAAAATTGTCTCTTTCTCTTCATATATATATATATATATATACATACACACACACACACATATATATATATATATATATATATATATATATATATATATGTATAAATTTGAGATAGAGTATATCTGTAAAAGGACAATATGAATAATGAAAAAAGGAGAACTTATCTTAGCCGACGCATTTCATCATCTGATGGGTTTTATATGCAAAATGTAGCTTGATAACGTCACTCAGAGAACGAAACGCGTCGGCGAAGATAAGTTTCCTTTTGTCTTTATATATAAAAAGTGAACATTTAATAAAAGTAAAACGTCTTAGATTGATAAACATTGAGCTGGATTTGATCTCAATTTACACACTCTCTCTCTCTCTCTCACACACACACACGCACACACTTACATATATATACATATATTAAATTTAAATTTAAATTAAATCTAAATGGTAATGACCATATTATTTTCTGTTCTCACCACTATAGCAGTATAAAATCTCGAATAACCATAACATTCTATTTAAGAGAACTAAGAATCTGCAACTCCCAATATTTTCCCGAAGAATGAATATACATAGATCACACTATTATAATAATTGCAATATCCTCATTAATTCATCTGAAACCCTAAGAGAAAAGTATATAAAATATACAGTTACAAAAAAGATAATGACATTAATAAATCCAATAACTAGATAGATAGATAGATAGATAGATAGATAGATAGATAGATAGCTTCAACAAAAGGTGATTGAAAATAACTTTCATTATTTATTACCTAATGGGATTATTTCTAAAAACATGGTTATATATATATATATATATATATATATATATATATATATATATATACACGCACGCACGCACGCATGCACACATACACCCATACACACACGCGCGCGTGCGCATTAAAAACGCACTATTCAGTCGGTCTTAACTATAAATTTAACAATATATATTAATATATAACCCTACAAATCAAAACCTACGCACATTTCTCACCCACACGACAAACATGCTTGCACAGGTGTTGAGGCCTAACACTTATACACACCTACATGAATATACACACTTACACACATCATACTGACTCAATCCCTAATGAGCCAAATGATAACACAAACCCATAGTAATATAAACGCTTACACACATCATACTCACTCAGTCTCTAAGAACCAAATAACACACACAGTTAACAGAGACACATCCCCATTTCAGGAACCAATTAAACTGTCAAAATGACCAAGGGAATTCAGAGCAACATGAATCTGCCCAGCTATGATCTTAAATAACAACTTAAAAGAGGCTGTTTGACCAACACAAAGACTGATCAAAATTCATGTTAAAAAAGTTAAAAAAACAAATGAAAACTACAGACAAAAGTTCATTTTCTCCATCAAGGCATTCATTTCTGTAGTTCACTGCCACCAGCAAGGAGAAAATTATTTTTCTCCTGATGATGGTCATGTTGGCCGAAACTAGTCGAGGAATCTAAATGAAATAATAATAAAAACGAAGGAATATATAGAACCCAGTGTGTCTGGAGATTTTAATTTTTTTATTGTTCAAAACATATATATATATATATATATATATATATATATATATATACATACACACACACACACACACACACACACACATATATATATATATATATATATATATATATATATATATAGGTCTGACGATTGCATATAGCATGAAACAGACTGTCGCCTCTAAGTGTTGATTTCTATGTTCACTTTTATATTTACACACGCTCTATCTCTGATACTGAGCACTTTATCCCATAGATATACCACATCTTAAGACCATATTTCTTCATATATATATATATATATATATATATATATATATATATATATATATATGTATGTATGTATGTATGTATGTATGAATGAAACGTCCAGCAATGCACTGGAAAGGAATTGCGTCTCTTGACTGATTAATACCTAGTGTCTGTTCACAATTCTTGCATTAATCCAAACAGAAAATTAAGAAATACAGCTTCATTGTACATACAAGACATTCGAGCTATATATTTCTCGTGAGTAATTCCTTTAGAGACGCTATTAAAAAGAGCATTGATTCTTTAAACGGTTGGGTAGTTCTCAAATCAAAGAGCATGAAAACATTCCAAATTCTTTGACGCACACAACCAACTCCGTTCAACCAATCCATGTGTTTGGGATCTCTATGTTCTAAAGACGCATACATAGCAGCGGATATTTCAAACCGCGTGGACACGCAAGCAGACACGCAGGCGCACTCAAGCGCTGTATACAAAACCGGATTTGGGGCATTCTGATTGGCTGAGTCATTGTTCGTCCGGTCGTCCCTCCTTCACTGACCTGTAAAAATAACTCACGTTGAAGGAAGAATGCACGCGCCTTCAAGATACAAATGTTCAAGTCTATTTATAAGATCTTATAATGAGATTTTGGTTTCCACTGTCCAGTGGAAAGTTTCTCTTAGTGAAAGAAAGACTGACAAGAAGCAGGAGTCATTTCCGGACATCTGACGCCCGCTATTGACAAGCAGTTTCCTCTTGAAGTAGATTGTTCTGCTTCAATCATATATATATATATATATATATATATATATATATATATATATATATATATATATAAAGACATATAGTCTTAAGGTGTGCTATATTTATGGAATAAAGTGCTCAATATCAGAGATAGAGCGTGTGTAAATATAAAAGAGAACATAGAAGTCAACACTTAGAGGCGACAGTCTGTTTCATGCTATATGCAATCGTGGCCTGACGATTGCATATAGCATGAAACAGACTGTCGCCTCTAAGTGTTGACTTCTATGTTCACTTTTATATATATATATATGTGTGTGTGTGTGTGTGTGCGTGTATACTTATATATACATATATATATATATATATGTATTTGCATATATATATATATATATATATATATATATATATATATATAGAGAGAGAGAGAGAGAGAGAGAGAGAGAGAGAGTGAGAGAGAGAGAGAGAGGGAATGACATACTTAAAAATCAGGAAGTCAGTTGAATCGGCTACCTTGGTTTCAACCTTACTGTAACCTCAGGCGATTTTTTAATCAAATGATCACATTCCTTCTCATACCTTTCCATTACCTCCAACGTCCTGCGTTTGTTTACTTATTTTTGAAAATAATAATGTAGCGTTATTTAGATTTAAAAAAATAAATAGAACGTTAGGTGGTTATTTGATAAAAAAAAATCGCCTGAAGATGCCGTAAGGTTGAAACCAAGATAGCCGATTCAACTGGCCTACTGATTTTTAAAGTTAAATGCTGTACATGTTATTTTTTTTACACGTGTATTGAGCACTTTTTAATATTACTGTTTCCTGGTCTGATTCAACTTTGACCATTAAGCTTTTATGTAATATATATATATATATATATATATATATATATATATATATATATATATATATATATATATATATATATATATATATTATATACGTGCTTATATCATTGGGAAGGCTATTAAGAATTCTCCTCCCTCTAGCTATGAATAAAGAGCAGGACAGAGTTCTATAGTCTTGGATGGCAACTGGACAAGGAGAAGGGCAACTCCGAATTCAAAGCCTGCTGAAGGCACGTAGTACACCAGGTCTCTGTATACATCTTTTAAAAAAAAAAGTGGTTGGTTCTGCACAAAGCTTTCATCACTATAACCAAATTATATGTGCTGTTGTCTGGGCTGAAGGCTCCAAGGAGATAACTATATATATATATATATATATATATATATATATATATATATATATATATATATATATATATATATATATCAAGGCCAGTTTTGAAATAAAGGTCTATGGCGAATTGTAAAACAGTTTTTTTTTCTGATTGAAAGAGAAAATATTTCACGTAGACGAAAATGTTCATCCACTGTAAATTTGCGTCCTGGTTCTTGGCAGATTTTCTGTTAACAAGAAGTGGGATATTTAATAACAAACTATTAATGATGATAAAAACAAAAGAAAAAGAATCTAGATGAAATTGCCTAGAATGTATGCCAGAATAAAAGAGTTTTTCTATATTTTGAAACTAAATCTTTCTCCTTAAATATGTGTAGTCACAGGAATATAAACAAACCCAGTCCGATGAAGTCCTAACTGATGAAAGACGTCACAGAAACTTTATCCAATTTCTCATACATCCTCCTGCTTTTTAACGGCTGCTGTTGTTTTAATGCATCGCTCTTCGTAAGAACTCAGAGCAATACATGTCCGGTATGGCGTTTATATAGCACGTATATAATGCGTTAAAAATCCCTCTCTGCCATGCACCGATAGCCTAAGAATCTCCGACTGATATCAAATCAGTCGACTTTCGATACCGGCTTGAAGTAATCGGATATGTACGCACACTGAAACTTGTTAACCGCCATCAACTGACATAACTTATTTTTAATATTATCAGGCATGATAACAATTAAAAGAAAAAAAAACGAGCTAGCAAAACGGTTTCGAACCTCGCTCAACAGAGCTACATCGAGGTTAATAAATAGTTATACATTATCAATAAGAGGTATGGGGAATGTATGGGGAAAATTTAAAATGGGAACCACATGTTTACAGAGAGAAGGTTTCAGAGATGGACTATATATGGGCTCCAGTATTTTTAGGTGGTAATTAGAGTTGGACCTACTCAAGACGAAAAGCGAGTCAAAACGGAAATTAGCAGCACAATTAGGAGTTATTTATAAAAATAAATATTTAAAAATATAAATAAATGCAATTGTGTTGCTAATTTCGTTAACATCAGCACTTACGATGCGATATCTTTAATATATTCAAAGTAGAGTTTTACATTATTATTTTTATTATAATACATTATAATAAATACATGTTGAAATCTCTACAAAAATGCTTTCATGTTTCAATACTTTGATTGTACTTCTTAAGGAGATGGTAAGGAATTGGTGATTAAATGATTTTTAAGAAAATTTAAAAACAAAACGTTACCTCTTTCCCGAAAGTTAAAAGTCGGTGGGAAACATTAAAAATAAACTTGTGGTATGTCTTGATTAACCAATTAAATGTCAGATGTACGCTAAATAGAAAACACACACACAAATCTATTTTTTATTCTGATACTTCCTCCCTTAACTTTCGGAAAAGAGGTAACACTTCGTTTTTAAGTTTTCGTAAACATCATTTAATCACCAGTTAGTTACCATCTCCTGAAGAAGTACAATCAAAGTATTGAAACATGAAAGATTTGTGTAGCGATTTCAACGTTTTTATTATAATCTCTTATAATAAAAATAATATATATGTGTGTGTGTGTGTGTTTATGCTTGTGCGTGTGCGTCTGTAAGAATTTCAGACAGAGTATATCTGTAAAAGAACAATAAGTAGAAAAAAGAAGTAATAAAAGCAAAAGGCTAATATAAGTTCTCCTTTTCTCTTTATTCACACACACACAGACACACACACAGAAACACACAGAAACACACACACACACACACATATATATATATATATATATATATATATATATATATATATAGAGAGAGAGAGAGAGAGAGAGAGACAGAGAGAGAAAGAAAGAAAGAGACAGAGTGGGAGAGAAGAAATGTATGCGCGTGTTTGTAAAAAATCCGATATAATTAAAAATGATATGTCCCAGAAAGGGATATATTTGAACGAAGTAGCTACGTGCTTTTGGCTACTATAACCAACTAGAATACGGTAGCAGTAATCGACTGGTACGCGTCGTAGTCGCAAGTAAGAAGTGTAGACCAATAGAATAGCCAATGGCGTAGTCCAATGGGCGTCATCATAGAGTTAAACTGTCGTACCTACACGTCCGTCTGTATTTATGACGGACACCAGCCAATCATATTCCAATGAGGGGAGAACACAGGTGTATGCATATTCCATTATATCAAAAATGTATCTGCAAAAAATGTTAAAAGAATTATTGATTAAATAATTGATTAAATAATAAGCATATTGAAAGTATTTAATATATGCAGCTGCTTCAAGTAAATACTAGTGCTCTTAATTTACTGTATTACCGTATCAAAGACTGACCAAAATCCATGATAAAAAATAACAACCCCCGCCCTCAAGAAAAGAAAAAACAAAACAAATGAAAACTCCAGACAAAACTTTATTTTCTCCATGAAGACATCCATTTTTGTAATTCACTGTTACTAGGAAGCAGAATTATTTTTTCCTGATGATGGCCATGTTGGCCGAAACTAGTCGAGGAATCTAAATGAAATAATAAAAAAAAGAAGAATATTAATATAAAACCCAGTGTGTCTGAAGATTTTAATTTTCTTAATATTTTTATTGTTCAAAACAATATATATATATATATATATATATATATATATATATATATATATATATATATATATATATATATATATATATATTATATACGTGCTTATATCATTGGGAAGGCTATTAAGAATTCTCCTCCCTCTAGCTATGAATAAAGAGCAGGACAGAGTTCTATAGTCTTGGATGGCAACTGGACAAGGAGAAGGGCAACTCCGAATTCAAAGCCTGCTGAAGGCACGTAGTACACCAGGTCTCTGTATACATCTTTTAAAAAAAA
>OZ010591.1:95710507-95840507 GCA_963932145.1 Acanthosepion lycidas
CGGTAAATGTTATTTAATACTGTTTGTTATAAACAGAGCATTTACTTAAATACTTGTATCTATAAAAAGAACGTTAAACATAAAAATGTCTTTAATAAATAAAAATTGTCGGACTTTGTCCATTTCTTAATGTATGACGTCATTTGTTTACATTTGATACGCCATGAGCAGTTATGAATGTACGAGATTCATGAAAGATTGAAGTTTATAAGCAGTAAATTCGACCTTGCCTACCAAACGCTCCTTTGTGGCCGAGTCGGTTAAGGCACGTCAGCATAAATGACGGTTCCGTATAGGATGCAGGTTCGAATCCTGTGAAAGGACGAATATTTCCTATGAAAATTTCTCGGACATTCAGGCCGGTAAATGTTATTTAATACTGTTTGTTATAAACAGAGCATTTACTTAAATACTTGTATCTATAAAAAGAACGTTAAACATAAAAATGTCTTTAATAAATAAAAATTGTCGGACTTTGTCCATTTCTTAATGTATATATAGAAAACCAAGTTTTTTAATATAATATTACACGTGTAAAAATATATAGGAGAAACAAGTTGAAATGATTAATATATGGCTATGCTATGATCTGCTTCGCATATGACTGGTGTTGGACTATACTGGATTAGGTTGCTGTCTGCATAAAATGCAATCTGATTGGTTGATTATGATCAGGTGATCAGGCATTGTTATTTCAGGCACAAAACTGATGAAGAAAATGGATGTCAAATGTTGGTATTGTCATAGTTCATGGAGCGTGGCTAACAAAGTGTTAAGTAGCTGAAGGCAAAAAAAAAAAAAATGTTAAGTATTTCAAGTGTCAGGGACTCAATTTTATTGAACCTTAGTAGCAATCCGAAATAGCTCAATGTACAAGGATTAATTTGGTGTTCGTGTGAGTCTGTTAGTGTGTATTTGTGTGTGTGTGTTTGCACTCACGAGCGCGCGTCTGTATCGATATAGAAATAGTTTTAACATCAAGAAAAACGATAAGAGTAGCAACAAGGATTAAAAATAAACAATTTTACATGAGAGTCTATGTGAAAAATTTGTTAAAGTTCAGTAAGTAGCCAAGAGTGCAACAATTTTTTTTTTATTTTAGTAGTTTTGTGTGTATGTGGGGCAGACAGTGGTTTATTGCCTTAATAATAATGATAATAATAATGGCTCTATTAGGAAAATAAACAAGGATGTTACGTGTGCGTGTATATGTCTGTGCTTTTGTGTGTTTACAGATAAGCATTGGTAAATGAGTCTTGTAAGAGTTTGTTCACACTCGGTTTGTATTTTTGAATAAATATCATTTATTTACACTATTTACATTGTTCGTACGCTCCGACCTTTTTCAGGTGGTTGGAATGTTGTACTGAACCTTTTATTTCGCTCGCTGGGGTAGACTGGGAACTCTAGTTCCACGTGCCATGTCTAATGGATGTCAGTTATCAGTTATCTTCTGTTAATTCCCCTCTCCAAGTTCTCCACTGCCTTAACCAGGTATTGAACTCACACAATTTGGGTCCTGTCATTGGATCTAACTAACGCCTTTATCCACTGTGCCATGTGTCCTTGAGGCGTTAGCTAGATCTAGTGACAAGACCCAAAGTGTGTGAGTTCAATACCTGGTTAAGGCGGTGGAGACGAGGTACAAATATAAAGCGGGAAGACTTGAAATTTGGGGAAGTTATTTGTTGCACATAAGTATAAGTACCCACTTGTCTTGTGATGGAATCTCATATTTTTTTGGTGATGAATTGTCATTCTCTTTCTGAGGATGAGTTTGGTTTGCCCGATGTAATCTTCGTTACCCACTTTACATTTGATAGTATATATGAAATTTTTTGATAAACAGGTGAACAAACGTTTGTCCTAATTTAAATTTAGACACTCTGATTCAATAGGGTTAATACGAGTCCCACAGTTATAGCGACCCCACATTTTTGACAGTAGGTGTCGCGTTTATGGTGGGTAATTTGGCATTGGTTAGTAGATGCTTTTTGGCTGTCTTTTGTTATTTGATTATTTCATGTGCTTAGAGTGCATTTTTCCTTCTTGGGTCTCGTGTCAATATTAGGATGTTAATTTAGATAATATTGTATGCTTCTGTTTTTTTGTGGGGGGGGGTTGTGTGTTGAGACAGAGGATAGAATATTGGGCGTACCTTGTTGCTATGAGCTACTTAACACTATTACAATTTGCCATTCTCACTGAACTTTTAATGCCTGATGACGGGATCATAATCAACCAACAAGTTTGCATTTTAAACAGAGACCAATCTTAGCCACCTTTTTCTGTGCAAAACGGAAAGCATTCTCCAACTGCAGTCAGATGCGCAAAAAAATCATGGCACAGACGCACGTCTTTTCATCTCAATTTAACTTTTGAGCTTTTCAAATGAAATCGGCTGACCCCTGTGCGTCTATATACGTCGGACATCAGGAAATTCTAATTTAGAAATTTAGAGTTACTCCATCTTCAGCGTTTCCCATCGGTGGATATTCCCAAACGATGTTTCCGCTTATATCACCCCACTCCCAAACTACATATATATAATTCTATTAATTTAGTCCTATGTAGTCTTTTTAGTAGTCGTAACGTGTGACAACATATTTCAAAAATGTCATCCAGTTACACATATATATATATATATATATGTATGTATGAAGAAATATACTCTTAAGGTGTGCTATATTTATCGGATAAAGTACTCAATATCAGAGATAGAGCGTGTGTGAATATAAAAGTGAACTTGAAAATTCAAACTTAGAGCCGACAGGCTGTTTCATTCTAGATGCAATTCTCACGCGACGAGTGTATACATATATATATATATATATATATATATATATATATATATATATATATATATATATATATATGCGTGTATATGAAGCTGAATGATAACAATCTGTTTCGTGAGTAAATGTAATTGTCTATCTAACTAATTCTATTCATTATCTAACTATAATTCTGTTCATATCTATCTATCTATCTATCTATCTATCTATCTATCTATCTATCTTAGTCTCTTCATATTCATCTACATTCAATATCTATCTATCTATCTATCTATCTATCTATCTATCTATGTTAAATGCAATTGGAGTCAAAACATGATGAATGTGTAAAATAGTTATAGTAAAATGCTAGTAATACATTTTCATTGCAAACAAATTACCAGTTATCCTTTTTGTAAATAATTACTAGTGCTCAAAAACAAATTAAATTACGGCATGAAATAACCCACAAGTCGATATGCTACAATATCTATCTATCTATCTATCTATCTATATATATATATATATATATATATATATATATATATAGATAGATAGATAGATAGATAGATAGATATAGTGAAATTGCGAGAAAGTGAATGACAAAGTGAGAGTGGGATGTGCGTGTGTGAGCTAGTTTCATAGCTTTTAATTTTGTTGAGATTGCTTCTTATAACGAAAAGACCTATAGCAGAATAATCTAAACGTAAGTAAATAACTCCATCTGTCAACCTCTGTCTCTCTTTCTCTCTCTCTCTCTCTCTCTCCATATATATATATATATATATATATATATATATATATATATATAATATTAGAGGTAAATATACACATACATATGCAAAATATATAAATATATATACATAGGTGTATACACATACATGTCCCACACTCTCATACTTACACTCTCTCTGAATTCTATTTTTATTTCCGGAGTTGTTTTTTTCTTTTTGAAATTGTAGGTCTGATGAATTGGATCGTATTTACGATTCCAATGGAATAAATTATGACCATGGAATATTAGTGTTTAAGCCCTTTTATTATACATATATATAGACATATATATATATATATATATATATATATATATATATATATATATATATATATATATATATATATATATAATGTGTGTATGTACATATATGTCTGTGTGTGTCTTTGAGGAAGTTTTTCATTTTAAAACTGTCTCCGTGTGTCTATCACTTTCACTTTGTATATATATATATATATATATATATATATATATATATATATATGCGTGTGCGTGTCTGCATGGGTGTGGATGTGTGTATAAACGTGCTTCGCAGGAAATGATATTTCACCCTTCTCCCTCCCTCCCTCCCTCTCCAACAATCTCAAGAGAAAGAACGATTTTAAATACGGCCAACATTGTGAACATATAACTCTTTTAAGCCTCGCATTTCCATAACAAAGATTTGCACCGAGAACAGGTCATTTCTTCGCCATTTCTCTTCATACCTCTGCTGCGAGATTCTTTCACTCGACAATATTTATTACTATGAATTATTATTGACCACAACAAAAAGCCTGTGTGCAGAAAAAAAATAATATATTAAACCAGACACACGTTATTTTCTTAGGTAACCAAGCACCAAGCATAAATTTAGCTCCATTAAAACTTCTAAAATAAAATAGTTTAAATCTGACATCGACGATTAACACCTACGTCAGTGTATCTGAAAGGAAACTGCGTTAAACCAAAATGGCGAAGAATGACTGTCTGGTTCTTTGATTCGCTTATCGCCGTTGTGTATGGTGTTGAAACGTGTGAAAGAGCAGCCCGAATAGAGTGAATCATTTTAGTCATTGCAAAGTAACCAAGGATTTGGGTAGGAAGTAATTAAGGTTAGGTTCTTAATGTTCAAGAAAATAACAGAAAATAGAGAATATTTTTCCGAGCTTACATAGGCTCCATACAAAATACACAGTATGCGACAAACAGTATAATTTATACGCTCTTTTTGCCAACTAATCTCGTCATAAAACCACTTTTCCGGGGACCACGTTCTATTCCCACCTGGTAGAAAATATATACTTGTAGCCTCTCCGACAGCTTATTGACTAACACACGTGTAACCTTTATAATAACACCCGTGATGGCTTCGACCTGGAACAGTGTAAGCCAATAAGACGATATAAGCTTCACTGATAGCCGTCTGGGAGATATGTACATTTACCCTTTGGTTTGGTTATATTAGGTTATAGACTGGGGGAACAGGGGGAAAGAGAGACATTGGAAAGCAACGCATGACATCCCTGTCGGGCTTAAGCAAGTGGATGACAGAACATGGCATGGGGGATGTAGCAAGGGGACAAAAGGATATTCAGAGCTACAAGGGATAGGGGGAAGTGGAGAGCCATGATCGGCATACGTCCTGAAGGGACACGGCACATGAAAGAAGATATTAGATTTACTTATTACTTAAGTGGATCAGCGTGGAACTAGTTTGACAAGCACTCCGTGCTTCATATGCTGGTTTTGAGAATTATCTGATATATACACAGGCGCGTGCCCTCTCTCTCTTTTCTCTCTCTCTCTCTCTCACACACACACACACACACAAACACACACACACACACACACACACGCACACAAACACACACACACACGGACATAAATATGCAGGGTGATTGAAAAGTAACTATATCTTTTATGTATAATGGACTCGTATTGGAGGATACCATTCTACTAGGGCGGTTAGACAATCCCTGTTGCAGACGCTCGCTCAGGCACACGTGTGATTGCTCAACACCCACAGAGCACATCTGTTGTTTATACTACAACTATGCTGATTGATTATTTCATTAAATTTATGAAATGAAAGTAAAAAAAAATTATATAGATAGATAAATAGATAGATATAGATATATTAGGTTGGTGCAAAACCAATGTCGTTTTCTCACATATGTTATGTGAGAAAACGACATTATTTGTGCACCAACCTAATATATATATATATATATATATATATATATAGAGAGAGAGAGAGAGAGAGAGCGTGTGTAAATATAAAAGTGAACATAGAAGTCAACAGTTTGAAGCGACATTCTGTTTCATGCTAGACGCAATCGTCATGCCACAACGATTGCGTCTATCATGAAACAGACTGTCGCTTCAAACTGTTGACTTCTATGTTCACTTTTATATATATATATATATATATATATATATATATATATATATATATCGGATTAAATGAATATATATATATATATATATATATATATATATATATATATATATATATATATATATAGAGAGAGAGAGAGAGAGAGAGAGAGATAGATAGATAGATAGATAGATAGATAAAGTATACTTTTGGATAGTGGCATTTTCACTGAAATATATTAGAAAATGGTGAAGTTTACACATGCCAACAAGAAAATACTAAATATGCACACACACACACACACACACCTACACACAAACACACATATATAATTCCAAATTTAAATATATATATATATATATATATATATATATATATATATATATATATATATCGGATTAATATGTATATATATATATATATATAAAAGTGAACATAGAAGTCAACAGTTAGAAGCGACATTCTGTTTCATGATAGACGCAATCGTTGTGGCATGACGATTGCGTCTAGCATGAAACAGAATGTCGCTTCAAACTGTTGACTTCTATGTTCACTTTTATATTTACACACGCTCTATCTCTGATTTTGAGCACTTTATCCCATAAATATAGCACATCTTAAGACTATATTTCTTCATATATATATATATATATATATATATATATATATATATATTAGGTTGGTGCAAAAATAATTTCGTTTTCTAACATATGTTACTATGTGAGAAAACGAAATTATTTTTGCACCAACCTAATATATGTGAAAATTTCTTAAAGTTAAAAAAACAAATGAAAACTACAGACAAAATTTCATTTTCTCCATCAAGGCATTCATTTCTGTAGTTCACTGCCACCAGCAAGGAGAAAATTATTTTTCTCCTGATGATGGTCATGTTTGCCGAAACTAGTCAAGGAATCTAAATGAAATAATAATAAAAACGAAGGAATATATACAACCCAGTGTGTCTGGAGATTTTAATTTTTTTATTGTTCAAAACATATATATATATATATATATATATATATATATATATATATATATATATATATATATATATATATATATACACACACACACATATATATATATATATATATATATATACATAGGTCTGACGATTGCATATAGCATGAAACAGACTGTCGCCTCTAAGTGTTGTCTTCTATGTTCACTTTTATATTTACACACGCTCTGTCTCTGATTTTGAGCACTTTATCCCATAAATATAGCACATCTTAAGACTATATTTCTTCATATATATATATATATATATATATATATATATATATATATATTAGGTTGGTGCAAAAATAATTTCGTTTTCTAGCATATGTTACTATGTGAGAAAACGAAATTATTTTTGCACCAACCTAATATATGTGAAAATTTCTCCGATTTAACCAGTAGAGAAGACAATATATGGCTCCAAGAAATTACTAAATTTAAACAAATGTTTACAGTTGATGAAATAGAAAAGACCCCGGTTTTAATTGATACCAGGAAGATAGGCATCATTTCTACGCAATGCAATGTCCTTATAGTCAGTGGTTTCTATAAAACCCGAATGCACTCCTTCCAAAAATCGACCTTAACGTAAAGAAAATTCAAGAAATTAAAAATACTGATTCCCGATGTGCATTGGTGAACAAATTACACTCGCAACTTTTTTTTCATCACATTGAGATTTTAAATGAGTACCCCTCAGTTGCGATTTTGTCAGCAAAAATGAAGAAAGAATTTGTCAAATTAGAGTAGAGTTAAAACTTTAATAATTAGTCATTTACAATCGAAAAAAAAAAATTGTCGATTTAGTAACTTGCAGATCGATTTCAACAGAGAGTGATGATTCATAAAAAAGCTATGGCGTCTTTTCGATTTGAATATGTTCCCACGTTATTGGCTTCAAAATTAAAGACAAAACAAATTCCCTCAAATATCCGCTGGTATAATCTTTCATTTGGAGGCGTTCCTGTCTAAGATTTCGTTTACGGCGAGATCAAATTCTAATTCAGCATTTCTTGTATCCATGTACATGCCAGTATCGGTACACTTACACACACACACACGCACATATGTTGAGAGAGAGATTTATATATGTGTATCCGTTCTATTTTCAAAGAAGTGAATGCTGATACATATATCAGTATACATACATAAATATATTTATATAAATATATATATATATATATATATATATATTTTTTTTTTTTTTCGTATGAATATGTGAGTGTGTTCTATTTTTAGGGAAGAGAAAGCAAATACATATATATATATATATTTACATGTGAGTCTGCAAACGTGTCGTATTTTTAGAGAAGAGAAATCAGATATTCATATGCGTGTATGTGTGCGTGTATTCTATTTTTAGAGAAGAGAAAGCTGATATTGCACACACGCAGACATACATACATACATACATACATACATATATATATATATATATATATATATATATATATATATATATATATATATATATATGTATTTAATATATGAAAGCAAAAATATTCCAGTAAACCGAATCTAAAATATAACCAATATACTTTCAATACTTATATCATCTGTATGGCTTTATCATAACATAAAACTTCACAGATTTTTTTTATTGTATCTGCATTTCTGATGAAGCTGGCCATAGCTTTCCACAGATACATTTAGTTATTACTTTTGAATTCTTGTGAAAAATGTGGTGTGATTTCTCGCTGCTTTCCACCCATTTTAAAAATTTAGAGTTGCTAACCACGGCTAGAGAATCCAATCTACCATGCTATTTAATCTACAACTGTGGGACTAATTCTAATATTTCCCAAGATGCAAAAGGGTAAATAACCGCTAGCCTACGTGAACAGCCCGACTAGTAGGCTACGTGGACAACCTGAGATCTTGACTACATCGATATCCCGGCCGCTAGGCTACGTTCACATCAGGCACAGCTATGTATATACTGACCGCTATTCTACATGCACTTCTCAACCCTTAGGCTACGTGCACATCATAACCGCTAGGCTTCGTGCACATTCTGACAACTAGACTGCGTGTACATCCCGACCAATAGGTTACATCCACACCGACCGTTAGGCTACGCATACATCTAGACCCCTAGAATTCGTACACACCCCGACCGTTAGGCTAAGTTTTCATCCAGACCGCTACGCTTCGTGCACATCCCGACAACTAGATTACGTGTACATCACGACAACTAGACTACGTGTACATCCCGACCACAAGGTTACGTATACACCGACCGTTAGTCTACGCATACATCCAGACCCCTAGTCTTCGTGGACACCCCGACCGTTAGGCTACGTATTCATCCAGACCGCTACGGTTCGTGCACATACAGACTACTAGGTTATGTATGCACCGACCGTTAGGCTACGTATACCACCAGACCGTTATGCTTCGTACACATCCTTAACACTAGACTACGTGCGCATCCCGACCGCTAGGTTATGTGCATATCCTGATTTTTAGTCTACGGGCACATCCAGTCTTCTGCCGTACGTGCACATCCCGACCACTAAGCTACGTCCATATTCTGAGCTACATGCCTCAACATATGTGTTTTATTTCTGTTATTGACGAGCGCTTTGTTTCAGGCAAAGTTTTGTAAATATACAACCCCTGTTCATTATGTTCAGCCTTACCTGTCCTGAACTAAAATTCGTCTCTCCCAAGTTGATGTAGGTTAAGCTAGATTTAAAGGCCATTAATAGTAAAGCGATTTCGATCCTGAATGTGCTCGAAATTTTGCAAAGCGGAGTAAATATATTCAGAATTTACTCTCATAAATGGAGAGATTACAATTTTCTGAACCAGTTCTTCTATATAAAACAAAACTCGGCTTAGTAAATGCTGACAGTCTGCGATAGGTAAATTATCGCATTTTCATACTTTTAATTTCATGAAAGTGCGTTCTTTGTTTTTGATTTTGTCGATTGCACCGTAGAGTAGGGACAGTTGGGCGCCGTCTGTGAGAAATAGAACACTATCATGCAATTCACTCTAGCAGAAATTTGGAAAACGTCACGCTGTACTGCTTGGCATTCACGCCGGAATATACAATACTGTACTCCTTCAGATTAGCGCAGGAAGCTCAAATTATTTTGGTGTAAAGAATATAGTCGGATGTTTGGGTCAGTTATTGTAGCTAAGTTTAAATATAAGACAGATGGAGACCAGCCTTCCCGTAATCGCCCCTATTGGCCTTGTGCCACATTTTCTGTAAAATAAGGAATAAATATAAGTTTTATGTACCAAATACAAATGCAGATATGCTTGAATTAATTAATTTAGTTACTGCGGCATTTTGCTTTTTTGGTATATCAAACTTATTATTTTTTAAATAATGTTCTCTGCAAAGAGATTATTTTGTTCCAGATTTATTAAAGTTACATAGGATATGATGGCGCATCGTTAACTAGAACCGATATATTTATTTAGTAAGTTCCAAAATTCCACCAATTTTAGGAAATCCTGGCACTAGCAGACAAATTAAAATGCCAGTAAAATGATGATGTGGAAACACTGATCTACGACAGAATCGTGAGAAATCTTTCTTGGATTATATATATATATATATATATATATATATATATATATATATATATATATATATATATATATGTGTATGTGTGTATGTGTGTGTGTGTGTGTGTATATACCATAGCAGGCATGTTTACGTATAAGTCTGTTTTAGATGTTTATTTTTGGGTCTGAAATTGATATGTCTATAGGTGCTATTTTTCACCGTTCAATGTGAATGAATTCCGGAAAAACGGGCGAAATACATTCTCCACTGAAAACCATCCGTAATTTGAGATAAAACAATTTGCTTTTCCCGACTAAAATTATTTATAGCTTTAAACCAAGTTTGGCACAAGGCCAAAAGTACTTAAAAATTGGAAATAACTTATTGCCTTTTTAAAACTATAATATTAACAAATCATTAACATGCAAAGTTCAATATATATATATATATATATATATATATATATATATATATTGAGCATTACATATTAATGATTTGTTATATATATATATATATATATATATATATATATATATATATATATATATATATTAAATGTTATAAGCTAGGACAAAAATTACTAGCTTTAATCGGAAAATATATCCTTAACAACAAACTTAACAAGATATTTAATAAAAACACCCAGAAATTAAGTTACAGATGTACTAAAAATCTAGAAAGGATTATAAAAAAACATAATAAAATCCTGAAAAAGCACACATGCAAAAATCAAATAAAGATCCTAAATTAAAATTAGACAAAAATAATGACACATTATATAATTGTAGAAACCCTGAAAATTGCCCTCCTAATAATAAATACCGCATAGAATCTGGTATATCAATGTAGAATCTTATCCATTGAGAATCCAAATATTTGAAAAGATATACAGGATCCACAAAAAATGAATTTAAAACAAGGTGGAGATTACACAAAAGCCTCTTTCAATAATATTAGAAACAGAAATTAGACATACCTATCTAAATATTTTTGGCATTTAAAATGAACAAATAAAACACCAACAGTAAAATGGAAAATAATAAATAGAACAAGAACTTGTAGAACCTGGGATGACTTGCCCTTTATGCATGAAAAACTACAGATTATCAAGTCTCTAAAACGAAAATTTATTAAATGAAATAAATGAAGTAACGGTTTTTTTTAAAGAAATTCAATTAAGACAATAGGTTTAAAGATACAACCCTATCATAATCTTAACGCCCCTTTAAGAAATTAGAAAAAAACAAAAAAACAAATAAATAAATAAACACCAAAAAGAACCGTAACTACAACATCAATCAGAATTTTAGCACATAGTAATAAAAAAATTACGGAGCCTTATAAAATTAGCCATTTTAGCCAGATAAAAATAAAACAACCTAACCTTACACGACTCCAAAAACTTGACATAAAACAAACACCCCCACTTTCATCAAAGCAGATAATCCTTGATAATGAAAAACTAACCCCAGATTTCACCTCCATTTCAAAACTATACATGAATAAAATATTCCGTTGCTTAGTTATTCCAAACATCGCTTGAGGATTCAACATTTAAGGTTTAATATTGAAATTAAACTTGAATACGGATGACCAGTTTCGAAACATCGTAATTTCTGTGTCGCGATGGAATCATATTTTTAAAAAATAATTTTATATATATATATATATATATATATATATGTGTGTGTGTGTGTGTGTGTGTGTGTGTGTGTGTGTGTGTGTGTGTGTGCGCGCGAGCGCGTTGTTCTGGGATTCAACATTTTTACGAGTTCTGGACGTCTTTTTTAGTAAATGCTTAATCCTCCTGGTACATTTGACCCGCAAACGGATTGGCGGATTCATGTGAGTCCGGGAAAAATATATCATAAGACACGGAATTTAAATAAACAAATATTAACAAAAATATTAACAGAATATACAGCAAAATGGAAAAATGAGAATCGAAATTAAATGTGAAGAGTTCAAAGCAACGTTCAGTGTCTGTAAGCTGAGGTACTGACGTCATCAAGGAAAGAAGGAAGATTATCTTAAATCTCACACCGCCTGTGATTATCGACGGTAGGTGGGATGTTGATCCAACAATAGAAATGACGGATGTAAGGCAATATATTAAATTTTGGCTTTACTTAAATGACTAACAAGTGTGGTCAGTTGGTAAGAACGTTCTCATTCTGACCATGAGACACGGGTTCGAATCTTACCATGATCGATTTGTCAGGAAGGTGACATCTTGATGTTATCGGTCTGGAGGTGGCGATTCCAGTCTGCGGCACCTTTGGAATGTGTCTGAAAAGCATATCACGGCTTGACCCAAGCCTTGTGAGTGAAATAGTGTAGGCGGAGCCCTTGGGAGCCGTGGGTGTTTGTGCTAGCACGAAGCCACAAGTCATCGTGTCCGAGGGTTTGAGCGTTGATCAGACTGTTGATTATGCTAGATAATATACTCTCCCCCTGAAAGTGTAAATAAGCTCCGCTCGATACAGTTACGGTATCATTCACAGATGGGCTCTGTTGTCGTAGAACATACAAAAATATGCCTGCAATGGGGATTATCTATCTGTCCTAGTCGACTGGAATCATCGGATACGAGTGGCTGCGCTACTAACCTAATAAGAGAGAAAATATACTATACCATAAATAGACTATATTAAAACATACCCAAATCTTTCTACTTAATAACAGACAATATTTACAAACATGTGAAAAAGATTTCACAATACAACAAACACCGTTTAAATCAAAATGTAAGTCGATTATAAATTAACTTTACAAGTGAAATATTTGACCAATCAGAAAAAAATGGAACTCTATTTTTCTTGAGCCTGTTTTTTTGGGGAAAAAAATCTTATAAAAATCCACAGATTTCGACTTTCATGAGAAGAGATGCGACTCACTCCAAGCCATTCAAACATAAGAGAAACAATAAATAATAACAAATATATTGATGGGATATGTTACAAAAATGAGAAATGAAATTACACGTTATGATTTCAAAACAACCGTCAATATCGACAGTATTTACATTATTCCGACTATTGTCTTCATCTGTGTTGCCATGTTTATCACAAATCTTTGGGTCCTGTCACTGGATCTAACTAACACCTTTATCCTCAAGGACACATGACACAGTCTATAAAGGCATTAGTTAGATCCAATGATAGGACCGAAAGACTGTGAGTTCAATAACTGGTGAAGGAAGGGAATTAACAGGAGATAACTGACAGCCATTAGACACGACACGTGGAACTAGAACAGTCTACCCCAGTGAGCGAAATAAAGGATTCAGTTTGACATTCCAACCACGTGAAAAAGGCCGGAGCGTACAACAGCCGAAACGTTGTGATAAATATGACGACAAAGATGAGGACAAGAGCCCGAATAATATAAATAGTGTACATAATACCTCATCTCAGAAATATAGACAGAACCTTCAATATCTGTAGCTGAGTTACTTACGTGTCGACGAGACCGTGAAGAATATTTCTTTTCACTATCAAAGTCATCAAGACGACGATTCTTTTAAATCTCGCGCTGCCTAGCCTAAGATTACCCTCAACGGGCGGTAATCCAACAATATATATATATATATATATATATATGAAACAGAATACCATAAAGAGATTTGTTTAAGACTACATATATATATATATATATATATATATATATATATATATATATATATATATATATATATATAATATTATTAAAATATTTTATTATAATGGTTTACAATAAAAATGTTTTACATTGCTACACAAAAACTTTCGTTTCGGAACTTTAATCGATTTTTATTCTAACTCCATCTGTTCATTCTCTTTCTTAATGGATATATATGATTGAAATCATTGCAGTTTTCATTTAAATGTCAACCAAAACTATTAAATAAACTGAAAGCATTATATCACCATAGTAGATATTCTTTTATACAGGGTGCGGCAGAAATTCCTCCCACATTTTAAAGGTTGAAAAAAAGACCAAGGTAACAGCTATTAAAAAATATTTTACTGTTGCTAAAACAAAGAGCGACTGTTTTTGGTTTTAAAACCGACATCGACCTCCAAATGATGGCTTTTATTTGCCATACAATGTTTGAAACAATTTCAGGAGCCTGGGCATTTTCTGGAGTTTGAGCACTTAAGGTTTTCCAGGTGGATTTCTTTTAAGTGTTGAATCTGTGGCACTGAAATTTTCAATCAATCTATTTTCTATCTGGAATATCATCATTCGGACGTAACATGAAATTAATACGAAAAGTTGTCTGTGCTGCAATTACAGATTCACCAGTCTTTAAAAAATGTTTCAACAGCAAATGCAGTGTGTGCACCAGTCCAAACCATGATTGTAATTGACAAAAATGGTAAGGCACTTTGCTAGATGAAGACACCATATGCCACTTGCTAAGTTCACTAGCATCATACAGGTGATAACTTAAAATGTGGGAGATATTTCTGCCACACCCTGTACAATTCTAAATGTATTTCTTTTCTTTATGTACAGAGCTTGTTTACTTAAAATGTACTCATCCTTTAGTATGTCTTGAATGTCTTCTAGAAGCACTGGCTTCCTATTACCTGATAATGGTTGGAGAATTGTTGATTAAAAACAGAATACCATCAGAGATTTTTTGAGCATATATATATATATATATATATATATATATATATATATATATATATATAATATTGTTAAAATATTTTATTATAATAGATTTCAATAAAAACATTTACTTCGCTACACAAATACTTTCATGTTTCGGAACATTAATCGTTCTTCTTTCGGTGATGGTAGATAATATATAATACAAATGATTAATTTGGGAGATTTGAAAACAAATTGTTACCTCTTTTGAAAGTTAAAAAGATTTTTAAAAAAATTAGTAAAACTCTTAATGTTAAATGGAAAATATTTAAAACAAAAACGAAAAAATCCTTATATGACCTGTATCCCTTCTGTTTACAAGAAAAACTGCATATTATAATCTTTCTTAAAAAATAAAGTTCTGCTAAACCAAAGAAATGAGTTAACAGTTTTATCTAAATTTTACATTAAAATAGAGTTAAAAGAATTCTTCATAAATATTTTATGCATTACAATTATTATTTTATAAGTATATAGTGGTCCACTCAATTTTTATTGGATTCTTTCATCTTTAATATTGCTCTGTTTTTATGGCCCATTCAATATAATTAAGCAACGTATATCAAAGTTCCATAAAAACATTTCCATAAACTTTATCTATTCGGTACCTTTAAGAAATTTCCGTAGTATAAAAAAAATTTGTAAAATACTTACAAATAAAAGTGCTGAAAAGCAATTTAATATCTATTAGTCTGTATTGTAATGAATATTTGGCAAGCCCGTCTCCTTGAACCGATAGCGATGTTGTTTTGCTGTCATGTAAAATAGAAAGAATATCAAAGACAGAAAATGCGAACAACGAAGAAGTCTTAATATTTTGAGCCCTGAACACCGCTTTACCGGTGACAGTGAAAAATGACTTATTACTCAGCCACCGGTTGATTGGTGGGTGAATACTTATAACTATTTTTACATCTACCGTGAAACATCACATACATCTTGTGCAAATTAACTGAAACAAGACAAAATATCCGTTATTATTTACTATTTTTTCTATTTTTCCAATGAAACTTAACCCAGTGCACGTGTTATTACTTCGTATGTCTATTTCACGAAGTCGTTCCTTGAATATTGATCACAGATTCTCGATTGGATTTAAATCAGGAGAGTTTCCAAGCCAGTCAATAGTCTTTGATTTTCTCACTGGTAAGGCTTGCCAGTGTGTTCGTACAGCGTTACAGTTTTCGTATGCTACTTGGAGTAATGTCCATCGCAGACAATCGCCGTAAGACGACTAATCGACAGTCGAAACAATAGTGTGTGAGCTTGATAAAAATCTGATGCAATCACAGATGACGTAATATTTTTCAGGACTAAACAAATTTCATTATACTCCAAGAAAATATATTTATATTACTGCCCACCACTGCAAATTACCTAATCTGAGGAAAAACTAAAGTCGATTACGCCCTGTCACACCAGTGGGTCTAAAACTGGCCGTATGGCGAAAGAAAGGATACTAAAGCAGTTGTTTAAATTAATTTGCACAAGGGTATACCTATTATTTGCGAATTTTGACTCAGGAGCTCAGGCAGAAGGGTTAGAATTTTTCAGGAACGCAGGGATTAAAGGGTTAAGAAAAATAAGGACAACAGAAAATTTTTTACAATCATAGAGAGACTTCATATTTCTTGGACACATACGGAAGTACGTAGGCCTATTTTTTTAAATTATTTTATTATCTTAACACTTACAGAGAATATTGAAGGCGAGAGAAACAAGTTTGCCTTCTTTTTTTTAAAAATCAGTCCAGGCAAGCCGGGAATGCCACTGGAACGCAGGGTTTACACAAAGGGAAGATGGGAGAATAGACTGCATTAGGGGAACCGAACAAAGGATAAAATCTGAACGGGGATGGCGATTGACGTTCCATTTAATTTTTCGAAGATTGTAGTAATCAGTAAAACAAAGAAACGGAAGCGAGTTCCACAACTGGGAAGTGTGAGAAAATAAACTGTTGGGGTAGAAGTGGCGGTTACATTTAACTAATTCAACTGTAAAAGGATGGGACCTAGATGCCAGAACAGGGAGAATGAGTGACAATAGGGACAATAAGGTACAGTCAAAGGTCAAATCCCGCTTAGAGAAATGAATTTTAAGTCATGGAGAATTATGATCGCTCACTTTCTAAAAAGACATTACATAAAAGAGAATGTGCCCACTCTTGAAAACAGCGAGTAACCTACTTAGCGAGTTTGCGGGAATAAATGACAGAAGAGGGGAAAAAAAAAAAAAACGCTAGCGATAGGTCAGAGGTCACTTAGAGCAACTAGTGTTAAGAAGCTGTGGTGAGCTATTATCGGCCACGTCCTGAATTGACACGCCGCATAAAAGGAAAAGAATGTACCCCATCTTGAAAAATGCTTTAAATAAAATACTACTGTAGATTATTTTATGTTCTTTCTCTCTTTTAATTGGCGTTTATTTAATCTTAGTGCTTGAGTCTGGAATCTGGAACTCACGTGGACGAATGCGTGGAACAGGGGACGGGAAGAAAAATATGTGTTTCCCGGATGTGGCATAAAGGGATTAAGGGTAAAAGGGTATTTTTTTTCGGATTCCCATTGAAGTGAGATATACAGAGGGGCGCCGATAAACCCGCCATGGAAAAAAAAAGAAACAAAAAAAAAAACATGAAATATGGAAATGCAATCTCGGTCTTCTTAATTAAGTCTGACACAAGGCAAATTGAGAATAATTTTTTACAGACAACCAAAATCATGAGACAATGTTTCTATAGCTAACACTTCTCCTTCTTTGTACAGTACTTTTTCAAGACGTTGGTGAAAGTGGCTCTCCACATTTTCCTATCCTTTGTAAATTTTGTTCTTTTCAATCTCTTCTAATCACTGTTCTGTCATTCATTTGCGTCTTTTGTAGTCCCAAATTTCTGTTGTCTCAATTCTCTTCTTCATTTTCGATGAGATTGTCCACCATTTATTCCATATAGACGGACTGGTAGCGCTTAATAGTTTAGTAGTCTTTTCATTGTTTATGGCCAACTTATTATTTTTCTTAATACATAGTTTAGATTTTGGAAGTCAGCTTTCGCTGTCTCTACGCATCTTCAGATTTCAGTGTTGCACTTTCCGTCCCCAGTTAAAAACACTTCCAAGATATTTAAATTGTGGCACTTGTTTGATTGTTAGTATCTCAGATTCGTAATTTGCATGTTGACCTGTTTTTTTATGGTGACAATTATGCATTCTTGCCTTCTTGCAAATGACATTTAATAGATACTTCTTGCTTTCCTTCATTACATTCAGTAGGAATTCTCGTAGTTTCCTTTCCGTGTCTGCTATCAACGCGGTATCATTTGCATAACTTATGCTGTTATGACTATAGCTACCAATGATGAATCCTATTCAGTCAGTTATGGGCCATGCGTGATATACGCTTAGGCGATCATTTACCTTTAGATACATGACTGACAAGGCAGACTTTTTCCCGCAGTAGGTTGCCATTTATTTCTGAGGTAGACCAGTTGCCATCCAAGACTATAAAACCCAGTCTGTCTGACTATTTACCCATATCTGGAGGGTGGGGGGGGAGAAGAGGACTCATAACTTTCCCAAGGGTATTAGCACGTAAGGGAATGTAATTAATTCGACTGGAAAGTCAGTCAGTCAGTTATGTGCTATGTGTGATATACGCTTAGGTGATCATTATCTTTCGATACATGACTGACGAGGCAGATTTTTTCCCGCAGGAGGATGCCATTTCTTTCTGCGGTAGATCAGTTGCCATCCAAGACTATAGAACCCGTTCTGTTCTGCTATTTACTCATAGCTATGGGGAGAAGAAGCGGATTCATACCTTTATCAAGGATATTAGTACGTAAGTGATTGTAATGGTTTTGACTGGAATTCGAACTCGGCTCTCCGATTCCTCAATCGAAGCCGCTATCCGTTACTCCATCGTTAAATTATTTTAACCGAAAATTTATTGTATTGGGTTGGTGCAAAAATAATGTCGTTTTCTCACATAGTAACATATGTGAGAAAACGAGATTATTTTTGCACCAACCTAATATTTCTCATTTCCCGTCGGTCACTTTGTATTCTGATTTTTGTTGTCTTGTCTGATGTTTTAAAAATAAGCAATTATTGTCGTTATTTCATTTTTCCATTTGGTTTCATGTGAAGTAAATTCCACTCGAGCTGCTTCTTCCAACGAACCAATGCTCTGTGGAACTGACTCCCAAGAGAATGTTTTCCTGATCACAACAATCTTAACTTATTCAAGTCTACGGTTAACCGTTATCTTCCTATTGTGTTGAAAGATTGATTAGTTAAAAAGTACACAAATTTGAAATTAAATATTAATGATACTAAAATTTGAGGTACAAATTACATCACTTCCTATAAGATATAATAACTGATTAATGTGTTTTGGATTAGTGTGTATCTTTTAATGTACACATTAGACGCGTTAACCGAGGGATTACTGTACACATATTTTTGTATATAGAATAATCTTTGTATGTATATGAGCTATTTTTCTGTTTCCCTGTCCGCCATCAACATGGCTGAGGCTTGACTTTTGAAGATTGGCGCGTTGTGTCTTCTTGGCCCCACGTTTTCAACTGACTAAAAGTGGAACAACTTTTTTGAAACAATATTTGCATCTAACGCAATGAAGGCTTTTCTCGTCAGAGTCCATCTTGCACATTTACAAATCTATCCTTCTCCCGTGCATTGAATACTGTTGCCATATCTGATCAGGCGGTCCTGCTGTTCATCTTTAGATTCTTGACAAAATCGAAAGAAGGATCTGCAATGTAATGGATCCTGACCCGGCATCTCGACTACAGTCACTTTTTCGCCGAACTGATGTGGCTTCCCTCTGTCTTTTCTACAAATATTTTCATGGCAACTGCTCTGACGAGATTTTTCCACTGGCGCCCCGACTACATGAATTTAAGCGTGCTGCTAGATTGGCCTTTAGGTCACACCCTTTTACTGTTGAATTAAACTCAGTATTCTCTTTCACTTTCGTTTGCTGGAAACCCTTTCGTACTAGATGCATTCCTGCCTTGCTTGGTGTGAATCGATAAAAAAAATATCTTGATGCAGTTATATATGCTTGAATGTGGGGATGCGTTTACTTATAAGTAAAGTAATCTAAAGAAAAGCCATAGCTAAGGTTTAAAATGCATTTTTTTAAATGAAAAATCCTTCTTGAAGCATTTATATTACTTTTAATTTCAATCTAATAGATTAAATTTAATACTTCCAATAAGCAAAATGTGTTGCTCTATTTAAAACCGAATTTAAATTGTTTGGAATTAGATTTTAATTTCTAAAAATGAGCCACAAATCAACCATCATTCATAAAAAATTAAAAAATAGAAGATATTTTTCAGAAAATTTATTTGAGAAAGATAAGCTGATTTAAGCTTTAATTATTGTGTTTTGAAACAATACTTATTTATAGTTTAAAATATTGCAGAATAGCATTTTAAACAAGGATGTGGGTGTTATTGGCAATTCTCTTGATAGCGGGAAAATTACGAATATAACGTAAACGCCTATATTATATAATTTCCTTACTATCAAGTAATCTTAAAAATGTAGGGAAATATAATCTAATATTTTACTGAATTTTAGGTACTTTAGAATTATAGACTTACTTACGAAGGCGCTTGGTGAAGAAATTCTAGAAAATTACCAATTTTAAACTTATAATTTGTATTTATTTGAAATTTTATTATTTTTTCCAAAAATTATTTTGGAAAAGACGTGACTCCAATGAAATATGACCCAGTGCACGTGTCAGTAGTTCATTTGTCAATTCCACAAAGTCGTTACTTGCAGATTGACCACAGATTTCTTGCTTGGATTTAAATCAGGAGAGTTTCCGGGGTAGTCTATAATACTTTGATCTGCTCACTGGTAAGGCTTATCAGTATGTTCGTGCAGCGTTACAATTTTCACACGCTTCTTTGGAGTAACGTCCATCGCAGACAATCGCCGTAGGACAACTTATAGACAGTCGAGACAATAGTGCCTGGGCGTGATAAAATCTTATGCAATCACTTTACTAAACAAATACGATAAAATACTAACCAAATGTCATTATACACCACGAAAATAAATTTATATTACTGCACACCACTGCAAAATGATGTAATCTGAGGAAAAAATAGAAATCAATTACAGTCTTTCACTTCAGTGGGTTTAAAACTGACCGTATGGTGAAAGAAAGGAAACTAAAGCGGTTGTTTCAATTAATTTGCATAAGGGTGTATATATAGTCGTTAGAGTGGAACAACAAAGTAAGTGCAGATTATGAAGATATGTCCAATAGATAACGCTTGATCCTAGACATGAAGTAAAGATTTTAATGAATTGGGATGCATGCATTATGGATGATTATTTTCCATAGCGTAGCGGATAGGGATAATAACAGGGATATTTTTTTTTTATATTGAAGCATAAAATTTAACGCAAAAATAACTTCCACGTTAATAAAGATCCTGTTCCCTAAGTTCAAGATGAATAATCGTCGCAACTTATTCTGCACATGCCTTACACCATGTTAAGTTCAGAACTATACATTTACGGAGGCATTTTTCGGAAGTATACGAGTATAACCTATACTGGGAGAAACAAAACTGCATACGAATACAAAATGAATTCAGCAAACATGCAAAAATATTAGGTTGGTGCAAAAATAATGACGTAATAATGTCGTTTTTTGACGTTCAAAAATACGTCAAAAAACGACATTATTACGTCATTATTTTTGCACCAACCCAATAGAACAAAGATATGTCTTCTCCACGGACAACCAATACAGTGAAGCGATTTTAAAAGAATTAGAATCACTAATAGGATTACGGTCGTGTAATAGATAGCGGCTCGGATTGAGGAAGCGGAGAGCCGATTTCGAATTCCAGTCAAAACCATTACATTCACTTACGTGATAATACACTTGGGAAAGGTATGAATCAATTTCTCCCAAAGCCAGTGATAAATAGCAGGACAAACAGGGATCTATAGCCTTGGATAGCAACTGGTCTACGACAGAAAGAAATGGTAACAGAAAAATCTGCCTCATCAGTCATGTATCACGTATGGCACATAACTGACTTCATCGAATCCTCAACAAAATGTAAAAACCACTTAACGGCTGGTTCGTCCTATTTCGGTGCATCCATACCAAGAATCGAACCCGGACCGTTACAATACAACCCAAGCTTTATACCACTGGACCAAAGGATATCGGTGACGAAAAAGAAACTGACTAGATTACTCATTAAATTCCGTAGTGATACACATCCAGGTATTCGTAACCCAACGGATCGTCCCATAGGAGCCACGTCCTTTTTCCCAAGCCGCTCCCTCCAGGAATTAGAAGCTGGATCAAGCAAGGACATGATAGAACATTTTGTTGGGGATTTCAATAAACATTTATAGTAATTCATCGATTCTAGAAGAAACCTCAACGAAATGCAGAAAGCACTGGATTGCACTTTCGTCCTATTTGGGAATCATCAGCAGCTCGCATCCACAACAGAGAATCGAACACAAACTGTTACGACATAACGCAAGCGTCATACCATTGGACCAACGGGCCTAGGTGACGAAAAAGAAATTAGACTCAATATAGCGCCTCTACACACGAAATTCCGTGGTGATCCTCAGCCAAGTATTCGTAACCCCATGGATTGTGCCTTTTCCTATGAGAATTTCTCGGACATTCAGGCCGGTAAATATTGCTAATACGCTTTATTATAAACAGAGCATTTACTTAAATATTTGTATCTATAAAAAGAACGTACAACTTCAGTTACCAATTTTATATATATATATATATATATATATATATATATATATATATATATATATATAATTGGTAACAGAAGACATTGGTTTATCCTAACGGCTTTCCATACTTAATACTTCACGAATTCACTCTCGTGTGGTCATGTGTGATGTTATGAGCCGCGGTGCGATTTTCGCTTCCAGCGTCTTATATGCACGTGTTTATCGTTGCTTGGAAATCCTCCATGTAAACAGAAACAGACTATCATCACATTCTATTCCATGTATTACTTAATATATTGTACAGTAATTGTCATCTTTGATAAGCCGAAAGCTTAGATCGGATTAAAAAAAATATGGATCAATATTGTGATTTTCTTTCTTCGTTTAATGATAATGTTCTTAAGCTTATCAGACGTTATGAAAAGAATTTACATAAAATAGACAACACTTGTCTATATTATTTAATGAAATGTGTATGAATATATATATATATATATATATATATATATATATATATAATAATTTATTTAAAAAAATTATAACATAATTATGTTATAAACTCACTACAAAAATAACCATTTTGTTTCAACACCCCGGTGTCTTATCAAGTGATGATGTTGAATGTTGAATGACATTCAACATCATCACTTGATAAGACACCGGGAGTGTTGAAACAAAATGGCTATTGTTGTATTGATTTTATAACATAATTATGTTATAATTTTTTTTAAATAAATTATTATATCTGCTCTACTCTGTATTAAGCACTCTTTTAAGAATAGTAATTTTTGGTTATTGGAATTCGTTCCGTATACACCAATTATATATATATATATATATATATATATATATATATATATATATATATATATATATATATATCAGAATGGACATTGAGATCAATACCCAGCGTCGACAATCTGTTTCATGCTTAAACGAGATCGTCAGTCCATGTGCCCTGTTTCTAGGCTCGACTAGTTATATATATGCTCATCAGAGATGTCTTATCGGTAGGTCTGTTGCATTATTCTAATGAATTTTGGGTGGACCGTAGCGGATATATTTGGATTTATTCTACGAGCTATTGAGTGGAAATGTCAACCATATAGAAAACCTAATGACAAACCACCAGATATAGACACATCTTCCAACAACTCATCATCAATAATCAAGCAGATCCTACAACCAATTAATCGCAGGTTTTCTGACAATTCTTCCAGTGAAATCTTCTTCAATGAATCCAAGAAAGATCATGAAACTACCTTCGAAAAATACTAGATTTTCGGCAACACTCACATACACACCACACGGCACAGAAAAAAAATCCAATATGAAAAAAAAAAAAAATCATATGGTTCAAGACACCGTACAACAAAACTTAGGAAAAATATTTATCAAACTCATACACAAACACTTTCCTCTATCAAGCACTCTCCACAAGATATTGAACAAAAACACGATAAAATCAGCTACAGTTGCAACGAGAACATGACACAATAATAAAAATGTGCAAGAAGACAACCAACAAACGACCAGACAATTCAAACCTACGTGTAACTGCAGTGCAAAGCACGAATGCTCCTTAAACAGAAATTGCTTACAGAACAATGTAATATATCAAGCCACTGTAAAATCAGCAGATAACGAAAAAAATATACATAGGAGTCACTGAAGGACCATGGAAACAAACTAGGCAAACAAAACGTCCTTTACAAATAAAAAATAGGCAAACAGCACAATGCTTTCTAAACATGAATGGTAAATTAAAAGAAAAAACTAAATCACACCTAAAATATCAGTCTGAATTTTCCTTTCTGTGTCTGCTATCAATGATGTATCATCTGCCTATATTATGTTGTTAAATAGGGAATCCTGCAAGGATTTTGAATTCTCTCAATACCGTTTCAATATATAAATTGAATAACTCCGATCAGAAGACATATCCTACGTTTATATCCTTTTCTATTTTGGTGTATTTACATGCAGGTATAACTTCTGGATTATTCTGATATCCTCCCGAAAATGCTTCAGTAGATGCATAGTTCTGAACTGGGCTTATTTTAAGGCTTGTTTACAATAGGGGTGGGCGTTGTGATAACCGAATTCACTATTCTAGAGAATCACTATTTACATTATTCGAACTTTTGTCTTCATCTTTGTCGACATATTTATTACAACGTTTCGGCCGTTGTACGCTACGGCCTTTTTCAGGTGGTTGGAATGTCGAACTGAACCCTTTATTTCGTACACTGGTGTAGACTGTGCAATGATAACAGCAAAAAACTGCAATATGAACACTAGTAAAAAAATGGTTCCTGAGACATTAGTTTTATATTACCCAGAAATTCATACACTGATGTTCTCAATGACACATGGCACGGTGGATAAACGCGTTGGTTACAGTGACAGGACCAACGAGTGTGAGTTCAATGCCCGGTTAAGTCAGGGTAGAACTTGGAGAGGGATATTAACAGGAGATAACTGATAAGTGACATCCATTAGAGATGGCACGTGGAACAGTGAGCGAAATAAAGGATTCAGTTCGACATTCCAACTACCGGAAGAAGGCCGGAGAGTAAAACGGCCGAAACATTGTAATAAATATGGCGATGAGGACAATAGTCCGAATAATGTAAATAGTATACATAATACCTCATCTCAGAAATATAAACAGAGTCCAGCGAATCAGTTTCCTAAGCATTGTGTCACGTTGTCGCGTCTTCAATAAGCATCGAACGCTCGCGATCATATGCACAATTTGCTGTCCCTTGTACCGCTTAATAAGGTTAATCTTTTTGCTATCCATCTTCTGCGAAACACTTGCACAATATCGTTCTTCTAGTACGTGACGTGCCCTTCAGTAAGTGGGCGTTTATGGCTCTCCACATTTCCCTGTACTTTCTAGTTGTTAGTAAGGTTTGTTCTTTTGCTATCTATCTTAATCCCTGTTCTGCCAACCACTTACACAATCTTCTACTATGAGTCATGTCATTTAGGAACTGGTGATCATAGCTCTCCACATCTTCCTGTCCTTTCGAGTTTTTAGTAAGTTTTATCTTTTTGCTGTCCCCTCACTAATCACTTTTCTGCTACTCATATAAAAAAAAAAATTCGTCCGTTCGTTCTTATTATTTGTGACGTGTCTTTTTCGAATGTGGAAAATCATAGCTCTCCACATCTTCCTGTTCTTTGTAGCCCTTAGTAAGATTTGTCTTTTTCTATCTATCCTAATGTCTGCTTTACCAACTATTTATACAAACTGGTTCGTCTTCTATGTGCGACGTCTCTCCAGGAAGAGGGTGGTCATGGCTCTCCATAACTTCCAGTTTCATGTTAGCTTTTAGTACATTTTGTATTTTTGCTATCTCTTGCCATCCATTTACATCTGCATATCTGGTTGCACTTCCAAATTCTGTCAATAGATTTAAAGTCGGGTGTTAATAGAGACTCTGCACCGGTTGTCGTCTTTCTCCTCGGATTACACGCTGTCTTGGTCAAACACACGTAGATAAGTTTAATAAGCATATGCAAATTTAGCAGTCTTTATACCTCTTAGAATATCTTAAGAATTTCCAAGATTCCTTAGAGACTGTTTTTTTGAGGACACATGTTAGGCAAGCAGTAATGTGTAACATCGACGTCGGAACAGATTTTCTTTATTCCAGACTTTTATAACCTCATTTTTTTACGCTTGGCAAAATGTCTTTCTTTATTATTTTCTTAATCGGAAATATATGTTTGCCCGACGACTGAATTTGTGTCAACGAACAAGTGTTCATCTGACGAGGAGTACACGTAAAAACCCCATAATTTGTGCTTGAGGACGATTACCGGTAAACTTCATTGACTCTTATCAATGAATAATTGTGCGAGCAAGACCGGATGGACGACTTCCGGAGAAGAAATTTCCCTGACTGTTTCGATTTGTATAATTGACGTGTTCTCATTGTCGCCAGTAGGCGGTGATCCTGCGGAGGTAAAAACTTGTATATCCAGTCGGAATTTCTGTGGGGAGGAGCTATCATTATTTATATTATTTCCACTTGGACTATTATCCTCGTCTTTGTTGTTATTATTACAACGTTTTGTCTAATGTGCCCTCTGGCCTTGATCAGGTACTTGTCGACCGGGGTAACTTTCAGAGGATTACTATAGTACTTTACTGTATTAAAGGGTTGATTCGTGAGATTGATGACATTGTAATTATGAGTTCAATCCGTGGACCAGGTAGTGGAGGTTTGGACTCAGTTGAAATGGCGCCATCAATAATTGTTCATATAAAATAAGAACTAGACAAGATATCTCTAGACATTATCAGTGTAATGAGAACAATCTACTTACGCAGATTAAATTAAGGCTGCTCTCCGAAATAATCAACTGCTGAAAGCCGGCGGATCATGGTCGAAACGTAGTGATAACAGCATAGACAAGGACAGAATTCCACATGCAAATAATATAAATAACATTTGCAGAGTAGATTTTACTTCAAATATCTATTTATCATGCTGTATTTTGTTAATTGGCTGATTTACTTAGAATATTATCAACTTTTTTGATTTTGCAAGAATTATCTTGAATTATGGCGATTTATTGAGAATATTATCAATTTTATTTTGCAAGAAATATCTTGAATTTTGCCGATTTATTGAGAATATTGTCAATTTTTATTTTGCAAGAAATATCTTGAATTTTGCCGATTTATTGAGAATATTATCAATTTTATTTTGCAAGAAATATCTTGAATTATGGCGATTTATTGGGAATATTATCAATTTTTATTTTGCCAGTATTACACCGAACAGCGCCGATTTATTGAGAATATTATCAATTTTATTTTGCAAGAAATATCTTGAATTTTGCCGATTTATTGAGAATATTATCAATTTTATTTTGCAAGAAATATCTTGAATTTTGCCGATTTATTGAGAATATTATCAATTTTTATTTTGCCAGTATTACACCGAACAGCGCCGATTTATTGAGAATATTATCAATTTTATTTTGCAAGAAATATCTTGAATTTTGCCGATTTATTGAGAATATTATCAATTTTTATTTTGTAAGTATTACACCAAACAGCGCCGATTTATTAAGAATATTATCAATTTATTTTGAAAGAAATATCTTGAATTTTTCCGATTTATTCAGAATATTATCAATTCTATTTTGCAAGAAATATTTTGAATTTTGTCGATTAATTGAGAATATTATCAATTTTTATTTTGTAAGTATTACACCGAACAGCGCCCATTTATTAAGAACATTATCAATTTTATTTTGCAAAAAATATCTTGAATTTTGCCGATGTATTGGGAATATTATCAATTTTTATTTTGCAAGAAATATCTTGAACTTTGCCGATTTATTGGGAATATTATCAATTTTTATTTTGCAAGAAATATCTTGAACTTTGCCGATTTATTGAGAATATTATCAATTTTTATTTTGCAATTATTACACCGAACAGCGCCGATTTATTGAGAATATTATCAATTTTATTTTGCCAGAAATATCTTGAATTTTGCCGATTTATTGGGAATATTATGAATTTTTATTTTGCAAAAATTTACATTGAACCGCCCCAGTTTTTGATATGTTTGTCTGTACACGGCTAAATTAAGAGTTGGTAGGGGCTCTGGGATTATCAGCCCTAAAATCGCTGCCGTCTTAATCTGATTATGTTAATTTCTCTTTAATATCCTTTTTAAAATATTTACTCGCTTTCTTCCTGTAATCTGTTCAATCGCAAAATATTTTAGAAAATAGATCACTGAAATCTGACGATATTTCTTCAAAGAAAAGAGTCAGTGGGCGATGGAAGTGTTAAGGAAAGCCACAGCACAATGATTATATTTACATGCTCAGAGGTTAGTAAAATAAAAAAGCTCTCGTCATTAATCTCAATATGAGTGTGGATAATTAATTTAGCAACACAAAAATGAACCGAAAAATACCCAATGATTTGTTAATACAATGAAATAAAGTGAAAACGCAATCCGAACGTATATTTTAAAAAAGATGCATTCCCTAAAGCGAAATAAAGTTTCAAGACGCCTAAAATATTATAAGCAAAGAAAAACAGTAGTGAACTGCTATCTAAAATCAATCCTCCCGGGCTTACAAGCATGTAACATTGAAACGGCGCTTCTCGTACGATCGCTGAAGTTAAGCAAAATTTTGAGCCTGGTCAGTACCTAGGTGCGTGTCCGCTTTGGAATACCAAGTGCTGTAAGCTTAGATATGCGGGTGATGGAATAGATAACGGTTCGGAATTTTAAATCAAATAACCGAGTTCCAGTGCCACTCGGATTGGTCATAGTCACTTACTCTCAAATACTCTTGGGAAAGGTATGAACCGTTCTGGGTATGACGATAGAATACATCCGCGTACTGGGTAAGACGATAAACTACATACAACATCAAGGCCTCTGATCAGGAGGCTTTGAGGTGCGTGGAACCACCTCTTAATTGCTAGTGTTCCCAAGTCCACCCTGACCCTGGATGGTAAAGCCTGTTAGGGTCCCGGCTATAGGCAAATAGTTAACCCCCAAACTGGGGTCAGAACACTATGAAAATGGATTTTAATGTAAGCAATACGCTTTTGTAAACAAAATTAACAACAATAAATTTTTGAAGAAAAAATATTATCCAGCAATACATTTTTGAAAAAAAATATTAACAGCAATAAACATCTTGTCGGCATTAAATAACAGTTATGGTAATTTACCCATGTACGCATGGACTCTCCCATCTATAAATAGGCGCAGGTACTGCCTTTTGGAGAGTGAAGTTTCCAACAGTCAGCTCTGACAGTCGGACCGATCATTCTTGCTGCAACACGCTCGTTTGTATATGTCTGTATTACTGCTTCTGTTAATAAATTTGTTTAACTCAATCTCTTATGTCTTTATTTCTGGCCCTAACAAGGCCACGACAATAACCCATTGGGATTGATATGCCGTAAAACAAAACATAACAAAGCAAAGATATGAATCCACCTCTTCTCCCGCAGGTGTGGGTTAATTAGTTGAACTTGTGTCAGTAAATCTTTATTATGTCAAAAAAGCTCTTGCAATGTATGAAAATATTTTCTGGCTTGAAATAACATGCAAAAGGTTGATTAACCATAAAAAAAAACAAAAAAAAAATAATCGATCAATCCTTTCATATCATAGTGGAGGATGGACGATATTTTCAAACATGAATAGTGGACATGAGGCAGCAGAGATATAGTTTTAGACAAGGATCTTCAAAATATCAAAGACATATTATGTGAGTAGCGAGCAAGTTTTAAAGGAAATGGAAACAAAGGAGATGCTTTATTTAAAATCTCTCTAAGGAGAAATGAAATTTCTAGGATACTTAATTGGGAAAGAAGGCTTGGAGAATTTGACGCCTACATGCCATATTGTATGTAAGGAACACAAAGGGCAACATCGAGTCACCTGCTTGTGTAAATAAATGGCAGAATACGGAGGGAGACGGGTAGTAAATAGATCGTCCACACCCTGAAGGGACATTGCAAATAAAAGAAGATTGTTAATACCTTGACAACAGTTTTTTTTGGCTTATACACCCTTGTGCAAATTAACTGAAACGACTGCTTTAGTTTCCTTTCTTTTTTTCCATACGGTCAGTTTTAGATTCACTGAATTGATAGGGTGTAATCGATTTCTATTTTTTTCCTCAGATTAGGTTATTTGCAGTGGTGTACAGTGATATTGATCTATTTTCAAGGTGTATAATGAAATTTGTTTGACCCTGAAAAGTATTGCATCATCTGTGATTACATCAAATTTTATAACTTCCAGACACTATTGTCTTAACTGTCGATTAGTTGTTCTACGGCGATTGTCTGGGATAAACGTTACTCTATGGAAGCGTACGAAAATTCTAACGCTGCGCGAACACACTGGCAAACCTTACCAGTGAGCAAATCAAATTAATATAGACTGCCCCGTAAACTCTCCTGATTTAAATTCAATCGAGAATCTGTGTTCAATCCACTAGAGACGACTTCGTGGAATAAACATACGAAGTACTAACACTGGGTCATGTTTCATTGCGAAAATGCGAAAAAAGGAAATAATAATGGAATTATTCGTTTTGTTTAGATTAATTTGCACAAGGGTGTAGAGATAGATAGATAGATAGATAGATAGATAGATAGATAGATAGACTGACTTGGAAACTCTCCCGATTTAGATCCAATCAAAAATCTATGGTCAGTCTGCAAGGAACGACTTCGTGGAATGGACATACGATGTACTAACATGTCCACTGGGTCATGTTTCATTGGGAAAATATGAAAAAAAGTAAATAATAACGGAATTATTCGTTTTGTTTAGATTAATTTGCACAAGTGTGTAAGTTTTACTGAAAATAGATATCAAATATAACAAATCTACCTATGTGGTTATCTTATATTTTATAGATAAGAAGCTATTGTGTACAGGAAATATTGTATTCATATTGAATATATATCTAGGTGTGTCTGAAAGCTGGGGAACCTTCCATAAAAAAAATTATTCACATGATTAATAATGTTTTCGAATGAAGCCTTGTCACCTTTTCTTAAAACTTGATAAGGAATTTTTCTTTAAATCGATCAGAGTTCTGGGAAGCTTTCAACACGTAAAAGATCAAAAAATGTTTAACGTACTGTGGCTGCAATCAAAGGATCTTGACTCCTGCAAAACTGAGAAATGGAATATATAGGAACCACAAGAACTGTAGCAAAAGTATTCAAGAATCTTGAATATTTCGACTGGCTTTCTTATCACACGCCGTCTAGTAATTTTTATGAAATACATAACACTCACGTCTGTCAGATTACTCCGTACAGATAAAGATTACGCCATCTATAACTTCTATTATCATCAGATAGTAAAATCTTCGTTTAAAGGAAGACATTTCAGACAGATAATGTGGTTAATGAAACGCAACTCAGTAAAATCCGAAAAAGGATAACAAAATAAATAAGTACGAGTGTTGAACGACCGGAAAGGTGCCTTTCTTGTTAGCGCCCTACAAAAGAATACTTTCTTTCTGAAAGCATTTTAAATGCGCCAGATAGCCAACGCTGCACATGGGCTGCACATAGGCTGCACATAGGATGCAAGTTGCCTCCTGCTAGTACTAGTCTCGTCTACAGAAAAACATCTCTGTCGTCGCCTAAATTGGGTATTTATCCGGGCTCCCCAGAGAGCGGGATGTGGCACAAGGCCCGTTTTACGTGGGTCTTTCCAAGCCCGTGGACTCGGTCAAAAATTCCCCGAACTCACTACTCTTGGTTGTGGACGCAACGTTTTATAAGGTTGTTTTAGCGCATTTAGGCAACAGGATATTGACCAAGGTTGAAGAGGAAATAAATTCATTGAAAAAGAATAAGTTCTGGATTCCGGTTTCGAGTTTAGTCTTGGTAGGCGAATCATCTGCCAACAAGGTAACAACCCAAAATAAAATAATAATTAAAAAAATACAACAGTATTTTAAAAATAAGATTAAGATAATGCAAATGTCTTCTGAACTGCCGGACAAAAAGCCAACTGAAAATGTGTGCCTTGAATTAAAGATTTCTGTTCATAAACAAAAGGCGTCGAATTGGAAACATTTTAAAAGAATCTCGATAAAAAAAAAAGTACTTAAGTCCTGCAGATGCTTTGCCGAAATCTATAGAAAACAAAGTCTATTAGCATGTAACCCAGTATAACTTATTTAGAAGATGAGCCCGACATTCCCGTTGCTCTCATAAGTGCGATGAAAAGCAATTCTTCAACATGGTACCCCAATAAACTCATGGATAGAGAGTTAATGTCTTGAAAGCCAACGATATTGCGTCTTGTTCTCTAACGACAAACGTCCTAAACAAAGCTCGAACCAAAAGAATATCAGACATAAAATTTAGAAAGGTAAATGCAAATTAAAAATCGGAGATATTAAGATCAAACAAACAGAATTTAAATATCGGGGGTGTGGATTCTAAAAGAGGACAAAAAGTGCGACACTGAAGTCCGATGACGCATTTAATAGCCAAAGTTTCATTCCAAAAGCTAAGCAGATTATAAAGCTACAGAGAAACTTCCTTAGAAACAAAGAAAACTATATGGTAGTAAATGCTGGACAATCTCCTCAAAGATGAAGAAGGCACTTGAGGCAACAGAAATATGGTTCTACAGGAGGATGATGAGGATAGCATAGACCGAACATGTAAGCAACGACAGAAATGGAAACAAAAGAGAAACTTATTCTTAACAATATGAAGCGTCAATTGGGGAACATAATGAGGAAGGAGGGATTAGGAAAAACTGATACCCACAGGATATAATGACGGCAAGAGGAACAGAGAAATGCAGCGCATGACATACTGGATGAGCTTGAGTAATGGTTGGCAGGACAGGGTTTAGGGTTTTATTTGATTTGTTTGTTTAAAGGCGTATCAACTCATGGCTCATTTAATGCCGAAATTTAATTTTCTTGGGAGCTTAGACGTAATAAAATATGATATATGTCATTCTGATTTCACCAGTGAATACATGACATTTGAGACTCAGCTTTTATGGATACGCATGTTTGTGCCGACATGATTACTAGAGGCGGTGATATGTTGTAGTAATGTTGAAGAGTTCTTTGATGTTGGCTGTTAGTTGTTCAGTTCGTTGATTCTGTTCAACGGTACGTCAACCACCCTGGGTTATTTAATGCCGTAATCTAAATATTTTGAAGACAGTTTTAATCTTTCAACAACAGACATTTTGTCCCTACATTTATTCTGAAAGTATAAATTTATGTGTGTTTTAGATAGATATTTTCTCGATTCTAAACTGTATTGTTGGTAATTTTACTCTAAAAATGTACTGTTGATTTTTTTTTTGTGGGTTCACTATTTGCGCATAGCTGGGACCCTAACAGGTGCTGCCACCCCGGATCAGAATAGACCTGGGAACAACAGTATTTAAGAGGTGGTTCCACGATCGTCAACATCTCCAATATCTCGATCAGAGTCTTTGCTGTCGGATGTAGTTTATCGTCATACTCAGGACGAAGGGGGTTAGGAGAAATAACGAAAAGATAAAATATAGTAAGAGCTACAAAGGACAGGAAATTATATGATCACCTATCTCCTAAGTGGACAGGCACATAAAGAAGAATATAATATACTTTTTATCAGTGGAATAATCGATGGAAACACCAGGAACGAGGGACAAATGATTCACTACAATATCAGTCCATTATTTAAAAAAAAAAATTTTAGACCCCGCCATCTCCTTCCTGAGTATGACGATAAACAACATCCGTGTCCTGGGCATGACGATAAACTACATCCGACAGCATGGCCTCTAATCAGGAGGTTTTGAGGAGCGTAGAGCCGCCTCTTAATTGTTGATGTTCTCATGTTCGCCCTGACCTGGAGTGTCAGCATCTGTTAGAGTCGCAGCTATGGGCAAATAGTTAATCCACAAATCCGTCTATGTCCTGGGTATGACGATAAATTACATCCGGCGTCTTGGTTAAGACGATAAACTACATCCGACAGCAAGGCCTTTGATCGGGAGGTTTTGAGGAGCGTGGAACCACCACTTAATTGCTGGTGTTCCCAGGTCCACCCTGACCTGGAGTGCTATCGCTAGTTAGTGTCGCAGCTATGGTCAAATAGTTAGTCCACTAATCCATCTGCGTCCTGGGTATGACGATAATCTACATCCCGCGTCCTGGTTAAGACGCTAAACTACCTCTGACAGGAAGGCCTTTGATCGGTTTTATCCAGTTTAGACGTGATAGGTGATTCTTCTTCAAAGAAGACAACAGCTCGAAACGTATATCAAAAACCACCTGAAAAAGTTTTAAAGTTAAGGTTACGTTAGGTCAATGAGCCTACTGGACCCTTTTTCAATCAATGGCCTTCGACTGACCTAAATTCAATTTAACATTTGTATGAATAGAAAATTTCTGTTTATAAAAGGATACCATACAATATAAATAAAATATTGGTCAAAAGATGAAGATGGCGTACTGAGGACGACAGAAAACCTCTATTAGCGGTGATCAGTGAATAAAGTCGTTCTGCTAAGTATTAATTGCGCGTGTCGAAACCGTCTGTAAAAGACATTATAATGAAGTGTTTGGTAATTAGAGAAATGAAATAATTAATAATATTAATTCCTTTTCAATTAATACCTGTCAAAATGTTGTGATCGAAACAACAAATATTATTCCAGTCATTGGAAAACAGCCTAGTCGATTAAAGCGTCGAACTAATAACATTGCAGATTCATCTTTGTATTTTTCTCGAATCTCTAAATATATAACAGGATTAGCGGACCAGATGTGTCAGCAAGATTTCAATGCAAGGATGAATTGTAGACTTATATGTAAGATAATTTCTGGCGAGAAGAATTATCGCGCGTGACACAGTGAACCAACTTTCGTAGCAGCAGTCGTAGCAATTTGTATATGTTCCTGTTAGGTAAAGTGCAGGTGCCAATCTAGATATGATTTTTGGAATAATTATAATCTATCAGTACTGTATACATTATTATTATTTTTTTTATTTTATTTCCTTTGATTTCTGGTGTGCACTCATTTCTTTCCGGGTCCCGACCAGAGACCTAAGTTCAGAAATGGCAACATTACATTTTCCACTAAGTAAAAAAAAAAGAAAGAAAAAAACCACATATATTTTACATAGATAAAGATTTTGTAAAATGTGTGCTGTACTTGTTAGAACTATTTGTCTATTTGTATTTCTTTAAGGCATGGAATTCCTTCAACGAGTCTATTGGATTTTTGTCTAATTAATTCGAGGGCTCCAATAACAACTGGAATTGTTGATTTTATCATATATCCCATTTTTCAGATTTCAATTATTATTATTATTATTATTATTATTATTATTATTATTATTATTATTTCCTTTGATTTTTTGATTTATGTTGTATACACATTTCCACCCGTGTGCTAATCAGTGACCTAATATCAGAAATAGCTTCATGACATTTTCCACTGATATTTTTTGTAAAAAAAAAAGATAAAATAAAATAAAATAAAAAAAACTAAAATATCTAAAAAACTAAAAAAACTAAAATATCTAAAAAAAACTAAAAAAAACTAAAATATCTAAAAAAAACTAAAAAAACAAACCCTAAGATCACGCACATTTCACAAGGATAAAGCCATTCGTACTTGTGAGTACAATCTTTTGTAATTATTTAAGGCATAGACTTCTAGGAATCCCTTCAGTGTGTCTATCGGACCCTTTTACAATCAATCAAAGAGCTCCAACTAGAACTGGAATTACTGGTGTCCTCACGTGCCACATTTTTAGATTTCCATTTTAAGAACCTTTTTCTTTTTTTTTTTGCTAGATTTTGAAGATACATTACAGTCTGCAGAGACTGCCATATCAATAAGGAAACACATTCTGTCTTTGATCACCATGTTTGCGATTAGCGTTGATAGTTCTGTGTGTATTGTAATGTCCCATAAAATTGTTACAGTGTCCTATCTCTGCAGTCGGATCTGGTTGATGTTTATACCAGTTCCTTCTAGTTTCCGTATTTTACAGTGCAGATATTGGTCCACTCTACCATGCCGAGTTTTATATTCAATTGGTACTAACACTGTGGAACCTGATAAAAGATGGCCAATTGTTTCTGGTTATTATTATTATTATTATTATTATTATTATTATTATTATTATTATTATTATTATTATTATTATTATATACCTGGTAGCAAGGAATTCAATTTCTAGGTTAAAACCATAACTTATTTCTCCGCAAAGCCTTATATATGCTCTTTATATCCAATAACCCCATTTATAATATAACTCATGAAAGTGAAATATGGTACTTTTTATAATAAGTACCTCTAAAGATATGCAAAACCTCAGTTTAAAATACATTTTAAAAAATCTTTTTCGAAGCTTTTTTTTCATTTTAAGCTAATAGATTAAATCTAATATTTCCAATAAGTAACATACATTACTGTATTTCAAAATCAATTGAAATGATTGGAAGGTGTTATATTTTGAATCGATAAAAATTGCTGATTTTCGACATATTTACAAATCTCTCAGTACAGCGTAATTCTCCTTATTAAAAATCTCTAAGAAATAAAATAAACTTTACTGAAACTTTATTTGAGAAAGATTAGCTGATTTCAAATTTAATTAATCTGATTTGAGACAAATATTAATTTTAGTTTAAAATATCGCAAAAATGCGTTTCTAACACGAATGTAGTTGTCTTTATGAGGTAAAATGTAGGCGTTTTTATGAAGTTTGTATTAGCTCTATTGACAGTTGAACATATAACTAATTTATTCTACGAGTGATTATATTAAAAAAAAAACATGGTGGCAAGGAACACAATTTCTCGTGATTTATTGCTCGAAAATACAGCAGTTGTGGCATGGAGTACAATTTCTCTGTTATAATCAAAGCTTATTTCTCTGTAAAGCCTCGATCATTTATGTCCCATGCGTGATACACGCTCAGGCGATCATGTATCTTTCGATACATGACTGACGAGGCAGATTTTTCCCCGCAGTAGGTTGCTATTTCTTTCTTCGGTAGAGCAGTTGCCATCCAAGGCTATAGAACCCGGTCTGTCTTGCTATTTACCCATATATGGGGGGAGAGAAGAAGAGGATTCATACCTTTCCCAAGGGCCAGTCAGCTATGTACCATGCGTGACACACGCTTAGGCAATGTTGTATCCTTCGATACATGACTGACGAGGCAGATTTTTCCCGCAGTAGGTTGTCATTCCTTTCTGCGGTAGACCAGTTGCCATCCAAGGCTATAGAACCCGGTCTCTCCTGCTATTTACCCATATCTGGGGTGGGGGAGAAGAATAGGATTTATAACTTTCCGAAGGAAAGCACGTAAGTGAATGTAATGGATTCGACAGGACGCCTACACCAGCCATTCTCTTTACAGCCAATTGTTTATATATAATATAACTAATCTTATGAAAGTGGAATATTGTATTTGTAATATAACGAATATCTTCATTTTGTAGTATAGCATGCAAGGTTACTGTGACTGTGATTTATTAATTTTTATTTTCTTATTGAATCTGTGATGGCATCTTCGTGTAAATTCTTTTTTCAATTTGGGATTTTTCCTTTGTTTCTAACTCACCGACGTCATTTTATAAGACTCTCGGAATCATTTCCATATGACGATGAAAGAGGATGTGCATATACGTTCCTCTCCCCAATGCCAACCATCAAAATCTTCACCCTAGCCTCAACACCAGAAACAATAAATGTTCTATGTAAAAACAACGCCGGAAGAGGAAGGAGAAAAAGCGCAGTTTGTTGATGCCGAACATATGCGGCTGCCATTTTATGACACAAAACCTCTTCCGTTTTATTTTTTAACTGGTAGTTTTCTGTTTTTATTTTATCAATTATTTCGTTTTTATTCTAATTCCTGTACACTGATTCTTTGTTTAGACTCTTTCGTTTGTTTGCATGTATTCTTCATCATTTCTTGATTCCGCCATTCTCGATGAATTTGCTTTTAACGCTGACATTTTTTCCACTGTTCGTGTGTATATTTTTTTCTTGCTTTTGTCCTGCCCACTTTCTTTTCTGTCTCTAATCGTCTCTTTTCATTTTTGTTTGTAACTTTTGTTTTTATTTCTTTTCTTTTTTTCTCTGATCTTTTCTTTCCCTCTTTCTCACTGACCGGCATTTATTTTGTCTTTCCACTTCCATTAATACTCCAAATATTTTTTTTTTTTTATTTCCCCTCTCTATGTTCTCTCTTTCTTGCGCCTTCCATTTCTCCTCCCTTTTTTCTTTCTTCACTTTTCCGTTCGTATCATTCTCGCTGTAATATTTCCTTTTATTTTTTCGACATGATGATTTTCTTCGCTACTTTCTTGTTTTTTTCTTCGTTTATTAGGTTGGCGCAAAAATAATGACGTAATAATGTCGTTTTTTGACGTATTTTTAACGTCAAAAAACGACATTATTACGTCATTATTTTTGCGCCAACCTAATGCTTCTTATCTCTCTCTATTTTTCTTTATTTCTTTCACTGTTCATTTTATTCTATTTCATATTCGATTTTTCTTCTCTTTCCTTGTTTTCACCTTTTTTAGAGTGTGATTGACCCTGTACAAGGTAGATGGTTACAGAGTAAGAGACACAATTTATGTGAATATGAGGGGAATTGTTATAAAATTCATAAAAAACGCTCATAGTTGCTGGTTGGCAATACTGTAAGAAAAACACTGGAAAAAATGTTGAATGTTAAAATTTTAACCCTTTGAGACTGATTAGATGAACAATTTTAACACTTCTGCCTGAGCTTAAAATTTGAAAATAATTGTTTAATTCTTTTTTGAATAAGGGTTTACACACCGTCCAACAGGTAGCTGGGCATTAGGTCATTTTTCTCTACCACTGTTCAACAGGTGACTGGACATTATTCATTTTTCTCTACCACTGTTCAACTGATGACTGGGCATTATTCATTTTTATCTACCACTTTTCAACAGGTGACTGGGCATTATTCATTTTTATCTACCACTGTTCAACTGGTGACTGGGCATTATTCATATTTCTCTACCAATGTTCAACCAATAATTGGGTATTATTCATTTTCCTCTACCACTGTTCAACCGATGCCTGGGCAATATTCATTTTTCTCTACCACTGTTCAACAGGTGACTGGGCATTATTCATATATCTCTACCACTGTTCAACAGGTAACTGGGCATTATTCATATTTCTCTACCACTGTTGAACTGGTGACTGGGCATTATTCATTTTTCTCTACCACTGTTCAACCGATGCCTGAGCATTATTCATATTTCTCTACCACTGTTCAACAGGTGACTGGGCATTATTCATATTTCTCGACCAATGTTCAACTGGTGACTGGGCATTATTCATTTTTCACTACCAAAGTTCAACCAGTGATTGGGCATTATTCATATTTCTCTACCACTGTTCAACCGATGCCTGGGCATTATTCATATTTCTCTACCACTGTTCAACAGGTGACTGGACATTATTCATTTTTCTCTACCACTGTTCAACTGGTGACTGGGCATTATTCATTTTTCTCTACCACTGTTCAACTGGTGACTGGGCATTATTCATTTTTCTCTACCACTGTTCAACCGATGCCTGGGCATTATTCATTTTTCTCTACCACTGTTCAACAGGTGACTGGGCATTATTAATTTTTCTCTACCACTGTTCAACTGGTGACTGGGCATTATTCATTTTTCTCTACCACTGTTCAACCGATGCCTGGGCATTATTCATTTTTCTCTACCACTGTTCAACAGGTGACTGGGCATTATTCATATTTCTCTACCACAGTTCAACAGGTAACTGGGCATTATTCATTTTTCTCTACCACTGTTCAACAGGTGACTGGGCATTATTCATATTTCTCTACCACTGTTCAACCGATGCCTGGGCATTATTCATTTTTCTCTACCACTGTTCAACAGGTGACTGGGCATTATTCATATTTCTGTACCACTGTTCAACCGATGCCTGGGCATTATTCATTTTCCTCTACCACTGTTCAACTGGTGACTGGGGATTATTCATATTTCTCTACCACTGTTCAACCGATGCCTGGGCATTATTCATTTTTCTCTACCACTGTTCAACTGGTGACTGGGCATTATTCATTTTTCTCTACCACTGTTCAACAGGTGACTGGGCATTATTCATTTTTCTCTACCACTGTTCAACAGGTGACTGGGCATTATTCATTTTTCTCTACCACTGTTCAACAGGTGACTTGGCATTATTCATTTTTCTCTACCACTGTTCAACCGATGCCTGGGCATTATTCATATTTCTCTACCACTGTTCAACAGGTGACTTGGCATTATTCATATTTCTCTACCACTGTTCAACCGATGCCTGGGCATTATTCATTTTTCTCTACCGCTGTTCAACAGGTGACTGGGCATTATTCATATTTCTCTACCACTGTTCAACCGATGCCTGGGCATTATTCATTTTTCTCTACCACTGTTCAACTAGTGACTGGGGATTATTCATATTTCTCTACCACTGTTCAACCGATGCCTGGGCATTATTCATTTTTCTCTACCACTGTTCAACAGGTGACTGGGCATTATTCATATTTCTCTACCACTGTTCAACCGTTGACTGGGCATTATTCATATTTCTCTACCACTGTTCAACCGATGCCTGGGCATTATTCATTTTTCTCTACCACTGTTCAACCAGTGACTGGGCATTATTCATTTTTCTCTACCACTGTTCAACAGGTGACTGGGCATTATTCATTTTTCTCTACCACTGTTCAACAGGTGACTGGGCATTATTCATATTTCTCTACCACTGTTCAACCGATGCCTGGGCATTATTCATTTTTTTCTACCACTGTTCAACCAGTGACTGGGCATTATTCATTTTTCTCTACCACTGTTCAACTGGTGACTGGGCTTTATTCATATTTCTCTACCACTGTTCAACCGATGCCTGGGCATTATTCATTTTCCTCTACCACTGTTCAACAGGTGACTGGGCATTATTCATATTTCTCTACCACTGTTCAACCAGTGACTGGGCATTATTAATTTTTATCTACCACTGCTCAAATCGGTGACTGGGCATTATTTATTTTTCACTAACAATGTTCAACCTGTGATTGGATATTATTCATATTTCTCTACCAATGTTCACCCGGTGACTGGGCATTAAATTAAAAATAATATAAATGCTTCAGGAAACACTTTTCATTTTCCAAAATGCATTTTAAACCATAGCTATAGCTTTTCTTTAGTTTACTTTACTTATAAGTATACGCATCCCCACATTCACGCATATATAACCACATCAAGATAATTTTTTATCAATTCACACCAAGCAAGGCGGGAATGCATCTCGTACGAACGGGTTTACAGAGAATGAAGTTAAAGAGAATACTGAGAATAGGGAGGATTGAGGAAAGGATAATAGATGAACGGGGTTCAAGACGACAGAAGATGGCGATTGACGTTGCACTGAAATTTTGAAGATTGTAGTTTTCAAGGAAATGATACAATTTCTATCTCAAATTTTAGTCTCATTAATATTTAATGAAAATTACCCATTTTGTTAACAAAAACAGAATTTTCCCTTTAAGACCTTCAAAATAAACATGCAAAAAATGAAAAATATTCCCAAAAATGTAATAGAACCAAATATTAAAATATGTATTTTTATTATCTGCTTGTATTATAAAATTTATCTGTTTATGACCGTCCATTTTTAACACTATTGTAATTATTTAGATAACGTAATACATGAAAAAAAAAGCAGTTACTCATTTTCCATTTTTAAATTTTAGATTTTTTTATCAATTGGTAACTATAAAATATCGATTTTCAATCACTATGTTTAAACTGAAGAATGTTTCAACGCACAAATCGAATATTATGCTTAATCAAATTTTGGTATCGAAAAAGCATTGACTGGATGCGCATTAATCAAGGGATTCCTGTCTATAATGAATATTTCACTAATTATTATATAATACGATTCAATATTTATATTTCAAGAATGTTTTATATTGTGAAGTCCCCCGGTGTCGTTGCGCCAAATGTGACGTCTGCCTGGCCACGTCCGTCGTGCTATCCTGTCTTGTGACGACCAACTGGCTTGGTATTGGTCGCGGCACCAAATGTGACGTTCTAAACTTTTAATGATTCGGATGGGAATCTGGTTAGATTCCGTATCAGCCTTGTCGTTCCCAGCTCGCCTCCAACGTCTGGTTATCGAAGTAACTGTTTTGATTTCCAGTCTAACATACCCACGTTGTGATTTGATCTTAGGCAGACGAAATCAATCAGTCGCCGGGCCGTAATGCAAGCCGAGTTCGATCAAGGGTAACACCGCACAAGTATATGTAAAAGAAAATAAAATAACAACTCGAAAAGTTCAAATGTGTTAAAAAAAAGGATACCAATATTTTATATCTGGTTGCTGAATAGAGGACTGCGTCTTTTTCCTAACTCGCTATATGGATTCGTGACACTTTGTGTTTGTTAGTCGAGTCTTAACATCTTAAGTTGTTTGTTCTTTAAGAAACTGGTTCTTGGTGTATCTTCAGGCGATATTCGTAAAACTTGTTTTGGTGGTGTGAGTCTAAGTCGTTCTTCAAAAATAAATTGTTCTTGGTTAGAAGTTGAGTTCGTGATTTACGTGGAATCTTTCAGTCAGGTTTCTGGGAGGCGGTGCAACTCCAACTGCGAACTTCACTCAACTGCCTCTCAACTGGAACTGGAACTCGAACTGCTTTACCCTCGCTGCGACTCTGCTTATATGGACGCCGACCAAAACCGGGGTAGGCTTGTCGGGGTTTGAGGTTCCTTGGTAATTCTAAATCCATAATCCACTTCTTTGTTTTCGGTCAGGAAAATTTATCATTTTCCATTTTTGGAAGTCTTTCGTCTTTCCACATTCTTCTGTTCTCATATTGGTATCTCACCATACGCTCAGAGGGTGTCAACGGGTTTCCGCTCTCTCTCACATTGGCATCTCACACCTATCCCTTCAGGCGGGCGCAATAGGCAGGCCTCCCCTCCTTCTTCACATGATTACCTCCGCCTAACGCTCATGCCACCATTCAGCCAATGGGCGCTCAGCGGCATGGGTGAGGCCAGACTAGCCTCGGTTTAAAAAATCTTGCTCAAAGAAAAAAAAAATTATCTTCCTTTTCCTTTTTTTTCTTTTTCTTTTCTTTCTCTTTCTTTCCTTCTGCCCGACAACAAACCCTTGGACTTTTATCTTAGCCAATGTCACTTGGAGTTTATCACCCGGGGCCTTCGCCAAACAAGTGGGTGGTCAATTGGACGTATTTGCATTCTGTCGCTAATTAACTGTTCCGATAAAATAGTTTCGCTATCATAGCCAGCCCTGACAATAAACAGATGCTTCTCTCAATGATATTCTGCATATAGACATGGAGGTTAGCGGACATTTTTTTTCGATCAGCGGATGACCTATTTAATTTTTATCTCTTTAGAATTCTGCGGGAGGTCAATTGTCCAACTTGAAATGTTTACCATTGGCATGGGCAGATTGGATATATCTTATTCGCCGCCCCGTAACATAAATCAGATTAAATCCGAAACAACTCTTCTCGCCAATGAGAATAAAACTTTTAGCACCTTTCTTTGCCAAAAAGAACAACATCGCTTAGTTTCCTTTTCGTGATGGCTTCTTATCACCTGAATTTAATTCTCGCTTTTCTTTTTTCTTCTTTCTTTCTAGCGACGTAAATAGTGTCACAATATCAAACGATCGTAATATTTAGCCTTACTTCGTTACATGCTAATATTTTTTTTTAAAGATCGCGATAGTTATTAGGGAGATATGATTAAATATACTTTACTGTTTAAAAGTATTTATTCAGTATTATTATTATTATTATTGTTTAGGTAATATCTATTATAACATAGCAGAAATAGTTATATTGTCGGAAAAGGAATTTTCGACAATATACGCATTTTTGATGTATATCTTTTTTTAACTTTAATGAAAACGACATTCTTGTACACGCACTTATGGATAAGATTATACATTAATTACTATTTTTTTTAATTGATAACTGTTTGTGCTTAGTTTTTGACATTAATAGCTCTCTGCTGATGCATTAAAATCTTGTAATAATGCAATAACAAAAAATTAAATTTCCTCTCTATGATAGATGTTTCTATTTGTAAATATTTATTACATACCTACACACTCACCCGCCATATATATATATATATATATATATATATATATATATATATATATATATATATACACGTTTTATTTAAAAGAGGGATCAATACAAAATAGAAGAATAGTATTTTTTTTAGAATATTACATCGAAAACATGTCAAAATCGCTACGCAATGACAGTTGTGTTTTAATGCGTATCAAATGATCTCATCAGTCTATTGTAAATTACTGGCGTGTGAACGATCTAATCAAATTTACTTGCCAGTAGTTTACAATCGCCTGATGAGATGCGTTGTTTGTGCATCGAAACACGATTGCAATTGCGTAGCGATTTTGACATGTTTTCAATGTAATATACTAAAATAAAGCATATATATATATATATATATATATATATATATATATATATATTAAGCCGGGCTTAACCATAAATTTAACAATAGAGATAATATTAATATATAACCCTTAAGATCAAAACCTACCCACATTTCTCACCCATAGAAGACAGACATGCTTACGGAGGTATTGAGGCCTCACACTTATACAAACACCCACACGAATATACACACTTACACACATCATACTCACTCACTCCCTAATGAGCCAAATGATAACACACACCCATAGTAATATACACGCTTACACACATCATACTCACTCACTCCATGCGAATCAAATAACACACACACACACACACTTAACAGAGACATATTACCTTTCCAGGAACCATTAAAACTATCAAAATGACCAAGGGAATTCAGAGTAGCGTGAATCCATCCAGCTCTTATCTCAAATAACAACTTAAAAGAGACTGTTTGACCAACACAATGACTGATCAAAATTCATGTTAAAAAAAAAATAAAATGTAAACTACAGACAAAAGTTCATTTTCTCCATCAAGACATTCATTTCTGTAGTTCACTGCTACCAGCAAGCAGAAAATTATTTTTCTCCTGATGATGGCCATGTTGGCCGAAACTAGTCGAGGAATCTAAATGAAATAATAATACAAACGAAGGAATATTAATATAAAACCCTGTGTGTCTGAAGATTTTAATTTTTTAATTTTTAATATTTTGGGTAGGGATGTATTCTTCAATGACATCTGACATCCGTTAAATGCATGTCGTCTGGATTTTTTAAAATTTTATTGTTAACGGCAAAAAATCTTACGGCATTTTTTGTATTTGTATATTTAAAGAATACATCCCTACCCACTACCAAAACGTAGCTAATAACGGATACATCAAAATACAGACATAAAGAACACGCAAACACCCCTGTCTAGTGGAAGTGAATTTATCTGTAACCTTGGAAACGTGAATTATGATTTTAGCTGTGTCTTTAAAACCCAGTAATTTCAAAAGTTACTCCAAAATTCGCTTGAGGATGAAATGGAACTAATGTATTTAATTTAATTACAAATATAAATTCGGACCTTTCATTTTTGAAACATGGTTAGAACTGTGTAGCGGAAAAAAACATATTTTAAATGAATTAATTTATAATATTAATGCTTTGTAAATTTACATTGAGCACTATTTTGTTAAAATAAAAATATCTATAAGAACACCAGATTATATATCTTACTGTTCTTTCTTTATTTCTTTATATATATATATATATATATATATATATATATATATATATATATATATATATATATATATATTTGCGTGGGTTGAGGCTAGAACGTGTCCGTACGAGCCATGAAACCAAGCTTCAACATTTAACTATTATTGCTTTGATAACTTCTTAACGATATCAGCCTGGGAAGATGATGCCAGAATGCGGCAATGTTTGCCGGTCTCTCCAAAACTTGCTCAATCATTCTGAGTGAAAATGTATTAAAACGTTCCGAAGTCGTCGGTGGTTGTGCTTGCTCGATATCACAATTCACCATGAGCGGAGGTTTGGGCGAGCGTAGTACCAGTTTTCAACTATTGATCATGCCAGATTATGTACTTCCCCCCACGAATTGTAACTAACTTCTACCCAGGATAGTTGCACTATAAACCACGTTGGATGTGCGTGCGTTGAAGGAACACAAACGTCTCTAAGTAGGTATCTTTTTATACTAAAGCTCAACCAATAAAAGAATAAAGAGTGCCTCAAGGTAGACGGTTACTGAATGAGGTGCTCGATATAAAATATTAGAGGAGGTGTCAGGAAGTGAGGGTTATGTGGATAATGTCTTTTTACAACAGATTATATAGGTAACCTTGAAGACAGCTAAACATGGAAACGAGCAAGCAGCAATTACTTCTTCTTCTTCTTTGTGCTGAGTCCATTCAGGACATGAGCGATCATGGCTCTCCAAAATTTCCTTTGTAGCCCTTACTAAATTTTTGTTCTATCTACACAACATCTTTAAGTAGGTTTTGTGTTGCTTTCATTCTGTCCCTATTGCCTTCAGCATGACCTGTGAGTGTCAAATTTTCTAAACTCGCTTTCCTCATTATGAGACAGTTAAAATATATACTATAGATTCTTTGTATTACAAAGCTGCGCATATTTTAAGATGTCCTTTAAAAGATATAAACGTTTTGTCTCGTAATAGTGGCTATGGTTTTTATTCCTAAGAAACAATCGGTAAGCTTTTAAACTTTTCTGTCTATATTTTCAGATAAGGTTTATTAGGATTTTCATAGTAAATAAAAAGAAAATATAAATATTGGAAGAAATCAGTCACGGTTTATATGGCATTATCTTTGATATGTTAAAAAGTGGTTTACATACAATAAGTCCATGGGTTACGACAGTCCCGACTTACGATGTTTTGTAGTTACGACGCAATCTGCATTAATCTTGTTTCGACTTATGCTGTTTATCTCGTACGAAAAGCGGCGTAGGCTAGTTTCTGCTTGTACGCCATATTGGATTGGTGTACATTCGCTCTCTTTCGTTTGTGCTGTGTTTGTGGAAACATATTGGCTATCAAGTGCAGTACATCCTCTTCTGATGCCACCAATTCAAAGAGAAGGAAAGCCACCAACGTGGAACTGAAATTAGACATTGTCAAACGCTTTGATATTGGAGAAACAGCGACGAACATTGGCCAGATGATTTGCTAAAATCGTTCGACTGTCGTTTAAAACATGTACAGATGTGTCTACATATTGAGTTTCCTGTAAGAGATAAGGGTACTTACTTGTGAAACTATAATTTGGTGAATTCCCCATGAAAAGAAAAACAAACCTCATGTTTGTTTTTAATTCTTTCCTAGATTTGCTGCTGCTTCCGAGAACAGCAAGAGTGACAAGAGTTCACGCTTCGTCATTTCTTCTACCAAGAGCCAATAACATGACTGATAATAAATATGCAAGCAGCTTAAAACAATTATTTTTATTCCATTTCATTATATATAATATATTTATATCGTCCATGTGTTTTTAGTCTTAATTTTGTTAACATATGCCATAGAAATATGTTGTTATATCCTAGATTATTACTTGTTTCGACTTTTTGGTTTTTTTTTGTTTGTCTTGTACATAACGCGGCATGGGCCAGTTTCTGTTTGTACGCCATATTGGATTGTTGTACATTCGCGCTCTTTCGTTTATGTTATGTTTGTGGAAACTTAATGGCCATCACTATGGCTCACAAGTGTAGTGTGGCCTCTTCTGATGGCGATAAGTCGAAGAGAAGGAAAGCCACCACCATGGAAGTGAAATTATAAATTATAAAACACTCTGATATGGGAGGAACAGAGACGAACATTCACCGGTTGCTTCGCTTACGACGTTCGACTGTCGCTTAAAACATGTACATATGTGTATACATATTGCGTTTCCCTGTAGGAGATAAGAATATATACTTGTTAAATTATAAGTTGGGTAATTCCCCATAAAAAAGACAAACAAAATCACGTCTTTTTTGCTTTCTTCTACCGATTTTCTGCTGCTTCCGAATAGTGCAAGGGAAATCATATGCTTGTCATCTCATCTGCCAAGAGCCAATGACATCACTGGCAATAAATATACAAACAATTTAAAACAATTTCATTTCATTCTATATATTGTATTTATATCCTCCATGTGTTTTTAGTCTTAATTTTGTTAACATATGTCATAAAAATGTGTTGATATATCCTAGATTATTACTTTGCTGTTGCTTTAGAAGAGATGAGGGAGGTAAATCTTCATTCACTGAAAAATCGCGGGTTCGTTCCGAATTCGTAGGAACAGAACTCTGTCGTTAGTTGAGGTCCCTTCGTATATAAATATAAATAATTAATTATTTAACCTCATGTGAGGCAATAAATACACTAAGACGCAATGGGTTACTGAGCATGAAAGAATATGAGAAAAAGCAAACATTTTTAAAGATGGGGAACAATAAAAGAACAGAAATAAAGAAGACAAAATATAACGATTGACATTGCATTTAAATTCTTGAAGATCAATGTTGATTGGAAAGTTAGAAGCCGGAAGAGTTCCACAAACGAGAAATGCGACGGAAGAAACTGTTAGAATAGAACTTACGGATGCATCTAGCCATTTCAAATGTAATTTGGTGAGACATTGCCGCCAATGTAGTCGTACGCTTAAATTCGTAAAGTCTATCTCGTTCAGAACGAACAGCATTACATACTGATCTCTTCTTCATAATGAACCGTGTCCACAATTGACGTAGGTGATCACGGATCTTCTACAGCTTATTGTCTCTCGTAGCTCTTAATAAACTTTCTTTTTCTGCTATTTCTCCTAAATTCTGTTCCTCCATACATTTACTACCTGAGAGAGCAATTTAATCTATCTATCTATCTATCTATCTATCTATCTATCTATCTATCTATCTATCTATCTATCTATCTATCTATCTTAGTCTGTTCCTACCTATCTATCAAATTCGTATTGTTTTTCAATTAACTTATTGCGAGCAAAAATAAAATCTGACCAAATTGACCTAATATTTTGCGGAAGTATTTCTTGTCTTGCCCGGAGACTTTTCCGCATCCACATATATTCGCATTTTATATCTTTTCACAGACACAAGCACACACACACACACACACACACACACACACACATACGAATAAACAAGCATGTACGCTTGCACACACAAAATGTATGCACAAACTCGCAAATACACAAACATACATGTATACGCGTGCACACACACACATACACACATATGCGCCCCTGACCTATTCAGGTTCTCCACTCTCCAAATATACGTTCATATGTTCACATTGTTTAATCGCCGACAGGATGATTTGCTGAAAGTCAATTAAGCTCTGTATTAAAGAATTAATCGTATAATAAACTTTCAAAAGAAAAGCTTTTAATGCTTTCGTTTGATGCCACTCGACTTGACGCCTTCAAAATATTCAGCAAACGAGCCTTAAAGCCATATGAGCTGATAAATTGTCTAACATATTTGGTCATATGTTTTTGTTCTGTCGACGTTAATTACATGAGAAACATTCGATTTTGTTTATTGTTTTTTGATGTCGATGTTACACTTAACAATCCTATTTGTAACTGTTTTTGCAATTAATGATTCATTGATACACGTGCCAGCTATTTTCTTCAGAGAGAGTTTATAGTTTTGGGACTTATTGCAGGCTGATGCTGTTTTCCCTGTTTTCCATGATATTTTTGGTGAAATTAGCTTTTTGTTTTTACTTTCATATAGAAAGCATTGTGCTTTTCGCGTATTTACTATTTGTAATGAATGTTCTTTGTGTGTTTTTTGTTTCCTTTTCTAGCGTCATTTAGTTACTCCTATGTATTTTTCATTCCTTATCTACTGATTGGCTACATTATCTACTGATTGGCTACATTATTTTGCAAGCAATTTCTATTTAAGGGACATTATTTCTTTGCTCTGCAGTTACTAGAGGGTTTGATTTGTGCGGGTGGTGTATCGGTTTTCACGGTTCTTCAGTTTCTTCTATGTGAATTTTTTCTTTATTTGCTGATCTTAGAGTGGCTTGGTATATTAACTGGTTGTGTATATATATATATATATATATATATATATATATATGTATATATATATGTTTATAGATTCTTTTTTTATAGATACAAATATTTAAGTATATGTTCTGTTTACAATAAACAGTATTAACAACATTACCGCCTGAATGTCCGAGAAATTATCATAGAAAACATGCGTCCACCGAAAGGGATCGAACTTGTATCCTATACGGAAGCGTCATTTAGCCTGACTTGCTTTTACCGATTTCGCCACAGACGAGCGTTTCGATTAGCAAGGTCGATTTTACTGTTTTTATATTTAATCGGTAAAAGCACGTCAAACTAGCATATTGTTTTTTACTAACGAAAACAAACGCCAAGCAGCCAAAGCGCTCCATTCATTTTTCTGAAGAGCTTCGCATTTACGCAGTTGAACATTGTTTTTAGAATTAGCTTGTCATTCAACAGTGCTCAATTGAAAATATATTTTCAAGAATATATATATATATATCTATACATATAGATATATATAGATATACATATATATATATATATATATATATATATATATATATATATATATATATATATATACATATATATATATATACACACAGACAATATTTAAAAATAATTTTTCACCTCGACACAGAAATTATCAAGTACATCATATTATTATAATTATCATTTCAAAATATGTTTTCATCGCGACAAAGAAATTAGCCTGGTAAATTCTGCGTCGCGATGAAAAATATTTTTAAATAATAATTATAATATTGTGCTCTACTGTGTATCGAACACTGTTTTTAAAAATATTTGTTAAACAACTCTGGATTATAACTCCGATTGTTCTTTCTTTTGATTCATATATATATATATATATATATATATATATAACGATATCAATTATTATATATCAACAAACAGTATTTAGTAAAACAGTATGATAAACTGGAAAACATTTTCGTGACGCATTTTCGTGACGCATTTTCGTGACTGGGTTTGTTGAGCTCATTTCTTGCGCATGTATAGACGTGGCCACATCAACAAACCCATGTCCAATGAAACGCGTCACAAATATATATATATATATATATATATATATATATGTATCCTTGTGCAGGTATGCAGAAAATAGAAAAGAACACGCTGGGTGCATAATCCGGGGTTCCTTAGTATTTTTGTTTTTATTTTTAAAAAACAGTGCTCCATACAGAAGTAGAGCTTATATTATAATAATATTTTTTGTTTAAAAATATGATTCCTTCGCTACATAAGAGTTCTCATGTTTCAAAAACGTGAGCCGAAATCATCCAAATAATTAATAAAATTAAGTTGGATTGAGGTGTTTAGTCACGTTTCATCTTCAAGCGAAATTTTAGGAATAAGCTATCTCTCGGTTTACGTGTATTTTTACAGAATTTGTTATTGTGGGAGTGGCTATACTATTTTCATTCTTTAAGTGGTCAGGGAGTTAATTCTTATCAGTAGATTCATCATCCTCTGAGAGGTTTTGCTAAGGTTGGGTAGGGTATCCATTTCAAGGCTAATGTTTACGGTCATCCCTTAGTTGGTTCCCAGTGAAGGATATTTTTATGGCGCGCCAACAGTCGTTCTGTGTCTGGAGAATTGTCTCTTATTTATATCTTCGCTTGAAGATGAAACGTGACTAAACACCTCAATCCAACTTAATTTTATTAATTATTTGGATGATTTCGGCTCACGTTTTTGAAACATGAGAACTCTTATGTAGCGAAGGAATCATATTTTTAAACAAAAAATATTATTATAATTATATATATATATATATATATATATATATATATATATATATATACTGGGGGGAATAAATATTCGTACACTTGAAAAATTGTATTTTTATGAATGTGAAAGCCTTAACTAAAACAAATTTTGATACATTTAAAAATAGTAATAAACTTAATTAATTCTTATTCTAACAGAAATTAATACATTTTTTCATTTTAACTGATGAAAAAAGTATTCGTACAAAACAAAAACGCATATTAACTTAATTTAATACTTTGTGGAATATCATTTATTGAGTTCAACAGCTACCAGTCTATTCCTGTACGTCTGAACTAATGATTTGCACACATTGAGTGGTATTTTGTCCCATTCTTCTTGGCATTTTGTCTTCAAATTTCAGATATTTTTTGGTGCTTTTTTCCCAATTTGAATTTTCAAATATCGCCATAAATTCTCGATTGGGTTCCAGTCTGGGGACTGACTTGGCCATTGCAAGTCATCAACGTTACTTTCTGCTAACCATTTCTTTGTAGATCTAGCGGTATGCTTAGGATCATTATCCAGTTGGAAAACTCAATCAGGAGGTAGCCGAAGTCTCTCAAAAGAATGCATTAAATTGTCTTGCAGGAATTTCTAGTAGCTTTCAGCATTTATCTTGCCATCTATTATTGATATTCTGCCAACACCTTTTGCAGAAAAACAGCCCCAGATCATGATACTGCCACCACCAAACTTTACAGTTGGCAAAGTGTTCTTTGATAAGTAGGCTTCATCGTCCTTCCTCCACACACGACTTCGATAATTATGACCAAACAACTCTATTTTAGCTTCATCTGTCCATAGTACTTTTTCCCAAAATGAATATTCTTTATCCTTATGCTTTCTAACGAATTTTTGCCTAGCATCTCAGTGTCGTTCCAAGAGGAGTGGTGTCTTCCTTGGGATGCGTGATTTCAGACTGTTTTTGTATAGTTCATTACTTATTGTATGCTTGGTTACTTTAATCCCTAATGCACGCATATATTCCTGCAGCTTTTCTCGGGTAACCTGTGGATTTTGTTGGATCTGGCGTCCTAATATCCATGCTGATCTTAGAGAAATCTTCCTCGGAGCACCTGTTCGTCTTTGGTTTTCAACGCTGTTACGAGTTTTGAACCTTGCAATGAACGAAGCAATTGTAGTAAAAAAATATTCAGGTTGTTAGAAATCGTTCTGTAACTGTTCCCATCTTTCCAAAGAGACAAACTGTGTTGTTTTTGTGAAATAGTCAATTCTTTACCTTTAGGCATTATTAGAACCTTCTCGTAAGACTAGAAATTGCAGAATGCTCTGATAATGGCTAATAGCCTTAACTATAATTACTGATAACATTACTGGAACATTCTATTAGGTTGGTTCAAAAACAATGACGTAATAATGTCGTTTTTTGACGTATTTTTAAGGTCAAAAAACGACATTGTTACGTCATTATTTTTGCACCAACATAATAGAATATACTTTTTCATAATTAATTGATTATTTTATTGTAATAATTGATTTGTACGAATATTTTTTTCACTAGTTAGAATTGAAAAAATGCATTAATTTCTCTTAGAATAAGAATTAATTAAGTTTATTATTATTTCTTAATAGTATGTGTCTTTATACATAAAATGTGCCGAGATTTGTTTTATTTAAGGCTTTTACATTTACAAAAATACAATTTTTCAAGTGTACGAATATTTATTTCCCCCACTGTATATATATATATATATATATATATATATATATATATATATATATATATATATATATATATATATATATATATATATTCATACACGTTTCATTAATTAATATAGACAAGTGTGTCTAGTTATTTTATGTAAATTCTTTTCATAACGTCTGCTAAGTTTAATAACATTATCATTGAACGAAGAAAGAAATTCACAATGAAACGTGTATGAATGAAAAGATGCTGCCTAAATACACATAGAATATATATATATATATATATATATATATATATATATATATATATATATATATATATATATATATATATATTAACATTAACTAATCAAATTAAATAAAAATAATTAAATTGAATTATCAAATTAAATCATTAAATAAAACGAATGAAATAATGGATCGATGCCGACATATTATCACATATTTACTTTCTTATTTTAATAATAATATAACATAATAAATCAATTAAAATATTAATTAAAGTATTATAATTTAATTAATAATAAAACAAACAACAACATAACAACTTCTATATAAGCCATAAAACAAAATTAATTTTAATTTCGAGAAAACATTTTAAAACTGGAAGAAAAATCTACAGCTAAAAAAATGAAAGCAAAAGCAAAATTTCATGACAAAGAAGATTAAATTCATGAATACGCACCTATACAAAACGGATCAAAAACGCGAATTGAAAAAGACACGGAATAATGAGAAAACACTGGAAATAGCGTTTCAAACCACAACCCCTGAAGACTGGAAATTTTATCAAGAAACTTCGATGTCGGGATGAAATTGATATTTAAAAGTTGAGCAATTTTTTCATTTATATATATACATATATATAAATATATATATATATATATATATACAAACAAATATAGATAACTAGACTCGTTTCGAAAAACCCTCGAATTTTTGATTTGCCAATAATCAAATCAATCTCGAGGGAAAAAAAGGTTTTAAAAAAGAAAGAGCTATAAACATGAACTACAGCCGAAGAAAATCGCACAGATGCAGGTCTGAAGCCCAAAGAAAAAACCCCGATACGAGTAAACAACTAACTAACAAAACAGCTCAATACAACCGTAGAGCAGACCTAGATACACCTAGTGAGCCAAACAAACCTACTTAGGTTTCACCTAAACGGATCATCAGGGAAAGTACGGCTAACGAGGCAAAGAGAAACGCAAATTTATAGGCGATAGCTAAAATTATACCACGTGACCAAAGAACCATAAACACAAACACCTAAGTGGGTGGGTGGGGGGTAAATATTTATTCAACAAAATGGCGAGGGAGGGAAAACAAAAGAGAAAACATTAAGGTGGAATGACAAATAAGCGGAAAAACGTCTAATTTAGTAGCCAAGATTTTTTATGTCTACATACGTTAAGGATTTCATTTTTGGAGTTTAATAGTTGGTTAGGTTGATCATATAAAGCTATGCCTAATTTCTCGTCTGCATATAATTTACAAAATTTATGGCCTGCTTTATATTTGGGGCATTTTTTTAATATTTCCCATTTAAGGATGGGGTCTATATTATCTTCCAAATAGGTAGATAGCGTGGTACTATGCTTAATTTTTTCGTTTTTAAAACTACTCGTGTGGTTATAATATCTTTTTTTAAATTTATCCTGAGTAGCACCTATGTATGTTTTAGGGTTAGTATCCTCGCTATTTTTGTAAATTTTCACTTGATAACCACGCATTCTTGCTGACATTTTCACTGTAATGGACAGATGTTTTTGTTTCTACAATTACAAGTAGGAGGATTACTGCGTGGATTATTCCTAGTTTTTTTCTTATTCAATCCATTTATTATAGTCCCTACGTTCGGCATGTAACAATAACTAAGTTTTACATTGTTTTTGTTAAATATTTTATGTAACTCAGTTTTTTGGGGGGAAATTTTGCTCTAATAAATCAAAAAATATCTTGCCAATTTTTGTTTTTACCACTAAATTAAAAGGGGGATTGAACCACAAAATCTTTCTTTGCCTATTATTACGTTTATTCTGAGTACTGTTGTGGTTATTTATATTAATATATTCTAATTTATTTTTATTTTTATGTCCACTCTTAAATAAGACTTCCTCATAACTTGTTTTATTGGCCTCAAAAATGTTCCTATTAGAGGAATTAGTAGAAAGTCTATACCCAATATTTTTTGGAATATGCCTTATGATATGGGCTGGGTGGTTAGATTTTATGTTTAAATATTGGGGTTCTTGGTTTTCTTTTTTATACGGGCATATTGTGCCATCTTGTAAATTCAACGTAATATCTAGATAGTTGGTGATTTTCAAATTAGTTTCTATATCGAGATTGAATCCGAATTTTTTAAAAACCAGTGCAGTTTTTTACGGATAGTGTCACATTTTTGAGGGTTACTATTGTCCACTGTGATTAAACCGTCGTCGCGGTACAACCCATGGTTATAAAAGTCTAACCAACTAACCTAACCAACTATTAAACTCCAAAAATGAAATCCTTAACGTATGTAGACATAAAAAATCTTGGCTACTAAATTAGACGTTTTCCCGCTTATTTGTCATTCCACCTTAATGTTTTCTCTTTTGTTTTCCCTCCCTCCCCATTTTGTTGAATAAATATTTACCCCCCACCCACCCACTTAGGTGTTTGTGTTTATGGTTCTTTGGTCACGTGGTATAATTCTAGCTATCGCCTATAAATATGCGTTTCTCTTTGCCTCGTTAGCCGTACTTTCCCTGACGATCCGTTTAGATGAAACCTAGGTAGGTTTGTTTGGCTCACTAGGTGTATCTAACTAACTATCTATCTATCTATCTATCTATCTATCTATCTATCTATCTATATATATATATATATATATATATATATATATATATATATCCGTGCCTGTGTGTGAGCGCGCGATTGTGTTTGTGTTTGTGTGTGTGTGTATTGGACACCTGTAGTTAAAAAACAATTTACTCTGAAGGACACATGGCACAGTGGATAAAGGCTTTGGTTAGATCTAGTGACAGAACCCAAAGAGTGTGAGTTCAATACCCGAGAACTTTAAGAGGAAAATTAACAGGAGGTAACTGATAACTGACATCCATTAAATATGTCACGTGGAACTAGAACAGTCTACCTCAGTGAGCGTAATAAAGGGTTCAGTTCGACATTCCAACCACCTGAAGAAGGCCGGAGCGTACGAAAGCCGAAACGTTGTAATAAATATGGTGACAAAATGAGGACATTAGTCCGAATAATGTAAATAATATATATATATATATATATATATATATGTGTGTGTCTGTGTGTGTGTGTGTGTGTGTGTGTGTGTGTGTGTGAAAATATATAGAAAATAGGAAAGAACTGGTTAGCTAAGTAATCCAAAGTTCTTTAGTATTTTTTTTAAAAAATAGTGCTGGATACAAAAGTAGAGCATAAATATAATTATTTATTTAAAAATATGATTCCAACACGCTACATAAGAGGTCTCATGTTTCAAAAACAAGAGCCGAAAACTTCAATATAATTATTAGAATTAAATTGAGTTAAAGTGAGCTCTGTTCCATCTTCAAGCGAAATTTTTTTTGGAATAACTTATTTCTGAAATTTACGTGTTTTAATAGTATATTTACAATTGAAATCAAAATTTCCATGGTAACAGCCAGGACGAATTTTTAAAATAGGTAGGGGTGTTGTCTGCTAATAATATGTATCAGCATAGAGTTACTTTCATAGATGTCAAGTCAGGGTAAGGTGGGGGTGTCTGAATTTAAAACGGAAGATGTTTTCAATCAGTCTGGTTTACTTTGTCTATGGAGATTTATTTATTTTTTATTTTATTTCTTTATGAAAGGCTTTTGTGTATATAAAAACTGTCGTAACATTTGTTTTTTGACGACTTCATAAAGGGCTATCTTTTTTTGTAGGGTGTTAAAACTTTTTATTGGGGCTATGGATTATAAAAGTTAATTTATTGTATGTTAGTTTTTAAGCTAAATTATTCAATGCGTGAATTTGATCATGTCGGGAAAAACCGTTAACTCATGTCTATTATTTAATAGATTTTTATTATTTAGAAACTTAATAATGTGCAGTTTCTCATGGAGGCACAAAGGGCATGGGTCATCCCAAGTTTTACAAGTTCTAGTCCTGTTTATAATTTTCCATTTTACCTTAGGTGTCCTATTTATTTCCTTCAGATGCCAGAAATATTTAGATAGAGAAGTCTGATTTCTTTTATTTATATTGTTGAAAGAGCAATTATGCTGCCTCCATCTAGCTTTAAAATCATTCTTCGTGGACCCAATGTATATCATATTAGTATTAGGACTCTCAGTGGATGAGATAGTACATTGGTATACCACAGATTTGATGCAGCATTTATTTTCTAATGGGAAATCTTCTGGGTTTCGACAATCACACAATTTTTCACTCTTATTGTCAGATTTAAGTGTAGGGTTTTTATTAATACTATTCAGGTATGGGGGTTTGTTCAGGATTTTATTATTATGTTTTTTATTATACTTTCTAGGTTTGCAGTGCAACGGTAACTCAATTTTAGGGTGTTCTTATTAAATATATTACTAAGCCTACTATTGGTGGGGAAGTGTTTATCAATTAGGGTTAATAATTTATGTCTTCGTTTAATACTAACTATTTGGTTGAACAGAGGGGTATACCAAATGGTTTTTCTTTTCCTGTTTTTTTTTTCTTCTGGCTAGTGCAATTGTTTCTATAGTTAATGTTTGCATTTTTGTAACCCCTATTTTTTAGGGCAGCGTTATAGAAGTTATCGTGTTGTTGGAATATTTCTTTGTTAGCGGAGTTAATGCTAATTCTATTTTCTATTGATGAGGGCATATGTTTAATTATGGATGGAGGGTGGTTTGACTTCGGGTGTATATATAAGGGGTTAGTATTTGGTTCTCTATAGTGTTGGTATGTGTTGCTTGCTAAATCGTCGAGGAAGTTTACCCTTTTCAATTTGGTACATACCGTTATCTTTAAGTTTAGATTTTTAAATTCACTAAATATAATTTTTCTGATTTTCTCTATTTTAAAACTAGTAGAATTCCTCACCACCATGATCCCGTCATCTCTATACAGCCCGATGTCCTTAATATCGATTTCGCGGTGCGCGGTTAAGTTGTACAACAATAAAAGATCAACAAGGTCAGAAGACTCTGCAGAGTCTAATGATCCCATAGTGATGTCAAATAGGTCATTATTGTTTTTTATCCATTGTTCCCCGTTATGAACGAGGACAGATTTTTTTGCGCTGAGGATTATATCTGTTTGTTCTTTTGTCAGGTTAGAATAGACAGCAGCAAAGTCCAGGGCAGTCGTAAATAGATCCTTCGAAATTGATGGGTAGTAATCAACGATATCGAATTGTATCAGGGTGCAGTTCGGTTTATTATCAATATTGTTAAACCAATTGATTACATCTTCAGTATTGATCCATAATTTTAATCCAAGCTGTTCTTTTATTTGGCAAGTGATTCTTTCCAGGATTCTTTTGCTGATCTTTCCTATGTCGTGTCGGGTAGGGTTAATCATCCTAGTAGTAGGGTTTTCCAGAAAATCATGCTTATGGTCCTTAAGAGTTATGTAACATTCCTTTTCAGCAAGTTTGCCTAATCTATCGCTAATTTTTAATTTATCAGTTATTTTTTTACTTGCTCTGTTTATGCTGTCAACCATATTTATGTTGTTGTTGCAAGCTTTTTTTATAAGTCCTAGTTAAGTTTTTCTTAATTAGGTTGTTGTAGTCATCAACAGCCAATTTGTAGAAGTTGCCAGTTTTGTCAGACTTAACTAGTATTTTATCACAATCATTTATGCTTTTAACTATTTGGTCTAGATGTTTTTGGAAGTGGCTTTTCTTTTTTTGAAAGGAGATGTTTTTGATAATGTTGAGTAGGTCGTTTTCAAATTCGTATAGCTGTTTGTTGAATGGTGCAACTTTTTTACTTTTAAATCTCCATAGACAAGTAAACCAGACTGATTAAAAACATCTTCCGTTTTAAATTCAGACACCCCCACCTTACCCTGACTTGACATCTATGAAAGTAACTCTATGCTGATGCATATTATTAGCAGGCAACACCCCTACACCCCAAATTCGCCATGGCTGTTACCATGGAAAATTTGATTTCAATTATAAATATACTTTTAAAACACGTAAATTTCAGAAATAAGTTATTCCAAAAAAAATTTCGCTTGAAGATGAAACAGAGCTTACTTTAACTCAATTTAATTCTAATAATTATATTGAAGTTTTCGGGTCTTGTTTTTGAAACATGAGACCTCTTATGTAGCGTGTTGGAATCATATTTTTAAATAAATAATTATATATATATATATATATATATATATATATATATATTGTAGTTTAGATTTGGAATGTATATATATATATATATATATATATATATATATATATATATATTATCGTTATCCGTTATTTGAAATATATATATTAGATTTATATTTGATATATATGGTGGTTTAGATTTGAAATATATATATATATATATATATATATATATATATATGTACATTCGGATCGACAATTATTTTCACTCAAGAGCCCCAGGAATAAACTGAAAAATAGACGTTACCGCCTGTCTTTTAACCGTGAGAATAATACAATATATCTACCTATAATACATGAATGTTAAACATATATAAATAGATGGGTCAAAATACAACACACACGACCTGACGATTGTGTTTAAATTTGATTCACTGTCAAGCTGGATGTTCAACCACATTTGAGCTGGTTTGATATAGGCTAACTTCTATGCTAACAGTTTCCATACTCGCATCTCTCACTTGTAGAACTACCTACCGGATCGATGCTTTCCAGCCAAATTTAATCTGTTAGGATTTAAATGCAATGCCAAACGCTCTCTACAGTCCTCCTGAATGCGCTTTTCTGTTTCTACTCATTAATAATCTTTCTGTTCCTAATTCCTCCACACCCTGTAAACCCTTGTGTGTTAGTGGGGGGACACTGATTAAAAGAGTTATATATATATATATATATATATATATATATATATATATATATATATATATATATATATTAATATTAAGTACTGGTTGTAATGAAACAAAACGATTATAAAAACTAAAATTTATAGCAATAATAGGTATAGTTTTTTATCCACACCGGTAGCAAAAAATTGAGTTTTGATATTTGCGTTTAGATGCGTATTATATTTGAAAATATAATATGCATGAATATTTTACTAGAATTATATTTACATGTTTGTATTTGTATGTATGTAAGTGTATATAGCGTTATATATAAGCTGTATTTCGACAGCAATAATTCTTCCACACATTTTTGGCTAAGTAATATCGACCAGTTCTGTATATAAATTTTTTAATAAATTTTTTCAAATTTCCGAATTAGTTGTTTTATGATATCTATGATTTTATCAATGTACATATTTATTTTATATTATTTTCTTCCCGAGTAGTTTCAAATGCCTCTATCTCAAGGATTGTGTTTTGTGTAGTTTTTCAATGATTGTGTTTTATAATATATATATATATATATATATATATATATATATATATATATATATAACCTATTTTTGCAATTATATATAATTTTTACGGTAAATAACTGCACTGCTTTTCTATCATGAAACGATTTTGTAATATTTAGATTTTACAATTGTTTTCAGTCACCACCTGACGATTTTATTTTACTATTGATGAGGAACAAAATGTATAAATATGATATATATATACTTTCTGCGAATGATATATATATATATATATATATATATATATATATATATATATATATATATATATATATATATATTATAAGCCATTATACGTATATATATATATATATATATATATATATAAGCCATTAATGCTATTTTTACCGGACATTATCTTTATTAACGTAGACCTTATTATTTGTGGCTATACATTCTTGACTAGATATCTCCATTTTAAAACAGTGATATTTAATATCTCTCTGCTGGGTGATGGACAATAGAATTCTTCATCACTCTGTAGATTGATATGTTGAAAAAAGCAAGTCGCATTTCCCCCCATTTTAAGGACGTCCTCATCTCGCTGCAAATGCTCAGCATCTCTATTCGTTGAATATTTTCATACAGGAAATCTATAAGAATCATACCAGAAATGTAAACAAAGCAATTTTTAAGCAATTAATGGGTTTTATTTAACCCGGCAATTAATCTTTATTTATTTATTAAATATAGAAATTTATTATTTACAAGGTTTGAGTGTTTTGTGACCGACTTTGGGATCCAACACCATGTCACTTTCCAATATTCGAATTTCTCCGAGAGCCGAGTTCATATCCCAACTCAGTCTTGTGGGTTCCCTTTCTCACGATCCCCATCTACCCCACAACAGCTATTAACGTAAATCAACCAAACTTGATTAGCAACGAGTCTAACCGAAGGAAATCCCTAAATTCCAAACCGGTGATAAGGTACAGGGAAAATAAATCTGCGCTGTCTTTCTTTAAATGGTATGGTAATACTAGCCCTTTCCCTATAAGGAAACATTCAGCATCTTTGACGGAGCAGCAAGTACTGCTTTCAGTGGAAATTTATTAAATTTTTCTTTTAAAACAATTTTTTCGGTCGCTTTTATCGCTCCTTCCATTATTGACGAGATTTTCCTTCCCGAAACATTTGTGGTCAGAAATGATTATGTCATTATTTACTCGTCGAATTACACGAGTTATGCATTTTAGTTGTTGCAGCCGTTGGTAATCCTCAGCTGATGTATTTTCTCTTATATGGTACAGCTCTTTGTTTATGATTCTGACGCGCCAAAGTTGAAAGACGATGATCTTCCCCCATACCTTCAAACTTCGTTCGCTTTATTACCATTGATCTTAGAATGTGGTTGTACGCTGCTGACTGTTTAGATATTTCTGAACAGAAAATGACTTGCCTTTTCAAAGTGTTGTTTTGGCTTTGGAGAAATTTGTGGTGTTGGGCAAAACTACCTCTAGTACAGTTTATTCTATGTTCAATTTTTTCTCCTATACTTACATTCTTATAAGTGATCCATACACCGAGGTACCTGAAATGTTTTTCACACACCCTGTTTTTTATGATGGATTCAATGTGTATGTCATCACTGTAGAGGATATTTATTGTCTGTTCAAGATCTTTCTTACTCTAACTATGAATACCTGTGTCATCAGCAGAGCTCCCTTCATTATCAGTACAAATCAAACCCCGTGTAACTGCATTGTAAAGAACGTATATCTCTTACTTGCAGAAATATGTCATATACAAAGCCACTGTAAAATCAGCAGATAATAAAGAAAAAAATATACATGGAAGTAACTGAAGGATCCTGGAAACAAAAGAATTACGCACACGAAATATCTTTTACAAATAGTAAAGACGCGAACAGAAAAATACTTTCTAAACACATATGGGGAATTAAAACGAAATAGTAACAGAAAAAAATGTAATGGAAAATAAGGAAAACAGCATCAGCCTACAACAATAAATCCAAAAGCTTTAAATCCAGTCCAGATAAGAAAATAGCTATAATTACATTTCCAGACCAACACAAATTACTAAATAAACTTCTCTCAAAATGCAGACACGAAAACAAATTTTTACTACATTAAAATCGAAAAATAAAGACGCACAAAAGTAAAAATAAAATAAAAAGTAAAGTTGGCAAAACAAATTAATCCAAATCGATAAGTAAATAATAAGGTAAATGATAAACAAATTAAAAGACTACAAACGCGAATATAATCACAAGTATTAGGTTGGTGCAAAAATAATCACGTAATAATGTCGTTTTTTGACGTATTTTTTAACGTCAAAAAACGACATTATTACGTCATTATTTTATTATGCAATAATGACAACCAGCAAAAACCAGCAAAAAATAACAAAATAATCAATAATGAGTAAAATTTAACATTATAACATAGTCACAATACTGCATTCGGATCCACAATTATTTCCCCTCAATAGCTCTAGAATAATACGAAACATAACCGTTATCCACCACCCAAATGACCGTTAGAATAATACAATAGACCTACCCACAATGCACTACTGACAAGCATATATAAATAGTCAAGCCAGACATATGGAATGGGGATTGCATTTAAGCATGAAACAAACTGTCGTCGCAGTTATATATATATGAGGAAAGGACAAGCGTTAGGATTATAAAGCTGAAGTAAACTTTAGGAGGAAATGAAAAGCCAATACTAAACAGGAAACTCTACTCTTGTTTGTTTCGAAAATAATTTAATTAATGACATTTACAAATTAGGATCAGCTTACGATTCGTCAACATGCAGTGGAATACCGGTTGAAAATCCCTAAGGCTCTATGTTTGTGAAAGATACGGAGAGATCAATCATGAAGGATAGGCAGAATTAGACGGAACCTGAATATATCATATATATAAACATCGACTGACGTTTGAGGAACAGGATTTCTCCGTTTGAATGATCTTTCGTTTATTTATAATTTATTTTTTTACTTATTCTTAACATCTGTATATCTACATATGAATTTGGATGAGACATTTTAAAAAGAACCTATACAATAATTTATTTGGATTCTCATTATCTTAAATCGTTTCCTGTTGTCTTCAGTCTTTGTGATAAGGTTGATGCTCTCACCACAAAGATTACAGATATGATGTGCATAGGCGGCATAAAAAAGACCAAATACAGCAAGTATTTAAAGAAGGCCGGAGTGCGAGCGGCTGAAAGTTTGTGAAGATGTAAATAACAAAGTTGGAGATAGCAATCTGAATAAAATTAGATATACAGATAATTCCTTGGCTTTAGGATTCAGACAAAGAATAATTCATCTTTTATGAAGGCATGAACGCGTTTAAAACCTAAAATTCACTTTCGATTTCATCGAATGTCTTTCCAACCTCCACACTTAACTTGACATAGGATTTTTTCAGTGTGGTCCTATATGGCAGAGAGTGCTGAGCAATCTCATCAAAGACGCAAAAGAGACTTTTAGCAAAACTAATGTGGTTCTACAGAAGGATACTGATTATGCGCGCAACGACGGAGATTTAGAGAAAATGAAAAACTTTCCATCCTTCAATAGTTAGTTGACTTTAGTTTGATTTGTAACGTATGTAAATGTAGGTAGAAAAAAAGCAAATTTTGATAAGATAGAGCGGGTCCTAAAGCATTAATCGTGGCTCTGAATCAGATCTTTAGGTCCCCGGTCGTGGGGTTCGAGTGTAGTACGCACTGGCCCTGTTAAGAACAGCCATATACACAGAACAGAATCTTCCTCATTCCTTTCGGATTCCATTAGTAAGAAGAAAATTCCGTTCTGAGAGTTTCTTCCCAAGAACCGCTACTCCAAAATGGGTGTTTCCTGGACGCTATAATCATGCCTCCCCATCTTACGTCTGTAAAACAATACTCTTAGGCCTTGTATTGGGTGAACAATTTTGCTAAAACAATAGTGGGGGTGCTCAAGAGGATTGGGGGTGGGGGCAAAACAAATAGCAAAATGAATTAAACTGTCAAGGCAATAGTCCAGACATACAACATTATTTTAACTTGACTGGGAATTGTGACGTTTGGATCGCTAAAGTTTTGGCCACTATTCTTTATTTTATGAAGGACGATCATAGCTCTCCACAATATCAGTTCTCCTATATAATAATAAATGCTGGACAATATCCTCACAGATGAAGAAGTGACTTGAAGCAACAGAAATGTGGTTCTACAGAAGCATGATGAGAATACCATGGATCGAACGACAACAGATTTTTAAAGAAAATAGAAACAAAAACATTTATTTAACATCAAGAAAAAGCAATTGAAATTTCTAGGGCAAACAATGAGAAAAGAAGGCTTGGAAAATTTGATACTCAAGATACAGATTGCAGGGTTTGGGTTGGGTTTATTTTGTTTTACGACATATCAACCTCAATGAATTATTTAATGCTTACAAGATGTTAGAATAGATTCGTTTCTTTGTTTTTTTTTGTTAGCGGCATATCAACTCCTAATGGTTTCTTTAATGCCAAAATTTAATTTTCTTATGGGCATTGGTAATTTATTTTACAAAATTTTATTGTTGTTTTTTTTTTTTTTTCAAATATGTATTGCTGGTATTTTTACTATAAAAATCTCTTTCTATACTTACATAGTGTTTTGGCTCCTGTCTGGTGTTAACCATTTGCCCATAGCGGAGAGCCTGACAGGTGCTGCCACTCTGGGGTTTGTTGGAACAGCGACAATTAAGTGGTGGTCCCACGCTCCTCAAAACTTCCCTATCAGAGTTCCTGCTGCCAAACGCAGTTTATCGTCATACCCAGGACGACACACAGATTGAATGAAAGAGGAACAGAAGAAAACAAGGCGCAACATACGTAGCGAACTTGATTAAACTGATGACGGAGCAACGTTTAGGAGAGATAACTAAAAGAAAAAAATATTAAAAGCCACAAAGGAGAGGAAATTGTGAAAATCCGTGATCCTACCTCTTGAAGTAACTTCTGACCCGTTAGCATATTTATTTTTCTTTCTTCCATTACGTACGTTATTCGTGGCTTACCCTGCTTCAATATGTCATAAAAATGTTAATGATTTTCTTTATTCACCATGCGTCCCAGAAACTTCAACTGTCTCTTTCTCGTTGCAAATATGATTTTCCTACGGACTGAAATCCTGTCGACCACACCTCGTCATAGAAAATCTTTAATATTAAACCGATTCATCTTTTTTTCTTCGTTCTTTACTCGAGTTTAACGCTTAATTAGTTACTTTTTGATCTTCGCAACCCTTGCTAAATAACTATGTCTATCCTCCTTTGTCAAATTAAAAAGAAAAAAAGAAAAGAAACTTTTCTACAAGTCGTGTACAACCTTACGCAAACAGCTATGGCCCTGGCTGATTCCACATAGAGCTTACTCGTTGGCTCCAGTTTTTGCAGCTTCATTTAAAGTGTTTCCGTGTGTCAAACGAATGTTGTTACAGTTTTCGCTTTTGATGATTTTACAGTGGGACTTTCAGAGAGAAAAAATTGGCGATCCAAAGTGAAATTCTGTCATGAGGGAATTAATCTTGATTTTCGGGTTAGTACTTTTTTATACAAAAAAACAAAAACAAAAAAAAACGTTCGTTTATTACTATAAAAATAACCAAAACCCAGTTTTTCGTTGTAAATTCACCCTAAAATGATCAAAATTCAGATCATCTGTAGAAAAACTTCTACAATACGCACGGCATACAGTCACTCACACATACACACGAACACACACACACACACACACACACATATATATATATATTTATATATATATATATATATATATTCATATTCATATATATAATCAGTGCGTTCGGGCAGCAGATGATTGTTTTAACATATAATTAAATATAACAGGCAATGAATGTTTATTATGGCGGATCATGGGGCATTAATTTCTGGTGAAAATAAAGAAAAAATGTCCAACATTTGGGTATTTTTTCATATTAAGGTGACCCTTGATCTAAGCTTTCGGCACACATAAGCTATTTTCAGGGTGGTTATATGGACATTTAAACAAAGATATTCACTATCAAAGATCATATTTTGTTATGTTGACAAAAGAGATTGCTATGCGACGATAATGGTAATATATATATATATATATATATATATATATATATATATATATATATATATATATATATGGGTTGGGATAAAATATGGATCAAATAAGGATTAAAATTGACATGAAACGTTTATCAATCTAACTTGTTTCGCGTTTATTAAAGCTTATTAAACTTCATTTATTATTTATTTGATCTTTATCCTGTCAGATGAATATATATATATATATATATATGTGTGTGTGTGTGTGTGTATGTATGTATGTATGTATGTATGTATGTATGCGTGTGTGTGTGTGCGTGTGGGTGTGTGTGTAAATATATCTGCAACAAGTAAAAATGTACTTAGTTTTTTCAAAATTCTTAAGACCGTTAATGAATATGCATGAGATTAACTGAAAATTAAAACTAAATTATGCATGGTGTTAGGCAAATCCCCGCACGACGATGATTTTTCATAATAGTAATTTAAAAATAATTCAGCAGACGATGTTATTTTGTGCATGGCTATTGCCTTACTCACTTTCCTTCGTCCGATACTGTGCGTCTGAAAAATGACAGATATGGCGGCCGCCACACTTTCTCGGATATTTGGCATGGATAAATTTGTAGTATATGCACTCAGACAGATTTGATCTATCAGTTGTTTCTCTATCTGTAATTCTGCGAGATGCCCGGTCTCGAGAAACAAATACCCTCGGCAGTACCTCCGTCATTGTACTAAAGTGGGGTGGGGAATCAGTAGTAATACCGATGTCAGCGTAACCGACGGATGCTGGGCGATTTGGGGCACTGGCTCAGATGCATGCACCAGGGCTCGCCAAATTAAACTGACGTTGTATCACATCCTGCCAGAGTAGGGCGGAAGAAAAATGTATTCGCTTTTCGGCCTTTTACCTAAGATCAAAGTTTAGTATGTTTTCTTATCATCCTAATCTGGTTCTCTTCCTTTCTTTCTTACTTTCTTTCATTTTCTCACTCAAACAAAATAGCGTTTTTCCCCCTGTTTCCAAGGGTTCAAAACGGAATAGTTCATTATTTAAAAGGTATTGGAAAGGCGTATCGGTCGTGCGAAATAACGAAAGGAGTGACAAGCACAATTATTATATGATGCTAAATGATCTAATTTGCTGTATAATAAACAAAATTGAGTAAATGTTGTTTAATTTTATTTTTATAATGTAATTATTATTCATATTATTTTATTTGGGGATTAATTTATGTATTATATATTTTTAAATAATAAAACGTTTCGAATTTAACTTTTTTCTCCCAATTATTTTAATATTTTTATAGTCATGTATATTGGGTTGTAAAAGGAGTATTTCTTTCAGGAAAGAAGATATTTCGGTAAATTCTGGCAAATTCGTCTGTGTAAGTTGCTTTTACTTTTAACCCATTAACTCTTGCTTTCCTGAACCATTTTAATCCTTCTGCCTGAGTTTCTGAGTCAAAATTCGCAAATAATTGGTATGTAATGTTTCAAGATACATATAAAAATAGTTATAAGTGTATGCCCACTGTTCAACCGGTGGCTGGCCATGAAGTCATTTTTCTCTACCACCGGTAAAGCTGTAGTCAGGGCTCAAAGCGTTAATAATTGTAACATTCTTAGATCAAAGTTCAGGTCAAATTCAGACCACGAGGAAGGTAGACGTGATAGAACGCTACAGTAAGGAGAACGAGTGGAACCGACATTGTCCTCACAAGGAAGATAAGGACGTTTTCTTCCGGGAAATATTACAAGTAAGATCTTTTCGATTTTCATCATACTGCTTGTTTTCTCCATATCTGTTGTAGTTCCTTTGTCTAGGGCAAAGAGAGATAGGTTTATACATATTTGTGTATTATTTCTCGTGGGAAAGTGTATGACCATCTGGAGAAAAGTTTTCTTGTGACCTGTTTCATCCTTTCTGATTTCATCGGGCTAAATTTAAATGATAAAATTCGTCGCACGAAAACTTTTCTCAAGTGTGTCCTCAAAGAAGCGAAGTTACTGCTTGCTAATAAAATAAAAACATCTCGTTAGTTTGCTTCTATAGATTATTACAGGTTCTGCAAGTGTGTTCTGAACAACATAAGATACTCCATCTCTCCTTTATTCAATCAATTCGAAGTCCTGATATCTTTCAATCTTTCAGCTGATAAGATTGAATGTTTGCACATAAATTCTCTTCCAACTCAACAATCAACTCAATCGGAGTGCCCACACCTGATTTCCCTCCTAGAATAGAAGCTCTACTGAGTGATATGTGCATAAAACCATCACAAATCTCAGAAATTATTTCTAAATTCGACTCCCATAAGGCAAACGGAGTCGACGGGTTCCCTGCTGTCGTCCTACAGAAATGTGCTACTGAGCTGGCTCCATTCCTCTCCAAACTCTAAAGCTATTGTTTCGTTGTTCACCTGTTTTCCTGCTTCTTTGGATTCCTCCTATGTACTTCATGTTTGTATGGATTCTGGAGAATCTTCTGACCACTTTAACTATCGCCATATTAGTCCCCTTTCGCTTTCGGAAAAGTACTCGAGGCTTTAATCAATGCTGACGTGGCTAAGTATTAGGTTGGTGCAAAAACAATGACGTTTTCTCACATAGTAACATATGTGCGAAAACGTCATTTATTTGAACCAACCTAATATCTTAGCTCTCACGATCTACTATATGACAGACAATATGGCTTCCATTTTGCTAGATCTACCGCTTATGTGATAATGGCCATCACTTAATATGTATACCAAGCTCTTGATAATAATGTGGCTTTAGGTATCTGGAAAGCTTTTGGCAGGATTTGGAACGCTGACCTTCTACGTAAGCTCCAGGGCTACGGTATTATTAGACACGTGTTTGATTGAATCTAATCGTTTCTATCAAATCGTAAAAGGAATATGGTTTTGAACGGGCTCGCTTACAGATCCTTTCACAGGAATGCAGGCGTCCCCCAAGGCTCTATCATGGGTTCTACGTTATTTCTGATCTTCATCAATGATCTCATTGATGTCATAGGCATTTATTCTGATGCCTATCATTTACTCTTGTCTTAATAACCAATCTGCCTCAATGAACAAAATCAACTTGGCCGGTGTTCTTGAAAACGAACTTCAATTAGTGTTTAACTGGGGGAAGGAATTGACTAGTAAATTTTAATGCTCCTAAAACGAAACTGCTCTCATATAACCACCAAAGACAATCTTTCCTGTCCACTATCAACAAGTCTAAACTCATGGAGAACAACATACTGCATATTCTTGGCTTCACGTTCTCAAGTGAGTTGAAGTGGAACGCCTACATCGAATCAAGAGCTGCAGCTACTGCAAGGAAACCTGGGTCAATGTGTCGTGCCAGAAGTTTTTTTTCTCGTTCATCTTGCACATTTACAAATCTACCATTCGTCCGTGCATTTAATCCTGTTGCTATATCTAGTCAGGTAATCCTGCTACTCATCTCGAGGATATTGCCAAAATCCTAAGAAGCATCTGCAATGTAATCGATCCTGACATGGCATCTCGACTTCAGTCACTTTCTCTCCGACATGACGTAACTTCCCTCTATCTTTTCTACAAATACATTCATGGCAACTGCTCTAACAAGCTTTTTCCTCTAGTGCCGCCATGACATTAATTTAAGCGTGCTACTAGACTGGCATCTAGATCCCACTATTTTACTGTTGAAATAGTTAAATGTAATCGCTACTTCTACTCCGACATTTTTTTCTCGAACTTTCCGTCAGTGGAACTCCCTTCCGTTTCGCTGCTCCTCTGATAACTACAATGTTCAAAAAATTAAATGCAACATCAATCGCTATCTTCTATCCTTTTGAATCCTGCTCAGTTTTTATCTTTTCCTCGGTCCCCTCCACACCCGATCTTTTCTTTTGCCTTCACTCTCTGTAACCCTCTGCGTATTAGTGTCATTCCCGCCTTGCTTGGGCGGAAATGATTAAAAAAATTTGTCATGCAACTTTCCCCAATATTGTTCTCGATATATAAAAAATTATATATCGTTATCACATATAGTTTCTTGTATGACTTACCCGTATCTAAAAACATTGTGCGCGCAATACATATATTGACTATATTTCTTTCAGCTATTCTTGCTTTTCCTTCCATTGTATTAAGGCTTTAACATATCACAGATACACTAATGCCTATAATGGCCATTGGAGGCTGTAGATAAACAGTATAATTATTATTTAATTACTAGCATCCTCATTGATAATAGTAAGATATCTGTTTATAAAAATGTTTCCTATTTTGTTTTCTTTGCCCTTGTAAAACCTGGGTAACATTAAAAAAGAATTACAGACCTCGAGGGAAATTCCATCGACTATGTTTCATTTGCAATCCTCAGAATTCCTTAAATGTCGAAGACAACTAACATGTAGGTTTTAGAGCTTGACCGCACGCCCATAATTTAAACAGAAATACGCAATCATAGGCAACATTGAATAGATCATTTGATTTGAGACGATGTTTAGATGATACAAAAACACTTACTATGTATAGAGTTAAAGGCAGCTAAAATGACAATAAAAGTAAGCCAAAAGCATGTTTTAAAGTTTCAATAGACAAGAGACTATCAACTTCTAAAATCAATCGGGATATTTGGAAGAATTTTGCAATTGGCCGAGAAATAAAAAAAGAAGCTCTTTGAAGAAAACAGCTGCAGTCATGCAAAGGATAAAGAGCCTCAAGAAATGGATAGCCAATGTCTGAGGTCAATCCGTAATATTTGTAGTTGTGTTTACCGCTCTCAAGCTGATCTGAACAGCCATATACTTAGCAATGCATTCAGACCTTCAACTAAATCCGCGCAGGTAATTTTACCAGATTTATCCTATGTAATTTGTTATTCTTGATTCCAATGTCGAGAATGACAACGAAAAACCCCTCGTCTAATTTATAGAAACATAAAACAGATACATACTGGAATAAGGCAATAAAAATTGGCGTTCCTTAACTAAAGAACAGCATGTTCCATACACATCAATATATATCAAATAATAGTTCTGTAATAATTCGAATACACGAAAAACAAAAACGCAGATAAGATAGACATTATGAATAAATTTATGATATACCTTGAAAGACATTTCCGTAAAAGGAATTGAGAAATATTACACATGAACAACAATTGTAAAAGAATCATGTATGCATACCTTAATTTCTTTTCAGTATAAATATTTTTTTGTTGATAAAAATAATATAATTATATTTAATCTCCTCCTTGCAATGCTCTTTTTTAATCTGTCATTTGTGTTGCGTGAATGCGAACAAGTACTCATTTAGTACGGTATTGTAAGCAGAGAAGTGCCCTGCTTCCAAAGACAACTCTCGCGCCATTCCTATGCGAAAGCAGAGGGACGTGGAAGAACTGCGTGAAACGTTGTGGGTGGTGGGTAGAGGGAATATTGCTGAATAAGCGAGAAAAGAAGTAAGGTAAAAAAAAAGCAGTGGAGTTAGCTGCTTTTCGTTTTTCGGCCAATTGATCTGTTTACCTGTAAGTGGAAGTGATGATCCCTCTTCCAGTTGTGACCTCCTGGTCCAGTTTCCCTCTCTACTCTTCCCTTTTTTTTAATCTTATTCACCATTCTCTTGATGGTTCTTGAAGGGAACTTGAATCCAGAGTATGAATATTAGTACCATTACTGAAAGCCTGAATGATCTTTTTCTCTCACCATTGCTCACTTGAGCAAAAAAAAAAAAAAAAAAAAAAAAAACAGATTTTAACTGTTTCCCTTTCTAGCTTAATAACGCAAAGGATTTTTCAGAGATGGTGTCAAAATGGATAAACGTCTTATCTGAAAACCCGAAAGAAAAGAAGCTCGATTAGTTTAGTGTTTTTTTTAGATATTAAACATTTTGTGGGATGGACAATTTTGCAGCTACACGATTTAGACATTTTTTCTGTTACACCCGGTACAACAAAAGGCCTAAATAGGGAATTTCTCAATTTGGCTAAAAAATGAAGAGAACTAAAAAAAAAAGAAAAAAAAATGTAATGTTTAACAGTAACGTCTCTGAAAAAAAAGTAAAAATAGAAAATGAAAAATTAGATGATTCTTGACGCATCTTTTTAGTAAAGGATTATAAACGATCATCCTTTACTAATGCTGATGAGCGAAATATGATTTCACTATCTAAATATTTTTTTGAAATTGAACGAGGAAAATAAAACACCTAAAGTTAAATGGAAAATTCTCAAGGAAAATAGAACGTCCAGGTCTGTGAACGAACCGTGTTTCCTCTGTCTGCAGGAGAAAATGGAAATAATTAAGTTCTTCAATAGTGAACATTATTGAATCAAAGAATATGAAACTACGGTAAATTTTAAACATATTAAAGAATTAACCTTCAATCAGTTATGTGCGATGAGTGACACACGCTGAGGCGATGATGTAACTTTCGATACATGACTGACAAGGCAGATTTTTCTTCCGAATTTTTTTCTTGCAATCCAAGGCTACAGAACCCGGTCTGTCCTGCTATTTACCCATAACTGTGGAGGCGGGAAGAAGAAGGCGATTCATACCTTTCTCAACAGTATTAGCACGTAAGTGAATGCAATGGATTCAACTAAAATTCGAACTCGGCTCTCCGATTTCTCAATCCGAGCCCGTTATCAATTACCCCACCATTTACAATCTTGTTAAAGTGCATAACTCAATAATTATTCCTCTTACGTTATATTATCTATATATAAACATTTTGATGTTATCATCAATGATTTATTCTAACCTTAGTTAATATTAGGTTGGTGCAAAAATAATGACGTAGTAATGTCGTTTTTTTGACGTATAACGTAAAAAAACGACATTATTACGTCAATATTTTTGCACCAACCTAATATATTGGTTTGTATTCGTAAATTGATAGTAGTACGCTTATCAATGAATTAGCTTATTATTTTTTCTCTTGCTGTGTTGATAATAGATATTAATTTGAAATTAATTTAAAAATTATAAAGGTTTTGTATTCTATTTTTTTTTATGTAAGGTCGGTTTTGTTAAGTATTGTATTTCTTCTTAAAGTGACCTTTATTTACGTTCTATGGATAATTTGCTTTGAATATGTGATTTCATTAAAATGACATACAATCTGAAAAGCAACATTATAATCAATGTATTACGATCTCTTGGCGTTTTACTTCCGTTCATCTTCTTATGTAATTTTCTTAACTTTCCTCTTCCTTTCTATTCTGTGTAATTTTGAATATACTCTTCTCTATTTCTTTTGCCTTTCTTTTCTTTCTATTTTCTTGGTAGTAGGGTTAATTTCTTATGCTTTCTTTTTCTTTTCCTTTTCTTTTCTTTTCTTCCCTCTTCCTTTTTCTTTTATTGATTTCTTATGTTCTTTCTTTTTTCTTTATAAAAATCCTTTTTATCTTGTACGAAAAATTTCCCAAAATAGTAAACTGAAGTGATGTTTCATAAATTGCAATTTTAAATGAAACCTTTTATTACCATCTTTGTTAACTACCAGATGAAACGTTTTTGTTAAACGTCGAAACAAAATGTAGAATTTTGTAGTAGTTACCTACATATTCTAATGTAACTGTGTATAATAAATATTTATTGTTGTACTCTTTTATTGAGCCTTGTCTTAAAATAATATTTTGAACGTTGCAATTTTATTCTTCGTTCTTTTACATTTGGACACACACACACACACACACACACACATATATATATATATATATATATATATATATATATATATATATATATATATATATATATATATATGTATATATATATATATACCCGGGAGCATACGAGTATTAGTGTCAGTTTTATGATTCACGCGTTTCAAGCTTTATAAGATTGTAATCCTTTAATGGATTTCGATTCATTGAAATCACTTGAGTATATGGTGACCATCTTGTACGTCTTTTTGGGAAACGCTTTCTGTTGCAGATGAGAGCTTTTACCCTAAATGCCGTGTCAGATTTTGTCCAAGTACATCATTACTTATTGGAATATCCTCTTCCATGTGACATGACCATACAAGACGTTGCAGCCTTGTATCACATATTTGTATTTTCAAAATAAATATTGCTTTCGTCTATAGTACATAGACTATGAATGTAAATGCAGTACTGGATTGGTGGCAATGTTTTATCATTTTAGATTTGAAATGGCTAGATATAACCAAATGTTCAATGCTAACTGTCTCTTCTCCCGCACTTTTCGCCTGTGGAGCGCATTTTCGGTTTTTTGCTTCTCATTCAATTTTGATCTTCAAGTATTTAAAGATAATGGCAATCGTTATCTTCTGCCTTCTTAATTTCTCGTCTTTTACTGTTTTATCTCCTTTAGATTTTATTTCTTTCTTATATACTTCTCACACTCATTAACCCATTGTTGTCTTAGTGGCTTGATTGCCTTGCTTGTGTTGAAAGAAAAAAAACATTTAAAAAAGGAATGATAAAAAAGAAGCATAAAACGAAAAAAGAAAACAGAAAAGAAAAAGGAAACATGAGAAAACATAAAAAGGAAACATAAAAAACAAAAAGGAAACATAAAAAGAAAAACAAACATAAATGAAAAAAGAAAACATAGAAAAGAAAAAGGAAACATAAAAAAGGAAACACAAAAAGTAAAAATAAAATAAAAAATAAAAAAATAAAACATAAAGACATAAAAAAGAAAACAAAAAAGAAAAAGAACACATAAAAAGAAAATATAAAAAAGGAAACATAAAAAAGGAAACATAAAAAATAAAAATAAAATAAAAAAATAAAACATAAAGACATAAAAAAGAAAACAAAAAAGAAAAAGAACACATAAAAAGAAAAAAGGAAACATAAAAAAGAAAAAGAAAAGAAAAAAGGAAACATAAAGACATAAAAAAAGAAAACCAAAAGTGAAAATGAACACATAAAAAGAAAATATAAAAAAGGAAACTAAAAAAAGGAAACATAAAAAAGAAAAAGAAAAGAAAAAAGAAAACATAAAGACATAAAAAGAAAAAAAAAAGAAAAAGATATCACAAAAAAGAATCTAGAACCGAAAAATATAAAATTAAAACTTAAAAAGAAAAACGTAAAATTAAACAATTTTTTTTACTAAATACCTTCCTTATACTCAATTCAAGAATTCTACAAAATATGCTAGGTTAATTCTATTTAGATTTCTTTCCTTCTAATTTAATTAAACCAAACATAAATTCTTAATCATTTAATCAACGTGTTTTATTCAAAACCTAATAATTTTCCTTGATGCCATTACCAAACGTGAAGGGATCTATAATCCAGAAATATTACTCCACCTCCCCATTATTATATTTACGCTATGTTCCTTGGCAATTTCCAAGAGTGGATGAGCCTCTAGCCCAGCCAAATGCTTCATTAAAAATAGCTCTATATTTTTCGATTAGAATTGCTTTTAATAAATCAGTTTTTTATGTACATTTTCATCTTACACGTTTCTCACTTTGATATGTTACCTTAAGGCGGTAGTTTGGCAGCCATGTTTTAACCAATATTCTTAGTGTCCTTGTTTTTCATTATTTCTACTGAATTAGGTACAGCTTAAAACATAAAAAAATAGAGAAAGAATTTGCAGGGATAATAACTTCTATAGATCAACTTCTATTAGCCTTATTTGTCAGAATCGAAAAATAGTGATTTTTTTCCGTTTTAGAAAGGTGATCCTGTTCATAAAATTTAATATAGTATCAAATCGATCCTTGAATTCTTAAAGAGTAATCCGTTCTTTGTTTTGTATTTACAAATGTGTAGTGTAAAACTGAGCTTACAACATTAATAACTGCGTACAGTCCTGAATTAAGAGAAAAGAGAACGTCAAATGTACTCAGTAGGATTTCCTTTCAAATGGTTGTCAATCAAACCTAGAGAGTTCAGTTAAGCTTTATATATAACGCATAATGAAGTAGAGGAGAAGAGATATATTATCTTTTCCAAAATTATTTGTGCAAAAGTGAAGGCAACGAACTCGATCAGAAGCCGAACACGTCTCTCTAATTTTTGAGTTCCGTCTATTTCTTATGTGTATTGTGTTTTTTTGTATTTTCTACTATTTGTCTTTATTTATTGCTTTCTTCTTTCGTTTTTTTCTTTTTTCTTTCTTCCATCCTTCCTTCCTTCTTTCATTCATTTCTTCTTTCTTTATTCCTTTCTTTCCTTCTTCCTTCCTTCTTTCATTCATTTTTTCATTCATTTTTTTTGCTTCCTTTCTTCTTTCTTTCTTTCTTTCTTTCTTTCTTCCACCCTTCCTTCCTGCTTTCATTCATTTCTTCTTTTCTTTCTTTCTTCCATCCTTCCTTCCTTCTTTCATTCATTTCTTCTTTCTTTCTTTCTTGCTTGCTTTCTTTCTTTTCTTCCATTCTTCCTTCCTTTTTTCATTCATTTCTTCGATCTTCTTTCATTCATTTTTTGCTTCCTTTCTTCTTTCTTTCTTTCTTTCTTCTATCTTTCCTTCTTGCTTTCATTCATTTCTTCTTGCTTCCTTTCTTATTTCTTTCTTTCTTTCTTTCATTTCTTCTTTTCTTTCTTTCTTCCATCCTTCCTTCCTTCTTTCATTCATATCTTCTTTCTTTCTTTCTTATTTCTTGTTTTCTTTTCTTCAATCCTTCCTTCCTTTTTCATTCATTTCTTCTTTCTTCTTTCATTCATTACTTTTTGCTTTCTTCTTTCTTTTTTTTCTTCCCTTTGCTTCCTTTCTTCTTTCTTTCTTTCTTTCTTTCTTTCATCCATCTTTTCTTCATTCTTTCATTCATTTCTTCTTGCTTTCTTTCTTTCTTTTCTTTTTCTTCCTTTCTTTTCCAACTGTCCGACTTTATTTTTTTTCTTTTATAACACATTCTCTTTCTTCGGTTTTAATTTTTGCTTATTTCTTTTACTTTATTATTACCGTCATATTTTTTCATAGTTAATTTCATTCGCTCTTTTCCTTCTTTCTTGTATAGAATTGTTTCCCCTACTTTTTTCTTTCCCGTTTTCTTCCTTAATCCTTTGCTCTTTTTTCTTTCTGTCTTTTTTCTCTTTCCCCCATTCTTTTCAATTATCCTTTTCTCTTTTTATATCACTTAGTTTTATACTTTCTTTCTTTTTTCGTCGCTCCCTTCCCCACCTTTATTCTAGTTATGCCCTCCAATCCCCCATCCCCCCGACATACTTTCCCAAGGGATTTGTCACCAGCATTAAACTCTTCCTCGTATCTCGTTGTTTGCTATCTTCTTTTTGTAATCCAGCTACGTTTTACACTCAAAATGTCAATATTTGTTTTTCCTGATAAAACATTATTTCTGGAAAAACAATCCAAACAGTGGCCAACGCACCAGTGACATCTGCTAATCGCATCCAATTCGGAAAACAGATTTTGTCAATTTCATAAGGACACAGAAAGAGAAATCATCTTCGGGGTCTGCAGTGGTTGGTGTATACGTTTTGGAAAGGGCACCAATGCAAACAAAACATGCGCAACGAACAAAAGGTTTTTTTTTTTTTTACTGAAGATGATCAGGGAACAAGGAACAACCCAAATATTCTTCTTCTTCTTCTTATTGTTGTTGTTGTTGTTGTGGATTCCGAGATGAAATTCGGTCTCCAATGAATGACAAACGCAGGAATGAAATATAACACATTAATGTATTTACACAATAATACAATTGGTAATACGGTTAGTAGATCCAGAAACGTGGTTAGTAGCAATAATATATATATATATATATATATATATATATATATATATATATATATATATATATATATATATATAGAGCCAGGTAAATCCAGTCACGAAGTAGCACTTCCTTAGAGTCTACGTGCTTGTAACTGTGATTTCTACAAGTGGTTACCTCACACTATTACTCTACCTCCAACTCAATCACAATCTCAATCTCAATCTCTCTGCTTTGACTGACTCTGGGTATTTAACGGCAGCATTCCAAGTACACACTGGTCGAGTCCACTTGTATGAAAAAGAGGTGGACCCCATAACAATTATTATTACTAGTAGTATTAGTAGTAGTAGCAGCAGCAGTCATCATCAGATCTAAGTGTTGCTTTTGTAATTCATGAAGACGAATCTATCGCTTGGGCGAGGAAGACGATCTTTTAAACTTTTTTGTATTTTGATGTTGTCATGGATTTGATTGGTGTATTCTTCCATCTCTTTAGACTAAAACGAGTGTGCCAACTATCACTGGTACTACTAGGATCTTCGTAAACAATATGATTTATATTTATATTTTAAATGATTTTACTTTTTCTGTAGTTCTTCTTTCTGTGAAGACAGACATGCCGGTGAGACGACATGTTTTTTCTTTGTTGCCCTTCACTACCGTATCAGAACCATTATTATTATTATTATTATTATTATTATTATTATTATTATTATTATTATTATTACCTTTGATTTCTCTTGCATACACATTACCTTCCGGGTTCCAATCAGAGAGCTACGATCAGAAATGGTTGCATGAAATTTTCCAATGATCATTTCTGTAAAAAAAAAAAATAAAATAAAAGCCTAAGATCCCGCACATTTTACATAGAGCTCTTCGTAAGGCGTGAGATGTACTTGTGTGTACAATTTTGGTATTTCTTTAAGGGATTGGCTACCAGGAATCATTCCAATGGATCTATCGGAACCTTTTCTAATCAATCCAAGAGTTGTAACTTCAAATGAAATTATTGATGTCCTCATGTAACATATTTTTGAGAAATCCACTTAAAGATCCTTGTATTTTTATAGTTTTTTCAAAACCATCGAATAAATATGAGAATCTGCATGGACAGCAATGTCAATAAAATAATTCCATTCTGTATTTCTAGTCTTGGATAAAATGTCTGGGCGATTCTTTTTGTGTGTTGTCCTATCTCTGTAGCTGGGTTTGGGAGATATCTATACAGGTTTTTTGCAGTTGCCTTCCTGTACAAGTTACCTATTTTTTATTGCAGATATTAGCCAACCCTGTTATGCCGAGTTTCATATTCAGTTAATGCTAACACTGTGCAAACTGATACAAGATGATCAGTTGTTTCGGTATACTTATCACATAATCTACATTTCGAGTTAACACAATTGTTCAGTATGTGGGCTTGGTAATTTCTAGTGAGCTAGAATTGGTTCAGTGCAGCAAGAATAAAACCTTTGCTTTCAGCTTTTAGCCCTGCATTACATAATCTCTAATGGGTACGGGGTTTGTCTATATCAGCTTGTCCGGTATGGGCAGAGTATTGACCATGAAGAGGCTTATCATGCAATCGGTTTTGCATTTGATACATTGCATTAGCTTCTGCTTTCCTTTTTACATTCTTTGCCACTGCAGTAGTTGTACTATGGTTTATTTGCACTTCTTCGACCAGATGAAATTGCCGTTTGAATTTGTTGGCTCACTTTATTACTGTATAAAGTTTCTTGTATCTTTCATGTTCTTTTACACAGATCATCATCCGATGTTCTGTACTTTCCAAGTATGTTTGAACACCGATTGTTGTAAGACAGTTCTAGTTGAACTAATCCTCTACCTCCATCGGATCTGGACATAGGCAGACGATCAACATCAGCCTTAGGATGATCTATGCGATGGAAAGTGAGAAGCTTTCTTGTTTTGACATCCATTCGCTTAATGTCAGTTATGGGCAAATTAAAGATGTTCAAACTGTATCGCGCCAAAGAGAACGCCGAAATGTTTATGGCTGATATTCTGATTTGTAAATTCAACTCTGTATTTAACACAAGACGCACACGCCTGTAGTATTCTTTTCTTATTTTCTCCTTTGAGTATGCTGTCTTCCATCTCCTTCGATGACTTCCAGGTACTTATGTGCTTCTCGTTCCAGTTCCCTAATCTTTGTGACAAAATCTATTGAGTGAGACTCTGCCATTCTCCCTTTCTTGAATGTCACGTTTGCACATTTATCTAAATCGAAAACCATATTGATGTCATCATTGTTTTCATTTATTGTACGCAAAAGCTCAGAGTAACTTCAGTTCCTTTGACGGTACGTTTAAATTAATGTCTCAAAAATTCCTAAACACTAAGATTTGAATCCTTGCAGCACAGGACCAATGATGTAATGAATATGCATACACTTGACGACGCCTATTGACTACGCCTATTGCCTACCACTACGATGAGGTCCAGTTCATTACGGTTACCTGCTAGATTGTCCTACTCGGTTACAGTAGTCAGCAACCACTTTGCTACTTCGAACAAATATATCCCTTTCCGGGATATAGTAGTTAACTAGAAATTATCAAGCACACATACTAAATTATTGTGTTAGCCCAAAATGCAGATTATGTAATAAACGTCCAGAAACAATTGATCATCTTGTATCAGGTTGCAAGGTATTGGTACCCATTGAATATAAAACACGGCATGACAGCTTGGGCGAATATCTGTATTGGAAAATCTGAAACTTTTACGGGAAGGAAACTGAAAGAAATTGGTATGAACACTACTCAGACGCGTTTGCGGAGATAGGTCCTGTAATAATTTTATGAAAATACACAATACACAAAGACTAAACAATCAAAGCTAATGACCCAGATTATTAGAGACAGCAATAAAATTGTCTCCTTATTGATATGGAAGTCCCTACAGGCAACAATGTATCTTTGAAGATCTTCAAAAAGCTATCAGAATACAAGGAACTTGAAATGGAAATCTAAAAAATGTGGCACATGAGAACATCAACAATTCCTGTTGTAGTTGTAGCCCTCGGGTTGAATGGAAAATATTCCAATAGACTCATTGAAGGGATTCCTGGAAGTCCATACCTTAAAGATATACAAAATGTTGTTCTCACGAGTACAGCCCACGAAGAGCTTTATCTATGTCAAATATGGGTGTTGTGTTTTCTTTTACCATGAAGCCATTTCTGACTCTATGTCCCTGAGCCGGACCTGGAAAGAAATAAGTACACACTAGAAATCAAAGGAATAATAATAATAATAATAATAATAATAATAATAATAATAATAATAATAATAGTAAATAAAATGATTGATGTAATTCTTCATTTGTGTTTCTGCCATTTTCCATTTCTTGAATGTCACGTTCGCACAATTATCTAAACCGAAATCCATATCGATGTCATCACTGAGGCATTTTACAGTAATGAGGATACACTACAACTCTTTGTCGTCTTTGGCAAAGAGTTTGATATCATCCATTTAGAATAGGTGATTAAACTTTCCCTTATTACTTTGTATCCATAGTTATCATTGTATAGTTCATGCGAAAGGGTGATTTAAGCCAGACAAAACAGAAGAGGCAACAAGGAGTCTTCTTGAAAGGTTCCTCGTCGGATATTGAAACAATGGAAGAGGCACTACCTTTGTTTTAGGTATAATGTGGTTTTCCACAGTTCCATGCTATATTTAAGGAAATTACTATCACTGAAGAGATTTTGTACATTTACAAAGCCTTAAGGGTCCAAGATTGTAGAATAATATCAAAAGATTTACGGTAATCTATCCAAGCTGTTCTGAGATGTTTACCACTTTCCTGTAATTTTCCAGGGTTGTTTTATGTATTAGTAGTTGATCTTTGCAACCATATGAAACTCTTTTACATTACGTTCTGTTCTAGGGGAAGAATGTTATTTTAATCGAGAAAAGAATAAGTACAGCTCGTCAGGACGTGTGCGATGAATGTATACGTGGCGGACAGACATGTTATTGGCCTATAATTTTCTGGTTCATCTATTTCACCCCTTTTTTTATTAAGAGATATGTAATACCTTCAGTGGTCCACTCTGGAATTTCATTTGTATTATTAATTAGCATTGATAAAATTTGCATATATTTTTTATCGACTGATGATAGATAAAAGCTCCAAAAGTTGGGTACCTTGTCATTTACTGGGGACTTCCTTTTGGGGGATTTTCTTAGAGTTTGCCTAACATTATTCTTGGTTATATTTGTCCATTCTTGTACAGGTTTATCCACCATTCTTTCTTGTTCTCGTTTGATCCACTCTGCATTGGGATTAAATTCCTTTGGGGTTCTTCAAATATTCTCCCAAAATGTTTACACTTCTGAAATAGATGGTGGCTTTTTGACTTCTATAACTGCAATTCTAACTTCTCTGCAAAACTTTTTGAGGTCCGTTTGGAGTGTCTTATTTTGTCGATAGAATCTACAACGCTTTTGATATCGTTTTGTTCTATGTGCATTTAATTGCAGTTTCAGTATTTCCTTCATTGGTGGAATTTCATTTACTGCTTTAATTTTATATTTCTGTTTGATCCTTTTGATTTTCTGTGTTGAAACATTTGAATTTCTCATTTATTATAGATAACTCACATCTGATTTCATCAATTTCTCATTTTAATTTTTCTTTCCGATTTGTTTCTTTTTTTGTCTGTTGTTTAATATTTTACTTGGCTTCAAATTAACTTTTTTAGTAGCTGCCGAAACTGTTGTATATATGACATTTCTAGTTGCCTCTCTGTTAACAATGTTTGCAATGCAGCATTATATGTTTGCATATGTTTATTGGTCTTTGTCATATAAATTTTTGGAAGCCGGTCTCTTTCTGACAGTTTCTTTGATGATAATATGAACGATGTGGTTTTCTGCTCCAGTGATTTCAACTTTGTTGTTTTCAATGAATTCTGCTCTCATATCGTTTCATTCATTTTCATGCGTGATAGAATCTGTGTCATTACAATTGTTATTGTCACAACTAGATTCTTTCGTTTTATTTCTTGAGAGATCATTAATTTGTATCTCATTTATTTTAGTTTGTATCTCATCTTCTGTTATATTATCTATTTCCACTCTTGCTTCAATTTTTTTTTTTTTTTTGGCGGGGGGGTGCGATTATGCCTGATTGTACTTTGACGTATATTTATTTTTAGCTTATCTGTTTCTGTATTTTAATGTATTTTATTTCGTACGTTGTCTCTGCGGACATTGGCAAGCATACCTCGGTCGAGATAAGGTCTTATTATAGTTCCAAATATATCTCTTCATATTTGGTATATCTTATTCACGATGTTCTTTCGTGGATTTTCGAGTGAAAAACAAGCTATGACTTATATTAGGTTGGTGCAAAAATAATGTCATTTTTTCACATAGTAACATATGTGAGAAAACGACATTATTTTTGCACCAACCTAATGTTTACTCTTTACGATTCCATTTTAACTTGCTTTCTTTTTACTAATTGATTTCTTATTAGGTCACCCTGTCCAGTGTTTGAGTTAATCCGGTTTTGGTGACAAGTTGCCTCGTTGTTGGCGGAAGAGTTCGTTCCAGTGACAGATCCAACAATGGTTCATTTCTGAGGGATGCGGCTCTTGTTTGGATGTCTGACGAGTTTTTGTTTGTAAACACTGGAATTTGGATATTTTTTGCATTTTAGCCTTAACCGCCAAGGAGTAATTTTGTTCAAGATACCACCTATAGGACGAGCGTCTACCAAAACTAAAGAGCCCGCCCTCCCCATGAGACACGGCTATACCCCACCGGATATCCCTACCGATATTTCTCGGCCACGGGGAGTTTTATCTATACATTTATTATTATTTTTCCTATTATTATTATTATTATTATTATTATTATTATTTTTATTTTCTTTGCTTTCTGGCGTTTACACATTTCTTTCCGGGTCCCACCCAGGGACCTAAGGTTAGAAATGGCATCATGACACTTTTCACTGACAAAAAAAAAAAAAAAAAAAAAATTACATAGATAGAGCCCTTCGTAAAGTGTGGGCTGTACTTGTCAGAACAATTTTTTGTATCTCCTTGAGGCATGGGCTTCCAGGAATCCCTGCAATTAGTCTACTGCAATCTTTTCCAACCAGTCCTAGGGCTCCAACTACAACAGGGATTGTTGATGTTCCCATATGCCACATTTTCGAGACCTCTATTTCAAGGTCCTTGATTATTATTATTATTATTATTCCTATTATTATTATTATTATTATTATATATTTATCCTATTATTATTATTATTATTATTATTAGGTTGGTGCAAAAATAATGTCGTTTTCTCCCATATGTTACTATGTGGGAAAACGACATTATTTTTGCACCAACCTAATATTTTCCTATTATTATTATTATTATTATTATTATTATTATTATTATTATTATTATTATTTTCCTATTATTATTATATTTTTTCCTATTATTATTATTATTATTATTATTATTATTATTATTATTATTATTAATATTTTAGCTGTATATAATGTGTGACAATCGTCGATCTCGACTGACCGTGGATCTGCGCCCAGAAATTTTACCTTAGCTTCGATGGCGGCGCAGCGTCTGATATGGCTGTACTGGCCCACATGCGAATCACAGTCTCGCAGGAGTTGCCGGAACGAAGTTTAACATAACATTGAACTATCATAAGGACTAAGGTTCCGGATTTCTCTTCGGGGTTAACTCCCAAAACCTTTCCCATTATTGCGTATGGCCGCAAGGCAAAAAAAAAAAATGATGTAAAATCAGTTTTCTTTCTCTTAGAGCATCCTCTCGAAGTGACGAGTTCTATCTACCCGAAGTATATATCTACATACACACACATGTATATTTTACACTTGATGTCGAAGTAAACAGAAATTGAAGAGATACTGAAGCAATGGTCAAAGATAAACAAAAGACAAACATTTCGACTCGAAATGCTTTTCCACTTTCATAGAAAAGAGAAATATTACGCATAGAGTCGAATTATTCGTGCTAATGTATAAGTATTAGGTTGGTGCAAAAATAATGACGTAATATTGTCGTTTTTTGACGTATTTTTTCACGTCAAAAAACGACATTATTACGTCATTATTTTTGCACCAACCTAATAATTTAGCAAATACAATGTATTAATTAAATGTTCTTAATATAATAATTCTTAGTGAGATAGTTTCTTAATAAATTAAACTTGTTAAATGAATCTTATTTTAAAATTAAAAACGTCTATGTATGCAACGACTCATCTTAAAAAATAAACAAATATATGTTTTAATATTTAAAGATTATAAATACATAATAATATGATAAAAATATAATAATAAATGCCTAATTAACATAATCAAGATTTCCCTTTTAAAATACGGTTTCTCTTTCTTTGAGCAATGAGAAAATACCGCAAAAGCACTTCCGTTCATTCCGACATCAGCATTATTATTATTATTATTATCATTTTTATTTTCTTTGCTTTCTGGCGTTTACACATTTCTTTCCGGGTCCCACCCAGGGACCTAAGGTTAGAAATGGCATCATGACACTTTTCACTGACAAAAAAAAAAAAAAAAAAAAATAAGAATTACATAGATAGAGCCCTTCGTAACGTGTGGGCTGTACTTGTCAGAACAATTTTTTGTATCTCCTTGAGGCATGGGCTTCCAGGAATCCCTGCAATTAGTCTACTGCAATCTTTTCCAACCAGTCCTAGGGCTCCAACTACAACAGGGATTGTTGATGTTCCCATATGCCACATTTTCGAGACCTCTATTTCAAGGTCCTTGTATTTTGACAGCTTTTTGAATATCTTCAAAGATACATTGCAGTCAGCAGCGACTGCCATATCAATAAGGAGGCACTGTTTTTGTTTGTGGTCTTTAATAATAATAATAATAATTATTATTATTATTATTATTATTATTCCATGTGCCATGTCTAATGGATTTCCTTTATCTGTTCTCTATAGACAGAGCAATATAGTGATTTTCAAAGCGTAACTTAGATCTGGTACAAGGCCGAAAGTTATCCACTGTGCCATGTGTCCTCAAGGACACATAGCGCAGTGGATAAAGGCGTTGGTTAGATCCAGTGACTGGACCCAAAGGGTGTCAGTTCAATAACCGGTTAAGCCAGTGGAGAATTTGGAGAGTGGAATTAACAGGAGATAACTGATAACTGGCATCCATTAAACATGGCATGTGGAACTAGAACAGTCTACCCCAGTGAGCGAAATAAAGTGTTCAGTTCGACATTCCAACCACCTAAAGAAGGCCGGAGCGTACAACGGCCGAAACGTTGTGATAAATATGGCGACAAAGATGAGGACAATAGTCCGAATAATGTAAATAGTGTACATAATACCTCATCTCAGAAATGTAGTCAGGTGTATTTTTAATCTCTTGAAAACAGGAGCTGACTGAGTTTGCTAATATACGTGTTTGTACTTTTTTTCATTATACCCATGTCTACGTTTATGATAAATATAACCATATATTTATATGCCAAATTATTTTGATTCCAACTTGAAGTGAAAATATCAGTTGCTAGGCGTGTTTCTAGGAAAGTTGAGTCCCAGGGTTGCGCCAGAATCTACCTCATACATTTATAAGTCTACCATTCGTCCATACACTGAATATTCTTGACACATTAACTTTGTTTATTCTGCTATGTTATTTTCGTAATTGTTAATTGTAGATTAGAACACACTCCTATGTCTAAGAGCTAACCACTGTAGACAGAAAAGAGAGCGGCAAACATATAAATACGGTACAAACTTCATTATCCGTATCTCGATTTTCCAGACTTTGATTTTCCGAGAGAGGAATAAAGAGAAAAGGTTAAATCATTCGAACAGTTTACAATTTTTTGAATCATTTTAAATCCATTTTAACGTTTTATCCCAGACAACAATTTTCTTAAACCATATATCGATGTAAATGAATTAGAAATGAATAATTGGTTCAATGCAGGTGAACCTAAGCATGAAAACTTAAATGGCCACCGAAGTGTAGATAAGAGAGAGAAAGATAATAATATTGATTATGCTAAAGATCAAAAGACCCATTGCCCAAACTGAAACACCGAAGCAATGATTATGTTTGACAACTATTTCAGTTGGTTGCGCTTTCAACCAGAATCTACCCTTATAATGACATTTATTTTATTCCAGTTTGCGGTGTGAGCTGCAGAAAAAAAAAAGGTCGTCCAGTCTCATAGTTTTATTGCCGAAATAGCTAGATGTAAGCTTATTCTAATAATTTCTTTTCTTACATTTCTCGCATGTGGAACTCTGTTCCGGTTTCTTTCTTCCCTGCCACCAACAACCCTTCAAAGATGTAAATGCAATGCCAATCGCCATCTTCTGTCTCCCTCAATCCTATCTTTTTATTTTCCTTTCTCTTCTCTAAAGTCTACTCAATATATCTCACTCCCAATAACCATTTGCATTATCGGGTGAAATGATTAAAAAAATAATAGAAAAAAATAACGCTAAAAAACCCGGAAATATTGACGATAGAAATGTTATTAGGTTGGTGCAAAAATAATGTCGGTTTATGACGTATTTTTTTGACGTCAAAACCGACATTATTTTTGCACCAACCTAATAGATGTCACTCGAAAAATGACGTTTTTCTTAATTATTTTTCGATAATTTAAGTATTACATTATCCGGATTATTGAATTATTCAAATATATTTCTCAACGTATGTTCGAAAGAGTTTGGATATTTGAGGATGAACTGTAACCACAGCATTAGAATATAATATTATAATTTCTTAATTCCGGTATTCAATTATCTGGAATTCTGAATTATTCAATTTTTTTTTTTTTCGAAAGAGTTTGGAAAATAATGTAAGTATTGTTAACACACAGCAAAGGAATATTAAATTATTACTTTTTCTCAAATACTTTTCGATAATTCAGGTATTCAATTATCGGAATTTTGAATTATCAAAATATATTTTTTTTTCAACATGTGTCCCAAAAAAAAAGTCAGCAAAATTTTGTCTTCCATTTTCACTAGATTCTCCATAACAGCAGCCTTGTGCCAGAATCAGATTACTGAACATATAATGTGGATAATGATTTTCCAGGTAGATGGGCCTCATCTACATGGAAGAATAGTGTCACATGATCATCTTATTCATCACGATTTCTGCCCCCCCCCCGCCGTTGGCATTGTGCCAAATTCTGATTATCTTCAATTCCCATCATATCAGCGATTTCCGAGAGGTGTCTTTTGCTACGTGGTCGTCAACTGCATAAAACAATCTCTCTTTTACTCTTTTTCTCTTTCACCGTATATATATATATATATATATATATATATATATATATATATATATATATATATATATATATGTATGGACATCATATCTTCATTCAAACATGTTTCATTGAAGTATATAGATATATTGCGTTTACTTATTTTTATACTGACTCTTTCCAGTTGTCTAATCAGTTTCTTGATGTTAAGATGAAATCCATTAAGGAAGGCGCCGTAGTTTTTTGTTTTTTTTAACCCAAGTACTTTCGGAATGTTCTTAAATCATCTTCAGGCTAAAATTACAAAGATAAATTTAATGTAACTGTGATGAAATCTGCATTCGTTAGAAAAATAAATAAAAACCATATGCCTATATTATTTAATGAAACGCACATAAACAGACGCTCACACACACACACACACATACACACACACACATATATATTAAAATAATAGGAACGAATAATGAGATTTATAATTCAGAGTTCCTAGCATTTATTTTTATTTAAAAAAAAAAACAGCGCTCGATACAACCGTAGAGCATAATATTACAATTGTTTTTTTAAGTATATATAATCTTCGCAAAATCGGAATTTCAATGTTTCAAAACCGTTCCATTATTAAGAATATCTTTCAGTTGAAGTTTCAGTTTTGAAACATGATAATTCTTATTTTGCGATGATTATATATATATATATATATATATATATATATATATATATATATATATATATATATATAGCGAATCCTGGATGTTGAAACTTTTTCTAGGTATCCTAGATAAGCAAGACTTCGACATGGTATAATATTGAGCACGCTTATTTTGCTAGATCCCTTACGACTGTGTAGTGAGTTTGATCCTCACTTGGTGTTTCATAATTTCGGCCATCTGCCACAATGTAGATACGCTTAATAAATCGATTTTGGGAGCACTTTGACGTGAGGTAATTGTTAGCAAGATTGGCTCGTTCGATTCCCACTGGGTGCTCCAAAGTTTCGGTCTTGTGCCACATCTAAGCTATGCTTAGAAATCCTTGGGCACTTTGGCGTTGTGTTATAGTTAGCAAGATTATTGTGCTAAATCGATTACGACGCAGTAGCGACTTCGATTCTCACTGAGTGATCCATGCTTTCGACGTTGTACCACAAGTAAGATACGCTTATTAAAATCGACCTTTGAGAGATTCGACGTGGTGTAATGGTTAACAAGCTTGTCTACTTAGATCAATTACAACTGAGTATTGATTTCGATCTTCACTGGGTGCTCTCTACTTTCGGCCTTGTGCCATATCCACATCTAAGCTATGCTTAGTAAATGACTATACATCCTGAACAAGAATTAAAACATCTGCACAGAGTTTAGAAATTAGAACTAAGTCTGTTCGAGTTTACAAGTTTGAAATAATAACAATTTTATATCAACTGTTCTAAACATCTATATACATAATTCGCCATATATATACACACACATACACATATATGTGTGTGTGTGTGTGTGTGTGTGTGTAACAATTGAGGGACACTGTACAAAACAACGATGACCCACCGGGTGCCGTGCTAACTTGGTCCCGTTGACGCGTACTGATATCGCTATCGAAGATGGTTCGTATATTTAATACGCCACATATATCTTCAAGAATGCTTTGTTCATTTTTTGAATGTGCAAATTAAGTGAAACAAAATGAATAATTTCGTTATTTTTTTTCTTGTTTTTTTTTTTTTTTTTTTTTTTTCATGAAATATGACCCATTTCACAAGTTAGTACAGCGCACGTCCATTCCACCAAGTCCTTCATTGCAGATTCTCGATTGAATTTAAATCAAGGAAGTTTCCGGGCCAGTCTATAGTACTTTGATTTGCTCACTTGTAAGGATTGGCAGTGTGTTCGTGCAGCGTTACAATTTTTGTACGCTTCCTTGGAGTAACGACCATCACTGACCATGGCAGCAGGTCAACTAATCGACAGTCGAGAAAATAGTGTCTGGACATGATAAAAATCTGATACAATCACGGATGACGCAATATTTTCACGGCCAATCAAATTTCATTATACACTCCGAAAATAGATTAATATTACTGCCCACCACTGCCAATGACCTAATTCGAGGAAAAAAATAGAATCGATAACACCCTGTCCCTCCAATGGATCTAAAATTGATCGTATGGCGAAAGAAAGGAAACTAAAGCGGTTGTTTCAATTAAATTGCACATGGGCGTAGGTACTGATCAGATTCGACGTCACATAACTTTGGCAGCCGTAAGCCCTCTTAGCTGGTGTTCAAAAGCAACATACTTTAATATGCCCTTTCCTTAGGTAGGCTTCTTTCGTTAATATTAAATGGCTTAATAATTTCCGAATATAAATCATTTTCCGACCTTTGTTATCTGATTCTCATCACATCTGCTGATCATAAAACTCGAATTTCAAATGTAAGTTAAAGCCGATGTATTAATTAAAAAAAATTCCTCATATTTACACGGCGAAAATATAAGACGGGATTAAAATGTTTCCACTTTGCACGGAAGCTTTATAAATTTATGAGAAGTAAATTTGGTAATGCGTATAAGAGCTAATGCTAAAAAAGGAACATATTTCTGACCAAATACATATATTTCATTTTTACAGGCCGCTTTCCTTCAGAGGGTAGATGATAATGACATTCCACAACTTTCTAATATTTGTTACCAACGTTTTTGACTTTTTACCATTTTACTTTGTCCTTATTCTGATATCCATTGTCTTATTTTAAGTACCAATTCCATTCAAGACGTCTATGTCCATGGCTCTCCACAACTTCCTCTCTTTTTTTCTCTATTCAACTTTAGTTTTTTTTTTACCATTCTTCCTTTCTGTTATTCTCCAATTCATTATCTTCTTTTATGTACCTATTCCATTCAGAGCGTATGAGACAGTGGCTCTCCACAACTTCCCCTCTTGTTTTCTCTACTTAACTTTTCTTCTCTAACATTCATTCTTTCCCTTATTCTGCCATTCATTGGCTTATTTTATGTACCAATTCCATTCAAGACGTCTATGTCCATGGCTCTCCACAACTTCCTCTCTTTTTTTCTCTATTCTTCCTTTCCATTATTTTGCCATTAATTGTCTTCTTTTATATACCAATTCTATTCAGGGCGTCTGTGATCATGGTTCTTTACAATTTCCTGTGTTTTGTTTCTCTAAGTAACAATTTTCTCTTCAGAAGCCATCTTTTATAAATGTACCATTCTTCCTTGAATTGAATACTGTTGCCATATATGGTTTGGTGTCCCCACTATATATCACGTGATTCTTGACAAGATCCAATAATGGTTCTGTAATGTAATCGATACTGACCTGGTATTTCCACTTCAGTCACATTTTAACGCCAAATATTTTCTAGATACCTATATTTTACCTATAGATATTTTCATAGCAATTGTTCAGTTGAGCTTTCTTTCTTTGTGCTTCGACGGGAATGATTTTAAGCGTGATAATAAATGGAAAACAAGTTCGCACTATTTTACAGTTGAGCTACTAAATGCAACCGTATGTTTTATTCTAATAATTTATTTTCTTGCCTGGGGAAAACTGTTCCTGTTTCTTGCTTCTCAGCCAACTACAATCTTCAGAAATTTAAATGCAAAGTAAATTTTTTAAAAAAAGCACTAAAAGTAAAACATTGTTTAATTAGAAAAGTGTTTAAAGACTGATATGCAATGTAATTGGCCCTGATTTGGCATCTCGTCTGCAGTCGCTCTCTCACAGACGTGCCGTCGCTTCTCTCTGTCTTTTTTTATAAATGCTTTCATTGTAAGTGCGCCGATCAGCTGCTTTCGCTGGTTCCCAGACTTCATGAATTTAAGCTAGGCTGGCATCTCGCTCTCACCCTTTCACTGTCGAAACTGTTAAGTGTAGCTGTCTCTTCTACTCCAATAGCTTCATGTCTCGTACTTCTCGCCTGTGGAACTTCCTCCCCTTTTCCTGTTTCCCTGATAGCTATAATCAAGTATTCAAATGCAATGTCTATCGACGTCTTCGGATGGCCTGATCTATCCCCTGTCCTTCTCTTCATCCTTCCCTTTATAACTCTTATTTGCTCTAGTCCTAACTCACTGTAACCCCTTGCGTGCTAGTGGCTTGCCGCCTTGCTTGGGGTGAAACGCTTAATATATATATATATATATATATATATATATATATGTGTGTGTGTGTGTGTGTGTGTGTGTGAGTGTGTATATATATATATATGAATATATATATATATATATATATATATATATATGTATGTATAACATTTTTGTCTTACGAAAAATATTTTCTTTCATGAATAATACGTTTTTACATGTATTGTTTTTATTTTTTATAATTGTAATTAGAATAGTTTATAAAGTTTTTAATCTTTTTTGAAATTCTTCATTTATTTATAGCAGTTAGGTGATAATGTCTTTAAGTAAAAAAAAAAAATATATATATATATATTTAATAATCATAAATTGAAAACCTTACTACAATTCAGCGACACCCAGTATTTTAAAAGCATTTAGAGTTTTTTATGTGTATGTATAAACGTGCTGATTTTTTAAAAAAATATGGATGGCCATACGCGAAATTATAAAAGAATAAGAGCGGTAAGTACGGTAAATTAAATCCAAAGTACTTACATTCAATAATACATTATATTACGAAGAATATTTCCTAAATTTTAAAGATTACTGTTCAGATTTTTTCGTCAAGTAATTTTTATGACATATCAGCTGTAGAAAAACGTCTTTATCCACGGGACCATGTCTCCTTGAGGACGTTTGTTAAATCCAGTGATTCGACCCAAAGAGTTTTGAGTTCAATGCCAGGCCACAGTAGTGGTGAACCAAAAAACTTGGAGTGTTGAGTTAAAGAGAAAAAACTGAGATATCCGGAAGAGGCATGTCATGTGGAACTAGAACAATCTACCCCGGTGGACGAAATAAATAGTGCTGTTTAAAATTCCGATCACCTAAGAAGACCGGAGCTTACAACGGCCGAAACGTTGTGAATATAGCAATGAAGATGAGGATAACAGTCCGAGTAATGTAAATAATGCAAGGAGTGTTTAATGTATGGATTTGGATTTGGGATATGGAACACATATCTTGGGTTGCACTTTTTTATGCACTCCGCTTTTTGCTTGTAATAGTTACCCCTTTTCTTCTCATTTATCTTTACTATCTTATCTAAGATTTCAGTTCTTCCTCGGAGTCTGTTATCTCTGTTATCAACATAGTGTCATCTTCGTCTCCTATAATGCTACGATTATTCCTAACGATAATTATATCTCGCTAGGTTTTCTAACCCTCTTAGGATTTGTTGTGTTAAATAAATCTGGTGGAAAAATGCATTATTTTCTATTTTTATGTATCCACTGCCACCATTTCTATCGACATGCAGTTTTTTTTATTCCCACATGAGAAAGTATGGCTTAGCAATAGAAAAAAAATAATGAAGATTTTTGCAGTTTTTATAATCGGAAGTTCTTCGCAAATATATATATATATATATATATATATATATATATATATATATATATATATATATATATATATATTTATTAAAGACATTTTTATGTTTAACGTTCTTTTTATAGATACAAGTATTTAAGTAAATGCTCTGTTTATAATAAACAGTATTAAATAACATTTGCCGGCCTGAATGTCCGAGAAATTTTCATAGAAAATATTCGTCCTTTAATATATATTTGCAGTTTTTATAATCGGAAATTCTTAGCAAATATATATATATATATATATATATATATATATACAAATTATATTATACATAATATAATATAATATAATATAATATATATATATATATATATATATATATATATATATATATATATATATATATATATATATATACAAAAAGAAGACATTTTTTCCGTCAAGATGAAAAATTGTTTGTTTGTTCAAGCAGCGAAATTTACATTCACGAAAATTTCCTTCCTGAAGGCAAAATAAAAGCCTGCTTTCCAGAACACGAATATTATACACCATTTGCAATAACAAAACAAAAAGTCACTGAAAATGAATAACAGATTAAATGAAAGCGCTCTCTAAAAACAAATATTCAGACTATTTCAACATAGAATAAGCCCAAAATGTAGGTCTCCTATTCACAAACAGGAGATGCACAATAATAATAATAATAATAATAATAATAATAATAATAATAAACCGGAAAAGATGTACTTTCTAAGCGTAGAATTGCTGCCCAAACACATACATACAAAAGAGAGAAAGGGATAGATAGATAGATAGATAGATAGATAGATAGATAGATAGATAGATAGATAGATAGATAGATATGAAACTGATAATAAAAACAGAGTTCCTCATATATTTGAGAACATATCTTTTAGTGAGACATAAGTTAAATCGTGCCTCTTTTTTCAGCTTCACGATAGAAGCTTCGACTCTATCACAGTTCTCGCCAACCTCCCAAATTCGGAGATTATAGCCTTCTTACAAGAAAGTGTAGGAAAGCGAGAAGAAAGGAATAAACATCAATTTCAAAAAGACTTAATTCATGGTTGTTAGCACAAGGGACAGTCCAACATGCAAATTACAGATTCGAGATACCGAAATCAAACAGGACGGAAAGCCCGACACGGAAATAGGAATGTGTACTGCTATAGCGAAAGATGCCTTCCAAAAGCCAAGCAAAGTATTAAGAAATAGAAAAATATCGTTAGAAACGAAGAAAATAGTACTGAGGTGTTTATGTATCTATTCTTCTATATGGTTGTGAATGCTGGACAATCTCCTTACGGATGAAGAAGAGACTTTGAGTATCAGAAATGTGATTCTACAGAAGGAAGCTGAGAATACCATGGGCCAAATATGTGAGCAAGGACGAAGTTCTATAGACAAAGACAACAAAAAGGACACTTATATTAATCATCGAAAAGAAACAGTTGATGATTCTGCGGAATATAATGAGGAAAGAAGGCTTGGAAAATTTGTCACTCAGAGAACAAATCGACAGTATGAGAGATAGACGAATGCAATGTACAACCTAAGCCTGAGTGAATAGATTACGGAGCCTGTTATGGGATAGATGGCAAAAGGACAATAATTACAAGGGATAAGAAACTGTGAAGAATCATGATCGCCAACGTCTTGAAGGGACACGGCACATTCTTATTGAAAGCTTTTTGGATTCTGGGTGGAAACTTTTCTGATGATAGCGAATTGATATTTTGCTTTGTTCTTATTGATTTCGGAAAATGCGAAGACGTAGCTTGGCGGTAGGCTGTTCGTGTACCAGCCACACGTTGCTCCCCCTCACAAAGCCTGGGTCGGCTTACGGCAACATCACGTTGAAACACCGGTTTCCGTAAGAGCGCCGAAATTATGCCACGTCGAGCCTAGATGAGTGACCGTTTGGGAATACCAGGTGTTGTAAATTTCGATGTGCGGTTGGTGTAATTACAATTCGGAGAGCCGAGTTCAAATTCCAGTTGGGAAACCTACGAATCCACCCTTTATACCACCAGCTAGTGGTTAATTAGTAACCATTATTATCTTCCCACAAAATTCTTACAATCTTGAATTATTTTCTGGATTAAATGACCTTATCGCAAAATCAAACCCGAAGTCGCTGGATGGAGGAAAGTCTCTTCCAAGCTTTTGTTCCCGTGACTAACGGCGTCTCTGTAAGTGTGTGCTAAATAAGATTAACTTACCAACCCCTTCTCTCTTCAATCAATTTTCTTTTGATTAATTATAGTTCTACTCTCGCCTTCGGTTGTGGACTGGGGCAGGAATTGGCTTTGTTAATTTTAATGCCTCAAAAACAAAACTGCTCTCTATTATTCACCAGAGAGAACCATCCCTTCCTCCCATTAGAATGTCTGACGCTCAACCCCACGAGAGCACCTCTTTGCGACTGCTCAGTCTCACATTGTCCGCTCACCTGAGATGGAATGAATGCATTGAGCCAATAGTTTCGTCCACCGCAAGGAAAATTAGCTCCCTGTGCCGCGCCTGGAAATTTTTCTCGCCGGAATCGATCCTTCAAATCTACAAATCAACCATTCGCCTTTGCATGGAGTATTGCTACCATATATGGTCTGGAGCCCCTTCTAATTGTCTCAAGGTCCTTGATAAAATCCAAAGACAGATATGCAATGTAATTGGCCCTGATCTGGCATCTCGTCTGCAGCCGCTCTCTCACAGACGTGCCGTTGCCTCCCTCTGTCCTTTTTACAAATACTTTCACGGTAACTGCTCCGATGAGCTGCTTTCGCTGGTTCCCAGACTTCATGAATTTAAGCGCTCATCTAGGCTGGCATCTCGTTCTCACCCTTTCACTGTGGAAACTGTTAAATATAGCCGTCTCTTCTACCCCAATAGCTTCATGTCCCGCACTTCTCGCCTGTGGAACTCCCTCCCCATTTCTTTCTCTCCTGATAGGTATAATCTGTAACTATTCAAATGTAATGTCAATCGACGTCTCCAGATGCCCTGATCTATCCCCTAACTGTCTCTTCACCCTTTCCTCTATCACTCTTCTTTGTTCTCGCTATAACTCTGTATCCCCTTGTGTGCTAGTGGCTTCCCGCCTTCCTGGGTGGGGGAAATGCTTAAAAAAAAAACAAAAAAAACAAAAAAAAAAAAACTACATCCATGGTTCGCGTTATCATCTCCTAGCTTCATCTCCACGAAGCATGCTCATTTGATGGTATCTCTGCAATTATCTTAAAGAAATGTGAAACTCAAAATGGACCCTGTTCTCTAGAAGATCTACAATCAATGCCTTACTGATTATTGTTGTCAAGTATATTCGAAAATCTCTTCCATAGTTCCTGTTTTTAAGAACTCGGGCGTACCATCCGATCCTACGACTTTCTCATCTTTAACCTGTTTTTGGCAAAATACTAAATTCTCTAATCAACTCCGAAAATATTAAGCATCTCACTTCGCAGAGTTTTTTTTCCAGTTGAACAAGTTCCAGTTGGAAAAACTATGAATCCACCTTTTATACCTCCAGCTATTGGTTAATTAGTAACTGTTATTATCTCAAATCTTTTTTTTTCTTTCGTCCAAATTCCGATACGTTGACGTTTATTAATGTCAAGTTTCAGATAAAAACTGTGAATCTCAGACTTTTGCCTTAGATATCTCGACGTCGTTTGGAATGCTGGCCTTCTTTACAAGTTGAAGGATTATGATGCTTTGGTCGAAATTTTGATTTCATTCAATCTCTCTTATCAAAACACGTAATCTTGAACATCCTTTCTTTGAGATCTTTCTAATAAGGGGGATGACAGGGGTTCTACCTTTGAACCTAATCTGTTCCTCATTTTCCTGAACGACCTTACCGATGTCATCATTTGTCCACTTGATATCTATACTGATGAACAACTATTTACTCATATCTTAATAGTAAATTTAATAGGTTAGAAAAATAAAAAAGACAAGTGATCTCGAAAATCACCTTCAGTCTGTTGTTAACTGGGGCAAGAAATATTTTGTTAATTGTAACAACTCCAACGAAACTGAATCATTTTTGCTGATGCTAACCACCAGGAAAGCAACTCATTGCATATTCTTCGTCTCAAGAACTATTTTGCAAATTTATAATCTAGTATTCGTCTGCGCACCGAATATTATTGCCAGTAGGTCTGCATATCGAGCGCTTCATAAAACCTCCCGACCTTTTGAACAGGAATAGATGTTTATCCCTTGATTCCAGTAACTCTCTAACTTGAGTGGTCCTTGGGCCTTGTATTAGGTGAACATTACCAAAAAAATCCTTCTACAAGTTATTTTAAGCAGCGAGCTTTAAAGAGTTTAATGAATTAAAAACTTGCAAAACTTTTCATTACCACAACGCAGTCAATTTGAATATACCAGTTGTTATAAAGGGTAATTCTTATTTAATAAACGATCTTTCTTAGTTTTTCTTTTGTAGCCCAGGCTACAACCCAAGAAAGTTGAAAATAAAATGGTGTGTTTTTCAGAGTATTTTTTTCCTTTTTTCCACTCGACGAAAATCATCATTTTGTGTATCTTTTTTTTCTTTAGCCACACCACAAGATCTAAAAGGAAAATAGGTTTGTTCTGTAAGTTGAACAAAGAAGTCTATGAAACCGTGTAAAAACACAATGTCCCCATTATACCAACCCTAATTCTGAATGTGATTGACATTAAGTTACTTAAAAGGAAAACTGTTTTCAAATCGACTACGAGTCAGTGATGCTTTGGGTCAATACTTATCTCAAATCATTTTGACACCTTCTTACATAGGTAGACAAATCGGCAATAATGTCTGAAAACTCATTACCGAAAATAGCTTAACTACTTGCTTTTGTAACATGTTTATTTTTTGTTTTCTGTTCAAATGACATTTGAGTAGAAAACAAAAAATAAACTTGTCACAAGCAAGTAGTTAAACTATTTTCGGTAAATAGTTTTATCATGTCTTTCCTCCTTTTTCTAACTCCTAACTTCATGTTTTTATGCCTTTCTTTTACATTATATGAGTTTTTTTTTTTCTTCAAAAAGTATTGTCGAGTGTTTGGAGGCAAAATAAAAACTCGTTTAAATGTGAGAAAATATCAATTAATTTCTCAGCAGTAAAATCATCACTTTTAGCAAATGACAAATTTCTACAATTCAACGATAAGGAATTGTAATTAATAGAAGCACTTGTGAAAATTTCACGATTTTCCTATGTGAATCGTAATTCTTAAGTTAACTTTTGAATAAGCACATTTGCGAATTCTACGACTTTTAAAATACCCCTTGAAATTTCCTAATTGAATCGTTAAATATTTGAACTTAACAACCTTAATAAAATATTACAACAATCGTGAATATGGATGCACGTCTTTATATAAAGAATTAAGAGGATACAAATGAACAAATTCAAAATTAACAAGTTTTTCTATTTCATTGAAGCAGACGTTAAAAATGTGTGAATGTTATCACCTCTACTTTCTTTCTTTCTTTTTTAAAACCGAACATCTTGAGCACTTCGACGTGGTTTAATGTCAGCAAGCTTGTCTCGTTACATGAATTACAACTGAATAGTGGCTTCGATCCTCACTAGGTGTCCCATCCTTTTGGGCCTTGTGCCACATCTAAGCTACGCTTAGAAAATCACCTTTAAATCAAACATCGCCTTTGATATATCTTTTCTGCTGTGTGCTATCACAATCTACGAGGAATATTCAATTGCTTGTCACTGTTAATGGCAAGGCTTAATATACTTACGAACTAAATTATTACATAACTCAATTACTAACCAACTAAATTATTAACTAACTCAATTACTAACCAACTAAATTGTTAACTAATTCAATTACTAACTAAATTACCAACTAACTAAATAATGAACAGTGGAAGTAGCAGAATTATTGATATGAAATTTGTGTTTGACTTACTGATAGGAAGAATTGTCGTTATGAAAAGTGAAGGTTTTCAGTTTTCTGATGAAACCTAATTCTTAATTAAATGACTGAATAATATCCTTACAAAATCCACGGAAATAAATACGTGGAAATTTCATAAATGCATCGTTAAATATTTGAGCTTAAATTTAAAAAAAATATATTGCAATAACAATCATGATTAAGAATGCAGGTAATTTTTTAAAGAAATACAAATAAAAGAAATATTCCAAATTAATAAGGTTTTTCCATTTGACTGATGCAGACGTTAAACCCATGAGAGAATCTTTCTTTCTTTTTCTTTTTCTTTCTTTTTTATTTTCTTTCTTTCTTTCTTTTTGTTTTTGTTTTTCTTTTTCTTTCTTTTTTATTTTCTTTCTTTCTTTCTTTTTCTTTTTCTTTTTCTTTCTTTTTTATTTTCTTTCTTTCTTTTTGTTTTCTTTTTCTTTCTTTTTATTTTCTTTCTTTCTTTTTGTTTTTCTTCCTTTCATACTTTCTTTCTGTTTTTCTTTCATTATTTCTTTTATTTTTCGTTTTTTTTCTTTTCTTTCTGTTTTTCTCTCTTGCTTTCTTTCTTTCTTTTCATTTTCTTTGTTTTTCTTTCTATCTTTCTTTCTCTTTTTCTTTCATCCCTTTTTTCTTTCTCTCTTTCTTTCTTTCTCTTTTCCTTTCATTCATTCTTTCTCTTTTTCTTTCATTCTTTTCCTTTCTTTTCTTTCTTTCTCTTTTTTTCTTTTTCTTTCTTTTTTCTTTTCTTTCTTTCTTTTTGTTTTTCTTCCTTTCATACTTTCTTTCTGTTTTTCTTTCATTCTTTCTTTTATTTTTCTTTCTTTTCTTTCTATTTTTCTCTGTTGCTTTCTTTCTTTCTTTTCATTTTCTTTGTTTTTCTTTCTATCTTTCTTTCTCTTTTTCTTTCATCCCTTTTTTATTTCTCTCTTTCTTATCTTCTTTTTTTCTTTCTCTTTTCCTTTCATTCATTCTTTCTGTTTTTCTTTCATTCTTTTCCTTTCTTTCTTTTCTTTCTTTCTTTTCTTTTCTTTCTTTCTTTTTCTTTTTCTTTCTTTTTTATTTTCTTTATTTCTTTTTGTTTTTCTTTCTTTCTGTTTTTCTTTCATTCTTTCTTTTATTTTTCTTTCTTTTCTTTTCTTTCTATTTTTCTCAGTTGCTTTTTTTCTTTCTTTTCATTTTCTTTGTTTTTCTTTCTATCTTTCTTTCTCTTTTTCTTTCATCCCTTTTTTATTTCTCTCTTTCTTTCTTATCTTCTTCTTTTCTTTCTCTTTTCCTTTCATTCATTCTTTCTGTTTTTCTTTCATTCTTTTCGTTTCTTTCTTTTCTTTTCTTTTCTTTTCTTTCTTTCTTTCTTTCTTTCTTTTCTTTTCTTTCTTTCTTTTTCTTTCATTCTTTTCTCTTTGTTTTTTTTTCTCATTCTTTCTTCGTGTTATTATTATTATGCATACTTCCTCTTTTCTTACTAAAAAGTTTCATTGAAATATATTCTTCTTCCGTCGATCATCATCATCAAAATGGACAGATCCCTTTTTTTTATCTAAGCTAAAGTCAAAGCATGTCTGCCATATCTGGGTTGGAGTTGCCAACTCTTAACTTGCCTGTCTTGATGGAGTCCAAAAGCATGGACACGGCTTTGATGACTAATTATTTTACACCTTAACACATCTTTCTCACAGATCAAATGTTGCGAGACTCTCGCTACTTTATCGCTATTTCCACGGCAAATGATCCAACGAGCGACATTCTTAGGTTCTAGCAACCCTGACCTTTGCATCTGGGACCCGTCATGCAACGTACACAAAGAAGAATCATTGTCATTCCTTTCGTATTTCATTAGTAAGTAAAACTGATTCTTCCCAAGGATTGCCGCTTTGTAGAACAGACTCTGGGCAGGATGATTTCACGATCGCTACAATCTTTCCTACATAACCTTATGAAGTGCATTTCTTGCCTTTTCTTACTTTCATACAAAACTATAGAGAAACCCTCTAAATTGAGTGGCTCTTGAGCCTTATATTTTTTAGCATTAGTAAAAAAAATATATATATTAACTTACCATTGGAAAAACAAACAGAATAATATGCTGATTATAAACGAATTTTTCGAAATGTTGCCCTTATATAATTGATATAATTACAATTAGCAATAACCGTTATTATACATGGATGTATTCAGTCTCACGGATTCATGCCGGGTTCGTTGCATTTGCTTAGGCACAAATAACCTTCGGAAAGGTATATATCATCTCTTCTACCAGAACTTTGGGTTGACTAACAAGACAAGATTGGGTTCTATAGCCTTGATTGGCAACCAGTTTACCGTAGAAAGAGAAAAATAGCCGCAGAAAAAGCTTCTGTCTAGGCAATCATGAATCGAAAGAGACATGGTTTCCAAAGAGTGTATCACGGAGATAGCACTTAATTTACTGAGTGAATCCTACAGTTAACAAGTAAGAATTAGGCAGCGTAACAGCTAAAGTCATGCCTCTGCACAGTAAGTGTTTAGTTCTTTGGCCAGATTTTATTTGACGATTTACCGATCATCCTGTTCTTCTCATGAATTTCAGTATTTTAAGTGTTTCATCGACAGAATATTCACTCAGGAACATCTATCAGGGAGACCCAATGATGTAAGCGCCTGTTGAAATTTAAACACAACCCATGCTTCAATTGGAACCCATATTGGTAAAATTTTCGGTTCCCTGTACCGCTCCGGTATCTAAATCCTCCTGATAATCATCTACATTTAAATTTACATGTGGAAATAACCTCTCTTCGCCTGATGAAGGTCGCAAGACCCGAAACTCGTGCAACAAAAAGTATGGAAAATAAAGTATAATATATTTTTTTAAAAATTCACATTATAGTTAAAAAGCATTTCTGGTTTCTTTCTTCTCCTTAAAATATACACTTTTCTCTCGTTGGAACAATTATAACCTCTCTCATATATATATATATATATATATATATATATATATATATATATATATATATATATGATTTCTCGTTCGACTCAAAGAATTTAATATACATAATTAAATGTAAAGATTGCCGCGAGCATTACATTGGCCAAACCGGCCAGTCACTCCGGCAAAGGATGACAGTTCATCGCCAACAAATTAAGTACACCCACACCAGCAGAATACCCCTTCGTCAGCATATAGAGGAATGCGGAGGACAAAATCTGCCAAATTTTAGTGTCTTCCCATTCTATTGGTGGGATTACAGAACCACTGAACAAAGGCGGATTAATAAAGAAATATTTCATCAACAACTTCAAACCCATTCTTAATTCATTGTGTAAATAGATTCGACCAAATTCCCCTTACCATAAACGACATATATAGCCAATTACGCCATTGATTTTCATATTTTTCTATTGGTATAAAACATAAGCATCAACACATGGAGATAAAAACAGTTAAAAACTTTTTGAAAACCTAAGCGAAACCGCATTTTTTCCTATATATACATATATATGTGTGTGTGTGTGTGTGTGCGTGTGTGTGTGTGTCAAAAGTGTGTGTATATAAATATAAATAAATATATATATATATAATTATTTATATATTATATGCGCGGTACTTATTATGTGCCTGCGTGCTCCATTAGGCGTATGAACATACATCGATGTTTGCGTTATTACGATGACACCACGACGACGTTTCCCCCTCCAGTTCCATAATGACACCAATACACGCAATATACAAAAACCTAAAATTTAAAAAAAATTAATCAGTTTACTGACGATCGCAAAAGCGTGAAACCCAGGGTCACATCTATCCAACCATATATATATATATATATATATATATATATATATATATATATATATATATATATATATAGGCAACATATCTTCATTCACACTTGTTTCATTGAGTAATATAGATATATTGTATGTATTTATTTTTATACTGATCTTTTCCTATGTCTAAATTTACAAGGGCGAGATCAGGCTAAAAATCAAGAACTGAAGCCATATATGGACACGAGTTGCTCAGTATTCATTTTATAGTCGCTATAGTTTGCAAAATATAACGATGATTGATTGTGATGAATTATTTTCTAACCTACAACTCTTTTCTCGTAGAAGAAACTGGCAAGCCTCTCGCTGTTCTATCGCTATTTCCATGGCAAGTGTTCAGGCGATCTACATTCCTTCCATCCACCCGTTCTTTTTTCATGGCCAAGACTCGCTATGCCACGCACACTTGGGCGAACCACTCTCATTACCTTCTTATTTCATTAACGAGATGTAAGTTCCACTCGAGTAGCTTCTTCCAAATTAGAGCTACTCTGTAAAACCGACTCCCCAGTGTATTCTTTCTCCGATCACATAACCTGTTCGTGTCTATGTTTAACTCTGAGCTTCCCCACATATCCGAGTAAACTGTGCTTCTTACTCTGTAACACTCTTCCTCGAGTGGCTCCCATGCAATGAGAACTTCATTGGTTAAAAAAGTAATCCGTCGATTTCGATGTACATAAACTAACCCCCCCCCTTGCAAACGCACAATCAAAACATTTGAATAGAAGTGAAAAATTGGTTGTCCTTTTGTTGCCTCGACTAGAAAAGCGTAGGTTTTGTATATCCCCAAAGGATACGTGGAACTGAAATAATCGTAGATGAAAGATTAAAAAATACCCATTTTCCACAGGGAGCCATAAAATGGAACAGGGCATCTTTATTGGAAGATCGGGGTCAAGTTTTTTTATTCCTATCTCTTGGGTTGCAGTCCAGATGTCTAATAAAAAAGGGGGTTAATTAAGCTACAAAGATTGGGTTCGTTCTTCCCGCTGTCTTAATGGGGAGTTAAAATGCTATTCGTCTTATTCAGAGCTTGAAAATAGAAATCCTTTTATGTAAGAAAAATAAAATAAGGACGTTTTAAGAAGAGAAAACATTAACATAAAAAGGAAAAGACTTCTCGCTCAAGTTTATCGTTGGTTTGACATTAAACCAGTGCGCATGCTTCAAAATGACGAGATTCATTCAGAATGTCTGAATAGAAGCTTAATATAAACGTAGTTGTTTAAATATATCCATAGAAGTATACATATTTCTCAACATAACCTCCTTTTTCATCAACAAACTTAACTCAGCTATGAAAATGTGTGTGTGTATATATATATATATATATATATATATACTATTATTATTATTATTACAGTGTAACCCGGATATAAGAGAATTGTCGGGGCCCGGAAAAGAAGTCTCTTATATCCGGGTTTATCTTATATCCGGGTTTGGTCTAATTTATATACATTAACACAGTCTCTAATTTGGGACCAGAGAAAATATCTCTTATATCCGGGTTTCTCTTATATCCGGGTTACACTGTATTATTATTATTATTATTATTATTATTATTATTATCTATTTATATTTATATATTTATATATTATGATTATCGCACAAAATTTCATAACTGAATCAATAAACTATCAGAACCTCATACGTCGAAACCGACGGGAGAGTCCATTATTATTATTATTATTATTATTATATTTCATATATAGATTTTTTTTCTCCATCAAGACATTCATTTCTGTAGTTCACTGCTACCAGCAAGCAGAGATATTTCTTCTTACGATGATAGCCATGTTGGCCGAAACTAGTCGAGGAATCTAAATGAAATAATAATAATAATAATAATAATAATAATAATAATAATAATAACGAAAGAATATTAATCTACAAACCAATGTGTCTGAAGATTTTAATTTTTTAATATTTTTTATTGTTCAATATATATATGGTATATTTATTGGATAAAGTGCTCAATATCAGATAGAGCGCAATTAAATATATATATATATATATATATATATATATATATATATATATATGTGTGTGTGTGTGTGTGTGTGTGTGTGTGTGTGTGTGTGTGTGTGTGTAAAAAAGAGAAGAAAGAAGACGTAAAAAAGTTTAGTTATTACGTAGATTTTAAAATATATATTATGCTTCTCCATATTTTTTCTACACGTGTTTCGTGTTTTGCGACCTTCATCGGGCGAAGAGTGATTATTTCTATATATTATTTAAAGGAATTTATTTTTCCTTATGTTTTTCTACGTTTAACCAATATCTTTGTATGTAGTAATAATCCAAATTTTCAAGTCCAAGAAATTTGGATATATTACGGAGTAGACGTTGCAAAGACTAAAACAGTTGAAAGTGTCAAGTTGGATCTAACGAAGTAGGTGTACACAGCGTAATCAACAAAATACGTAAAAGTAGGTAATCAGAGCAATACGTTTTGTGCGCACGTTTTGTTATTCATTAATATATACCCACGTTTACATGGCACTGTATGTTTCATAAAAAAGTTATGTCTCAAAAAATCATATATAAACACATTACGGAAGAAAGAATCAATTTTTTAAATATTATGCAATAACATTTTCTTTTTGAATTTACGAAATATTCGAATTCCAAATTCCTGGAACAAAAACGTTTAAACTGACATGCAATATCAGTTATGTGTTCTTTTATTAATTGTACGTCTGCGACTCCATACTTTTCTAAATTTAGTATAAAATCTACATAAAATTTATTTTCAAATAGTAATCTTGGGTTTGTTGTTCGTCGGTACCTGTTCATGTATCGCATTCAAACATAATAAGGCTTTGATTTGATTGAACGATTGTTGACAGGCAAGAGACCAATCAAGCTTAAACTTTTTCTTTAATATGCACCGGAGTGGTAAAGCTACGTCTGAGAAATGTTTAACCACTTGGCAAACAGGGCAAGTCCGGCAATTCCAGATACATCTTTTCGGATTCCGGGCTAAGAGAAATGTTTTAGAATCCTATCACAAGCCATTCATACCGAGATGTCCTGCCAGATGAATTTCATGAATTGTTTTCCCGAACACTAGTCGATAGGTTTTGGGATGACAACTTGGTAAATCACTTCCCAGTCTTCCAAAGCTTGGATATGTAGAGGTCTCCACTTTCTCATCAGCACATTGTTTTCAAGAAAGTATCCAGTCTGAACTTTCTCCAACTCTTCTTTTGGCAATGCGTGATTAAAAAGTAGAGTAATTCTGGGATCACTCCCCTGTTATATCCAGACTTGACTCCTTGATCATGAAACGTCCATAGCGGGTTCTACATTATCAATGCTATCCTTTTTCGTTAGTCGATCAGAATGACAATTAAAATCCATGTCATGATTCAAAAAGGTTTGGGGCAAATCGATTATGGTCCCACAAAATCTCTTTTCTTTATCTTTTCTCTTGACCTGTGCCCGATTTACGGCACATGAAGAAAATATCCCAGGGTTTCCTTCTTCTATTTTCTCTGTTTCTATCGAGGTGACCGGTTCTAGTATTACTTTGGGATAGATAGTTACTTTCTCACCGGCTAACTCGTTCCATAGCGACATAAATACGCCTTTCATAGGCAGACTAGAAACACCACCAACAATAAGTCCTGACACTAAGTCTCATCTCAAATGAATTTGATGTAAAGGGACACTAAGAAACTCAGTACTTGACACCCTGTATAACAACAATGGCCGAATTCGAGCCACCTGGCAGAGAAGTCTTCAACATTACGAACTGTTTAACTCCCGTATCTCGTAAAATGTTGATGTGTTTCTTTCTAGTGGTATCGCCCACAAGCGAACCAGATCCATCAAAGACAAATGGTCTGTACTCCTCACTCATATCTTCAGCTACAGATATTCTACCAGGCACAACTTGCTTAGAAGAAATTGGGTTTTATTTTGACTTAAAACCTTGTACTGCTTTTTTTTTTGTTTGGTCCAACAATTTGACACAATGTGCTCGACATTATTGCATTACTAGTATATTTGGAGTTTCCGGACCCATTTGTTTACTTGCAGAGGTCTTGATGACTGAGAATTATTTCTTTTCGGATTTGTACCACTTGAGTTCGTACTTGCACTTGTATACGGAATAAATGACCGATTAAGACCGAATTATTGGTCCGACTGAAAACTCGGACACGAACTAGCCACAGGCGTTGGACCAAAAGCATTTCCATGTCTGAAGGGACCGCCGATGTAATTTGATGCGATGCGCTTATGCGTTAACCCATATTGACCCCCAAGAGTCGCCATTTCGCATACAGTATCAACTTTTCTTTCCTCAAGGTATATTTTTATGTTACCAGTAAAAGACATTCTTTGAACGATTCTAATAGAATCAGTTGTCTTAGTCTATCATTGTCATCTTCAATATTCTTCGATTAGCGCACACCTGTCAAAATAAGTTTCCTTTTCACTTGAAAACTTGACGTATGTTTATCCGTCGGTGTTTCCGTAACTTTCTAACTCTTTGACAATACGATTCAGGCACTAATTCATATGTGGCTGATTTCACAGTATTATAATCAGTACAGTCTTCTACTGACAGGGCAGCATATACTTCCTGCGCGTTATATTTTAGAAAACTCTGTACTAACAGGGGGCATTTCATTTCATCGTGGGCCATTCCGAATTCAAAAACAATTTTTTCGAGATTTGAAAAATATCCATCTAGTTCCCCTTCATTAAATTTTGATACTAGACTAACCTGTTTTGATAAGTCAAATTCGTTCCGTTAAGATGAAGAAGGGACTAAAAACAAGGGAAATGTAGTTTTACAGAGTGAAACTAAGGATACCATGGGCCGAATATTTGAGTAACATCGAGGTTTTGGAGAGAATGGAAACATACTTAACACCAGGAAGAGCTAGCTGAAATTTCTGCGACATGTAATGAGGAAGGAGGGCTTGGAAAATCTGATAGTCACAGTACGGATAGATGGAAAGAGCTATATGGGAAAGCAACGTGTGAAATACTTATTGGGCTTGAGCAAATAGATGACAGAACAGAGTCTGGGGAAAATAACAAAAAGACAAAACTTATTAAGAGCTAAAACGGACAGGAGGTAGTGGAAGGCCATCATCACCTCCGATCTGAAGGAACACGAGACATAAAAGAAGAAGTTTTTCCTAACCTGATTTGATAAATCAAATTCGTTCCTTCTAGCTTTACTACATTGTTTACTTCTATTTTGTGGACGCGTCTTCTTGATCTTTGTATTTTCGATTCATTTGTCGCTTTTTTTTTCTTTTTCTGCTTCAATTTAATTGGGCTTTCAACGAAGATTTCCTTATCTACCATATGTTCAATAATCACCCTAACTAGTTGTGATTTACGCCTAAACCTTCTTTCATCCAATTCCAAATAATTACTAGTTTGTAGCATATCATCTTTTTTAAGTCTAAATAACTTTTCCGAGGAGGCCGACTTTAAAGAAAACATTCAATTACAGACATTTGCTCTGCCTTCGCCGCCGGCACACTAATATACGTAAATTCCAAATGAGAAATCCCGCACACGAGCCTTTAGTTTTATATGTTACGAATTCGCAACGTATAAAGTTATGTACCCCACGTTCAAAAAGAACAGAAAAAAAAAAGAAGAAAAACGGTAGGTTCGCTCACATAAGAACAAATGAACAACAAATACAAGATTAACATTTGTTAATAAATTTTATCTAACAAAATGCAAAATATCGGAAAAGTGTGGAGTGACTGACGCATAATTAATAAAAGAACACTTAACTGATATTGCATGTCAGTTCAAACGTTTGTGGTTCAGGAATTTGGATTTCGAATCTTCGTAATGACAGACAGAAAACATTGCTGTAGAATTCTCCCCAAATTTTGCTGTTCTTTAATATAAAATATATTAGGTTGGTGCAAAAATAATGACTTAATAATGTCGTTTTTTGACGTATTTTTAACGTCAAAAAACGACATTATTACGTCTTTATTTTTGCACCAACCTAATATTAAGTTGGTGCAAAAAATAATGTCGTTTTCTCACATATTAACATATGTGAGAAAACGACATTATTTTTTACACCAACCTAATAGAATTCGGGAATAAGGCTTGTATTCCTTTTCCCGTTGGTTACTTGGATTACCTCCGAGATGAAAATATGATGTTTGTTTTTTTTTGTGTGGGGGGGGGTTGTGTTTGTTCCCGTTCAATATTCCTTTGTCATTTGCCCATTAAATAGTTAAATATACCCAAGTTCTTGGGGACGAAAATTTCTTATTCCTTACACAACAAGTAATGAAATAAGCATGTGGGTGTATTTCTCATCCCTTACAGTTGCATAATGAGAGTCTGTTTTTCTTGCGAACTGTTGTCTTCGGAGGTTATCGGGAAACTAAAATTCCAATACCAAAATCCTACTTGGTGATGTATATCACATAAGCGTAGGTGACTGATTCCTACTCACTTTCTTAGGAGGTCTTTCTGTTTGTTGTCAAGCAATCCCAAATGCCTTTTCTACATTTCTTCGCCGAAACAAGACTCTGTCCATATAGGTAGTAAACCAAAAAAAAAAAAAGAAAAAGAAAGTGCGGTGGGGGAGTAGTAGAGGAAACACAAAGACAGAGCGTCTCTTATTAAATTGGTTATATGTCTGATTCAACAGTTAAGAGTGAGCACCATGTCACAATAGGGGGAGAGAGAGAGAAAGTTAGAGAGAAAGAGTGAGAGAATAGCTATAAATTACGACCTTGGTAATAGAATTTGCAGATATCACTTAAATACACATGTACACAGATTCAAGAGATGTTGGTTGGTTCCTGTATATATCAGTAGCTTAGAAAGTCCTTGTTTGGTATAACTGGATATTATCAAACCCTAAAGCGCTCATAACAACAACTGTCAATTTGCGCTTGGAAATTTGTTTAAATAATATTTATTCCCAAATTGTGTGTAATCATCAAGGATACTCCGAAAATAATGCGTCCTATTTATTTTATCGGAAACACATCGCCTGACTGCTCATATCCATTGTTTGGTTCAGTAAAAATTTGGTAAGCGCCAAAGGTTTCATTTTGTTTCCTGTCTTACTTAATATCAGAAAGAGGCTGAAATTTATCGGACACATAATGAGAACTATGCGTCCAGAATGGATTACTGCTGCAATATTGGGGGGAAGCTGTCCAGACCTAACTTTTCAGTCTTGACAACGTTCAAAAGCGTCTCAGATTGCTTGTTGAAGAATTATTTTTCACATTCCAACTTCTGTTTCACAGGCGGGATGCGTTGAACCTCTCACCGCTCTATCGCTATTAGCATGGAAAGTGATCGGACGAACTATAACTCCTGGTTCTACGGCCAGGACTCGCCATGCCACTTGCATAGCAACAAACCACGGTCATTCCCTCATTACTCCATCAGCAAGAAGTAAATTCCACTCAAACATCTTCCCTGTGGAACAGACTCCCAAGATGCTGTTTCTTTGATATTAAGTTGTTCAAGCATAGAGTTAACCGTTTTCTCCCCCCCTATCCATATAAACTAGCACTTAACGTAAGCCTCTACTTCGAGTGGCCCATGGGCCTTCTACAGGGTGAACCTTACTGTATAAAATATATTGGACTGGTTGATTTTACCACATATTATCCCCTGTTTGGACATTTCATGTCATACTCAGTATTTCCTTTTTTCAGTTATTATGGAGCATATACACAAATTGAGTTTCATTCGGACCGATGTAACTTGACAGCCAAGGAAGTCAGTATTTCTCGGGGTAAGAAAACCCGAAATTGGAACTTCCGCTGCCTTGCTGTTATATCTAAATCAGAGAAAAAGGCTACAAAAGTAAATCCGACAAGGCAACATGACGTGGGGCCCCGAGGGCGGTTAGCTGCCACCTCTGTATACCATCAACAGTCTAAAAGGAATTGTTTTTATTCAAACCACTTTCTCTATTTCTCACATACGCTGCCCAACTGTCTTTATTATCCTGTGCAGTCGGCAAAATCAAAAACAAACATCGCGCCAATTTACCCATAGCATCCTGTATATGTTCCAAATGTGGTCATAGCTGGAATCATATTAGAGACAAGCTCCCTTTGTCGATAAAATAATTCCGTGGTATGCGTCTCATATAGCCTCTAGCACCAATCCGGAGAATTGACGGAGGCGGAAAACTGGCGACTCATAACCAGCTGCTTCAGGTAGATGCTGCTTGACGGCCCAGGAATGCAGTCCATCTAGGGTAAGGAAAACTCCGATTTTAACCCCCCACTGCTTCATATCCAAAGATGGAAAAGCCTACGGAAGTAAATCCAGAAAGAAAACCCATCATGGAGAACTTTACGGCCAACTCCTGCAGTCAAACCATCCCCCAATTATATGCGCTGTATCTCTTTGGTTTTAGAGACGAGAGGGTGGGGGCGGCAATGTAGTCTGAGCAGCATACAACCTCTGTATACAATTGCCAAAGCCTGCGCCCTGGAGAGGATTGAATTTTGGCACATAAAAATATGAACAATATATGATAAAAAAATGTTTTAATTCCCGTGTGTTTTATGGACGATTGAAATATGGATGACCAAAAAGGACAAAATCTGATATTTTCCATAATTTTATTCTTAAAGTTGAAACTTAATCATTTAACGGACAATTCTGCAGTTTCTTAATATTCAACTTAGTTTGCTTTTTACTGCATCAAGTTCAGATTATTTATAAATGAAGATTATATTGCGTCAATCTTTCAAGTTGTTAGAATTTTGGATGCTGGTTTAAAAGTTATCACTTGAAATTCGAACCATTACTCTTTTTACAATGATGTTATCCCTGTACAAGGCCCAAAAGCCAATCGAGGTATAGGATTACTGAATAAGCGGCATAGTTTATGCAGATATGTGGGGAAGATAACGGTTAGCTATAGCTTTGGACGGATTAAGAGTATAGTCCTTAAGGAAGCATTTTCTTGGGAGTCAGTTCTACAAAGCAGCGAAATTTTAAAAGTAAGATTCTGCCTTTATTTTTTTTTTAAATTGTCATTGAAATACAGTATCGAAACTGAGGTAAAGAGAGATCTTAAATTTTAAATCTAAGCCGGTTAATTTTAAAAATGAAATCTTGCCTTTCAAGAAGAATATCAAGTAGAAAATATGTTACGTTCTATATTGCGAAGTAAGGCTATCTCATGTAAAATAGGGTCTTTTGGCAATATTTCAGTTAACATAGTCTAGCACAAGGCTATGGGTGTGATACACAATAAGTATCGAACTGACTTCTCAGTGGGAATAGTCTATGACAGTCCTACTCAAAGTGTGCCGGTGACCGTACATGAGCCATCACCTGCCGGTACGTGGTGAGTTTCCAGGAACCAAAGAAACAGTAGACACATTTCACGCCACGGAAGGCTGCCGGGATATCTGTCACGGTTTTCTTTTTAACATTTTTACTTTAGCTTTATATTTCTTATGGTTACATTTTTTAATTACTCATTCATGTTAAAATGTCATTGCTATACAACTAACAAATGTGATATAATGAACAGAAAACAGGGAACGAAAATACTTATGACAGCACCAACATGATGATGTGTTATGTGACAATGTGGGAACCACAACTACAAATACCAAAAGCCCATATTCACGGACAGAGATTTCTTAATTTTGCTTTTAAAAAATTCGCCTGACTGTGGAAAAAAAATGGTTAGCCACGTTGATTTGGTCCCAGGTTTTTGTTTTTTTTATTAGTAATTAAATCTCTGGATTCATAATCTCGCGGGTAATAATGAATAATACTATTTTTATCCCGTGGTCCGTAGGGTCCAACGGGCGCCATGTGTACTGCAGCTATAGTAGAAATCTTGTTTCTTAGGCAAAATAGTCTGACCCAGCACAAACCTCTCTAGGACGATTTTGAGTTTTTCCTTTTTCTAGGCCGGTTGCTATCCAAGGTTATAGAACCTAGTCTGTCTTGCTATTTTCCCGTAGCTGGGTTGAGGAGAAGAAGAGGATTCATACCTTTCCCAAGGGTATTAGCCCGTAAGTGAATGTAATAAATCCCACTAGAATTCGAACTCGGCTCTCCAATTCCCCAATCCGAGCCTCTACCCATTATCGTGTCTCCCATGAATGATACTACAACTATTCAAATAATATTTTCTCTGGTCGTTATTATACAATTATATGCCAAAAATATAGTACCAATTCCTCGCACACTCAATGGTGACTGGTGTTAGAATGAATAAAACATGATGTCTTTATGTTTAGTACAGATAGTCTCAAAAAGACCCAGAAATAGAACATGCCTAAAAATTAAAAAAAAAAAAAATGGGAGAGGGCTACACGCCCATAAAGCTGGATTGAAAAGCTTCGCTCCCTGGTCCCTCTCATATTGGATAAAAAGCCTACCGGTACACTACGTCAAGAAGTTTGACAAAGACTGGTCTAAGAGACTAGATAACCATCACCCCATGGCTTAGTTTGGCATAAGGCCATGGGCATGAGACATATTTAGGACCTAGCTCACTAGTGAGTAGTAATATTAATCGAGATTAATCAGTACACTAGGACCGATGACCCTTTAGTTTAGTTTGCAGCAAGTCCAAATGTTCCAGACATTCAGTGACGATCATTTTTATTACTCAGTAGTAATATTTAACGAGACTAACTAGTTAGCAATTATCTCATTAGTTTGGTACTACGTAACAAGTACGAAACGTTCAGTGAAGACTGAACTTACTATTCCGTAGCAATGGTCAATCACCTACATATATACGTAGCTTAGCTAAGTTTAACGTGAGCCACGCAATGAGAATCTAATTCACCATTCAGTGGTAATGGTTAAGTAGACTCTCAAACCATCAAGCAACCCTGAATCTGTCTTGTTTCATTTTGTTTTTAAATGTCACTGACTTTGTAGTCTTGATTTTCTACCGTTCATTACTGAATAAATCAAAGAGCTAGATCCCTAGTCCCTATGAAACGATATGTTATCCGGAAATATGCACAAAATTTCTATATATCAAGTTCTGTGTCTTATGTCGGGTTTAAAATAAATGGCAACGTACATCAAAAGACGGAAGCCCGACTGCCGTTCATCCCAGTTGGTATCAAATACTTGTATCAAGTTGATATTGTTGTCGGAAGTGAGCCGTAAGACTTAAATAATACCTAAACAAGATACTAAAATGTTACGCTTTTGTTATGTGATCCGACAAAATCCCGTATACCTAATACATAATGTCGTAAAATATGAAACCCACTTTTAAGTGTTCTTCTTTTTATTTGGATATATTTATGTCTCCTTTTTTGAAGCTGAACAATTCATCATTAAAACAGACAGACGCAAAGTCATCGGAGAAGTGCCAATTGTCGTGGAGATCAGTGTTTATTATTTACATTTGGGCTATTGTCCTCATCTTTGTCGCCATATTTATTACAACGTTTCGCCCTTTCAGTATCTGAAGTGGACGTGCACTGATGATATAGGACAAAACGGCCGTCCAGTGTTTTCAGTGGATAAAGACGTTGGTTAGAGCCAGTGTGAGTTCAATACACGGTTAAGGCAGTGGAGAACTTTCAGAGGGAAATTAACAGGAGATAACATGGCATGTGGAACTAGAACGGTCTACCCCAGTGAGCGAAATAAAGATTTAAGTTCGACATTCCAATCACCTGAAGAAGGCCGGAGCGTACAACGACCGAAACGTTGTGATAAACATGGCAACAAATATGATGACAATAGTCCAAATAATGTAAATAGTGTACATAATACCTCATCTCAGAAATATAGAAGTTATTGAATCCAGTCTTGAAGAATCTAACGTATGTTTATCTAAAACAAGCTAAAAACGTTCCTAAATAAGCATGCAAAAAACCAACAGACTTCATGTTTACTTGGCATATACAGACACACAATGACGAATATACATTATAATCTAAATCCTAAATAGTCAAACTAGAATTTAATATTTACGATTTTTTTCAGTTAGGCTTGGAATTCGTTTATTTCTTGGAACTTCGAAAAGACGTGTCGTCTCTCCTTGAATTCGGAGTGTCACAAATGATACTAATATCTTTTTAACAAGTCGAATGCAATCGAAAAACGATTAACCAATAAAAATCAAACAACAGAAAGTAAAAATACCAGAATCTCTTTCTTCTTTTTATCCATACCTCATTCTCTGATAAAGCCTTAATAAAAGTGAAACTTTTTAGATTTATAAATGTTTCCTATTCGTTCTTTATCTTGTCATTCTGTCAGATTCCGATCCATATTTGATTTCAAATCATCAAATTCCAATTATGCAAATTAGTTATTTTCAGTAAGCAAGAGCCGCTTATTTGGGCCAGTTATACAGTTAGAGACATTTTTAATTCTTAATTGATTTTTTTATGGTTTATCAAACACTTGCAGATTATTTAAAGCCAAAAAAACTTTTAACATTGGAAGAAATTTTTGGAGATAATACTGATTTACTGATACAAGCTTTAATAAATGTGAAACATGTTAGAGATTGATAAACGTTACCTCTTCGCTTTTTATTCTTATCTCCTATATTAATTTTTTTTTTACAAGTGATCCATTCACAAAGATATGTGAATTGTTTAGTATTTACTAATTCCACATCCGATGGATTCGGGGCACGTATCATCACTGCTTTTATTCCAGTTCCAGGTTTATGAACGGGAGCAAATCGTCACAAAGCAGTGAAATGACGACCTCACTGAGGCATTTAAGCTGAACAGTGAAGACAAGCCATGAGAAGAGGACACAGATAACTGGGTTCTATGGAATCAAACTTGAATGATACAATCTTCTTTAACATATCTTTGATATGCGTCTAGTACATCCTACATCGAATGTAGATATGATTAGAGCAAATGTTGGGGATCGCTTTTCGCACAATTCTACTCAGACGTCTTCGAACATGATCGTTAATGCTGTGGCTGATAAGCCGTAAACCCTACCTTCAGAAATTCTGATGACAACATAGATTGTGGGATGTCATATGCTCCTCCCTACCAAAAAATATCCAAAATATAATGTGCCATTCCTTTGACACCCATTATCATGCCCCGTATGAACACAGATATTTCAGAATGCCTTGCCATGAAAAGCCGAAGTAGCTAGGATTCTGATGATATGGGAATCCTAAATACTGTTTACACTCACTTAGGATGACTTGCCATGAGAAAGCAAGCACATGTTAACATTGACTCGTGATGTCTTACCATGAGAACTTAAGATAATTTCCATACGGATTCAATATGCCTTGCCATGAGAAGACTAGCTGGTGTCCACACTGGCTCAAGTTGCATTGCCATGAACAGCTTAATTAGTGTTCACACAGATTCAGCTTGCCTTTCCAGGAGAAGTCTAGATGGTATTCACATTAACTCACGATGCCATGAGAATAGAAGCCTAGACGATTCCACACTGACTCAGGATGCTTTTCCATGCGAAGGCAAGATGTTTTCCCCACTGACTCAATTTGTGCTGCCCTGGGATGCCTAGCTGTTGTCCAAACTGTTGCCTTTTGCAGCCTAATTAGTGTTCACACTGATTCAGTTTGCCTTTCCAGGAGAAGCGTTTCTGATGTCTACACTTACTCACGATGTCTTGACAATACAAGCCTAGAGGATGACCACACTGACTCAAGATGCCTTTCTATGCAAAGCCTTGCTGCTGTTCACATTGACTCAAGATGCCTTGCCATGAGAAGCCTGGCTATGGTTCAGATTGACTCAAGATGCATTGGCATGAGAAGCCTAGCTGTTGTTCACAGTGACTCAAGATACCTTGCCATGAGAAGCCTAGCTGTGGTTCAGATTGACTCAAGATGACTTGCCATGAGAAGCCTAGCTTTGGTTCACACTGACTCAAGATGCCTTGCCATAGGAAGCCTAGATGTGGTTCAGATTGACTCAAGATGCCTTGGCATGAGAAGCCTAGCTGTTGTTCACACTGACTCAAAATGACTTGCCATGAGAAGCCTAGCTGTGGTTCAGATTTACTCAAGATGCCTTGCCATGAGCAGCCTAGCTGTTGTTCACACTGACTCAAAATGACTTGCCATGAGTAGCCTAATTTATGTTTACACAAACTCAATTTGCCTTTCCCAGAGAAGCGGAGATGGCGTTGACACTAACTCACGATGCCATGACAACAGAAGCCTAGACGATGCCCACACTGACTCAGGATGTTTTCCCTGCGAATCCTATTAGTTGTCAACACTGACTCATGATGCCTTGCCATGAGAAACCTAGTGGTTTTTCACACTAACTGAAGATGACTTGCCATGCGAAGCCGGCAAGGCATCTTGAGTCAGTGTGGACATCAAGTCCACACTGACTCAAGACGCCTTGCAATGAGAAGCCGAGCTAATATTCACACCGACTCATAAGGCCCCAAAACCCTTGTAATTATTGGGTTACTATTGTATATAAGTAAAAAAAACAAACAAACACCTAAATCAGATTATGAGAATATGTAAGATATATAGATTTTGGTAAGTTATATGCTCCCCCACACGAAAATATCCAAAATTTAATATACTCTTCGTCTGGCACTATCATGCTCAGATTTTTCAGGATGCCTTGCCATGAGAAACCAAATTAACTGGGATTCTCATGGCAGGACATGTTGTGATGAGAATTCAAGCAGCTGTTCACACTGCCTCAGGATGACTTACTATGAGAAAACAAGCTAGTGTTAACACTGACTCTGGATGTCTTACCATCCGAAGCCTAGTTGGTGTCACTTATTCTTGACATGGGAAGCCTAGCTGGTGCCCATACTGACTCAAGATGTCTTGCCATGCGAAGCCTAGCTCGTATACACCCTAACTCAGAACGTGTTCTATGTAAATAAAAGAAACACCTAAATTCCGATTATGAGGATATGTAGATATAGATGACAGTTGAACCCAGACTTAAAGAAGTTAACATCATAGTGATCGCGGAAGCATCCTATCTGGTGCTTGTTTCCCGAAGTACAAGTTCTGCGGAAGATTTTCCCTGTATGGAACTTCCTCTCTATCAATGGAATACGAAAGTAATGAAAATGATTCCACCCTTGTACGAGGCGGGGAGGTTCCAAGATGTGAATGTTTGAATTGGCGGAACGAAGGAATGTATATCGCCTGAACTTTTGCTATGGAAATAGCGAGAGGTTAGTAACGTTTACTTTGTGGGAAAGCAGTTGTAGTTTGTATCATTTTTCACCCCGAAGGCTGCGTAGACGTTTTTGAACTCTTCCAAGTCTTGAGAGTGGGAATTGTACAGTTACAGTTCAGATATGCCAGCAATAATCTATTGTTGGTCTGAACTGACTTTTATAAAAATAGACTATGGTAGAAAGAGTCTGGTACTTTCTGGAATGGTACAAGGAACAGGCCATTTTTTTTATCATATTTTGCAATAGTTTCTTAGATGAGACTTCCAATTGAAGTCTGGCGTGAGCTTCAATCCCAATATACTTTCAAGTCAGGGAGCATAATACTGAGAATGCTATGTGAACAACGGAGAGGTTTTCAGATAAGTAAGAACTACAGTGAACCTACTACTTCCAGTCAGAAAGAAACAGTGGCAATTTGAAAATACATAGGAATGCCTTGCAGAAATTAAACACCATATTAAGAGATAGTTTGTCTTACAAGTGCTATCTATTTTAGTTGTTGCTGCTGTTGAAAGTCCTCAAGTGATGCAGTTTCTGTTAATTGATGAAGTTCTTTACGATTGTGTAGCACCAGTCCACAAACTTCGAAGTATTGTCATCGCTAAGACCGGCAGACTTCGTTGGCTCGAAGCAATTTTTAACCATTGATCAGACAAAGTGATTGTATACAGCTGACAGTTTAGATATTTCTGAACGTTTTTGGTGCCATGTACGACATGCATAGGAAGTTCTCCATCTGACGAAGCTATTTAAAAATTAGACTCTAGCATAAAGGTTGACGTTTTGGCTTTGTACCAACTTTCAATATTACGTGGAACTAAGGCTAGATTAACTTATTCTATTGTACCTATATTCCTGATTGTCATGAAAATCAAATTTCAAAGTTCTTGGTTATATTTTGTATGAAACACCGACTGCTGGCACTGTTGGCAAATATATAGTTATCTCAGGCGCCACGGAAGGTCTTTAGTGTCGAAAACGCTTCATGGTCGAGCTGTATTCGAAATATCTTCTCTGACAGTGTGGGGTGAAAATCTACGCAAAACCTGATGCCTCTTCCATCGAGATTTGAATGTATAATTTATAATTCGAAATCCACAACTTCCCCGTTATTTTGTAATTCACCCTTAAGTGGATAAGTTCCTATGTCTTGCCTAATAGCGTAATATCTGTAAATGTCATGTTCAACTTAATCCCTGAGAGTGGAAGATAAAAAAAAATTACAACTATTTAAAGACAACTTTTTGTCAGATTTGCTATTATAATCTCAAAAATTTGCAAACGGAGAGAAAAGAGGAACGACGATGTAGTCAATGTAGCAGAGTTGAGATAAAGGACAGTCTGAATGCTCTAATATTAAATATAAACAGAGAAGGCATATGAATCTAAGCGTTGTATCTACTGGATATAATGTTATATAGAATGCAATTTTCCACAACAAAAATACCGAAAATATCACCAGGGCCATATATGTGTAGCTGAGGTACATGAGAGTATAGTTATATGTAAATAGCTGTCTAATTAATTTAACTAAGGCATAGACTATATTGATATAATGGAATATGCATACACCTGAGTTCCCTCTCACTGGAATATGATTGGCTGGTGTCCATCATAAATATGAACGGACATGTAGGTACGGCAGAGTTTAAGTCTATGACTACGCCCATTGGACTACGCCATTGGCTATTCTATTGGTCTACACCTATTACCTGCGACTACGACGAGTACACGTCGATTACTGCTACCGTATTTTCTTGGTTACAGTAGCTACTTCGATAAAATATATCCGTTTCCGGGACATATCATATATACATTCCCAAGCAGTGTAGACTAGCTCTCGGTATGTAATATTTGCTCAAGCGCAAGTGCGTATCACCCATGGAATACCTATCCTTCGATAGGGGGATGGGTTTATTGCCCGGGGTCTGTGGGTGCTTGATAGTTTTTCATATGGTATTGCAGTTAAATCCACTTTAAACTGACCTTGTGTCACATTCGGCACCGACGAAAAATCACACTCACGGTAGGCTCAGTAAACGTCTCCCACTGGACTAATAAAAGGTGAATGGAAATTCCACTTCATGATATTGGCATCGATGATAGGATATCGATTACCCTTGAAGACTGATTCTGTGGAGGTTTGGCTCATTTATTTATTTAATTTCTTTTTTCAATTTCGAGAACCAAGAAACTAAGGGATAACGAAGAAAGTAGAAGGGGATAAGGAAGAAATCCCAACTGATATTTCAAATAATGATTTTCTAAAACAAAAACGAAACTCACCTTTACAGAATTAAATGTCTGAGGATGAAAGTATGGATGATAAAGATGGCCAAGATGACTACTCTGAAACTTCGAAAGAGTTGATGATTGAAGAAGACAAAGGAACCACGAAAACGAAAGAAAGGTCAGAAGAAGTGACAGACGTATCTGGGACATAAGACACCTGAGGTTTAGGGATATGTAGTAATATGAAAATGACTACCTCATTAGTATAGCTAATGCATAGGTTATACAAATGCCCAAGCAGTAAAGGTAGAGTAGCTCGCGGTATACGAGATGAACGATTACCACTGGACTAATTAAATACAATAAAAATCAACCTTCACAACAAAGAAATTACAGATTAGACAAGCCAGATTTGTTTGGGCATTGACTCCATGTTAATATCTTTCCTATTCATATAATCTTTTATTTATAATTACTTATTTTTTATAAGATCTTTCTTTAATACGCAAGTACACTCGACTGTACATTCAGTCATCTTCAGGCATGGAAATTATTTTGTTTTTGGCAAAATTCATGTAGCATTCGATACGAAAAAATATAATGCAAATTGAAGAATTTATACAGTTTATAATTTTAAAGAATAAGCACCATAACATTCATCGAGTGATTGGTAGGTTAATGCATCTTTAAAGATTTTGTTTGTGAAGGGATTTCGCCATTTTATATCATAAAAGTAATTTACTTTCTCTGAGTGATTTATTGTAATATAAATTGAACTGCACCACACACACACACACACACACACACACATATATATATATATATATATAAATATACAAAATTAAATGTCAGTGTGAAGCTGTATACATAGAATGAACTTGTCTAAGGTTGTAAACACATTAAGGTCAAAAATTTAGATTAATTTATCATAAACGCACTCCTGCCTCGCAATCAGCACATGAATCTGCGATTGGACAACACTTATTAGAGAATGAGCTTAGCGCATCACGATTTTTTACTGATTCATTATATATATATAATGAATCAGTGTATATATATATATATATATATATATATATATATATATATATATATATATATATATATATATATATATATATATATATATATATATATTAAAATAATAGAATATAATATATATATAATAGAAATTATTAGGAAGATTTGATAATTATAATTAAGTAATTCATCGAGTCTAGAAGAAACCTCGTCCAATATTTGGGACTCATCAGCAGTGCGCATGCACTACCGAGAATTGGAACCCTGACAGTTACGCTATCATGCAAACGTCATACCGCCTGTTCCAACGGGCCTCGGTGACGAAGAAGTATCAAATCAGACCCGATACAGCGTCGTTCACTTACATATTCCCTGGTGGAACTCATCCGAGTTCCTTTACTCAGAGGACTGTGCCCCCCACGAGCCACGACTAGTATCCCAAAGCCGCTCTATCAAGAGCATTAGAAGCCGGTTCAAGCAATGATATACAAGTGATAGAAATTATTAGGAGGATTTGATAATTATAATTAAGTAATTCATCGAGTCTAGAAGAAACCTCGACAGAATGCAGAAAGCACTGGACGGGCGTTTCGTCCTATATTTGGGACTCATATATATATATATATATAGATAGATAGATAGATAGAGAGAGAGAGAGAGAGAGAGAGGTGGGAGAGAGATAGGGGGTGAGAGAGATGGGGGAGAGAGAGGGGTGGGGGATTAGAGAGAAATAGAGAGGGGGGAGAGTGCTATGGGTAAATTCTCGTCATTTCGTATTCTTAATTTCGAATATGCGTTTTTTTTTTGCTTTTGATTTTGTCGACGGCACAGGCAAGTATGGTCTGTTGGGCACGTTTTTTGAGAAAAAGAGCGTCATAGCGCAATAAACTCTGCCAAAAATTTGAAAAGGTATGCTATACCGCTTGGCTTTCGCGCCGGAAACTCCAATACGAACATTGTAAAGTGTTTGGGTGTTAATCTGAGGGCATTGCAGAGGATTCGGAAAGATTTGGGTGAGTTTAATAATGATTACAACGGTACGGCAGCTCGGAAAACTCACTCTCATTGTTCTGATAAGAAAAGAACTCCTGAATTTATTGGTGATGTTCACAGACACAACACGTAAGCCTGCATCAAGTACCTTGAGGAGGTAGTGTATATGTATTTATTTATGGAATAACGAAATATATATTTTTTTAAGTTATTTAACAAGAACTGTTTTTAAAGAAAAGATGTATGTCAAATTGGAAAAAAAGTATTGACGCTTTTCATCCATTAGGATTTCATTGGATTTGGCGTGATTATGTTTTGTGCAAGAACAAGTCTAGTTGGGAGTTTCAAAGAATTTAATAACAAGGGAAAGAAAAAGAATATAGGTGGATTTCGCTAGATTGCAAATTTTTTTCATGATTTACTATTTAAACATACATACAAGTACACATACAGTAATCCATATCTATATGGCGGGTCTTGGGTCCAAGTTAATCCCGGTATCTGTGGTGGGTGTGGGCGATAATAGGAGTTTGAACACCTACCTGATTGTGGGGCCTATTTGCCCTATTTCCTGATATATATACTGTAGAACCTCCAAAAATTATACTAATTTATGCCAATGATTCCATGAGAAATTTCGGGTAATTTGCTTTTTAAGACCCGCGCTAATTAATTTAATAAAAAAAGTCCCCAAAAATTATTTTTTTTATTCTAAATTTACATGCCTAATTCGAAAATAACAAAGAAATTTTTATAAAATCTACCGTTTTGGACATATCAACAATAAAATTTCGGACTCATTCGAGCCGTTATCGGCTACGGCACGGCAACCATTATTGGTGTTGTTTGCATGCGTGCGCAATAATCGAGACAAGTGCATGTCACTTTCGCAACAAATATATGCAAACAACGCCAGCAGTTGCTGCCGCGACGCGAATGAGTCCGGACTTTTATTGTCGATATCTGCAAAAGTGTAGATTTTATCAAAATTTCTTTGTTATTTTCGAATTAAGCATATAAATTTACATGTAAATATAACTATTGGGGAATTTTTTATTAGATACTTAGCGCGAGGCTTAAATAGTAAATTTCTGAAATTTCAACTTATTTCAGTGTTTTACAGCTGACTTCTTTATACATTAAAATTTAACCCTTCTCAAAAGTACTTCATCTTGTAATGCGTTATGGTCTTGTTTGAAAATTAGTCCGGCGTTGTAATACGAAAAGACAAACATGGAAAGCGTGAAGTATAAGAAATTAAATTTATTTACAACTTTGTGATCGCGCTCTAAATAGTAATCATGTGTAATTATTACCAATACAGTTGAATTAGGTGTGAAACAGGCAAAATTTTGTCTGTTTGATAAGCAAACTAAAGGTAAAACGTGAGAAAAGAGGGTGTAATTATTAAAACAAATCAGAACACATCCAATGATCGTTGTTTGTTCTGTATGTCATGAAGAAGATGACCCAGAAATTGGTAAAATAGGGAGGAATTTCTAAAAAATTGAGCGTTATTGAGGTTGCGAGAGCAAAATCTTGGGGTCCAGTACCACTTGGGTTACACTGGGTACTGTGGTAAATTGTTTCACCCAATAGAGATAGACTACCGAACGCATATTTTCTTATTTTGATTTTGGTTTTGAAACCTTGAATGGCGAAATGAATTATCAAATCTATTTTCATGAAACGTTTCCATTTCTCCAATTTTAAACCTTTGTCGGGATTTCTATATTCTAATTTAAAAACATATCTTGTCGATACGGAATATGAATGGATAGACCTAAAATAAATTTTTACTTTCAACCCATTCTGAATGATTGTACGTGGATTTGCCTTTTGGCTTGGATTCATTTCAGAAAAGGGTAAATGAATTTCTTGCTTTCGAAATATTCTGGTAATGAGAGGAGGATTTACTGTTAATTCCATACAAAAAGCTGGTGAAATACATTTAAGTACATGAATTAAGGATTATAAAGAAAAGATACAGAATAAATATTAACGACTATTTTAAGTCCCTCATTTTCTTTCTTCTTTAATCACGAGAAACGGCAGCTTAAGGAAAAAGTCCTATGATTCAATATTTAAGCACACACACACATATATACATACATACATACATATATATATATATATATATATATATATATATATATATATATATATATATATATATATATATATATATATATATATTATTCTTTCGTTTTTGGATCTGAAGGAACCTTGAATGGTGAATGCATAATCAAATCTATTTTCAATCAAATCTATTTTCATGAAACATTTCCATCTGTCAAATTGAAAAAGAAAATCTGCCAAAATACATACACACACGCATACATTCATATATATATATATATATATATATATATATATATATATATATATATATATATATATATATATATATAGGTGGGAGGTGCGTACGGGCATGCTCGGGAAACAAGTAAGGCTATATATATATATATATATATATATATATATATATATATATATAAAAAATAAAATAGGCAGCATATATTTTATATCACAAAGAGTTAATCATACCTTGAATCAATTAGCAATATTAATATTGCAAATTGATTCAAAGTATGGTTAACTCTTTGTAATATAAAATGTATGCTTACTATTTTATTATATATTCTCTTTGTAATATATATATATATATATATATATATATATATATATATATATATATATATATATATTAGATTGGTGCAAAAATAATGACGTAATAATGTCGTTTTTTGACGTTAAAAATACGTCAAAAACATTATTACGTCATTATTTTTGCCCCAACCTAATACATATATATATATATATATATATATATATATATATATATATATATATATATATATATATATAAAGTAATCCTAAGGAGTCAGGCAAAACTACCTAGGTTTCACCTAAACGGTTCTTCAGGTTAAAGCTTGCTAGAGAGGATAATTACAGAACAGTATTTATTGATAAAACCATAAACAACTGACAAAAAAAATATAATAAAATTAAAATAAATAAGATAAACAACAAGGGCTATGTTACTTTCTTGATCAGCCAACGACGAAAAAAAAATCCTCGTGTTTTTACTCATGTTATTTTTTTTTTCTTTGAACTTGGAGCTTAAACACTTGACGATTGTTTTTGCCTTGTTTTAATGTTCTTGCTTCTTTCTTTTTTATTTCCTATTTTGACTCGCGTACCGATTTGTTCTACTACAAGTTAAGTTATCCGAGTTTTTTCAAAACTAGTACCACCATATATATATATATATATATATATATATATATATATATGAAGAATTAATGAAATATTTTACAGCGACGTACTTCTTAATTCAAACGTGGCCGAGCAGAAAAGTTCACTGAATCAAAAATTAATTCGCAGGCTTGAACATTGTCGGCAAATGAATTTCATTAACTAAGATTTCTCGAATATGTATAATAACGAAAACTAAAACTCAAGCTACCGCACTACCTAAGTTTCGACCGTTAGGTTTCCTCAGACAAGTAGAATGAAAGATTTTAGTTGATTCCACCACCATTATATACAAACACAAAACATTCTACTTGGCCGAGGAAATCTAACTGCCGAAACCTAGGAAGTGTGGTAGCTTGAGTTTTGCTGATCCTGATTAAATTTTGCTCTAAAACTCAAATTTTGGGGAATTCAGTTTTGAGCGCTTTTTTATTGCACCTTTTAAGCGCGGCTGTTTACAGCCTATTTTTATAATATACTATCTTATATTTTATGTTGTTATATATATATATATATATATATATATATATATATATATATATATATATATATTGATCAATGTGCACGCTCAAGATTCTGTCGTTATTCTTTGCGATGAATAATTTTGCCATTCGTTTGATATCTTCATAAAAGAATCAATTTTATGGTAAATTTTGGATAATAAAATTTACATAAATAAGATTAAAACTAAAAAAAAAATGAGATTTTTATTGGGTCGATCTTCACGCCTCGTTTGCAACTAAAATTGTCTTGAGATACGTGCTGACCTTTGGAAGTTCAACTCATGATCCTCTGACAATTAATTGACGTTCGTTTTTTGTTTTTTGGTTTTATTTAAGATAAGACAGCAGCTTGTGAGCCAAGAAAGAAAAAAACGTATCATTCAGTTGACAGCGCGCTTTTGCACTGAACCCGTTGACTCCTGTCAAATGAGACTACAGCACCTCTTCCTCTTCTTCTGCAGAAGATACGAAAAGCCGTGAATCACTGACAATGAAACCTGACCGGCAATAACCAAATTCTGATTACAAGTTCGGCCTGTTTTTTCTCTTGATTCCACGCTTCAGTCTTTTTTCTAAAATACTAAAATGATTTTCTATCATTATTCTCTTTTTCTTTTTTTTTTTCTTTTTTTTTTTTTGCTGAGTGCATCTCTTTTGTGTTTGTCGTTCTTCTTCTATTCTACCAACCAATGACCTGGTTTTTTTTCGTTACTGCTTCCTTCCCTCTTTTGTGCTTCATCTTACAGATTTCATTCGCCATTTATTTATGGCCACTGCCACTTCCACTATTTTTTTTTTCCATTTTGATGTTTCTTTACTTCATCATTTCATTTTATCTTCTTAGTGTTTCTTAAAAATTTTTAAATGCTTTTTTTCCATTACGTCTTTATGTTTCTTTCTTTCTTTCTTTTTCTTACTTTATTCTTCCTTTCGTGTTTTCCTGCTTTATCCTTTTTCTTTCTTTTTTCTTTCTTTCTCTCTTTCTTTCACACTTTCGTTCTTTCTTTTTTTCTTTCTTTCGTATTTTCTTGATTTCTCTCTTTCTTTCTTCTTTCTTTCCTTCATGCTTTCTTTCTTTTTTGCATTCTATATTTCTTTCCTTCTTTCTTAACATTTGAATTATTTTATCTTTTCTTTCATTCTGACCCACTCAGTTTTGTTTCTTTTTCACTTTTTAATTCATTTATTGTATGTTTGATTATCAATCCAGTTTTGTTTTTCTTTCTTTTCTTCATTCTTTCTTTCTATCTTAAGATTTTAATTCATTCATCATTTTTTCATTATTAAACAACCCAGGTTTCACATTCTTTCCTTCTTTTTTCTTAACATTTCAATTCATTCACACGTTCTTTCTTTCTTTCTTTAATATTTATTTTATTCATTGTTTCATTTGTAAAACATTCAGTATTTCTTTGTTTCTTTCTTTCCTTCCTTCCTTCACCGTCTTTTTTAATCTTTAATATTTCCTTCTCAATCTCAGACACTAGAACTCAAAATAGCTTCTTTTTTTCTTTTTCTTTATTTCTTTCTTTCCTTCCTTCCTTCCTTCTGTTTTAATCCTTCTTTCTTAATCTTCAACCTTTCCTTCTCTTACCTGACTCTATCTCAAAGCAGTTCTTTCTTTCTCTCTTTCTTTTTTCTTTCTTTCTTTTTTTCTTTCTTTCTTTTTTACTTTCTTTCTTTCTTTCTTTTTTCTTTCTTTCTTTTTTAACATGTTTAATTAACTCATCCTTTCCTTAATTCCAACACCCTTAGGTTTATTTTTTTTTCCTTAACTATTTAATTCATTTATCGTATCTTTCATTTTTAAATCACTTAGTGTTTTTTTTTCTTTCTTTTTTACATCTTAAAATTTGTAATGCATTCATGACTTCTTTCATTATTAAACAAATTAAGTTTTCCCTTCTTTATTTCTTTCTTTCTTAAACTTTTAATTAATTCATCCTTTGTGTCATTCTTAAATCACATATTTTTTTGTTTCATTCTTTTTTAACTATTTAATTAATTTATTGTTTCTTTCATTCGTAAATCATCTTCTGTGCC